>CM074295.1:894847-1494847 GCA_037194245.1 Opsariichthys bidens | reverse complement strand
TACAGCCCAAGCCAGGATTTTTACCCCCTACTTAAATAGGTTAAAAATCATATTTTCTCAACTCTGGTCACCAATATTCAGATTAATAGACAACAAAATATTTGTTTCTTCAATTGTCCACTTTTTAAACTATTATCCTCAATCTTAAATATATGTATTTATTAAACAGCCCTAACCATAACGCTACTAACACCAGTCATATTTCAGAACTAAACCCCATCACAGTACATTTAGGATTTATAAGCTTATTCAGTTGAATTTCATTTGAATGCATAACAGAGGAATATTTAGTATATCACATTAGTTAGTGAGTGAGTACGTACAAACTATATAGATGCCTTTTAAATTTTATGATGGGGAGTCCTTTGTTTGCGGATCATCGTATTTGGGGACCGTTTTCATCTAAAAGATTGAAAACCCCTGCCCTATATAGGGAGTGCAGAATTAATTGGCAAGTTGTATTTTTGAGGATTCATTTTATTATTGAACAACAACCATGTTCTCAATGAACACAAAAAACTCATTAATATCAAAGCTGAATATTTTTGGAAGTTTTAGTTTTTAGTTTTAGCTATTTTAGGGGGATATCTGTGTGTGCAGGTGACTATTACTGTGCATAATTATTAGGCACCTTAACAAAAAACAAATTTATACCCATTTCAATTATTTATTTTTACCAGTGAAACCAATATAACATCTCAACATTCACAAATATACATTTCTGACATTCAAAAACCAAACAAAAACAAATCAGTGACCAATATAGCCACCTTTCTTTGCAAGGACACTCAAAAGCCTGCCATCCATGGATTCTGTCAGTGTTTTGATCTGTTCACCATCAACATTGCGTGCAGCAGCAACCACAGCCTCCCAGACACTGTTCAGAGAGGTGTACTGTTTTCCCTCCTTGTAAATCGCACATTTGATGATGGACCACAGGTTCTCAATGGGGTTCAGATCAGGTGAACAAGGAGGCCATATCATTAGATTTTCTTCTTTTATACCCTTTCTTGCCAGCCACGCTGTGGAGTACTTGGACGCGTGTGATGGAGCATTGTCCTGCATGAAAATCATGTTTTTCTTGAAGGATGTAGACTTCTTCCTGTACTACTGCTTGAAGAAGGTGTCTTCCAGAAACTGGCAGTAGGACTGGGAGTTGAGCTTGACTCCATCCTCAACCCGAAAAGGCCCCACAAGCTCATCTTTGATGATACCAGCCCAAACCAGTACTCCACCTCCACCTTGCTGGTGTCTGAGTCGGACTGGAGCTCTCTGCCCTTTACCAATCCAGCCACGGGCCCATCCATCTGGCCCATCAACACTCACTCTCATTTCATCAGTCCATAAAACCTTAGAAAAATCAGTCTTGAGATATTTCTTGGCCCAGTCCTGACGTTTCAGCTTGTGTGTCTTGTTCAGTGGTGGTCGACTTTCTGCCTTTCTTACCTTGGCCATGTCTCTGAGTATTGCACACCTTGTGCTTTTGGGCACTCCAGTGATGTTGCAGCTCTGAAATATGGCCAAACTGGTGGCAAGTGGCATCTTGGCAGCTGCACGCTTGACTTTTCTCAGTTCACGGGCAGTTATTTTGCGCCTTGGTTTTTCCACACGCGACCCTGTTGACTATTTTGAATGAAACGCTTGATTGTTCGATGATCACGCTTCAGAAGCTTGGCTATTTTAAGACTTCTGCATCCCTCTGCAATATATCTCACTATTTTTGACTTTTGTGAGCCTGTCAAGTCCTTCTTTTGACCCATTTTGCCAAAGGAAAGGAAGTTGCCTAATAATTATGCACACCTGATATAGGGTGTTGATGTCATTAGACCACACCCCTTCTCATTACAGAGATGCACGTCACCTAATATGCTTCATTGGTAGTAGGCTTTCCAGCCTATACAGCTTGGAGTAAGACAACATGCATAACGAGGATGATGTGGTCAAAATACTCATTTGCCTAATAATTCTGCACTCCCTGTATAACCCATTACGATTTAATGGCCACGAATGAGAATATGCGAAGTGCTAATTTTTTTTTAACATTGCTTAATTTTAAAATTTTATTTTGCATTACTTACCAAATAGAATGTGTTAAAACTAAATTATGTGATTCTGCTTAGTATCAGTTTAATAATTCTTTTTCCAGAAAGGATTTTAAGATGCAGCTGTCTTTTAGGCAGAAAAGCTCAAGGTTGTGTCGCGCAGGACAAATGGCCTTGAGTTTGACTATAATTCTCTGTGCTGTGCTGAAGTGTGTGTTGACAGTTGCTAAATGGCGCTGATGTCATTTGTGTGTGTGTGTGTGTGTGTGTGTGTGTGTGTAACAGGAAGAGTAACGAGGAGTCTCAGAAAGAGAGGCGGAAGGTGACCAGTCTGCTCAACATGATGGAGCCAAGCCTCCTGCAGTTCTACATCTCCCGCCAGTGGCTGAACAAGTTCAAAACCTTCGCTGAGCCAGGACCCATCTCTAACCATGACTTCCTGTGTGCCCACGGAGGTGAGAACCACTCTCATAATGTGAGAAATCAAATTTGCATTAATCTTTTGATGTGCAAGAGGTCTTTGTACCATTAAAACATCCTACAAGTTTCTGCCTGCTATGATACAAGACTTTTGCTCACGTTTTGGGACAGTATCTTCACTTGCCTAATCGGGCTAGTGATGCATCATTACTAAAGTTTATCATATGACATATTTTAAAGCATTCAATGTTACTCTGTGCACTCATACCCAGAGCGCACTCACTTAAAGGCGGCTCTCAATCATCTTGCGAGTACCAAACTGAGTGCTTTTTCATGGATTATTGCAAGTAATACAGTAAGAAACGCACACAATTAAGTCAAAATGCCCCTCTGGGCAAGTACTGAAATAAATACAGTCAGTGATGTCTTAAGGGAATGGTTGAAAAAGTAAACGTGTGTATCAGTATATTGGATCTGTGCGTTAGCTCTTAAAGTGACAGCCGTCTAATATTCCTTCTGCTGTCTGTGTCATTAATGTTAATCAGACAACAAAAGATAGCAAGAAGAATTGACTGCTTTGTCAGATAAGATGGCGGATTCGGGGTTATGATTGGTCAGATCGCCTGTCAATCAAACTGTTTGCGAAGGGTCAGTTTATACAATGAAATAAATCGAGTGCTGTTAGACCTGCCTGAATACCTTAAAGCACTTTTTATTTCATTGTATAAACTGACCCTTCGCAAACAGTTTGATTGACAGGCGATCTGACCAATCATAACCCCGAATCCGCCATCTTATCTTATTTATTTCATTTGCATTTTATTCTCTTTATTTGTGCTTATACTTGTAATTTGTTTACTTGTCTTTTTATGTACATTCAATTCAAGGTTGAAATCAAGTTTCCTTGTGCTTTGTAAATTCATGCGCAACAAAATTACCCCAATTCGGGCCCTTTTAATATATATCCGCAATTTTTTGTGTGTGTGTGTGTGTGTGTGCAAAAAAATATAAACCTATTAACATTATAAGTGATCCTCAATGAACATATTAAAATAATTCTATGAAATCCGTTTCATGACACCTTTAAGATCTGGGCCTTTTCTACTTTTCCCATTGTAAAGTTTTTTTTTTTGTTTTTTTTTAATACATCACAGATACGACACCACACCAGATATAACTGCTGGTTCTGCTAGCATTACAGAGGTCAAGTGCCAGCACATCGTTTTCACTGATTATGTTTGTTTTTCCTCTTTTCCTTGCCTTTTTACTCTTTTAAACATGAGAGTAGAGTATAAGCTCAGTGAATAGATGCGAATCTCTTCAGAAAGCATTTCAAAGGCCTTTCCCTCCCCTTGATCTGATTCGTTTGAACTGATTCAAATAAATTTAAGAGAAAAGATCTGATAGAGCAGATGGATTATTTATAAATCTTCTGCAAAGTGCGGTTTCGTGTTGACTTCTGGAGGAGAGATTCCCTTTTTTTTGGTCATATGAGTAGAAAATCGAATTATTTGGTGGTTAAAAAATATGAGACCTCTTGTGTTTCTTCTTCTCCAACAGGTATTCCACCAAATAAAGCCACGTCCATTGATGATCTTGTTATGATGCTTCCCCAAAGTGTATGGGATCATCTGTATAGCAGGTAAGCACTGCTCTTTTCATGACTTCCTGCGTAAGTTCAAGTTCTTATTAAATGCTAATTGTCGGCATGCTGTTGTTAAGGTACGGAGGTGGCCCCGCTGTCAATCACTTGTATGTCTGCCACACCTGCCAGACCGAGATCGAGAAGCTGGAGAAGCGCCGCAAGAATGAGCTGGACATGTTTGTTCGGGTAGGAGCCGCAGTATCAATGTAGACTAAAGGGACATGTCTGGTCTTTTCAGTTAATCTAACGCCTGGACTGTTATCTGTGCACACACTCACAACCCCAACACCTCCCTCTCAGCCTGAGATCAGCAGTGTGACCCCCACCCCTCTCCTCCAAAATGGTAGTCATTATTAATTCATGCGAACAAAAGTACTTGATTTCAGCCAGAGACACTCAACAAAGGAAGCCAAAGGAATGATAACGTGGACTTTTGTTTAGGGATGCGCCGATATTACAATTCTGATCAGGGCTCATCATTGATCAATCTGTCGTACACATCAGCAGGATTTTTAATCAATGCATCGAGAAAGCGTGAATCATTACACGCTTAGCTCCATTTGTTTGAGACGTGAGCACAATGGTCAAAGCTATCTAGTGCAGGCGTTCTCATCTCTGGCCCTCGAGGTCCACTTTCCTCCAGCGTGTGTCTCCAGCCCTAATCAAACACTCCTGAGCAATGTCACGGTCTTCAGGATCATTTAAAGTTATAGGCAGGTGAGTTTGGAGCAAAGGTTGGAGCAAAAGTCTGCAAGAAAGTGGACTTGGAGGCCCAGGGTTGAGTTGAAAACCCCTGACCTAGTGCATGATCACGTAGAAAAGCAGTGGAGCGGGATGCAAACACACAAAACGGCCCTATAGAAAGCCGTTGCTTGTGTAAGCCAAGGTAGCTTACAGAGCTTCGGTCTCAGTTTATCATGTTATATTGTTCAACAGCAGTGGGGTGGGGAGATATAAGAAATGGATTCTTTCTTTCTACATCTCATAGTCTCATGTGCTTCTCTTTCCCCCTTTTTTCTGTCCTTCATGCAGCTCAATAAGGCGTTTCAGGAGGAGGAGTCTCCTGTGGTGATATACTGTATCAGCATGCAGTGGTTCCGGGAATGGGAAGGCTTTGTCAAAGGCAAGGACATTGGTAAGTCGTTTCCCGTCCCTGCTGCTGAGATTTCTAAAGTATCTGAAAGTTTGAAATTGAATATTAGCGTCATGTTCTGTGGTTATTGAACAATAAAGAATTCTTGAAGAATTTCACTTTTGTTTGGGATATGTGTTTGCGATAATGGATGGTCTTGTGTCTTTCAGATCCGCCAGGGCCAATTGATAATTCCAAGATTGCTGTAAATAAAAATGGACACATCACATTAAAGCCAGGTAAGGTTTACCATCAGGATCTTTTAAGTAATCATGAAATGACATTCATACCCCATTTTACTTCCTCAATAAACCTGTATGACTTTCTTCTGTGAAACATACAATGCTGGACATCTTTTATGACTCTCAGAAGGAAAAAAAAAACAATAATGATTTTAAACATTAAACCTTAGGAAGCTTCTCTCAAAAGCTAAAACAGTGAAATTCCTAATTCCCTATTAATTCCAATCATTCCAAATGAACGTTTTTCTGTTAAAATAACCAAAAGACAAAAGGGTTGCTTTAAGTGAATTTATCCAGCAACCTTAATAGCAAGTGGCCTTGTGAAGAAATGGACAGAAATGTCACAATGGAGATCGCTTCACTCTAGGGTTGGGTATTGTTGGAATTTTAGTGGTTTCAATTCTGCTTATCGATTTAGATTCAATTCCAATATGACAAAAAAATGAGGTCAAACATTTATATATCAAACATATTTATTCTGTCTTTTTAAAAATCTTCCATTGCAGCTGAATGACATGAACAAGTAAAGCGTAAAGAACAGTTAACTAATAAACTAGATTTACTAATATAAACATTTGAAACATTATTAAAGACAAGTATACAGTCAGTAAGGCAATAAGTGCAAATAAGCAAATTAGAAATACATTTTGTTTTTCTTTTTCTTTTGTTCTTTGATTAACAGTACACATGCGTTTTTCATGCGTTGTCAGTTCAAACACAAAAAGACGTTCAATTCATTAACTGCACTATATGAGAGGTGCCTTTTTATGTACATGCTCTGGATGTGCCTGGCACAGAAAACGAAAATGGTGTGCAATTGCCGAATTGAGTTCTATTTTGGGTCTTCTTGTGCTTGAATGGTGTAAAACCACATTAAAATGCGCACACAGGAATCAATAAGTGGAATAAAAAAATTTGTTTCAAAACAATTATTTGATTCTAGACTTTGAGAATCTGATTCCAAAATTGGAATTGATTATCGACATGTTTGTCAGTGTTTTCAGACCTTTAGCAGATTCAGAACTCTTTTGCAGTGGAGAGGCTGCGTACGTTTGATTATAAAAACACGAGGCAGAAAATAGAGGTGTGAATCCTCACTTGTCTCATGATTTGAATTGATTATGATTCAGAGGGTAATGATTCGATTAATTTTTTTTCCCCTCCAGATCTTTTAATAATAACTCAATAATCACAGTATAGTTATTTTTGTTATTTTATCTTTGTTGTTAAAAATAAGGATAAAGATTCAAATAATAAACAGTCCAAAAAAATACAATATAAGCATTAACAGTGCTTTACATTTTGTTTTTTCATTTTACATCTATTTAACAGAAGCAAGTAAGAAATTGAATAATCGATGAACAAGTAATCACCACATAGCCTTTAGTGTATTAATTACAAATAAATTTGTATTAAAGCCACAAAAGTGCTTCAGTCAAGAGCAGTGAGTGACTCCCTCTTTTATTTTGTTGTTTGATTAACATTAATGACACAGACCGCAGCGGGTTCATTATATTAAGACCTAATGTACAGATCTAATATGTTACACATCAGATTTTTTCCCCCCAACGGTTTAAATTCACTTAAGACATAATCGACTATGTTTCGGGTGTGTTTCAGTCAGTGCAAATAATGCATTGAGATGTTTTTCATGGCCTATTACGCTTAACTCTTTCTAACGCGTCCTGCGCTTTTACTCATTCATGCTTTTTTTTTTTTTTCATAAAAACCGAAACCAAACAAGGCTTTGCTTCCAAAAGACGTATGCAGCTTTTTAAATTATTAATATATAATAAAGGTACATTTTTTAAAAATCGATTCTTTTCTTTTTAATCTTTCATATTAGCATCACGATGCATCGTAAAAATGACTATGTTCCACAGCTCTAGCCAGAAAATGTATCCATGCTCTGATTGGAGGAATTTACCTCTTGACATCTGGCAACCCCAAGCATAAACACCCATTACAAATGCAAGATAACATAAATGTGGGTTAGGATAAATAACCAGCAAACCAATTGTTAAAACTATTACAATTAAGGAATTAGTTCACCCAAAAATCTAAATTGTCATCATTTACTCACGCTCATGTCGTTCCAAACCCATAAGTCTTTATGACACAAATGAAAATATATTTTTTTAATAAAATCTGAGAGATTTCTGTCCCTGCATTGAAAGTCTTTTCACACAAAACGCTTGTAAAGAGATTATAAAAGATTGTAAAATTTGTTTGCTCTATGTACTTCAAATTTAAGCGATCATATCTCTTAAGAAGACTTCAGTTAAACCATTAGGTTTAAATGGATTTATTTTACGATGTCTTTATGAATTTTGTGAACATGCTGGGTCAATAGACTTTAAATGGAGGGACAGAAATCTCTTGTTGTGTTTCGAAGACGAATGAAAGACTTGTGGGTTTGGAACAAGATGAGGGTGAGCAGTCGTTGACAGAATTTTCATTTTTGAGTGAACAAACTAATTAATGAATTAAAATTAAAATTGTGATCACAATTAAAATATGATCATGCAATAGTGTGCTTACTTTACTTGTGTCAAGTACTGAACGCCTTTTCTCAAAAAAAAAAAATTAAGCTTATTTTATGTTTTAACAGGTGCCGATTCAGGTCAGATATCAGAAGAGACCTGGAACTTCCTCCATTCCATCCACGGAGGAGGGCCGGTGGTAACCGTGCGGCCCAGTGTCAGCCATCAGGAGTCAGAGAGCTCTCAAGCAGAGGAGAAGATCGAAGTCGAGACCCGCTCGGTGTAGTTGTGCTGAGACGCTGCAAGGGGACCTACAAACACTTTTTTTTTTTGCACTTCACTTTTGTTTTCAAGGATTCTAGCAAAGGACCTTACGGCTTCACCTCATACACACTCTCTGTACCCTTTATGACTGTTCTTTATAGCAGACGGATGGATTAAACGTCCTCCAGTGTCCTTTAAATTTGTATATATCGTGCATACCCACATGCTCTTGACACTAGAAACCAATTAGACTTAAGACACATTTTCACTCACGGTCCATTAATGCATTTGATTTCTGTGTGCAGCTGCATTCATGACAGATTTTGCATCGAATAGACTATAATTTGTGTACACTGAAAAATTCCACTGCATCTCTACATATTTTTGGGGTACTTCCTCACTTAAGAAATGAAAGGATCTGTTGTCTTAGTGGATGAAAACTTCATGTTTTGGGTATGAAGGGATACTAAAATGCTACGTAGTCTCAGGAAAGAACTTTTTTTTTTTGTTTGTTTGTTTGTTTGTTTGTTTTGCACTGTACTGTAGATTCAAAAGGTGCATGCTTCAGCTCTGATGTTCGATATGTATTTGAATGTACTAGTACTTAAAGAACATACGTTCCTGCACTAAATGTTATTTATTCCAGAGGGGGTATGATTATTCTGGCATTCACGGATGTTTTCTTTGTAGAAAATGATTTGACAAGCTAAATCAAAGCCGAATGCACACTAATAGGAATGATGTGGCACATTATGCTGGCGAGAAAATCGATTCCTCGTTTTTATTTGTGTTGCATAGCTGTGCCCGGTGGGTTGCATGGAGATGCAAACAATAAGGCACACATTTGAACACATCAATGGCTATCTTGTTTAAAAATGCTATGTAAAAGGAAACCGATCAATTCAATCCTGCTGCCGCACATGTGTACATTCAAGGCATTATTTAATGTATAGAAGGATGTGATGTTTTTCAATAGTAATTGTCTGCAGAGATGAAAGCTGTATCTGAGTGGCTACTATTAAACCCGAAACTTACGCTGTCAATACCTGTCATCATTCGTATGAGCTGAAATGTAAGGAATTAATATGAATTCATTTGCTATTTCACAAAAACCTGTCTGTTTAGTATTTCACCCCAAAATCAAAGAATAATAAATCATGATGCATAAAGAAAATGAGGCCTTTTTAGAACACTTTTTTTGTTTTTTGACATCTTCATGACAGTTAAGCTCATTTGTTCATAACGCCGCGTTTAGATCTTTTATTTTTGTGGTTTTCTGAATTCCCATTAATCTCATGACTCTTGCTTATTGTAGTTCCTCGCCGTTTCGTTTTCATTACAGTAAGGAGAATTAGATTTCCATGCTTAATTTTCATGAACATGATCGTTTCTTATTTTGGTTTTGGGGAGAAATATGTAACCATGTCTTATTTTGGCAGGTGTTGCTTGATCAACACAATGTTGCACAGATGTTTGAAATATTTTAGGGACAGACTCCCAAATATGATGATCCGTGAGGGACCCCTGACATATTTTTGCTTCCCATCTCACATGTTTAGAGGCTCCTGAAGTTTCTAAATGTATCATTTATTGATTTTATATATATATAAATGTTATTATTTATTCAGTAATTTTCTCGAAACATTTCCACGGACCTCCTAGCACTCCATCGGGGTCCCCGGACCCCAGTTTGAAAATCCCTTTGTAGAAAATGATTGAAAAATATTACAGGTTACGGGGAACTTAATTCATTGACATCAGTCGGACATGAAAGTAAAGTAGTTTACTAAAGCCCCAAATAGCATTGGTGCAATCTTGCCATTATTTCCCCGCGCAGACAGACCAATGACATTTAGGAATAGCGCATTGTTCGGTACAATATGCTGCTCATCATCGGGCTGAAATGGTCGGTGAGATCGGTGCTGACAGCAGAGCTCTTGAGAGCCGGTCATTATGAAAGCAGCGAGCGTGTGGGCCGCGGCTGCTGTCCTGTACAGTATCGCAGTGAGCGGGATTGTGGGATTCTCATTCACAGCAGCACCGAAAGAGAAAAAAACATGGCGGCTGCCGAATGTGCAGCAAACGATTTGCGGAAGTGAGGTAAGTGTAATTCTGTAGCTTCATAAACCCTTTTACATTGAATTATCCATCACTCAAGTCCAATTCCCTGAGTTCGTCTAGAAGTTGAAGCAGACTCTGGTGCAAGAACCGCTCCGATTGTAGCAGTTCGAGCGGATTTGATGGGCAAAGTTGTTGCGGCTGATCAGTTGTGTGTGTGCACGCTGCCCCCGCTCCTCTGCACTGTTACACGCTAGCCCGTTAGCTTCAACATTTAGGCCTTTTTTTCCTCAAAAGTCATTTCATCACCCGCTCTGCGGGTGAAGTGTATATGCCACTGCGAAAGAACACATTTTCCTTTCGTTAACAAGTGTCATGAATGTGCGTTAGAAAGGGTGCGCCAAATTCGTTAGCATTAGCATGCTAAAGTGTGTATCATCTTTATTAGCGCTCCTAGCCAAAATGCTAATTAGTGGATGAGTTGTGGGGGAAAAAAATAATCCGGTTTGTTTGCTCTCGCTACTCGAAAACTGTGTTTTATTATTTCTAGTGTCAAATTAGAGCAGTTGCGCTTCCCGTGAATGCAGTGGTTAGCAGGTGAGCTAATAAAACCCTGCGGACACGTTTGTTTTGTTCACTTAAACGTTTAGTTATGTCTACAAATCATGTTTTAAAACGTATATATGTGTTTTATTAAATGCATGAAGCAAACGTGTTGCATGAAAGACTAATTCGGGAGTTGAGATCCGCCCAGAAATCAGCAGAACTGGCACGGGTGTTTGGGTGGCACAACCGGGCGGCGCATCATGCCGAGCCGCGGATGCGGTGTTGCCGGAGAGGCCCGTTAAAAGCAGTTGAAGGAGAAAATGTATTCCTCTTACGGATGTCCTAGATAAATAACGGTGAGTTAATAATCTACAGTAGTGCTTAAGTCACTGTTTGTTTGTTAGTGTGTCGGGTTTACGAAGGCAAGCCCGTTTCTGCGGAAAACCGCTCATTCTGAGAACAGGTTTTAAATGAGGGTTTTATCCATTTTCAGACACTCAGCCAAACTGGGTTCTCTGAAACCACTGCGACGAGCAGTTTAGAGAACACGCGGAGCTGCACAGAGGACGAGTGCTTTTCTCCGCGTTGCCATTTGGACTGAGCTGGGCTGTTTAGCGCTAGTTCGTTGGCGAGCACGTGTCAATTTAAAGTTCTTCGCCACGCGCGCGAGCTGAGAGATTATTCAGGAAGTTTCAAATTCTTGACGCGTGCGGCGCAGAATGACAAACGCAATATTTCATGTCCAGAAAAACATTTAGTAAGTTTGAGGGCAGTTGGGATGTTCCGTCTGAGGTTTTGTTGTCGCTTGTCAATGACTGGAGTTGTGTTTGTTCTTGTTAAGGCAAGTATCGATTCTAGTCTGTCGACTATTGATTTAGTTAATCGGATAAAGTAATAATTTGAATAATACAAAATAATAATTAAGTCGCATCCCTTCTTTCCAAAATGTTATTTCAAATCCTGCCCAATTTGGAGTCGAATGTTTTTTTGAATCGCAATGCTTTTTTCCTCATGCTTGGCGCAGAACCTCATTTTGAGTACATAATCTTTTTATTTTTTGCCCACACAGTGACCGTTCAGTTACTGAGGCATGACTGTCAAGCTGCTAAATGAAATAAAACTACTCCATATGCTTTGTTCAGTATTTTATAAATATGAACAGACTGAGTTTTAAGTTCTAAAGAGTTCAGACCTTAAATCTCATTCACGATCATGTTCATATTTAAAAAAATGTGTGTTCATGTGCAGTGCCAGCAATGACGACTTCACTGCGTCATAAGCGGACAGGTAGAGCCATTGAACACACACTCAAATTTAGTTCCAAACCAGGAAGATTTTGAATGTAGTGCACAAGTTGTATAATTTGATGATGCTCGTATGGTGTCCTACTAAAAAAGATGAATAGCTTGTTTGGAACAATATGAGGATGAATACATAATGTGTGACCTAGTCTTTCTACATTTAACTGTTCAGTTTTGTGTTTGGACAATGCCAGAGAACATGAAGCGTCTCCATTGGCTGTCATAAGAACAACAAGAGCCGCTGCACAGATGGGCTGCTGGGGTTTCTTCAGTGGATCTTTAGTGTTAACTAATGCTGCCTGTAATCCAGGGAGTTCTGTTCAAACTGAGCAAGGCCAGAACTGAGATTTTCATTTGTGATTTATTTAAAAAAACAGATTTCAAGTTTTCATTTACTAGCTGATTTTATTTAGAAGAGTTGTGTAAGTTTTGCGCTGTTTGAAGGGACTCAATTTATTATATAGTCATCCAAAGACACAAGCATATAGTGACCAGTGACTTTTCTGCTTCGAAAAGAACCACATGACTTGTTTTTTAACTGAAATCTTGTTATTATTATACATATACATATATTAACCTATGTCGGTGAAGTCGGTCTTTAAAAATCCAGTACTGGTAACACAGAGTACCGGGTGTATTCGGTACCCGCTGATAGGCGACTGTGTATCTGTGCAAGCACTCTGTGAAGGGTGTCTAAGGTTTCCATTTACAGTGTTTAAATACAAGATTTATTGAGCACTGTGAGTGTAGATGGCATTTTTTATAGCAGGAGTTTTCAGAAGAGTGTAGATCTCAGTGAGCAGGTGTAGTCTAAGGGTGCGTCCACACTTGTAGTTCGGTTCGTTTGGTCCGGACCAAAAAACAAAACGTATAGTCCTGGTCCGCTTAGCGTTCACACTGGCATTTTTAACAGCGAACCTTAAGTTACCGAACCAAAGGCATAGGGATACGGTCACGACCTGATTGGTCGGCTTTTATGACGTATATTTGGCGACGGAGCTCGCTTACCGAACATTCAGAACAACGCTGTGTTCTGGATTAAACGCCATCATTTTACGTGTGTACTTATGCTTTATTTTTACCAGCTGAGAACTCACGAAGAGCTCCTCAAATGTTCAAAACAGCAGCAGGATTTCCTCCGTTGTATGCAGAAACAAATACTTCACCTCCTCGTTGCTCCACGTTTGCCCTCGACTCATTTTGGATACACCGATCTTTCCGCAAACCAGCTGACTTGTAGCGTCGCAACTTGTGACATCACGTCCTGTTTTTGGGTCGTTTACACGTCTTTGGTCCGCGTTGCGTTCATATATCAATCGAACCGCACCAGGGTTCGTTTGGAAGCGGACCGAGACCCATCTTTTTAGCGGTCTCGGTCCGCACCAGGGTTCGGATGGCAGCGTTCACCCATGTTCAAATGAACCGCACTAACTGAGCAATCGCACCAGGGTTAATTTAACAGGGTTAAGTTAGTCCAAGTTCTTGACAGCTTCAGTGATTAAAAAGGCTCATATATACAATTTGAATTAAACTCTTGTTTTTGTGTTGCTCAGTTCACTGCAAAGTTTCTAGATTTACAACTACATTTAAAAGGTCAGTTCACCCAAAAATGAAAATTCTGACATTTTTTTACTCGCCCTTATGTCGTTCCCCGTCCGCAAGACCTTCGTTCGTCTTCGGAACACAAATTAAGATCTTTTCGATGAAGTCTGAGTGCTTTCTGTCTCTCCATAGAGATCCAATGCAGCGTCATTAAAGTACTCCCCATGTAACTCCAGTCTCTTAAACTCAGTTTTACGAAGCGACGTGAGTGCTTTGTTTGTGCCACTTTATGTACAAAAATATTGATCTGCAACATACGTTCATGATAGTTTCACAACGCATGCATGTGTTCACGTGAGAGCTGGCGCTGTTTGTTTTGTAGAGACAGAAACCTCAAAGACTTCATCAAAAAGATCTTAATCCGTGTTCTGAAGATGTGGAACGACAAGAGGGTGAGTAATAAATGACAGAGATTGCTATAATGCTAACTCGTTTCAGAGTTTGGGCCAACAAAAATCTGTCGGCTAAGACATATTTTATCTGCTCTGCTGTTAACTATTTATTAACAGAAACTTGGAGTGTTGATATATTAAAAATAATTAACCGCAATTCATGCGCTTCGGGAAGATTCAATTCGGGAATATTCTAAATCTGTATGTTTATAAACAGTATTTCTTGAGGCGGGGAGGGAAAGGAACAAGAAACATGAATTCAGATTACATCTTGAGCATTTGAATGAAGTTAATCCTTATATTTTTACGTAATTCTGTGGCCCACTTGGAAGTTTGCTGGGGGCCCCCTGTTTGAGAGCCACTGCTTTAATAAGTCAATCCTAGTAGATTTTCTAGCGTTCACACAATGAAATGCTTTGGTGTGTGTTACGTTAGTCATCGCACTCTGTTATTTAGGGGTTTACTCCTTTATTGGAGTACTTGCTACTATATTTGAGTTCCCAGATAACCTCATTGTGCACAAATGAGTCATGTCGTGTGTGATGACATTAGTGGTGAGTGACTCCTCCATGAGCAAGAGCTTTTCCCTCTCATTTTATGATCGTAATGACTATGAGCATTCTTCTTCTTCTTCTTCTTCTTCTTCAAAAAAAAAAAAAAAAAAAACTATCAGCCTGTATCCGTGTCTGCTCAAACCACTGGTCTGGATTTGCTGTGTAGAAAAACATGTCTTTTATAGTCTTTTCTAGAGAGAGAGGAAAATAGGATCTAGTAAGTAAACTGACATGGGTTGTAATGGAAAATGATGTTTTCTAACCATTTTAGTGCTTTTATTCAGGCCTGACACCACCCCATCTGTCTGTTTTCCGTCTCGTCTTTTATATGCATGGTCAAATCACATTAGACACTCACCAGGAGGCTTCAGTGGAGTGTGAATGAGGGGTGCGTGTAAGACTCTCCTCAGGTGCCTCTCATTTCTCAAGCAAAACTAATGTCAGCAGTGCAAAATCTTATTCTCTCATCGTTCAGATCACACTAATAGGACATGACAGTGATTGTGTGGAGGAGCTGCTGGGGTGCTTTTAATTTGAAAAATGATCTTGTTGTTTTTGTATGGAGTTTGTAAAAGTCTTTCTGTTTCAAAATTTCACTGTGTTAAGTTGCTTCGTAATTCTTTGTCAAAGTTTACTAGCAATTTCAGAGTGACAATGGTTTCAAAGTAAATCCTACACAATGTTCTTTTCAGTGGCGTCACTGTTTTTATAGAAATTTTGTTTTCTCCTTCAAGGACAGAAGTGTTTTGCTTCGAGCGAATCTAAAATTACAGCCTTTTCCCCTGTATATGTACTAGACGTATCCTCTTGTTTGGCCTTAGCGTAATGGAGGCAATTGAGAAATTTGATATGGTGTAATCTAATTTTTCACACTTCAAGCTTGTATTTGACTTCAGTACTACTACACTAATTGAGTAATGCAGATGATCGTTCTAGCCAGCGCTCCTTTCAGTGTTCTGTGAAGCCCCCCAGCTGAATTGAGGTGTGTTTTTGCTGCTACCTTGCAGATTTTGTGGAGTTCACTGGTCCCAAATCAATTTATCATGTTCCGTAAGCGCCGGTCTTTAGACTGACTGCATCATTATTCATACCCGGGCTCCACAATGTACTTTTTGCCACACCTGCCAAGGGCTGGTGAATTGATAGAATTGACCAGTAAACAATTTTTTTAAATGAAAAAAAAAAAAAATATATATATATATATATTAATCATTGGAGATTTAAAACAATTAAAAGGATCGTTCACCAAGATATTGTCATTATTTACTACTCACCTTTATGTTGTTCCAAACCCATAAAACTTCTTTTGAAACATATTTGATCATCTTGAGAGGTTTTAAATGAAACCTGAGAGATTCCGGTCCCTCCACTGAATGTCCATTCCACCAAAACTTTAGCGGGTTAAGTTCATAAGATTGAAAAATTCCCGTTACTTTGCTTGACGAACGGATTTAATTGAAGTATTTATTCATATATAAACATTGAACAATACACGTACATAGAACATGTTAAAAATGGCAACAGAAGCTGAAACGTGCTTGAGAAAACCGACGAGGTTTGTTTTCGTGTGCCATGCAAGAACCAGTTCAGCTTGTTCTCACACATTAACAAGCATGTTTGCGCTTCTGTTTACAATTTTACATGCGCTCCATGAGTGTTGATCGATGTTTATATGTGAACAAAAACCTACATTTAAATCTTGTGTGATTTGATATTTACAATTAATAAAAGTATGCTTTTTCAATACATAAAAGAATTTGTGAAACCTTACAGCTCATTGCGTCACTCGTAGCAGCATACAAGATTTCACATGCATCGATGTACTGCTGGACCCTTCTGGATAAAAACAAAAATAGATAAAGGCTTAAAAGGAAAATTTCATCTGTGTAAAACATTGACACTTAAGGCCCAGGTATACTTTGCTTTCTTGCGCAGTTAGCAAGCTTTTCAAAGTATACTCCATTGATGAATGCATTCGGGGCTTGGACCTTTCTCTTTAAACACTCATCATTTTCACATGCGTGAATTGGACACAAAAATGTGTGCGTCGGACTTTGCACAACCCCGAGCGGACGTATACTTTGTCAGTGAGAGTCAGGTTGTTATAATTAAGTTTGCATCATGTAAATTTGTGCGACTTGTATTTTGGTGCTTTATGAAAGTTAATTTTGGACCCTGGTGTCAGGTTTCTGTGGAGTACTGAATGCTTCATTTGAGATAGCCATGATCAGTCTTTCTGACTGAAGGTTTGCATTGTAGTGGCCATTGTTGGAAAGCACTTTTATAGCTCACATAAGAGGCAGCTTAAATACGGACCATCCCCCTTCACATCTGCAGCTTTAGCAATGCACCAGGGAAAGCCTAGCCAGCACATGTGTGATAAGTAGATTGATAGCTTGTGGGAAACTCTCAGATAACATCTGAATATCAAACATATTTATAGAATATTTGGTAACAGTAGATCATAGCCAGCCTGCAGGTTGTTATTCTTCCCTGGGTGTATGTTTTACCAAGCCGTAAGATTGTGAGCATAAGAGAGGGGCTTGCGATTGAAGCCGTTCCTTTGAAATTGCGCACATTCAGTGTGTTGATGTAGTTTCCACTGAAACAGGAAGACGGGGCAGGATGTATCGAACAGCTCCTCCCCTTTAAAAAAAAAAAAAATTTGTCAATAGCGTTTTATTTATATCACAGCTCGGCCAGAGCTCGGTAAAGCCTTTAAGTTTCCTTCTAATGTCCTCCATATCTCTTTAAAATATTGAATTCAAATGGGTCCGATACTTTTTGTGGTTTGCGCCGATTTGCACACATCTCCGGACCGGAGCAGACTGCGTTTGCGCTGTGGCGGTTGGCATGACACTAACGTGAAACCAGACTTTATTCACCTCAGTGAAAAGCATCGCTCCACTATATAGTGCACAATGTGTCATGTAGAAAATGGTAAATGTGTGAACAAGTGACCGATTTCAGCCTCAGCGTCTGTTTATAATGTAGGGGGCGGGACGCTTTAGATTCTAGAGAGCATTTGATTGGACAGAAATCTGATGAGAAGCTGAAGTGCAACGCGATGTCATCAAAATCGTCTAAGTTTTGAACGCTTATCTTATAAATGTGAATTTTGTCGTTGTTTTGGAGCACACTAGCTTATAGATAACAATAAGGTTAACATGTTTATACTAAAAGCCAAAAGACCTTCAATTTTCGTTTCGCGTCGACTTTAAAGTTGCCGTGGATCTTGTTAACAAGTTGATTGTATTTGATCACAGAATGTTGTTGTCTGCTGTCTGCCTCGAGGCAATTTGGAATTGCTTTGATCCAACATTTTTTATTAAATGACCTGACAAAATGAATTACTTTTGATCACATTGATCATTATGTCTTGTGGAAACAGTTGTGAACTGTAGAAACTGAGTTATGATTATCACCACCATGAAATCACGTGAAATCCAAACACCAGTCGAATGAGGAAGGACAGCTGTCCATTCACGACTGTACTCCGAGTGAGCCGAGAAGATAACTTACTGGATGGCAAAATGACCTCAAGACCTGTTCTTCCTTTAAGTTTAGTCAAGGGAGAGCGGTTTAAGAACAGAAAACACAAAGTTCTGTAAGAAACTTTGCTTGGCACACCTTTATCTTTGTGTCTCTGTCTTATTGATATCAGACTGATATCTCAACATGATCGTGAAAGAATATAAACACGATAACCATTTGCTGACTCGAGTGCATATGTGCTTTCTGCATGATAACTGGGACAGTCTGCTTTATTAATGTTTATTGGTGGGGTTTTTTGTTCGCTCTGCTTCAGCCTAAATGTTTTTGTCCTGGATGTTTTTTCTTTACACACATTGTTTTAATGTTTTCATCTAAAAGAAAATCTCAAATTGTAATGTGAGCTTGTTGTGTACGCCTATATTTGATAATCGTAAGCTTGTTCAGAAATAGTGACAAAAATGTAATTATTTAAAAAAAAATGTCTTTCTGGTTAAAATTCATTTTCATTTAAGTTCGCATACAATATTTTTGATTCCTATTTCCCACATCCCTGGCTTTAACTGAGACTTTGTGTCAGAAAGCTGATGCAGAATATCGAAAACCTATTTTATTTCGATCATTTCTCGTTATTGCATGTTGTTGTAAGGCCTGATATGTTTTTATGCAATTCCATGGTGTGTTTTTTTTTTTCTTATTTAATAGCCTATTTAATAAATGGCCTCTAGTTTTTCCAATCAAACCAAGGATTTTTGGATACAAGGATGTAAACTTTGTTCTGGCTTTTTATTGATATTTTGCTCACAGATCTACCCAGGACATTAGTGTAGTTCTATATAATATATTATTCTTTAAAGAAATTAAATTGTAGGTTAAGCAAAACAAAGGTGTTTGTCCGAAATTCATATTCAGGCAAAACAAACAAAAAAAAAGAAATCCATACACATACTGAAGATCATTGTGGTACACTGTGGTATAGTTACTGTCCTTTATTTTCCCACGAAGAACCATTATTTTCCTTTGCTGAAGTTGAGAGAGGTCAATGTTTGTCCTACCGACATGAAAGATGCCTCAAATTTTGTTTTCTTGAGGGTTGTGCTATTAGGTTTATTTTATTTTATTTTTTTACGCAAGCAAAAAAAAATCCTTTATGAAAGGGATTTGAGATATGGACAGGATCTTTTTTTTTTTTTACTTGAATCAGTAAAGAATCACATAGCAGCACCTTGGCATTGTGGTGGTGACTTTAGCACAGGCGTATTTTCTTCAGAGGTCTACTTTTCACTAGCATAAAAAGGTAAAAATAAAGACGTCTGTCTCCTTTTCCCGTGGAACTTTTGCTTAGAAACATTACAGATAATCCATGAATGTACTCTATTTCTTGACACGTCAGTTATACTCTTCCTGCTCCATTTCAATCCATTGATGCACTGCAGAGGAGCATCCAGCGAACAGTATAGCTAAAAATGCAGCTAAAATGTTTTTTACTTTATTTTTCCATATTTGGTTGTTTAGTCCATAATGTGTTTAGCGTTTTGATAAATCATCTTAATGTGTGTTTTTTTTTTTTTAAATATGACACCAAAATTAAGTTATCTAGCTGGCTAACAAATGGACGCTTTTACTGAAATACCAAGCATGATTTTTGCTCATTTTGAAGAATTAGTTAGGATGAGTTGAAAATTACAATCAGATCACTGATTGTCACTGTGTGCAGCAAAAATGAGTTATAAGTTATATTTATAGCTGGGACAGGCTTTTTTTCTGGTATTTTTGTTTAAAAACAATAAATGGATGTTAATTGCTGTTACTTATTTTTCTTAAAGTATTTCTGACATAAATGTCTTAAAAATGAAATGTATCATTAGCAGGGCAATTAAAAATGAATTATAAACTGTAAGAATAGTCTCAGACCCATTTAACTGTGATTCTGATTGGTCTGTAATTATTCTCTCGTTGTGTCCCTCAGGTGCCCACATTCTGCTGCTGAGGAGAGAGCACCACGATGAGGAGACAATAGGCACCCACCATAGTATGGCCGCGTCCCGCTCTTCGCGCGTCACAAGATCATCAGTGGGGATAAATGGATTGGATGAGAACTTTTGTGGTCGAACCCTCAGGAACCGCAGCATCGCCCAGCCGGAAGAGAGCTCTCCGCCTCCTGTGCCCAGAGCCCGCTCACCCAAGAAGAAGCAGGACTGTCAACAGCACCAGCAGACCGGAGCACAGGTTGGAAAGGTAGCCGAGAGCAAGGCGGAGGGTGAGCCCTCGCCCGCCTACGGAAAACGGGGCTTGCCAAGCTCCGAGAAAGACGAGTCGGACAAATCGGACTACTGCGAGCGTCCGAGGGCCGGGGGTGGGTCGGAAGCCTCCCCTGCCCTGAAGAGGGCCAGACGCTGCCCTCGCTCAGGTGAATCGCAGGGGGTAGAGGAGGAGCATCCCCTCAAACCGGAGAGCCCTGATCCCGCTGCACCGAAGGAAAACGATGAGGGCGCCAAATCGAACGCATCCACGGCCCCTCAGCTCAGCCTCGACAAAGAGGCGCAGCAGACAGTGGGTAGCCTGGTGGAGGAGATCGTCCTTCCGCCACAGGCTGGCGAGAACGTCAAGGCCACCAATGGCCTCGCCGAACTCCATAAGGAGGACTCCGAAGTTGCAGCCTTACCCGTGGAGCTCCGTGCCTCCCCTGCAACTCTCAACAACAGTCCTTCACTGTTAAATGGCAGCCAGGCTGCGCCCTCATCCCCTGACCCTATTGTGCCTTGTAGATCCCCTCATCCCAAGCAAGCCAATGAGTCCGACAGCCCTCAGATTGACTGTGAGAGGAATTGCACTCCCGAGGAAGCTGCCGAGGCGGTGCTATCCCAGGAACCCGAGATGGAGGTAGAGGTGGATGTCGTGGGGGACTCCGGGCAGGCCCAGGACGAGCTCGCAAGAGAGGAGAGCACCAATGGTGGCTTTCAAGCTGAGCCGCAGGACCCTTCTGACAACTGCACGAATATCTCAGGAGAAATGGCGATGCTGGCTGCCTCCCAGCTGCCCACTGAGCCCCCCTCCTTCACAGAGCCTCAAGAACACCGATATACCCTGAGGACTTCACCGCGCCGCGCTGCCTTTGGTAGTGGGCTCAGAGCCAGCTCCCCCAAACCCAGTTCCCCGCACATAGACAATGGTTCGCTGAAGGAGGAGGCCGTGCCGGTTCCTCTTTTTCTGGAGGACACCAGCCATAAAGACCCTCCCGATGATGCACTGGGGCTTTCTAGCGAGGCAGACAGTGAACTCTCAGAGAAAGCAGGCGTCAGTGGAGAGGTTGGAGTGTCGGATAGTAGAGTGTCGAGATCCACCAAAGAGCTGCTGGCCGCTCAGGCCGAAGAAGATGAGGAGGAAGAGGAGGATCCAGATGTCTACTATTTTGAGTCTGATCACTTGGCTCTCAAACACAACAAAGAGTATGTTGGGGTTTATGCTATACTGTCTGAAGTCATTATTGCTTTCATAATTGTGGTCAACAAAGATGCGCTTTGTATTGATGCCCTTTTGTTTTAATTGATGTATGGTGTTTGCTATGGCAAGCAGCGTTGTTCATTGTTCCTCATACTGTTCCTGATTTGAACGTCCCCAAAGCATTAAAACAAGATATTTTCGCAACAGAATCTTGCAGCTTGTGGAGCCCAACCGTAGGTTGCGACATTAGCGAAAGCTTTCCCAAATTTGGGGGGTAAAAAAGCTTTTTTCTATTGTCAGTAATGTAGCCATGAATAAAGCACAGCTCACGCACAAGTCCTTTTCAAACCGAGCAGCTTTCTGTTTCAAATCTAAACCTAATGCGAAATCTTTGCGGAGAAATGTTTTAGCCTTTACGCAAATTTCCCACATGAATTCCTGTTGAAAATACTGGATTTTGCTCGTGAAAATGAGCAGAACAACGGCAAATGTGACCGCACCATAGATTTAAGGATGAACATGGGCCATTTCTAAAAAAAAAAAAATGCTTTTTATATATATATATATATATATATATATATGTGTGTGTGTGTGTGTGTGTGTGTGTGTGTATATATGGTGGGATCTTTTGACTTTAGCCAATAAGAAACCTCCCACAACACCCTAGCAACCACATAGCAAAGCTCCAGAGCCAATCAGAAAATCTCAGCTGATGCATAATAATGTTCTGGTAACCATTCTCAGCACATTAGCGGCATACTGGTTTTGATGGGGCAAGCACCACTAGTACTTTTCAAGTCTTGATATTTTAGTTTCCAGATTCAGTGGGATTTGTAGCTTCATACATATTACAGTATAGAGGTTTGCTTTAAAAGTAATGCTGCAATGCTTTAACTTCTGTGGTCTGTTCATATTTTGATTTGTCTGCCCTGCTTTGATTTTTAGGTTTTGTCTTTTTAGTCTTCAAAATGTTTGTACTCTGAAGACAGGAATGTTGTCCCAGATAAGCATCTTAGTGTTGTCCTGCTTAACTCGGCGTATTTGTTTTCTGTAGTGTAATAGTCGACTGTGCTAGCAGAAAATGAGCAACAGCTGCTGTAATCTCCATGACGGTGGTAGGTAATAAGCGAGGGGAAGCCTGCTGCTGGTCGACAGGTTGTCCTGGGTCGTGCTCATTCAGCATGTGCCCGTTTCGCAGTGGGAGTGCAGGGATCAGGAGCAGCCAACTGGATTGGCTTGTCAGTCAATAGAAATGAAAAGAGAATGGCATCAGTTTATGAGGCCTGTCTGAATGATTTGTTTTTACTACATGAACTCGTTCTCATTTCTTAGATGGGATGCTTTTTCTCCATTTTAATTGTTGCTTATTGTGTGCCTGACATAAACTCAAATTAGAGCTTTATTCTTTATGCATATGCTTATGATTTGAACTCTTTTGAATAGTCAAATAAGGGTTGTTGCTTGTTTGTGCAAAACCGGTCACCAAAATTCCAGGGAACTGCGCTTTCCAGGCTGTTGCTAAAGTAGCCAGAGTGTTTTTGTTGTTTTAACGCATTGCCGGTTGGTTCCTTGGACGCTGCTAAAGTGTTTTGAGAACGGTCGTCTGATCGTTTAGAAAAGAAGCACTCTATGAGTAGCATCAGATTTGACTTCTCCATTGATTTGGAGGTTTGTTCAAACCAGCACTAACAAGGAATGTACTACACAATAACCTCCCATGTGCCGCACATTAGCTACTAAGCAGTTTGTGAGTGGTTTTAGTAGAGAATCCCAGTGTGCGGTTTTCAGTACAGGTTATATGGCACGGTACGGAGTTTTTGACTGTTATTAGTGATCTAGTCTGCTTTTCAGATGGTTTACCCATAGGTGGCAGTGGAATGCCAGCCATATGTCAGTTCTGTGCTCATTGCCAACCTTGGCTGCTTTCCTCAACCTGCAGTGCTACATGCCTATCTTTATTGTGCATCTGAATCGAGAGGTTGTTAACAGCTCCTCTGTGGTCTAAGTTAATAGATGGCAAGGAAATTGAAGGAAAAACTAGTCAGCTGCCCTCAAGTAAAGGAAATCAAATGGAGCAAGTCCTAAATGAATTCTTGTGGAGATTAAACGCTTGCTGTCATCAATTGGTTTTCATTCATGCTATGTTAGGCTAGATTGATTATACAAGGTCTGTCGAGCTTCTGAATAAGATTACTTCTAAGCAGTAGACAGAATCTCCTGCTGAGAGGAGCATCTTTGTCTAATTTGCCTTTTTTCCTCTCTTGCCTTTTTTCACGTTCCTATTTGTGGATCCTATTTTCCTGAGGGCGCGCAGGGAAAAGGTCAAAGCTCTGTAGCGCTCAGGCAGCGTCATCTTCACAACTAACCAGATGAATCTAGAAAAGCTCTTTCAGATGTGAGCTTCTGAATCCCAAATCATATATTAAATAGAGGCACAAACTCCAATGTTTTCTTTTTTTTAAACCGCATGAACCTAGTAGAGAAGAATAGTGATTGCTGGCTTGTCCTACCTCTATATCCAACAATTACAATCAAACGTTTTTAACAATATATTTCAATGACTAGCAATTTTTCTAAATGTAGAATAAGTGCTTTTTAAGGCTAAATCTGCAATCCTGTTACCCATTCCAGTGTTTTTGTATTATTATTTAATTGCAGTATTTCGTTATTCTTTGTGGTTAATGATCTGTTTTAATCTTTCAAAGTTTTGTTCATTTCTGGAAAAAAAAACCCGCACTGCTCATATTTAGTTTGAGAACAAAGCTTGGTTCCTGCATGAAGATGTCAATCATCACCCACCCACCCTATGGCGTACAGGAAATCTTTCTATTTATAGAATATATATTTCTATGGGAACAGTTTACGGGGACTCACTGGTTGTGCTGTATTAAAATTAAATTATGAATGAACAACTGCTGAAAGATTGATGGCTAGATGCATAGCATCAGCTGTTAATAATGTACAAAGCTTCTCCTCTGTCCTTACACGTTAGTTATCAGAGGTTGCTCCAGACCATCAGTGTACTGGAGGCCCAGCGAACCCAAGCCATCCTGGACCTAGAGACACTGGCACGGCATCAGAAGGAAGCCCTGTCGGACCCCATCGCCTTTGTGGACCAGCTGCAGAAACAGGTATAGGAATTTCCTCCAGGCCTTCCATGGCTGTTGTATTTAATCCTGTATTCTGGTATGTAATGTATGCCATGTTTTTTGTTACAGGTGGAGATGGGTTTGCCTCGCCCCCAGAGAGTGGTCCAGCTCCCGGACATTGCGTGGGACCAATACACCTCAGGCCGTGGCGACTTTGAAAGGGAGTTTTGTGACAAGAAGCGCAAAACACGGCAGTTGCAGTTAATCTTTGACAAAGGTGTGTGTGTGTGTGTTTTTTTTTTTTTAAATGGATGGTCCCTGGGTCCAATGGCTAGGGTGTATAATTGAACACCTTAGTGGGTCCAAAATATCTATAAAAAAATGGGCTGCACAATTATTAAAATAAAATAAAACAAAATTGCATATACGGATTAATGTGATAATCAAATCCACTGCAGTTGCCAACATAAAAGTTGAAAATGAAGAAATTAAAACGTTATATATTAATTTTGTAATTTTATAGTTATGTTTTATTGCGCAATTATTTGGGCTGCCCCTAACAGTCGACTGATAGTCGATCAAAAGAGGCTTGGCCAAAATTTTATTAGTCGCAGGGGAAAAAATCCGTGACGGACAGATCGTTAACAGGTGGTCTATGTGGTAATTACAGTACATTGGGTAGGACATCCAAAAGCTCGCCTATCATTCACGGACCTCCAATATGGCTAATTTTCTTAAACATGTAAGTAGTGGCAACTCTACATGTCCGCTCGCTTTAACGTTAACCTAGAAAAATGTTGGTTGTTCAAGTGTTTGTGCAGAGTGTGACCGCCAACACAGACGCGCCGGTGCCATCACTTGCACTTAAAATAAAAAAATAGTCATTTTTGGTCATACAGATAAGAGTATTTGATTCTTTTGAATCTGTGAAGAGTCTACTATTATTTGTGTGCACTAACAATAACTGCGCTTTCTGCCATGTCTCTCTGTGAACTTAACTTCTGGCAAAACAAAAGAAGAAAAGAATAACCGAAACGCGCCTCACAGACTTGAGAAATATATCTAATAGAAAGCAAAATGTCTACTTTAAAATGAACAACTCGCTGGAAAACAAATATTCTTCGGTTATATAATCCGAATGAAAAGTGCCTATAGGTGCTGGTGCGCCGTGGCAAGCGTTATGTGTGCGCTTGAATGCTGATTAGGCTATGTGGGCCTTTATTATGATTTAAAAGTGCGATTAGTCGACTATCACTTAAAATCACGACCAGAAAAATCTTTAGTTAAGGGCAGCCCTAGGAATTGATTATACTGTAAAATAAAATATTAAACATTTTTTTTTTTACTATGAAATATTACACTAGTAATACTAGTAATTAGGGGTGTAACATACATGCATTTGTCCTGGACCATCACGGTACGGACATCATGGTTCGGGCGTACAGTCAGACGACAGGCGATTCACACTCCAATCCAGAAGGGGCATATGCGGTAGTGCTATATATATATATATATATATATATATATATATATATATATATATATATATATATATATATATATATATATATATATATATATATATATATATATATATGGAAGTCTCACTACTACAGTACAGAATTGGGAAGCGTTTTCAGGTGCCGCTTGACTCACTGTTTCCTTGTGGAAAGGTGAAGTAGGCTCCTTCATCTTTCCGTGATTTCTTGAAAAAGCGTAATATTGAACTTTGTGCATCTGCCGTTGTCACCGCATGTTAATGAACTCTCACGCGTAAAGAAAATGACAGTGTAGGCTTACGCACAACGTGTTAATCAAAGCAATCATTTTGAAACGCTACAAAGTTTTGGTCAATTTATCAATTAGAGGTCTGTGCACTGTTACACCCCTAGTAATAATAATAACAATAACAATAAAATCACCATTATTATTATTATTATTTATAGTCATATTGAAATAGATCTTTTTGGTGGGCCAAATTGTGCAGCCCTACAAAAAAAGCAAAGATTTCTGTTTTTTCCCCAAAAAATTGAAATGTCCTCAAATAAATCGTAATTGGATCAGATTGTGCATCCCTAATTCACACCTACAATGGCCTGAATAATATTAAATATTAAAGTTCATAATGATATTTTTTTTTGGGTGATATTGTTCAATGAATTTCATTTTTGTAAATGTCAGGTTGATTAATATTTGAAAAAAAAACTTTTACAACTTTACAATAAGGTTCATTAGTTAATGAATTAATGTTAACAAGATTTTAATAATAATAATATAAAATATTAGTAAATGTTGAAATTGATATTAACAAAGATTAATAAATGCTGTTGAAGTGCAGTTCATTATTAGTTCATGTTCACTAATGTAACTTTATTGTAAAGTGTTACCAAATATTTTTCCTTACACAAAGTCCTCCATTGTGAACAACAAATGTAAACATCAAAAGAAAAAATCAAATTAAAACCGCAAATAGTATCATAGAGATTTTGGCAAGGTTGTTGTTGGTGCGACTTCTCAAATTCCGGATCATACCAACGTGTAAATGAAGAGTTTCTAAGATCTTTCCTCTAGATTTTGAAAAGATTTTCCATTTCCCTTCAGCACAGGGAAGTGTTCAACTCAACGGTGGCTCTGGGTTTGTCTGTTCAATGGCAAACGCAAGGAATTGTGATTAAAAGTTAAAACGCTCATTCTCTCTTTCTGTAGTTGGGTTGCCTGCTCGACCAAAAAGTCCTGTGGATTCCAAGAAGGAGGGAGACTCCTCATCTGTCTACTCCTCCTCCCTGCCGTCAAGTGACGGTCCAGAACACAGCATGTCCAGTAGCAGAACTCAGGTAATCTCAGATTAGGTCTTCGTCCTTACCGTCATTAGTTTTCTGTCAGCGTTTATAGCGGCCGGTCTTGACTCGATGAACCTGCACGTTGTGTTTTGTCGAGGAAAACATGGGGTTGCAGATTCACTTTTATGCTGTGCTCATTTTTTCCCCCATGACCCCCATGATTTCACCATGTTTCATCACACACTGCTGCATCCGATACAGAATAAGATCAAGACCTAACATTTAACTTGATGTTGTTTCTTGTTATATATGTGCTTGAGCCCTAGGACATGAACTCGGATGTGCTCTGCATACACATCTTCCCTGAGAGCACAATATCTCCATCCATATTCATTCTGCTTTAACATTTCAACATGAGATGCAGCGCAAGCATGCTGATGACAAATGACTGTAAAAACACAGCGTGTCTCCATGTGTTGTTGTTTTTTTTTCTTGGTCTGCTTTATGGTGGTGCTGTATTGAGACAATTTTCCAATTCTTTCCGTCTCATCCCATGTAGAGAAAAGACTGCATCTATGGAAACCATTAGGAGAAATTTTCCCTCCCCTTTGATATAAAGTGTGTATATATGTGAACTTTATGAATAAAGCACTTTCATTGGTGTCTCACTAGATCAGGAATTTAACAGCTCTCATGATCTAATCCAAAAGCCAATAGAGTGCCTCAGGGCCCGCTCACTTTTTCAGCGGCGTTGGTTCTGGAAGTATTTTTCATACCACTTTTTTCCGCAGAGATTTTTTAATCCAAGTCATCATTAAAGCATTATAAGCCATGAAGCAAACCAACCAGCTGCGAGGTGAATGACAACATTTTGATTTGAAAATGGGATGGAAAGACAAAGAAACAAGACCAAATACTTGACTGCTTTGGTGAAGGAAAGAACTTCAATCCCATGAAGCATTGTGAATGATATGATGAGCACTTTTTTTTAATTTTAACCTAAAATCAAATGGTGAATGTTCATGTATGGCTTTGAACTTTTTCTGACTGATGGTGTTTGTACAGTTGATCAGAGGGAGGCTGTGCAACCAGAACAAACCTGACACCTTCAACCAGCTGTGGACCGTTGAGGAGCAGGTATGAAACTTCCCAAGAGCTCTTAGTGGAACAAGCAACTGAAAACTACGTCCATTGAAACCTTTACTATAGTTTTGTGTAGCTCTTGAGCTTTAAGGTTTGGCATAACATCTCGTATGTGAATCTTGTAGAAAAAGTTGGAGCAGCTGCTTTTGAAGTTCCCACCAGAGGAGGTTGAGTCTAAACGCTGGCAGAAGATCGCAGATGAACTTGGCAACAGGACCGCCAAACAGGTGCGTCTTCAGGCCCTGCTCTACAACATCACCCTCTCTGAAGATGATCTTCCCTTGGCTTTAATGGGCATTCTAGTCGCTAGTCACCTGAAGCAGTCATCCAATAAATATCCTTACAGCTCCATTTAAGGCTGGCCGGGTTCCCGGGGTCCTTAAAAAGGCTCAAGTACCTTAAATGGTCTTACAAAAGTCTTAAATATAATTTCGAGAGGTCTTAAATTTGGGCATGGAGCATTTTTATATGAATGTATCTCTCAACTGACCAGAAAAGTTTTGATGGCATTTTCATTTTGTTTTACCTCCGTATAATGCTTGACAAAGTAGCGTTTATGTGCACAAAACTGTATTCCACAAGAGTCACCTACTGTCAGAGAATGAATTTGCCTTTTCATTCAGCCTGTCTGCCGTTTTTGTTCAGACCAAATCGAAAATTGACCCATATTTTTGCACAGTTTAAACACAGTAAATGTGAACCGATGGATCGACAAGAAGCTAATGTGCATTCTAAAAATAACTATTTATACTTTTTACTCATCCCTTTTCTTAAATCTTGGTTTAAAGGTTGAAATGTGTGGTTTATCATTGTGTCAAACTTTTTGTTTTTGTGAACCTGTATTTGCACTTGTTAACTCATGCTTTTACAGTCACTTTATGGTTTAATATCATACCATAGACATTGCCCTCCGCTTTCATTTGGTGTTAATTTTATTTTTGCAGGTCTTAAAAAGCCTTGAATTTGATTTTAAAAACCCTGCAGATACCCATTTGCCCTTTTCACTAATCTTATAAGAGTCTGGACATCTAAAAGCCATGGTAGGAAAGCTTATCCTGTGAATTTGGGGCAAGCTCTTTTTGTTTACCAAATCTTTGTTTCTTTTCTTCACAGGTTGCTAGCAGGGTACAGAAATATTTCATAAAACTGACAAAAGCTGGAATTCCAGTACCAGGCAGAACACCCAACGTGTGCATGTACAGCAAAAAGGTAAATATGACTAATATAATGTATATATACACTACCTTCAGTAAGATACGTTTTTTTTGTTGTTGTTTTTGAAGTCTGTTATGCTCACCAAGATGGCATTTATTTGATCAAAAATGCAGTAAAAATAGCACTATTGTGAAATTTTACAACAAAGGCTTTGAATTTTTAAATGTAATTTATTCCTGTGATGGCGTAGATGTTAAAAAAGCATTTCATATCAATGCATGCATTTTTTTTCAGAATTTTAATCAATAGAAAGTTTAGAAGAACAGAATCTTTTGACATTAAAGATGTCTTTACTGACAGAAGTATTAAAAAAAAAAAAGCATGTTGTCTGTTAATTGCAGGCCTCCAGTAAGCGACAGCACCACCTCAATAAACACCTGTATAGGCCCTCGACGTTCCTCACCTCGTACGAGCCGCCCGTCTACATGGATGATGAGGACGAACGTTCTCACTTCTTCAACAGCCTCCAAGATAACGGCGCGGATGATTCGGTGAGTCCTGGTTAAGTTCTCCCAATTCAACTGTTGTTAAATCACACATGCATTTCTCTGATGATTAGTGACATTTTATAAGTAAAAGCCAGCATGTTATTAATCATGCTATTAACCATGCAAATTGATCTAGAAGCTGAAAACGGAAAAATGAATACCAAAAATGGAGGGATAAATGTTTTTTTCTTTTTGAAAGCCTTGTTCCATGTTTCAAGCCATTTGTTTCATCATAGTGACTTGCTTTCTTCCCCACTGGCAAACATTTGATGGCCTTTTCAAACAGGAAATCCATTAAAGACCGCAAACTGGCATTTCCACAGTTGGGATTTGCTTGATGTTTGATCATTTGATAATGATGTGCTGCCTTTTGACAAGCACCGCTGCCAGAATCATTAGAGACGACTCCGTGTTTGCGTCTCCTCGGCTGAACTGTTTGTTGAGCGACTCTGAACTGACTGCAGTGGCTTGACATTTTCTCTGTCTCTGATATGTAACCTTTACGCGACACCGGTCAGCGGACCCCGCAGAGAACATTACCAGTCGAGTTTTGGCAAGCATCAGTGAACCTTACCTACACCACATATGGACTTACTACAAATCATGACATCACAAGCCCTGAAGCCTGCTTGGAAAGATCGGGAATGAAGCTTTTTCCTTTCATTAATCTAAACCCATTGAAATTGTCATTATAACATCGCAGTGCTGATTTGTATACTGTGGTGGTCATGCATGCAGTAAAAAATGATTCATTTTTTCATTTAGCGAGGAGGCATTAAATGGATCAAACTTAAAAGTAAAAGACATTTATGATGCAAAATATTTTTTTGGGTTTTAAAACGTTGTCTATTCATCAAAGAAATGTCACAAATATGAAGTGACGAGCACAATAAGAGATATTTTTGGGGCACCAAATCATCATTTCAGAATGATTTCTGAAGGATCATGTGACATCATCACGAGAATAAATTACATTTTAAAATGTATTAAAATCAACCATATATTTTATTTATTCTAGTTAATTTATTACTGTAACTTGTCAACAACTGCATGTCAACTAAGTTGTAGTCTGAGAGCAGACAGTTTACTGATTGTCCCCCAACAGACATTCTACTGAACTTTCCAACCACATGCCAACTTATTCTACTAAGCTGAACCCTAACACCGAAGCTGTTAGCTGACATGTAGTGAAAAAAAGTTATTTCTAGTTAGTAGAATGTCTAAAGTGGATTGCCAAAATAAAGTGTTACTCAGTGTTTTATATTTCAGACTCATTGAGAAGTAGTTTGTAGACACAAGATTTTGTGTTAAAAAGTCCGACTTTGTGTGAGTAGTGACAACTGGTGTAGCATTCTGACCCTGCTGTGATGTTTCAGGATGAGGACGGGGTGCCAGTGGAGCTGAGGCACCTGCCAGAGTACAAGGAGCTGATGGAGCTGAAGAAACTCAAGAAACAGAAACTGCAGGAGATCCACGCTGAGAGCGCTCTCACGCAGCACCTTGGCTATAAGGTACGCGTAACAATTACCAGTCTGTCACTTCCCCCTGTGGTCATTACCAACCTGTAGGGGTGGGGGATAGGAGAAATTTGATTACACGATAATGATGTGTCTCACCACGAAGTAGTTTTGTGTTATTTTATCTGTTATTAAAAATAAGAAAACAATAAGAAGCGAATTACAAACAGAAAGACAGAATCTGAATTAAACAAATTGTTATGAATTTTTTTCAGGTACAATAGGTTTATTTAGCATGTATTTAGAATTAATGCAGAAATGTAATAATCGTAGTCTTCACTGTATGAGTGTTTCAGCCAGCGTGTGGCTGCGTGTTCACATCAAGCACATCCCAAATTCATGATAACCTTCTTTGGCCATGTGCCGGTCAGCAAGAGCACCGCCCAGAGTTCCATTTCAGGATATATTGTGCTTTTTTTTTTTTAAACATCAAGCACATCCTGCTCTTTATATTCTTATTCATGCACTTCATCAATCTGAAGTGTCAGTTGTGCTATATATTTACATACGGCAATATACACGATATAGCAAAATCTCTAACAATGGTAATGATATCATTGTCATAATGCCCAACCATATAAACCTGCATGACTTGCTTTCTTGTGTGGAAAAAGAATACTGAAACATTGGGCAAAAAACAAAAGCAGACATTTTTCAAAACATCTTGTCTCGTTTCCCACCAGAAAAAGAAAGTTGTACAAGCTTGGAAAAAAACATGAGGATGAGTAAATTTCTTTCATGAATGAACAATTTCAAGCGTGAAGAACAAGGGCTTTTATGACTGTTAGTGACTCTTTGCTCAGCAAAGTTCAGCACTTTTTTTTGTTCATATTTGCATGTAATTCTTGCTCAGTGTGACATGTGTGGCATGGAGCCCATCCAGGGTGTACGGTGGCACTGTCAGGACTGTCCGCAAGACAACGCCGTGGACTTCTGCAATACCTGCTCGGACTGGTGAGTCACAGCCTGACTAAAAAAAACATGGAGCTGGGGATCTTTAGGCACCTCGTAGTGGGATTGGATTTAAAGGAACAAAGGCACGATGCGAGAGCTAAGGGGGAGCACAAACTCTCAGTTGTAATGACTCGTATTGGAAATATGGGTGCAACCCAAATATAAACGTAATCTGATGCATGTAAATGGTTATTTTGGCTGGCATATGCTTATTCAATAAATTATTCATTAAAAATGTAGTAATAAATAATAGTTCATTTCAATTCCAATTATGAATTTTTCAGGCCTTAAAAAGTGCATTGAAGTGTTATAAGCCATGAACCAAACAAACCAGCTACAAGTAAATCTCAACATTACAAACTTTTAGTTGAAGCCGAAACGTATCTGAAAAAAGACAAAGGTACAAGACGGCTTTATTGAAGGGAAAAACTACAATCCCATGAAGCATTGCAAATGACAAATATTTCTATGTATGTGTATATATATATATATATATATTCCAAAATACTGTCAAAGTATTCTGACAGCAAAGTGAGACCGACTCGATTACGGGTTCGCCCTTTTGGCACAATTTGCTCACCTCAACTCATGATTGGTGGAATTTTCTGCATAGCTTCATGGGTAATGTAGTTTTTCCAAACAGGTTTTAGTTCAAATGGATGGCTTCAACAAAATCATATAACATCGATATACCTTGGAACTCACAGTAGACCTTTTAAAGATTTATAAGTTATTGTTAAAAATCAGTTGCCCTTTTTTTTTTTTTTTTTTTTTTTTTTTTTTTTTTTTTTTATAACTTCACTTCTGAAAGTTGACTGTTGAAAATGTCGTGGAGTGATATTGAAGCATTTAAGATAGAAAGACTCCATTGCGGCCCTGGTCAGTGCTGCAGTGATGGTACTATTCGTCCTTCATCTATTTAATGACGTGTTTTAAAGAATGTTTTATCTGAAATTCTTCCATTTAAGAGTCCATTGGAGAATCAAAGGCGGCTTTTAGTTTGTGCGCACAATTTCCACAAGTTCCCATACAGTTTTAAGTTGAAAGTTGGCACCGCGGCCTTGTCCTAACCACACACTCTTCTGTTTGCCCCTTCAGTTTGTTCAAAACAGAGACCCACAAACCCACACACAGACTGGAGCCAGTCTGCCAGACCGAAACCTTCCTGGACAAAGACTACTGCTTACCGCAGAGCACAGGCTACAACTACCTGGACCCCAACTACTTCCCTGCCAACAGATGACAGGGACGAGCTCCAGCGCTAGTTTCCAGGGCTGGGCAGCAGCCCCAAGGGCATTCTGTGCATGGCTCCATCATCCAAGTCAAAGAAATGCTTAAGTCTGGGCGAGAGGGTACCGCAGATGTGCTGCACCTCGCCCCGACCCGCTGCTGGAGGGGGGTGGGGTGGGGGAGGGTTCGTGGGTGGGAGGGGGCAACACCCTGCCGCAGTTGTCAAACCTTACCAGGTCTCGTCAAGTAACACTATCTCAAATCAAAAGAAACGAGAGGAAAGTACGAAAGAAAGAAAAGGCACACCGACATTCCCAATCCCAGGACATTTAGAAGGCAACTCGACGTCTCCCTTTGTTTCCGCCGTTTGAGCGACGGCTGTCGGTGACGCACCTCTCAGAGGAGCGTTCGGCTCCGGAACCATCGGCGGAGGGCGGGCGCGCTCGCGTTAAAGTGCAAAATGTTGTCTGTAGTTGAAATATTTATAAGTGAAGCTTTGTGCGTGAGCTCTTTTCGCGAGGTGGGAATGCAAGAAATGGAACTTGGTGCTGAGACTGTTGTCTTTGATTCATACCAGGTTTTTAACCGATCAAGGAAGTTCGCTCACAACTCCAACATTCTAAACGGGGGGGGGGGGGATCCCAGCTGACAGACCCCATACGTGTCTCTTGCCATGGGCTACCATTTTCACTAGAAGCTGCTCTTTGTTTCCTCTTACGACCGTTACACGATGTTGTCACTTTATTTGCGTTCATTTTCGTTTTTTTAAACGCCGATTTGAAAAACCCACTCCACTTCACCCGATAGGTTCCCAAACCTCAAAGCACTACAGCACGGAGAAGACCAGGTGAGATCCGGAAGGCGTTATCTTTTCTTTTCTCTCAATGTGTACTGTTGTTGATCATGTGGAGTATTCAAATATATGGTGAAAAGTAGCCAGTGGTAGTTGCCGTGTGCCATTTTTTTTCTTCCCTGTCCGGTTGATTCAAACCCTGGCCACTTGTTTTAGAAGAAGAAGAAAATAAAGAACTCGTGGCACGTTTGCCCTCTGTGAAAAACTGCCCAACCATCATATCACGCCTTTAGATCCCTCTAATTTTCGCAGTTTCCTCACGGTCCACGAAAAGATTGTATTTTTATTAAACTATTTAAAAGACAAAGAATAACAAGAAATCGAGTTGGTGGCGGTGGTCGCGCGCTCGCAGCTGGCGCGACACTCCCACGTTATTTTATACACATACATTTTGTTGTGCTTTGAGTAGACCATTTTGTATTGGGTTCTGTTCTGTTCACCTCCCCTCCCTTGACCTGCTTCAGTATCTGTGTATAACAGTCTGTTCTTAAATAATGTAAAAAATGTTAGAGGAGAACTGTGGAAATAAAAGTATGTGAAAAGTCTTTCTACACCACATGACTCGAGTATTATGATTTACCTTTTTGATTCATTTCTGTTCTTAAAAACTAATATTTAATGAAAGACTAATAAGGGGGGTGCATTATTGTATACGTGTCCCTTATATGAAGTGACATTGTCAATGGAATAGTGCAATATTTACCAAATTATCCATGCATATCTTTAATCAAAATATCTTCCCCTCCCTCTTGCAGTGACCTCACTTCTCTTTTCTGATAATCTGTTTACCGGCGTGAAGGCGGGACAACGTCAGTAACGTCCAATCAGCTTCTTTTTCTTTCTTTTTTTTTTTTACTCCCTGCCAAATTACCCGATTGCCTTATCCTAACCCCGCCCCCACACCTAATCCTAAACCTATATGTACGGTTTTCAATTAAAGACTGAAAACTTTTTATGCATTTTGGCCATTGGTTTTAGGGCTTGCACCGACTAAACGATTAGATGAGTAGTCGACTTTAATTCGAGTTGCTGATCATGACCTATAGAGGGCGCAACAGGATAAGAAATATTAGAGAACGGCATTTTTTAGGCTTGAGAACAAACCTTTGAAAACGGTTTCAAAGAGCAAAATTTTTGAAAACAATATGGACATGCACGATGTGACGTCTGGCCTTGCAGCATAATACAGTTTTTGTTTTTTGTTTTTTTTTGTCGTTTTGCGGATCCGTGTGAAAGGGATCGTTTTTACAGTGTCAGCTATACAAAGGTAAAGATTATAGCTTTTTCCCTTATTTGGTCGAGGAAACTCTATTGTCTTTTTTTTTTTTCCCCCTTTTGCTATTGTACCTCCCTTGCACCGGTGCACACGTCATCAGAGATCACATGTCGAGCTTTGAGGATCGTATTGGGAACGTTACTATTTGAGTTAGACGAGACTAATTCATTACGTCATTTCACCTGGGTCATTAAATCGGTGCTGCTGCAATCAGATTAGGCACGTGTGAATCAGTCAATGCGATTTGTAAACCAGTTCATGTGAAAGACATAGCTCAAAAGAATTTTACGAATTGGACATTTCAGATCTTGATTCCTTCAAAATGATGAGAAACGGCAGTTCATTTTTTTATATAAAATGCAGGGGAGAAAATATACTTTAGTACAGTAATGGATTAAAATACTGTCATTTGATGTTTTCATGTGCTTGAAATTTTGGTACCGTTTTTGAAATTGTACTCAGCTCTTGTATTCTAAATCTTCACCCTTCAATGATTTGTGCGTTCCTCTTCATACCCACACATACAATTAAGTAAAATGAAAATGTCATTCCAGCACACAACTTCTGATTCTAAAGAAAAAAAAATCCATTAAACATATGAAATGTCTTTATTTCACTCTGGTTGATAAATAGGAATACAGTTATCAGACCTCATTGTGAAATTCATAGATTCATTGCACCTGTAAAAACAAGACTGTGAAATTCAAATCATTTTCCTTTCCAGCTCATTCATTTCTGCTTCAACTACAGTAAATCACTATTCTGGCACGCTTAGCACGATATAATGCATAAAGTTAAAATATAAAACTGCTCTCCAGCGGCCAATTCACCATGCCTCTCGGTTTTGTTGATTTCAGCACTCAGATATACTGATTGAGTCCAAAAACACCAAAACGGCACCAGACTGTAGTAAATAACCATCTTTCCATGTTTTATGGCGCTGAAAGCTAGCTTAAGCATAAGCATACAGGTTAGATACCAAGAGATAAACACTGTTAATTTATTGGGCTGGTATTTACAGTGAACAACAATGGTGTGTGAAATGAACACGCGCCAGTTGCTGGCTGGTAGTTTTCCAAGTAGACGTGCCATACAGAAGCTGTAATCACCGACGTGCGTGTGTGCGACGAACTGTAGTGTGTAAATGTGAGTTAGTTTGCAGTGAAGCTGCAGGTGATGTTTTTTCCCTCCAGGAGGCAGTGCGAGTCCAAGCTCTCTAGCAGGAGTCCAAGACGAGGCAGATCTGTTCAAAGACGTCTTCCGGGGGCTGTTCGGCGTCAATCTACGTACACACACATAACACGGCTGTTAGAAATTAAAAGCGGAAAAGTAGGGCATCAACCCACAGGAGAACTGTCGTACAATGTTAATAAATCCTACAAACATGCAGCTGCTCTTAATGCATTCACTCTTAACATATACAGAGACACAGGCTCATGTGTCATCACTAGAGCCTCAGATATGATTATAGTGTAATACATTTTGTTCTAATAAAAAATATTTTCCACCAGTGTACATGAAATTATCAATAAATGATCATTATTAGTTTTGTTTTTTGTTTTCTCTGTGGTAATCTGGCATGAAATGCAAATAATTATTTTGTATCACACCAAAGCCCTAACCAAAAGAACAAAAAAAAAAAAAAAAACACCCAGCTTGAGCTATAAATATCAATTACTTTTCCATTAAAAATGATTTTATAGATATTTCTGGGGTGGATTTGCATTTGTATGTCAGTTACTAATCTTTAAATGAATAGATTTGAATGGTTAGTGGGTGAACTGCTCAAAGAGCAGTAACTACCAAAGAGATATTACAGAGCGTGATTTGAAAAATAACTGCTTTATAGAAATCTCACACTTTTTAAAGGGTTACCCAATGGAAAAAAAAAAAAAAAATCCAAATGAATCGAGTAGTTTAGTCCAAAGTTTCTGAACGGACTTAATCGCTTTATGTGATGAACAGACTGAATACAGGGTTTTATTCACATGTAAATATTGATCAGTGAACATAAACAGAAGCTCAACCATACATGCTTGATGCGTGAGAACAAACCTCATTGGTTCTCGTGGAAACGTCTTAGGTTATGACTATTGTTACCTGAGAAGGGAATGAGACACTGTGACAAGGATGCTTTGGGGATTACTCTGCATGATTGCATCTGAAATACGTGTGTCTACTAGTCCGGTGGCGACACAGACCATCACGGGCAGGTGACGTCACAACCAGGGAAGCATAAAAGCACATCCAGTGTGACCATCGGACCACATCGCAAACATCTTGCAGGAATACACCCGAAATAAAGGACGCCATACTCCTAATCTCTGAAAGTAGAACGATACAATGCACAATGGTCAGGACCTTAGAGGGTACTTTGGGTAAAGGAATACCTTGACCATCCCCGGTGCAAACTCAAGATATGTGGGGGATACCGACAAAGCCTGGAGATCTACTCTTTTAAGAGAAGATATGGCTAGCAAGAACATTGTTTTTAAGAAAATTTTCTGGAACATTAGTCAAGTCAAGTCATCTTTATTTATATAGCGCTTTTTACAATGCAAATTGTGGCAAAGCAGCTTTACATTAATAAGAAAATGGTGTCATTGTGCAGCTTATTCTATATATTATTGATTCATTCTGTTGCAAATATCAATAGTTATTAGTCTAGTTAATTTATGTATATCAGCACTGCAGAAAACAGTGACGTAATCGTCCGGCTCAGCTCAGTTTGTATACAATGGCGCCAATACAGGCATATCAAAAACACTGCTGAATATCAAGCAAGTGTCCCCAACTTAAGCAAGCCAAAGGCAACAGCGGCAAGGAACCAAAACTCCAACAAATGGAGAAAAAAACCTCGGGAGAAACCAGGCTTAGTCGGGGGGCCAGTTCTCCTCTGGCCAACAGTGAACACTTGTCCGATACTCAGGCAGAGTTACAGGTCATTAAACCGTTTTGGAATCGCAACAGTCAAAATATTTAATCTAGTTTAAGATCTTTTTGATCACGCCGGTATGGGACGGTTTGTTGGGATATGTGCCACTGGCTGATGAGTCGGTAAGGTCTTAACAAAGGATGGGCTAGTTAACACAGTCTCCGCCGACACCACAGGGCCACATTGCTGCCGCACACAGGCACAGGTTCCCCGTCCGACCCGGACACGGCCCAGATCCAGCCAATCACGTTAATTGGTAAACCTCGGGATAAGCAGAGAGACAAAAAATTAGCGTAGACGCCATTCTTCTTCTGATGTACCGAGTACATCTGGTGTTATAGGAAGTGATCCCGGTTCCGGCTGACCTGATCTATGCAGCCTAACAATCCTTTAACGGATATGAAGACAAAAGTTTATAGTGCGTCATGTGTATGCCAAGTTAAATAGATGCATGATTTTAAAATCTATACGATGTTTAATAGGGAGCCAGTGCAGTTTTGACAGAACAGGGCTAATATGTTCATATTTCCTGGTTCTAGTAAGGACTCTAGCAGCTGCGTTTTGGACCAGCTGTAATTTGTTTATCACGCGAGCAGGGCAACCACCCAATAGAGCGTTACAGTAATCTAGTCTCGAGGTCATAAACGCATGAACTAGCTGTTCCGCATTTGTCATTGAGAGCATATGTCGCAATTTAGATATATTTTTAAGATGGAAGAATGCGGTTTTACATATGCTAGAAATGTGGCTTTCAAATGAAAGATTGGTATCAAAGAGCACACCCAGGTTCCTAACTGACGAAGACGACTTAACAGAGCAGCCATCAAGTGTTAGACAGTATTCTAGGTTTTTATGTGAAGTTTTTGGTCCAATAATTAGAATCTCTGTTTTTTCTGAGTTTAGTAGTAGGAAATTACAAGTCATCCAATTTTTTATATCAGCTACGTATTCTGTTAATTTTGAGAATTGGTAGGTTTCGTCAGGGCGCGAGGAAATATAGAGCTGAGTATCGTCAGCGTAACAGTGAAAGCTAATGCCATGCTTCCTAATGACATCTCCCAAGGGTAGCATGTACAGAGTGAAAAGCAACGGTCCTAGAACTGAGCCTTGTGGTACTCCATATTTAACTTGTGATCGAAATGACATCTCTTCGTTTACTACTACAAACTGATAACGGTCAGATAAGTATGATTTGAACCATGCCAATGCAATTCCACGAATTCCAGCATAATTTTCTAGTCTATTCAAAAGAATATTGTGGTCGATTGTGTCAAAAGCAGCACTGAGGTCTAGTAACACTAATAGAGAGATACAACCATGATCTAATGATAAGAGCAAATCATTTGTAACTCTAATGAGAGCAGTCTCAGTACTATGGTACGGTCTAAATCCTGACTGGAAAACCTCACAGATACCATTTCTTTCCAAGTAGGAACTAAGCTGAGATGATTATCAAGGGGCCTGAAGGTAAACCTCTGCAGATAAACCTCTAGCGCAATAGCCAGGCCCCAAGCTGGTGCTCAAAGCGCCACAAAGGAAACATGTCGCTGGCGGGATCCCCCACCATGCTATGGCCGCCATGTACACCTTTGGGTGTGGACAGGGATAGCCCTGCAGAAAAAAAGATCTTGCAGAAACTCTAGCACTGAACCAACCAGACAGGCAAAGGTTTTCCACTTCAGGGCATAAAGTTTCCTTTTGGATCGAGCTCTGGAGTGGAGTGGATGGTCTCCACAACCTCCACAAAGAGTTGGGCCCCCTCAGATGCCAAACCCACAGGTTCCATATCTCTGCCCAGGGGTGAAGGATCATGCCTCCTGCTTGAAACACAAGGTCCGTCCTGACCAGAATCTCCAGAGGAGAGCCATCGAGGAGGGACACTGGTCCTACGTTTTGGCATCTCAGGATATATACTGAGAGCAACTTTCCTAGGGACCACAGGAGTTTGCATACTGGACACAAACACAGACCCCCCTGGTGAAGAGAGCACCAATGTGTTGTCTGTGCAAACAAGCACATGATGGCCCACAGGTCTGAGAGGAAGTGTTTCTATGCCATGAAGACAGCTATCAACTCCAGGCAATTTATGTGCCATGAGAAATGACATGATACTGAGTTGAGCGTCCTTCCATTACCGGCCCCATCCCATGTGAGAAGCATCTGTTGTGAGCTCCTAACACACCCTGGGACAAGAACCAAGGCCTCCATATAACCAAGGCGCAGCAACATCTGCGTGTGACCTTGATCATACAAAAGTGGGTTCCCCCTCAGGGAAAACCCTTTGGTCTTGAGCCACCACTTGAAGGTCTCATGTACAGCAGACTAAAAGGTATCACTTTGGACACAGCTGCCATCACACCTAACAGTCTCTGAAACTCTCTCACAGTGGGTGACGGACCTAGCTTTATCCCTTTATCCCTTTTGCAACTAAGGAAGAGAAAAGAAAAGTGGTCCTCTGAGCTGGAGAAAGCACACTCTTCTTGGCATTCAGTCTCAACCCAAACTTTTGGTACCCTAAACCGAACCGCCATCTGCTCGGTCTGCGCTAGAATAAGCTAGTTGTCCATTTAGTTCAGAATGCAAATTCCTTGCAGTCTGAGCAGCGCCAGAGCTGCATCCACGTATTTCGTGAACGGACGCAACCCTCCATCCTTCTTTGGAACAATGAAGTACGGCTGTAAAACCCAGACTTCTCTGTCAGACAGAGGAACCTGCTCTATAGCATTCTAATAGGGATTCTTGTTCTATCATCAGAGCCTCCTCGGTGTGTACTAACGTGAATAAAACTCTGTTGAATAGAGGTGGATGAGAACCAAACTGGATTCTGTAACCTTTTTCTACAGTCTGCGGGACCCATCGAGATACATCTGGCAGGAGCCTCCTCAAAGGGTCAAAACCTTGCTGGAAACCTCTGCTCAGAGGAGCACCCTATTTCTTGGCTTGTCAATTGATGTTTAAGACCTCAAAGACCGAGATGGCTACCGGCGGCCAAAATGAACTATCGTTCTAAAATGTTACATTACATTTTACAGATTGAATTAGCAGCTCAAAATATCAGTAAAAAGGATATTCTCATCTTTTTAATGATCTCAAATTGATCTTTTTCTGACATTCAGAGGCTCCGTAGTGAGCCTGGTTACATCAGCAAAACCTGCAGCATTGATTTGTCAAGGCAATGGATGTGGTTTGTTCCTCTAAGCCAAACAGGAACGATTCTTGATGCCTAGTCCTGCCTCCTATGCCCAGATTGGTTCAAACCATCATCATCTCAACCAATAAACATTTTGGTTTTGGTCATTTGAACCACGATACTATTGTAGCGTTCGAACTGGATCACTGATGATCAATTCATTTTTAGGTTTTAGGAAAAGCTTTTAAACTTCTGACTTAACATAGGTAAATCTTAGCTGGCTCCGGCCTGTCCTGACCCCCCACAGGCAAGCGACAGTTTTGCGGCTAGGTGCCGATGTAAAACAGAATCTCTCTGGAATTCTCCCTCACTTCAAAAAGATCGGAATCAACTCAGGTCAAATTCTTTCCCCCCACAAGCCCAGAGCTTGTGGGACAATAAGACCACGCACACAGATAGAGACATTCATCAAAATATGAATATTCCCAAGTGTTTTTCCTGTGTTTTTCTTTTTGTATGCATGTCTCCATATTACCCACACTTAGTTACATCTGTTAGCTGTGTTAGTGTCACTCTAAATGCTCATATTCAAATGTAAAAATGTATATGTTCTTTAGAGTGTCCTAAACTCATGATTCTTGGATTCAAAACATTCCTCTGTGAATTTCATAACGAGATATTGGTGTTATATCATGAAATATGCATTATTCTACTTTTAAGGTACTTTGGAGTAAAAAGGACTCAGTCAGATACAGCAGATCATACAAATTAGGCCATAAAAAGAGACAAAGGAAAGTTCTCCCGCTAAAAGTCCATGTTCTCTTTTGGTCCGAAAGCCCAAAATATGTGTGCCCAGAGTTATCTTTATAACACCTAAACACGAGCACAACTCCATGCTCTGTCACTTCCATCCTAAACAAGACATTCATTCATTCATTTTCTACCGCTTATCCGGGGCCGGGTCATGGGAGTAGCAGTCTGAGCAGAGATTCCCAGACTTCCCTCTTCCCAGACACTTCCTCCAACTCTTCCGGGGGGACACAGAGGCGTTCCCAGGCCAGCCGAGAGACATAGTCTCTCCAGCGTGTCCTAGGTCTTCCCCGGGGCCTTCTCCCAGTGGGACATGCCCGGAACACCTCCCTAAGGAGGCGTCCAGGAGGCATCCGAAACAGATGCCCGAGCCACCTCAGCTGACTCCTCTCGATGTGAAGGAGCAACGGATCTACTTTGAGCTCCTCCCGAGTGACCGAGCTCCTCACCCTATCTCTAAGGGAGTGCCCTGCCACCCTGCGGAGAAAGCTCATTTCGGCCGCCTGTATCCGGGATCTCATTCTTTCGGTCATGACCCAAAGCTCATGACCATAGGTGAGAGTAGGAACGTAGATTGACCGGTAAATCGAGAGCTTTGCCTTGCAGCTCAGCTCCTTCTTCACCACGACAGACCGGTACATCGACCGCATTACTGCAGAAGCTGCACCGATCCATTTGTCAACCTCACGCTCCTTCATTCCCTCACTCGTGAACAAAACCCCGAGATACTTGAACTCCTCCACTTGAGGCAGGAGCTCTCCACCAACCTGAAGAGGACAAGCCACCCTTTTCCGACTGAGAACCATGGTCTCAGTCTTGGAGCTGCTGATCCTCATCCCAGCCGCCTCACACTCGGCTGCAAACCGTCCCAGTGCACACTGGAGGTCCTGGCCCGATGGAGCCAACAGGACAACATCATCCGCAAAAAGCAGGGATGAGATCCTGTGGTCCCCAAACCAGACTCCCTCCGGCCCCTGACTGCGCCTAGAAATCCTGTCCATAAAGTTTATGAACAGGACCGGTGATAAAGGGCAGCCCTGCCGGAGTCCAACATGCACCGGGAACAGGTCTGACTTACTGCCGGCCATGCGAACCAAGCTCCTGCTCCGGTCATACATACCTTTGCTAAGGGCTGTCCGGTCCTTGTATGACAAGACATTTTTCTTTTATTTTCCGGCATTTTGCAAACAGTTAATTCCGTTTTGAAACTCTTGCTGAAGAGACCAATAGAAGCTCCAGCTCCACGCACTTAAGTTTGAACGGCATTCACCACAGCACTAATGCAAGTATCTGAATTAATTTTCAATGTGCTTTAACTTGATTGTCTGAAGTGATTTCATTGCTGGCTTTTAACTGTTTGTAATCTTTCTTTCTTTGATCAACCTCTTTCCTTTTGTTATTTTATTGTATGCTCTGCCTAGATTTAGTTGTATGTATTCATGTATATATCATATATTCATATATAACACATTGTATTCACACAGTTCCTAGTCTCTGATTGTAACTCATACATGAAGCAGGTTCCTTTAACGTTTGATTTCGCTAGCTAGATGCTTTTTAAGTAACAAGTTTCCTTTTCGTGGGCAGAGAAGAAAACTTCCTTTCTAAAATTGATAAGAAGATAGTTTTGCTGGACAAAACAAACCAGTCTTCTAAATTATTTCTAAACCCAGAAATAATTTTAGACCATATATATTCATAATTATAATTAGTTGTAATTGATTATCCATATATACCTAATTCCCTTTGTGGTTGATTCATATTCATAATTATTCACAACATGTTATGATTCAGTTGTGAATATATTTCATCCATTTGAGCAATTTACTACACTGTCATGTTTCTTTAGAAGTATGAATAAGTGCAAATTTAAAGTAGTTGTGTGGGTGTGCATCTGCATGTATGAAAAACACAAATAACAAATTTGAATGAGAACACGTTACAAAGCATGACTTTGACGTAACAAACTAAAAATGAGGATAAAACTTTTTCACTGAAGAGTAATATTGTAACAAGATTACATTTACACAAAATTTCATCTGAAAGTTTAAAACATCCAAATGTAATTTCAGGAGGTTTTGTGTGAGTTTACAGTGAAAAACACCAAAATTTTGCTTGCTGGTCCATTCTCAGACAAAATAAATGTAAAATTGAGATTTTAAATGAACTAAACTGAAACTTGAAAAGAGTGCAGGCAAGTCAGGAGCCCCTAAAATCTTCTAGGTCTCCAGCCTCGATGTTCAACATCTCAGAGCTGGAAGTACCGAGCTCTCTACCCGGGCAGAAGAAGCTGCAGCGCAGGCTTCCGATCCCAGCGAGAGAGCCCTGGATCTCCTGGGTGAAGGCAGAGAAAAGGCAGTGCGCGTCCCCTCCGAGAGATCCATTTGCGAACCCCACAATTTCAGCTTCCATGCTGCCTCGGCAGCAGCGGGGCCAGAACTGCAGGGAAAGCGAGCCTGACCGCTCTCACAATGCTCACAGTCAACCCCCATCGAAGGCTGTCAGAGCATGCTTCACTCCCAAACAAATAACACACAAATCGGGACAAACAGTAGAAACATAATAATAATAAACTTTATTTTATATCGCGCCTTTAAAAGTAGCATCTAAAGGCACTTTACATAACAGTAGCGCAGAGCACGTGTAGGAGTGTAAGGGGATAAAAGCTCACACAGGTATTGAGGGGCCAAGTTTTTCAAGGCCTTATAAGTGAGCATGAGAATTTTAAAAATCAATATGAAAACTAACAGGGAGCCAGTGCAATTTTTCCAGGATAGGTGTGATGTGCTCCCTTGCACTGGTCCTAGATAGAATTCTAGCAGCTGAATTAAACATAGTGCAGAAGCTAACACCGGTCATTCCAGATGTGCTTTAATGCTTTCCTGGTTGTGACATCACCCACCGTGACGCTCCATCTCACTGGACTAGTTGACACTCATGCTTCAGACGCAATCACACAGAGGCGTTCCCAAAGCATCCTTGACGCAGCGTGAGTTCCATCAAAAGGGAACACACGAGAATGAAGCTCATTGGTCCTCACACATCAAGCAAGCATGCTTGAGCTTCCATTTACCAAAACTGATGTATGCATTGATGAATGTCACAGTCCGATTTCATTAATTATCTTTATTTGGGTTCCGAAGATGAACTAAAGTCTTCTAGGTTTGGAATAACATGAGGGTTAGTAAATGATGACAGAATTTTAAATCTTGGGAGAAATATTGGAAATGACTACTTTAAAAATGCACATATTGAAATGTACCATGGTGTTATTAAACTGTACATGAACATGTACCACAATAGAACCAATATATTCTTTGAAGTTTCTTTGTATACCATGGTAATCGTTCAATAAAAATTAAAACGCTGTCATAATTTACTGAACATCGTGTCGTTCCTAACCAATATGACTTTCAATCTTTTGCGCCAAACAAGAATATATTTTGATTAATGTTGGTAACCAGCATTGGTGACCATTGAACGGACAAAAAAAAACCACTGAGCCATTTCTCAAAATATCTTCTTTTGTGCTCCACAGAAGGAGGAAAGTCATTTGGAACAACAACTAACTAACTAACTTCCCTTTTAGAGAGATCAGAGGATGTTTTTGTTTATAAATCAGATGCACTTTCATTTATCTGATATCTCAGCGAAAATGTCCTGACATGACGAAACCCAATCTGGTTAATGTGTGCTTTGTGTAAGTCAAAACTCACATATAGACATATTTCAAGGACGGATGTAATCTACGCTGTGCTGATCTTAAGAGGCTCTTCTTAAACTGAGGTCAGTGTAACCAGTCAAAATGCTCCACTTAATGGCCAAATTACACTAAGACATCACTGCTTATACTAGTTCTCCACACTCACCTTATGCAGAACTTCTCTGTGTTCGTAGTGGCCGACCACAGAACTGACCAGGCTGCAGAATCCGTCCACTCTACGGCGAGTGTCTCTATCTCGAGCTTCTTTAGTGTGCAGGCTGCAGATGGCCCTCTGCTGCAGCCTTCGACTCAAGATGTCTGCAGAACATTCCAGAAACAGAACAATGTCGGGCTGCCCCATCTGAAACACAAACCCACACATAAAGACCTGTTAGATCAGGTGCAGTAACACAATTTACTGTGATTGGAGGTGTTAAAACAGATAAAAGGCTGAATTATGTAGGATTTAAAGGTGTAGATTGTCCAAAGAATACAATGCTGTCATCATGAACTCATATGGCTTTCATTCTCACAAAATAATCATATCCATATTTAACAAGTCATAATATGATTATATTTTTCTTACACAAAATATTTATTGCTTCACTTCAGAATGCCTTTATTTACCCCCAGGAGCCGTGTGGAGTAAGTTTATGATGGTTGGATGCACTTTGTTGAGCTTCATACTCTTTGGTCCCATTCACTGCCATTACAAAGCTTGGAAGCGTCAGGATTTTTATTAATATAACTCCAATTGTACTCATCAGAAAGAAGAAAGTAAAACACACCTAGGGGTGGCTTGATGTTGGGTAATTTTCATTTTAAATTTAACTAATCCTTTAAACATGCCTGCTTTAAATGCAGATGAACATTTGAGGTTCCATTATGGCAGACCTCTATAGTTTAAAGCTTGTTTCTTCAGTGCCAGTGAACGAACATGTGTGTGTGAAAGAAATCAAAATTGAACTCAAATCTTTGGAAATCTTGCCTTCTGAAGTAGCTCTCAAATTTCATTGGAGCAAAAAAAATCACCGATACCTGGTTGTGCTCAAATGCAAATGACATTTGAGAGCTGCAGTGGTGGGAAGCTTTTCAGCAAATGACACCAGATTTGCCAACTGTATCTGAAAGAACGCTATCACATGGCTTTGGAAGACCTGGAATCTGCTTTTGTGGTCATGAGCACTTTTCAAAATGTCATCTTTTTAGTCACCTGTCTTAAAAACATCATGCAATTTTCATTTCGAAACTTCCATAACAGAATATTTCAACAGGAACAACTTCCAGTCTATGTGCCCAACATAATCCAGCAAAATTGTTATAGTGTTTGTCATTAGCTTTGTTTCCATGCAAAGTTGCAAATTTAACTTCAGTTCAAAATTGGAATATTGCATAAAATATTTGTGAATAAAGCACAGTTTCCATCCAGTGAGCCAAAGATAACAAAACAGTCACTTCCTGATAAACTAGCGCTAAATATCACATAGAAGCCACTGTATATAATAAATTACTTGCATCCTTGGAGCACGCAGACGAAATGCAATAACGTTATATTGCTTTCTGAGGGGATGCCTGCTGTTTGAGAACACAGTCATGTAAGACAGTTGTTGAAGGTAATTATACTGAACCATTTTGACGATAGACTTTGCTCAGGCATTTCGGAACAACCGCTGGTTGCTCCAGTCGTGCCGTCCCATTGCAAAGACGTCTTTTTACGCATCGAGGAATTCATTCTTTCCATCGTAGTTTATGCGCATGTTTCTTGTCGGATAAAAAGTTGATCTGACTCAATCGAGCGGCAATTTGTTTATGCACATTTTTTTAACTTACAGGGAGTGCAGAATTATTAGGCAAATGAGTATTTTGACCACATCATCCTCGTTATGCATGTTGTCTTACTCCAAGCTGTATAGGCTGGAAAGCCTACTACCAATTAAGCATATTAGGTGACGTGCATCTCTGTAATGAGAAGGGGTGTGGTCTAATGACATCAACACCCTATATCAGGTGTGCATAATTATTAGGCAACTTCCTTTCCTTTGGCAAAATGGGTCAAAAGAAGGACTTGACAGGCTCAGAAAAGTCAAAAATAGTGAGATATATTGCAGAGGGATGCAGAAGTCTTAAAATAGCCAAGCTTCTGAAGCGTGATCATCGAACAATCAAGCGTTTCATTCAAAATAGTCAACAGGGTCGCAAGAAGCGTGTGGTAAAACCAAGGTGCAAAATAACTGCCCGTGAACTGAGAAAAGTCAAGCGTGCAGCTGCCAAGATGCCACTTGCCACCAGTTTGGCCATATTTCAGAGCTGCAACATCACTGGAGTGCCCAAAAGCACAAGGTGTGCAATACTCAGAGACATGGCCAAGGTAAGAAAGGCAGAAAGTCGACCACCACTGAACAAGACACACAAGCTGAAACGTCAGGACTGGGCCAAGAAATATCTCAAGACTGATTTTTCTAAGGTTTTATGGACTGATGAAATGAGAGTGAGTCTTGATGGGCCAGATGGATGGGCCCATGGCTGGATTGGTACAGGGCAGAGAGCTCCAGTCCGACTCAGACACCAGCAAGGTGGAGGTGGAGTACTGGTTTGGGCTGGTATCATCAAAGATGAGCTTGTGGGGCCTTTTCGGGTTGAGGATGGAGTCAAGCTCAACTCCCAGTCCTACTGCCAGTTTCTGGAAGACACCTTCTTCAAGCAGTGGTACAGGAAGAAGTCTACATCCTTCAAGAAAAACATGATTTTCATGCAGGACAATGCTCCATCACACGCGTCCAAGTACTCCACAGCGTGGCTGGCAAGAAAGGGTATAAAAGAAGAAAATCGAACGATATGGCCTCCTTGTTCACCTGATCTGAACCCCATTGAGAACCTGTGGTCCATCATCAAATGTGCGATTTACAAGGAGGGAAAACAGTACACCTCTCTGAACAGTGTCTGGGAGGCTGTGGTTGCTGCTGCACGCAATGTTGATGGTGAACAGATCAAAACACTGACAGAATCCATGGATGGCAGGCTTTTGAGTGTCCTTGCAAAGAAAGGTGGCTATATTGGTCACTGATTTGTTTTTGTTTGGTTTTTGAATGTCAGAAATGTATATTTGTGAATGTTGAGATGTTATATTGGTTTCACTGGTAAAAATAAATAATTGAAATGGGTATAAATTTGTTTTTTGTTAAGGTGCCTAATAATTATGCACAGTAATAGTCACCTGCACACACAGATATCCCCCTAAAATAGCTGAAACTAAAAACTAAAAACTAAAACTTACAAAAATATTCAGCTTTGATATTAATGAGTTTTTTGTGTTCATTGAGAACATGGTTGTTGTTCAATAATAAAATTAATCCTCAAAAATAAAACTTGCCTAATAATTCTGCACTCCCTGTATATAAAAATTGCTAGCGGTGCCTACAGTCTCACTTCCTGTGATTCCGTCCTTCCATGAAGAGCACTGACCTTGGCTTCATACTCTTGTGCCTGCTTCACATTCTTTGGGAAGCCAGTGACCAGGAAGCCCTTCCCCTGACGCACAGTAGAAGCCATGGCCTCACACAGCAGTTCCAGCAGTGTGTCCTTAAACACACACAAATAGAAGAGAAAAACAGATGAACACTCTCAATGAATATGGCTGGATGCATAAGAACATGCACATTCGAAGTCTCATGTCTGGGATGACTAAATGTAGTTCACAACAAATATTAATGACAGTCATGTTGCTAAGCAACACCATTGTAACAAAGTCTGAATGTCTCTGAGCCACATGCTAAACCTCCTCAAATAAAATACACAACAACAAGAGAAGAAAAGAAAAAAGAATTGCAGACACTGAAACGACTGCTTAATTAAATGTGTTTGTAAGTGTATGATGGTGGAATATACTTTACAATGATGTACCAGTCCCAAAATCAGAGAAAAAAACCTCCTCGAAAAGATTCTTGACATAGAACAGAATCTGAATCTACTGAATCCAATCACAATACCTACATGTTCATGGACTCAATGAAAGCTGATTCAGTTGTCTCTTGGTTTCTCTTATTTGAACATTGGTTTGATGCCGATAGCGTTACCTTTACATTAACGTGTTACATCAACCTGCATAACCATCCTTTAGAAGCCTTTAAGACTATAAAGACTTTGGATGGATGTCCACTGTCCTGTCGATTTAAGATCCATACTCAAACACACCTGCATGTAATTTTAAAGTAATCCTGAAGATTTCAGTTTGATGTTTCAAATGTGTTCGACTAGGGATGTTTTGATTAAACACCGCAGGACTGGGGACCTCCAGAAATATTGGACTGAAGGCCAAGACATATTGCACGAGGCTGCTTGTGTGCAAGTTTGAGTCTGGGCCTGAATGAATGAATGAATGAATGAATCTATATGCTCTTAAAAGATAAACACATTTAAACTTTATAGTCTTTCTCTTCTGGGAAATTTGACCAAAATGAAATTGCAAATGATCAAGGAATGCTTCTGGAAAATTCCAGCATCATAGTAAAAGTAAAAATGTGTCCAAGCAAGTTTCCCTTTATACACCACTGAAAACATAGTGTATCATATTGCGTTTCTGTCAATAGATCCTCCTAAAATTTACAGACTGCACCTTTAAAAGCATCGAGAAGTCTTTCTGTTTGTTCCACTAGCATGAAGGTAAAGCTGATCATTTTAATTTCCGCTAATGGACTTTAACAAGATTGTGCACCTCAGGAAGCTGCTCTCCTCTTTCCAGAAGGTCTCGGAGAAACCGTCCTCTCTCGCTGTGAGACTGCAGCTCGCTGCACAGGATGTCCCCCGGACACAGGCGCTTCAAACTGTATCGCTCCTCTATTTTCTCTGACTGAAGAGCTTTCCCAGATCCCGGCCCACCTGGTCAGAATGAGAAAGTTACGACTAGATCTAGAATGAAAAACTGTAAAGAAAATTGATGGAAGAGATCGTTCTAAATTCTGGGGAACAAGGGCTACATCTCCAGTAATTGACTGTCTTGGGAGATGTGAGATGGGTTATCAGTCGATATCTTATGGTTCATACCTCATACTATGCACTAGCTCTCCCCAACCCTGCCATCTGACTGAACTCCCACAGGCCTTCATTAAGACTCTGCACACAGCTCAGGGCAGCCCTTATCTATCCAAACAGTCCACAGATAACAGCTGTTGTCTATAACACTGACGACGAGGAGGATGTGGCAGTCATATTTTCAAACTTTTAGGAATGCTTATGACATATCCAAGCATCACAGCAAAATACAAAGGGGCTTTTGTTCCAACCAGCAAAAACAAGAGGCAGAACATTCTGTTTATTGCTTGGACTCTATACAGTGCATCCAGAGAGTATTCACAGGGCTTCACTTTTTCCACATTTTGTTATATTACAGCCTTATTCCCCAAAAGGGATTAAATTCATTATTTTCCTTTTTAATACCCATAATGACCACGTGAAAGAACTTTGTTTGCAATCTTTGCAAATTTATTACAAGTAAAGAAAATTACAAGTACATAAGTATTCACAGTCTTTGCCATGACGCTCAAAATTGAGCTCAGGTGCATCCTGTTTCCACTGATCATCCTTGAGATGTTTCTACAACTCCATTGCAGAAACATTGTTTTATACACCTATGAGCCATAAAATTGGGCGTTTACCTTGTCAACATTTTTGTAAAACCTACTCTGAATCTAAAACCTGAACCAACTCTATTCTAAACGTTCTAAAGGAAAAGAAAAAAAGAACATTCTCAAAGGAGTCTGACTATTAAATCTAATCGAATTCTTTTTTCCTGACAGGCGCTAATACATTTTTCAGTAAGTCTTTAACGTACCAGTTAGGGTAGTCAAGTGCTCTCTAGAGTGTAATTCACTCCATCAATCTCAGATGTGTCCATCTGACTATCAACAGCAATATTATGGGCATAACCACTGCAGCAATCTGCTGACGTGACAGAACAGGACAGGAACACAGACCATCCACCACGTTCTTTGCAAAGAAACCAAATTGATTTCTTCATGTCTCTTTTAACCACAACGAGATGCAAAGCTTGGCTTATGGTTCACGTCACCACGTCCCAGTAGTTAGAGCCTTTGAACAAACATGAGAGGAGGAAAGCCCCTAGCACACAGTCTCACACCATCTTGGCCGTTTGCTTTCCATTTATCCGGAACATGAGTCATTCTCAGATGAAGACTGCCAACAGTTTCAATTAAGACACTTCAGAAGCTTTCACCTGCCCTCAGTTTAACAGTTCATTATGTTGAAGAATGTGTTATTATGTCCGATCTAGCTGTGATATATGTGCTTTACATCAAAACACTGCCTCCTGATTTGTTCTTCTGGGGGAAATGAAGGCATAATAAAAAATGAAATAAAATGTGCTAATGCAGTTTTATCGGCTAACGTACCAATCACAAAGATGACCTTTTGTTTCTTGGTCTCCACGGGTAAACCTGGTGGCATTTTTGAAAGAAAAAAAAACAATTATATTACAATCAGATAACAGCTTTATCGTGTCATGTGGTCCAATCAATGCTGCTAATGAATGAGAATAACAAAATGCGTATAATGCAGGTTTACCAGTAACAAATATAATATAATACAATGTTTTTGTCAATACCAGGAGTAATTATGATAGTCAATGGTTATGCACCAAGCCTTGAACTTTAAAAAGCATTACGTTTATGGTCTTCACAATCAACTTTTGGAATCTTAAAAATTTGAAAATATTATGTGCACAAATAGAAATCTAGGTTTGTAAAATTGAAGAGGAAAATTCAACTCTCTTGACCAATCATATTGCCGTCAGAGGCATTTGGCACTGCGTGAGCAACATAACAACATAACACGAAATGAACACACACAGATACGATACGGTACAAAAAGATCAATTAAGAGGCTCGTTGCTCACTTTCTCCAATCGCCTCTGCGTATCCAGCCACCTCTTCATCAGTCTGCCATAGAGAAAGACACATTAGGAAAAGGATTTCATTTACTTTCATAAAGATCACAGACATGTACAGGAAGACTCTGATTTAATGATCAGATGGCCCTTCAGAGATCCTCTGAATAACATGACATCCAAATCGCAAGAATACTTACTTTCCATTGAAAATGTTCAATAACGCTACCAGTTTTCATTTAAAACATGTCTGGAGGATATGTCACCCTAAATTAAATAGGCTACATCAATCATTATATTTGGCACAAAGCAAATGAAAACTATAGCGGTGTCTCATTTCGAAGGCTGCGTCCTCCAGAGGTCGCGTTTGTCAGTTGCATACATCATCCAGGCAGCTTCGTTTCAGTAAACTGACCTCTACATTCCAAATTCATTAAGAAATGAAAACAATTTATGGTTCACTAGGAATCACGGCCAATGTTATAATGGTTACCGTTCTTCAGCATTCCAGAAAACAGATTTTTTTGAGCGGGCGGCTGAAATGAAGGGCATGTAATTATCATGAATGTCACGATGCTCAATGCAGTGTTTTTCATACAAAAGTATACTTTTTTCTTTTAAATAATGCTTCTTGACAGTCGTTTCATGAGCTAATTAAAACAAAAGCTGAGGTTCGCAGAAAACAGGGAGCTTGACGGTTTGTGCCGTGATGACTGTGATTAAAAGAGTTCTGGGCTGTTTAACAGGAAAACCTTAGGTGGTAACTTGCCACTTTTTGCAGCATTAGAGGAGATGAGATGAAAAAGAGTGTGTGTGTGTGTGTGGGAGGAGTGCAGGGTGCCGCTGATGAGCGTGTTTGTGATGTGGGCAGGCCAGCCGGTCTGATGAGTCACTGGCAGAAAGAGAGAAACGATACACATTCCCACAAGCCTGCAGACAAGCTCAAAGTTGGACCGTTTAGGCTACAAATCTCGCGCCAGAGAAAATGACGGCTACACGTCCATCTCAATATTCACCTTAATGCCTAATCAATATGGGTTCTTTCAATAAAGGATTCTTGTACGTTTAGCCTATTATTGGACCTCCCCAATGGCTCAAAATATCTATCTACTTCACCTCTGAAATAAATGTATCTTATGTATCTGAAGAAAATGCATTGCCTACATCACATGTTTTTGCTCACTCTTACTTATTTTCTCTCGCTCTCTGACCGTGGAGGATGTTTTCTCATGAATATCAGTCTGCCTCTTATTCATTAGCTGTGCAGACTGAACAGCCGCGAAGGTCGGCCTGATGTGCTGTAGACGTTTGCCTTGTTTTTGTGCGTGGAGGAGCCGTGGGCGCTGCAGGAAGTGCTGGATGCATGATTTCAGCAGACACCCCCATCTGATAAAGCAGCACAGGCCACTGTATTAGACACTGTATCTCATCTACATTGTCTTCTGCAATTGCTGGTAAAAATATCATAGCGAGGGTACAGTGGTACAATGATGCAACATACCATATGCTTTAATATATATATAGTATGTTACTGAAAGAATACCATATTTCATTATCCCATATGCTATGGTATTTCCAAGGCTCTCGAAGGCACTTCAGAGAATACAGTAAAGTTGTCATGGTGCATGGTAATAAGTGTAACCACTGTTGTAACAGATGAGAGACAAATGAAAGGAAAATCACTTATTTTGATTTGACTAACAAAAACTTTATTTCATACAACTGGGCTGTTGAATGCTCAAATCTGACTGGTTGACAAACGCTCTCAGGTGTGCAATTATTTTCAGGGAAACACACTCTAGGCATAAAAAAGTAGCTCTAGGCATGTCTTGACCGAATCACGGTTCCATATTACTTTGCCAAACAAAAGGTCTTTACAACCCTCAACAACACTGACCAAAGCAAATAAACATATTAAACAATAGGATAAAAACAACAAATTATTGTCATGGTTTTTGCCACACAGTGGCAAATATGATGTTTAATTAACAAAGTTCGGGAGAAACGCGTTCAAATGATCTTTCTAATCATCACGTCACTCCAACCAGCTGTCATTAATCAGCAATCAACATGTCTGCCCAATCGGCAGGAGTGAAGACCTATATATATATATATATATATAATCGAAGCAGTCGACTCGCCTATGCTTTGGACAGTTTCAGCATCCCTCCACCACCCCGTCTCCTCACACTTGCCTGGTTACTTCCTAAACCAGAATACGGGGGGAGTACTCTGGGCTCGGGCCAAACACCGAGCTCGGAGCCCTCTCCTCGGACAGCACGCCAAATATGCGTACTAATTACTCTATCTGATTATTTGTAAGTGTGAACTCGTGAAATTATGATCTGAAAGCATATACTCTCTCCCGCTCTCTCTCACTGAAACGCAAACACATGTAGAACAGGCACACTCGCACAGAAAAGTGTTGTCTGCACTGCTCTGACGAATTGATCAGGAAAATAGTTGAGTACCTTAAAAGCTACATGACATTTCTCACCAGCGAGGTAATAACGGTGCGGTCTCTCTCTCTCTCTGACTATGTATCACAATGTTGCCAAAGCATTAACATTTTATATATAAATAATAACACAAACAAACAGAACATATATGTATAGATCATGTCATATGTAGCATAGTCAATAAATCCAGTTAAGTAAATGAATCAATAAAAAAGCAGGTCTCTCTAGAGAGTTATCCATCTCTAATCTCGTGAATGGCTATCACATATTTTGCAGCTAGTGTAGCTGTGCATCATCTTCATCAAGTATGAAGGGCATTTTCGCAGTATCACTCAGTTCAATGAATGATGGAATCCGTGTTTCAAATATGGAGAGAAACATTTTTCTTTCATAGTGATATTTAGTACAGATGAGTGTAAAGCATGTCTCATCCTCTATTTGCTGTTGTCTACAGATCCTCTGCTCTCTCTCTCTGTCCATGCTTGTCTACATTTTCCTTTCTCTATTTCTAGATCAGGGTCTCTTAATCTGTTATTGGAGAGGATTTTCCTTTCTTTTAATTGTTTAATTAATAGATAATTTGCTATTTGGTGGTTCTGTTTAGGGTCGAGTAACATTGGAGATTATTTTGGAGGTCAAAATGTGCTTTTAGTGGTTTATCATGAGTATCTTTTAGATTTTTGTCAATTTCTGTGATAAGAGAATTTTTGAAGGGTGAAGCTGTAGTCAGTTGGGAATTCAGTTTCTTGGACAAGTTGGAGAGGGAGTGTGTTTAGAGGATGAGATTCTGCGGAGGACAGCTGTATATCAGGATCAGACTGGAGGAGGTGATGCCAGAACGGAACACATCTCTTCTGGATCTCAATGTTCGGTGGATACACGCCTCGGGTGTGAATTTATTTTCTAATATTTCCAATGGCTTACACTTAAATTTAAAGTTCCCCTATCGTGCAGTTGTAAAGGTTCTTCATTTTGTTTTTGGAGGTCTCCTACAATAGATTTACATGCATCAGAGGTCAAAAATACTTTCATTTTCTCATAATATACATTGTAGGGCTTCCCCCTAATATTTGGGGAGTTTTGGGGGGGGGGGGGGGGGGGGGGGGGTCCTTGTGGTAATGTATGTCGGGCAGGAAATCGATTTTTTTTTTGTAAAACTCACAATAACAAGATGTTTAACATTTATAAAATAGAAAACAAAAAGGATCCTATATAATGCATATTATATATATGTGTGTGTGTATAAATATAAATTTTAATTTTGATGATTATAACTGAGAACTAAGGAAAATCCCAAATTCAGTCAGAAAATTAGAATATTACTTAAGACCAATACGAAGAAGGAATTTTAGAGGTTTATGCGTGTGCTATAAGCAATTAAAGGCTCATTATTATGATTTATATGGATTATTAATATACATTTGCGATTAGTCGACTAATCACTTAAATGAAAGAGTACTAGTCAACTACAAAAATCTTTAATCGAGAGCAGCCCTAATGCATTGCACATCACCTCATTTCTCAAAAAGTCTCAAAACGTTACAAGATTCAGTCTCTCTAAATCCCTCTTTTCCGAGAGTCTACTCCGCTCTGATTGGTCAGATGGCCCAGTTGTGACTGGTCTACCATTTACAGTGCATTTTTTAAATGAAATACTTATTACCATATCTGAATTTCAGCTCCAGAAGCTTCCCTCAGCACTTGATACACAGTGATACGGTGGTAACGGTAATGATGGCACCGTTTTTACCGTATCAATTTCAGTGCGAGTCCTCGTCTTTTGGAAGTGCAGCAAACTGGGCTGTAAAACAGCATCTTCTCGACAACAAAAACCAAACTCTTACAGAGCTCATCTACAGCGTTTGAGGGCGGGTCAAAGTCAAAATAGCACTCGACTAATTTAATATAAATTTAATCCATAAGACATTTTCAATTAACTGCGAATAACATGCAATTAATGTCAGAAAACATTATGTTCAGTTACAGTTCCTCTTTTAAATTATGCTAAATTATGTTGCTCTATCGCTCCTTTTTCCATTCATTTGTCGCCTGTCTGTATGTCAGTGAAATGTCATGGGTTGCTGAAAACCGGAAGGAGCTGAACAAGTACAAAACTCCACTGACGCTTTTCTGCACTGTAGATGGACGTCTTAATCCGAGTCACTGGCAAACAGTCACAGTACAGAACAAAGTCAGCGTGGACGGAGCCAATAACCCGCTGAACACATTGCACGCTGAGCCGAGGTCTGCTCTGAGATCTGTTCTCGACTGCACAAGTGTTTTTCCCTGTGCGATATCGACGGCAGGGAGAGTTTGCAGTCAGTAGCACCGCTGATGGACAAAGATGAAAGGGTCACGGTGGGAATGTGGGCTGATCCACATCCATAAACGCTCTTCACACTATCCTCCACGAAGGAGCCCTACTGACTGCTTTTGTCTCACGCAGACACGATTTTAACCAAATATAATGGAGAAAGCATGACAGCCTCCATGGAAATGCACAGAGAAGCAACAGATTCAGGAATTCAGTTTGACAGGCATCTAGCAACAGGGAGGGTCTAATTGGTTGGCCTCTTTTATGTAACCCTGCTGTATCCATTGGTAGATAGCGAGAACCCTCTGAATAGAAAATTGTGTGTGTGTGTGTGTGAGAGAGAGAGTGTGTGTGTGAGTGTGTGAGTGTGTGGCAGGAGGCGAGGAGAAAGAAAAAGGAAAAAAAAGCAAGTGAAGAACAAGATGCTCCCAGAAACAGAGCAAAATCAAACCAAACATTCCATGGCAGGAGGGTAGTTTTTAGCTTATTCTCAATTGTGCATGAATCTGTGAAGCTGAATATAGTGTTATGATCTTCTGCATATTGAGAATGTAAGAAACTAATACAGAGCATGTATAAAATAACAATGACGACAAAACCAAACTGTACAATCAAGTTTGCCCAATTTAGATCACACACACACACACGTTTGTTTTCCATGTTTTATGGACACCCAAATTATGGGAACAACATGTCCCCACAAAGATGGCAATATCCAAGATCGAGCTCCTTAAACTTTTTACCAGGCCTTTATTTCTTTTGTGTACTTGGGCTAATTAAGAAATGCCTTGTGTTATCATTTTATTGTTTTACCCTTACCCTAGATGGAATATCGTTACATTAGTTTTTATTAATGAAAATAATTAGTTTCATCCAAATTAGTGAATTTGTTTATAGATATCACCAACAGAATTTACTTTGCATGTAATTCCCCATCAAGCTGTAATATTGTCAAATTATACAAAATGTTCTATTTACATAAAATGCTAGCTATGACATTATTCTTAGCAATAAAAAGGGGTCTGACATTTTATTTAAAGTGAACAAACTGCCATTTTCAGAAAAAAACACACACACACACACACAAGATATTTTGAAGGATATTGGTAACCAAAACGTTTGAATTGTACATGATGTGCATGCGTTCCATCACATAAGAGCAGAGAACATGCATGCATTACACTTGATACGGGATAATGTGATACTGAAATAACTTCTCTTTACAAGCTTCAGAGACAGATGCAGAAGCTTTCAGAGACAGTATCCAGGTGGGGATTACATAAAAAAATCTACTCTATAGCAAACACTTCCTGACCTTGAGAAAAAAAATGGTTTTCAAAGAAACCCGTTACACACACAGAACGGTCTCATTATATCTGTATCATTCACACTCGCTGACTCAGAGACTTTGATTACATTTCCATATTGAATGTCAGTGAATATGTACCAGGTATTAGCATTAATGTAATAATTACTTTGTGCTATTGAAATACCCAACAAATACACAGGGCATTATTATGTGGCTTTTCTTTAAATGGGACCTCTTGTGCCCCTTTCTACAAGATGTTATTAGTCTCAAGTGTCCCCAGAACGTGTCTGTGAAGTTTCAGCTCAAAATATCCAACAGATCATTTATTATTTATTGTTATACTATGTTGTACCTGCCCATTTTTTGAGTGAAAGCAAAAACTTCATGTTTTTGTGCATTTATCTTTAAAGCGTTAGTTCACCCAAAAACGAAAATTCTGTCGATAATTACTCACCCTCGTGTCGTTTCAAACCCGTAACACCTTCGTTCATCTTCGGAAAACAAATTAAAATATTTTGGATGGAACTCCTCTAAAGACAGCAATTTAATTACCACAGTCAAGGCCCAGAAAGGTAGTAAAGACATTGTTAAAATAGTCCACATACAACCTTGATTTTATTTTTTGCGCAACAACAACTTTATTCAAAAATCTCTTCTCTTCCATGTCAGTCTCCTGTACAGTTGATGTAGTGAACGCAGTGCAGGCTTCCGTGTTCTATGTCAGAACGCCGACTCATTGTTGGCCAGCATCACGTGCACAGCATCGGCCAATACTGAGCTGGCATTCTGTGCATTAAAGTGACAGCAGCGTAATATACAGCACCTATGCTGTTAATATGAATCAAATAAAAAAGAATAACATAAAACCAGTCACTGTACCTTTAATATTAATACATTCCCTACATTAATTTACTAACAGATTACGTGAAGGAGTGAATGAAAACAAGTGAGTGAGTTTGGACGCTGAGCGCGCTGGAAGGGCTCCCGCTTTTCCATAGTTTGTGCTTCCTGTTTAATAATCGTTTGAAACTTAGCAAACTGGCAGCTCCAGTAGTAATGAAAAGATTTGATCTTGAACACTGTCATTGAAACTAGCATGTATAAACCTTAACTAAACAATATAATAATCAATAAAAACTCATTTACACCTGTATGATATTACATTGTGGACCAGTGGTTTGGGAAATGGATGAATGGATGATTCAGCCGCTGGCGCCATTTTCGGCGCGACCCACTCATTATGCATTATGGGTATTCTCTGGTTGTTGAGTGTACATCAGTTGTACACATTATTGCGGCGCACTATGGGATTTGATAACATCCACTATGGTTTCGGACACCACTATAAATGGGTTTCCCCTCAAATAATGGCCTATTTAAGTGCACAGCCACTTTTTCAGATTTATGGAGAAAATAAACCGAATGGGTGGAACGGCCAAATAATTATCTTCAAAAATCATATAAAAGTGAATTTTGCATAATAGGTCCCCTTTAAAAGATTCTTCTGAAAATAGTTCAAATAACATAAATATTGAAACTCAACGACTTTGGCTTAAGCTTCATCCAGACAGAAGCTAATGCAGGAGATGGAGTCATTCATAATGGCCATCCACTAATGTAGGACTGTCACTCAGCAAGCATTTCCATTAAATACAGACTCAATCTGCCTATAATAGCCCTGCGGCAGTCTCATCTGAGCCTAATCTGACACTTCAATAACTTTATAATGAATTAAAGAGACCAGACAGATGGGACGTTTTCTGACACGCTAATGTTGCTCTAAATGCTATTGTGCATCAGATACCATCAAACCATTGTGTAATTGAGAATTCGCAGTACATTGATAAGAAAAAAAAAAAAAATTAAAAACAAGTTTTAAAACAAAGATTATCACTATTTCAGACGTTCTACTTGATGTTTAATACAGTGACTGTGTTGCTTGCCGGTTATTGCAATTATTTGTGACATTCACAAGCAATTTCTGTTTATAATACACCAAATTTCTTTCCGTGTAGACAACGAAGAAGAGCGGAGTTAAATGTCCTCAAGCAAAGGCCAGTGTGTAGATTTTAGAAAAGAACAGAAAATATATGTTAAAGCGGTAAAAGACATTCTCATACCTGTTCGTCAAATTTGGTGGGCACATCTGCCAGACTGCTGCTGTCTGCTAACATACTGAGGTCGAGCTCACTTGGACCTACGGAGAAAAGCAGATACAATCAATTTCTAAGCAAAGACACTGAAAGAAACATCTATTGAGGTCTGCGATTCAAAGAGGAAAAATACAGCAATTACAGCAATGCCTTATGTGAAAATAAAGACACTCTTGTCCCTCTAAACTACTCTCCGTCATTGAAATGAAATGCTGCTGTACACCGACTGTTCTTTATTGTTCTGTACCAGTAATCGCAAAAGGAACCCTAGTGTCCTTTCAGTAGCGTAGGCAACACTCACAAAGCTTATGTTTCCGATATGTTCATTAGTCATCCATTTGATGTTTCACCAGAGCAAATGAAAATTGTTATTGAAAATTTATACTGAATTTGCTTCCGTCTACACAGACGCTTAGATGTTTTCATCGTCGAGATCGTTATAATCATCTCCACTTCTTATAATTCTCTTGACATGATGTTTTATTCATTAATTGGCAACCCCTTTTAGAACTTAGTAAATGAAATCCTAGCTTACGATGTACTAAAAATGGAAAAGTTATTCCTGTGTATTTTACGGACAGACGACAATGTTGTCAACAACATCCCTATTCACGTGGATCCGTAAAAACGTCAACAAATGCCGTATTATTATGCAGTAGTTGGCGATGTCGCTTTTTTTAAAGAAACACTACTACTAAATTGAATATGCATGATGGCACCTTTTTCACAAATTCGTGTTTTGTAGTGTACATGGAGATGATCGATCTTTGGAGCCCATTTTCAAAAGTTTGCATTTTCAGGCCCCCGAAACGCTGTTGTCGTGTAAACGAACGGCCAAAACTCATAAAAAGTTTTCAGTTTTTAGTTAAAAATGATGTTGTGTAAACAGGCCCCGAAACTGATATCCTGTAGCTTTCCATCACAGTATTTGGACCCATTAGTGTAAATGTCATTCATTACATAGCAAAATATCCAAAGCGAATTTTCAAAGAAAGAGCACAACACAAACTTTTCAAGAAAAAAATCAATAAAAAATTCACCAAAAAAGTTTGTTAAAACTATGGAATTACTGTTTAAAAGTATTCAAAAAGGTATTGGGACAATTTCTGCTTGTCAAACAGAAGTGGATCGTGTTCATAGTTAATGTGATGAAGTACACCTGTGGTTCCCATTCAGTCAGTCACGTTCAATGTTACGTCGGACTGACGTCATGGGGTCTCGCCTGGGAACCCAATCACCTCAAGTGGAAACAAAACACGCCAACGAACATTGGCCAGTCACACCTACCCGGACACACAGGTATAAATAGGACCGGCATTACTCACTTCATTCAAAATTCACTTTGGAGCCGAGCGGTTGCACAACGATCGCTCATTGCATTCACCTTTCAAGAGAAAGAGTACATTTCTGAAAAGAAAAAGAGCAAACGGCAATTTCAATTGCTAACACGGAGATCCCCTCTGAAAACAGAAATTTTAATTGCTGTTGTTTGCAGATCGTTGTAGGATCATCCACAATCCAGCTTGTTGTGCATGGAGCAAGCAGACTAGTTTCCCCAAAAGAACAAGCACGGACGGCCAGCGTCTTTCTGCTCTTGTGTTTCTGGATGTGGTTGTTTCCCGATTTCATCTGAGGGCCATGATTGCTCTCACATGCCTGGGCAAACAGCACTGCGAGAGCATGTCCATGTTGGCATTGTGGTCGCAACTCACTTTCTTCAGAGACACAAGTCCCCGCTGCTTCTCATAGTAGAGCCGTGGGTCTAGTTATCACTTTGGGAGATCTGCAGGTTAGAGTGGGAGCTTCTTCGTTGGGTCAGCACCCACAAATCTCACACTGCTCTAGCATGCCTGCATCGAAGAGTGCGCTTTTGTCCTCTGGAGAGGATGACGAGGCTGAGCTTCCCCCTTCCGGGGTCAGGCTTGAGTGGAACCCTCCACAGTGTCCAGTCATTGTGGTTGGATGACTGGTTCCTGTGAACCGTGTGCCACACCCTGGAACCAATCACTACTCGATACTTGTTCTAGCACTCCAGCCTGTAGAAAGGCAAGGTCTGACCAAGGGGTGAATGTTTGCCGCCGATCTCATTCATACCCGTATGTACGGGTAGGTGTGACTCGGCATGCAAATCTCGCAGTCCATTTCATTGGCTTGTTTTGTATCCACTTGGTGGTGATTGGGATCGCAGGTGAGACGCCATGACATCAGTCCGACGTAATGTTTCTGTTCCCTCCTCCAGGGAACAGGTGGTTACATTAGTAATCTAGATGTTACTCTCTGATAGAACCGTTGTTGCCAACTATTTTCAAAGTAGTTAAAGCCCATTCAAAAAGTCACTAAATGTCACTAGATGATAATGTGCCAACTGTCTGCACTTTACATCTGTTTTCTCTCCAAATCTGCGCTCACAAACTGTTTCGTAACATAATGTATATCTGAATGTCCAATAAAGCTGTTCTTATTTACTATACATATGTTCTGTCATACAACAGAACAAGTATGATATAGTGACTGGCAACATGTTAACCAGCAAACCAAAAAGTCTGTAAAGTAAAAAAAAAAAAAACACTGGATAGAACACCTTTGTGAACTTGAAGAGAACTGACTTTAAACATCCACTAAAAAATCACCTTGATTTGAGTTGCTTAAAAATGGATCAGAAAAGTGAAGTTAGTTCCATGAAAAGCTGCTAAAACTCTTAACCATGGAAAAATCACTGTATGACAGAAGTAAGAAAAATTTGATAAACACACAAAAATCCAATAAATGAATGTATTGCAATTCACATAAACAATTCGTTCTCCGAAGCCTGTCAGCGTAACTATAAGGTTGCGAAGCAGCGCAGGGAAATATCTACTCATAGTTCTGTGATCAGTAAACATATCTCAGTTCAAATTAACAGCTGCAAGATTTTTTTCTTTTTTTAAAGTAGGTCCTAGTGCCAAAACTGGAAGAGTATCAGATTCTACTGAAACAGGATATTCCACAATTCATGTTTTTTGTTGTTATCAGAGACTTCTTACTTAGAGCTATTCAAATTTGCAAAGTATATTTCATCATAAGGTATACTCCTGTCACACCATCACTTTTAGTGTGGATGCATGAAATGACTTTCACAGTGAAGCAGCTCACCAATAGCCGCAGCTAAAAAGGCTCCCAACAAAATGGCAGCTCTTCCTCCATGCTTCACTGTGGTGGAGATGCATTTATTATATGCCTCGGCAGAATTTAGAAGACATCGCTCTGAAACATCACCATGCAACTTCCTAAAAATGGTTATTTGTTGAGATTTTAAGAGCATTTGTGTATATTACAGACCAATTGAACCAAATATACATTTTTTACATTTGAATAATATAATACATCTGGACAAAAAAGAAAAAGAAAGAAAATCACTGCGATTTCATTGAATGCAACTGTCCAGAGGAAAATTTTTCACACAGATTCTGACAGAGCAGTGACTTTGACATGAAACCTTCATAACAGGGGTCTGGCTTGAGCCACGTGTTCATGTTTTCCATAAAAGCTTCTGTTCTGAGTTCTGACTCAGCTCAGAGTTGCAATCCCACAGGCTGGAAGAGGCTGATGCCTTTTGACATCGGTCACCTCTGTAATAGATGCTACACTGTCGCATCCCCTGACAGATCCAATCCAAAAGTGACGGCATTTTCTTATACAGAAAGAACAGGCTGTTTCAGCCTCCTACCTGTTTCCATACTGCTTTTACCTCCATGAAGTAGTCTGAAGAAGTCTTAGGGGAAGAGCAGTTTTCTGACAGACTGTTCCTTGTACTATGAAGGACACGTGGTAGGATTATGTATTAAGGCAGAGAATTTGCACCTGAGACCGCCGGAAGTAATGAAACATTTCTTGCCCCAGTAGGATTATGAGTCACACATTTGTGTTTGTTGATACAGACGTGGCATTATTGGAGGAGCGTTTGAGGGATTGTGCGAGTGGGCCGCAGGGTCATTCCTGTGATGCAGTACCTTTTGAACTCTGCCACTTTCAATAAATGAACATGTCTGAAGGACTTCTATAAAAGGGCAACAGACTTTCAGAAATATGCTCCGGTTAAGACCAGGCACCATTATGTGAATAATCAAACTTGATGGCAAGAAAAACATTTCAGTGAGGGACTGGGGGTGAACTACACAACAACCAGTAGAGGTTTTCACAAGGAAAGGAACCTTTTCACAGTGCCGGAAGTACCCGCTGTTCACATCATAGGAACTGGGAATGATTTTAATTCTAGGAACGCCTTTGGGACAAACTTAAATTAGCTCCAACTTCAGAGTAACAGGAACTGCCATTGGGCCTCAACCACACGTCGAATACTAGAATTCTTTTTGTAAACTGCTTAAAATCTTTGTTTAACAGTTCTAATAGCGCATAAGATAGGACTGTTAAACAGATTGAAAACTAAGGAAGATGGAGAATGTGTACGTTGTGTGCTTAGGCTGTGGCTAAGTCTTTCTCCCGCACAACAACCAGAGAGGCAACACGTATGTGTCGGCTTACGTCATTTCAAAGTCCGTAGCAGCTCCAGGCCTCAAATATAGCAGCTTCTGGGTGTTAACGCTAGTTTATGAACACAACACATCAGACACACTTTTGGCAGAATTCTCATTCAGCCTGAGGGTGGCGCTCTAATGATGATTGACAGACTTTACTACACACAACAAACGCATAGAATGCCATATTATTTATTATTTATTGCCTCCGAATGTTGTTTTAGAATGTTACAAGTTGTGTGGGAATTCCAGTGAGGAAAACAAAAGTCATTTCGAAGTCTATTTGCAACACAACTACTGTACTGCCCTGGTGGCTAGTTCCTATAACTACCCGGTACAAAAGATATCCTAATGATTAAGGATAGCAAAAAAAAAAAAAAAAAAAATGTATCAAAAAATTGCATCATAAAATATTTTAGTTTGGTTAAAGTCCAAAAATACTTCACTTTTTACGCATACGCTATGGATCCATGTGCGCACGAGGGCAAAATGCTATGGCAACAGATGAACAGACAACACAATACTGCACAGAAAGCTTGAGTTATGGAGCAATATTGGCTAGTACGGCCAAATGCACACCATGACAAATCTGAGAGACGGTTTGATTAAAATGCATTGCCACTGGAGTTCTCTTATTAATATCACAATTCGATGACAGTAATACAAAAATAAAATAGTAATAAAAAAAGGCCCCAGATCAGTCAGCATGAAATAGATAATGACTCAAGATTCAAATCATTAGCAGCAGGGTCAACATGACAGGGGGGAGGTGTAATTAACCTCCGCTCGATTTGTTCAGCAAACACCACAGACCTTTAAAGCCAATGGCTAAAGCTTGACCGAGCCTAATCAGTCTTTGATGCAATAAAATTAGAAGTTGCCCGGTTTCCTACTGAAACCCACAAGCGCGCAATGCCATGTAATTAATGCTAACACAATTATTATGCACTGTCAGTGTAATGTGGTACATGCAATGCAAATTGCTGTCTTCACTAAAATGGACAGTTGTTCATTATTAATGAAGATGATCTATTTTATGTGCCAAAAACATTTCACATGCACTAACACTAAAGAGTGTTTAGTGATTGACGGGGGTCAGAAAGATTTTTTTTAATATATATATATATATATATATATATATTAAAATGCATGCATGGCACAGCTGTTTTCAACATAATTAATAAGAAATGTTTCTTCGGCACCAAATCGTCATATTAGAATTTATGAAGTAATGATGCTTACAATTCCATTATGAATTCCAACAGGATTAAATTATATTTTAAAATATATTCAAGAAGAAAACTGTTATTTTAAATTGTAATAATGTTTCACAGTATTACTGTTTTTACTGTATTCTTTATTAAACGAATTTCGCCTAGCACAGGAAACTTTTGTCAAAACCATTTTCCCCCACTGAGAATCATTTAAGGATGTGGGCTTGTATGTGTTTACTTTTGAAATCTTCTGTTCGAGTGCTCCAGGTCATGATTTAAACATCATCAACTGCATCCTGTCATTATCCAGTAAGTGGTTCGGCTCAACATCTTTTTTCAGCTCACAACTCAACTAAAATATACCTTCATCGCTACATACCGTAGTTAGACTCCACAGTAAATCCTACAGAAGGTGGTAGGACAGGTTGAATCAGGCCAGACGTAGGACAGGTTCAGAGGCGTTCAGATGCCGTTTCCTCTGGCTGTTCTCAAGTTTGACAAGCTTCGCATGTATTTGATCAGCTGGCTTGTTTAAGCAGTGAACTTATAATTAAGTATGCAAATCTGCTCAAATTTGATCTCACACAATACAGGTTTCTGCGTTCCGTCTGAGCCATTTTCGTCTCACATCTTGAAGGCCACATTAAGATGCTATGTTAAAAGTAGTTCATCTTTGAAAAGCGCGGCCCGAGACAGTCGAGTTGGTTTTGAACGCAAAAACAGGTTCTACCGTATGTGAATGGATTTGTACGCACACAAAAGTTGGGAACTTTTCAGATGGCAGAAAATCCAAATTTAAGGCTGAAAGATTTTCTTTTTTGTTACAATTGCTGACCCATTTCTCAAAACTTGGTCACGCTTTACACATTCTCCTTACCAACTTTCAGCTTGGAACACTAATTCATTTCACATATAAACTACAACTACCGAAACACTCCATTCAACTTATTCTTCCATAACACTAGCAAAGGTTTCAGCCAACAAACAGATTATCAGTCATAAAGCAATGACTTTGTCAAATTTCTTTACAAAACAAGAATGACACTGTCTATTCTTCAGAATTCTCTGCAGTTTGAGATAAATGGTCCATGAACAAAATTTCTCCTACATTGTTCCCATTTGGCATAGATGGTACTGAAATTGAAAGACTAACACTTGGTTAGGCAATACGCTACATCAAATAGTTTTGATAGTATTTAATTTCTTACATTTGGAATTTGTTTCAATACGATATCGCTGTAGCAGATTGCTCTTATTCAGTTAACAGTTGTGAAAAAAAAGAATGTAAAAAAAGTTGTAAATTGGCCTGTAGGTTCATAGAGTTTTGGAGGTGTTTGAGAGAAGTGAGAAAAGCATTCATGTCATATGAATGCTGTAGTTATTGAATGCATTTTGTGTAAAAGCAATGGAAAATTATCATAGTTTAGCCCACATACACTGCTGTTGTGTTCAATGTGTGAAGAGTGAGCCAAGAAACATGTTAAATCGACAGAAATACGTAATTAAAGACCTTTTTAGATGATTTTAGGCAGAACAGATGAAAAATATGAATATGTTCACTAGTAACATGACTTAATTGCTTTTGACTGTTGGTGACGATATACCAAAGCATTGCAGAGTTACACCATTCCATCAAATTCATTGATGCGTTATTAGAGAAACGGTTTGTTCAATCAAAAATGACCAAAATGCCAACGACCCATAGCGAGTTTCATAACGATCTGTTAATGTGTTCATTAAATACAGCATTTTATGACAAAATTCAAAATGTCGGACACCCAAAATAGCCCATATGGGAAAATTGGGTATCGTTCAACTTGTAGTCTAAAGAGATTTCGAGGAAAACTGTTGAGAAGTAGCCATTTTTATCTCCGAGATAAATCTTTTGTTTTATACAAATTCTTTCCATGTAAAAAAGGATTAAGACGCTAAATTATGTCTGAAAACATTTTAGGTAGAGTTGAATGACGTGTTTATTTAATTGTATTAATAATGATTTAGAATGTATAATTTACAATTTGTTGATGAATAATTTATTTGAATTCATTTATCTTTTCTATACAGTTCAAAGAATATCGTTATTCAAATCTATTGTGTGTGTATACAATATATGAATATATTTGTGTATGAATGCATTTAATCCGTTATAAATGTATGAAACCCAATAAACTCTCTAAGCTACAGTAGATGCATAATGTATCAACTGCTATTTCCAGTGTGAGACAGCAGGGCCCTGACACTCACATGAATAAATCAGCAGCAAGTGAAGGACAAACGTTTAATGCAACACTCACAGATTGGCTTTCCTTGATGCCCTAACTATATTTGAGCCAATTCATTCAAACCGTCCGTGTCTTTTGGTAGTTCTCAGCCACAGCATGCAGCACCAGGGAACACTTCACCTCCTTGTGGCAGTCTGCCACTTCCTCACCTCAAGGTTGCAGGGCCCAGAGAGACTGAAACCAGCATTAATGCCAGCACTATCACGCAGACCCTTCTCACCCTCCTCCTTATTCATCCTCTAATCTCTCACTTGTAAATAAACAACAGTTTCAGCTGACACAGACATGACAGTGTGACGCATGGGCAGCCATGGATAGTCTACTTTTAGCTCTAATGGGAAACTTTCTTGCGGTGACTTTGCAAAGACCTTTGTGAGAAGTTCAAATTCACACTGGATGCTTTGGTGTCGTTCAATGGCGCAAGATCAAGAGTTCTGTGATGTGCACGTCCTGTCAGACTGAGGAAATCTTTACAGGATGATCAATTAAATCCAGTGTCTGGAAAACATTAAATTGAGGGAAATCGAAATCTTTTTCACTGCTCTGGAAATAGTTGTTATACAAACAGTTTGTTTGAATTGGAAAACCTGGATCTAGAACTCAAAAGAGAAAAACCACCTCTGAAGTACGTTTACAGACCTTGATGGTTAACTTCTGAAGTTCCAATCCTAATCTTTATAAAGAGCAGGAGACTGATTTTCCATACAATTATAATTATCTCCAGCCAATTTATCCTGACCGCCTCAGCTGAAAGCACGGTCGAGTGTAAAATGGTTTGACGAACGCGCATTTCTTTCCTGTTTTGGCATTCTTCCTATTCAAGCAGAAAGATGGGATTGGACATTTCTATTTAAATAGTTATTCCAACGATGGCTTCTTCAATATATAATATTGCAAATAAGGTAAAGGAGGTCTGCTTTAATATTTTATCTGTCATTGCCCAAGTTGCGAAATATGCTGACACAGTTGATGTTTGTACTTTCTAAATCATATCTTATGTAAGCATTTGTAAATAATCATACATTATGAAAACAGGGGAATTGAATCTATCGGTATTATCTGTAATCAAATCTAATATTTTCACATCACATTTCTTGTCTTCAATTTCATCTGATTTATTTTAGAATCATTTTTCTTAGGCTAATTAATATAGCATTCCACATTTACATACTATGTACTCATTATATGCAATGACAACAAATGGGTAATAACTAGACACTAACCTTGATCCTTCACCTATATAGTTCTATATTACATTATAGTATTTTATTGGATAATTACACTGTAACTACACTGTAAGTGTACGAACTGGAGAATAAAGAGCATCCTATTTTATGCTGTCTGTTGATTACAATGTATTTGAACACCCTGCTATTTTGCAAGTTCTCCCACTTAGAAATCATAGAGGGGTCTGAAATTTTCATCATAGGTGCGTGTTCACTGTGAGAGACATAATCGAATTTATTTGTACTATTTATTTGTATGATACAGCTGCAAATAAGTATTTGAACACCTGTCTATCAGCTAGAATTCTGACCCCTTTAAAATGTCCACCTCCACTCCATTTGTTATCCTAAATTAGATGCACCTGTTTGAGGTCGTTAGCTGCATTAATGACACCTGTCCACCCCATACAATCAGTAAGAATCCAACTACTAACATGGCCAAGACCAAAGAGCTGTCCAAAGACACTAGAGACAAAATTGTACACCTCCACAAGGCTGGAAAGGGCTACGGGGAAATTGCCAAGCAGCATGGTGAAAAAGGGTCCACTGTTGGAGCAATCATTAGAAAATGGAAGAAGCTAAACATGACTGTCAATCTCCCTCGGACTGGGCCTACATGCAAGATCTCACCTCGTGGGGTCTCAATGATCCTAAGAAAGGCGAGAAATCAGCCCAGAACTACACGGGAGGAGCTGGCCAATGACCTGAAAAGAGCTGGGACCACCGTTTTCAAGGTTACTGTTGGTAATACACTAAGACGTCACGGTTTGAAATCATGCATGGCACGGAAGGTTCCCCTGCTTAAACCAGCACATGTCCAGGCCCGTCTTAAGTTTGCCAATGACCATTTGGATGATCCAGAGGAGTCATGGGAGAAAGTCATGTGGTCAGATGAGACCAAAATAGAACTTTTTGGTCATAATTCCACTAAACATGTTTGCAGGAAGAAGAATGATGAGTACCATCCCAAGAACACCATGAAGCATGGGGGTGGTAGCATCGTGCTTTGGGGGTGTTTTTCTGCACATGGGACAGGGCGACTGCACTGTATTAAGGAGAGGATGACCGGGGCCATGTATTGCGAGATTTTGGGGAACAACCTCCTTCCCTCAGTTAGAGCATTGAAGATGTGTCGAGGCTGGGTCTTCCAACATGACAATGACCCGAAGCACACAGCCAGGATAACCAAGGAGTGGCTCTGTCAGAAGCATATCAAGGTTCTGGCGTGGCCTAGCCAGTCTCCAGACCTAAACCCAATAGAGAATCTTTGGAGGGAGCTCAAACTCCGTGTTTCTCAGCGACAGGCCAGAAACCTGACTGATCTAGAGAAGATCTGTGTGGAGGAGTGGCAGTGTGAGCAAACCTGGTGAAAAACTACAGGAAACGTTTGACCTCTGTAATTGCAAACAAAGGCTACTGTACCAAATATTAACATTGATTTTCTCAGGTGTTCAAATACTTATTTGCAGCTGTATCATACAAATAAATAGTTAAAAAACCAGACATTGTGATTTCTGGATTTTTTTTTTTTTTTAGATGATGTCTCTCACAGTGGAAATGCACCTACGATGACAATTTCAGACCCCTCCATGATTTCTAAGTGGGAGAACTTGCAAAATAGCAGGGTGTTCAAATACTTATTTTCCTCACTGTATGTGTACTAGATGTGTATCCTTGCAAAAATATTTCCTAGCAAAAGCTAGGGAATATTCATAACATCTGATTCAACAAAATGTTGTATGAAGCTGAAAAATAAAATCCACTTTTAGGAGTACACTATCAAAGAAATGGCTTCTAAAGTGACAGATTTAGCCATAAAATGTTTTAGGAGGTCTCCAAGCTTGAGAGGCAAAATCAATCTTGATCTTATAATGGATCATATAAAGAAATGAAGTATCTTTACCTGCCACAGGTTCTTTGGTGGGGTACAGTTTGTTGTCGACTGTCATGCTGATGTCACAGAAGACTTCCTCTTCATCTCGATCTGCATCGAGCTGTATAAACAAGAAAGCACTTGTGTCAGGCATTCTGTGCTCTTGAGGGTAGACAGAAAAAATAATTGCCCCTAAATACATCTTACTGTATCAAATATTGTTGATTTTACCAAGTAATAATAAGCTGTACAACAACACATACATGTTAGAGAGAGCGAGAGATACGAGAGAGAGAGCGCTTGCGATTGCATGAATTTTGGTTCGGTATAATGAGTTTCATTAGGTGGCCCAACATAGTCGCGTAAACAAGATTTCAGACAGCAGGGGTGCATCGATCTAAGGCTTGGGCAGAGATTCATCGTTCATTCATGGTGTGATTCATCAGTGAAAGCAGACTTCTTCACAACCTAACGATTCACTTCTTAAACAGTGCACAAGGGTAAGAGCAGAACATATACCTGCATGCTCAGTACTGAACTCCAGAGGACTGAAAACCCTTTATGAGACACTTCACAGAAACCTTGTCTAAGTAATGCACTGTGACAAAACAAAACCCAAGGTAAAAAAAAGAAACTTGAGAAATGGGGAGGCAAAGCAACGACCCCCTCCGACTGTCTGAATGTTTCCATGACAACAGACTATAACGGGCTACAACGTAGCAGGTAGTGCGTGGGAGTGTCCCTAGAGCTTCAGAAGACAGTGTACCTGTCATATCATTATTGAATACATCGTTATTAGAAGAAGAAAAACTTTTACATTTATTAGGTTTTCTGACTTTTTCCTGCCTCAAAGGCTGTGGGCCAAAATGTACCTGTCTAGGCAAAGTCCACCTTCTATCAATTTATTTATTTATTTATTTATTTATTTATTTATTTATCAGATAAATTGTATGAGATACACATATAGTTTTCCATCTTACTGAATATTCATTTTTATGGTATTTATCTGGTATTTACAGTATAGTATTTGGTCATGGTACAAGTTCAGAAAACATGGATCAAGCATTGCATTTGTTCTTTTGGTATTTCTGTGCATTTACAAGAAGTTGGAATACAGAATAGGAACAATTCCTTTTGATTCGATTCCCGATTTTGGATTATGAAATCTATAGATGGGTCACAGTTCAATCTAATCCAATCCTCTCTGATCCACTTATTGCTTTCAAAAATATGCTGAAGACGTAAATGTAATCGCAGACAAATTGCACTTTAGTCAAATATTGACAACAAAAACTAAAAAAACTATCAGGCTTTACAATCACAGTGTGAAAATCTGAATTATGGAGAACAAATGAGTCAAGAAATGCATTTATTATTGATCTAATAAAAATGAAAACAAAAAATGTATTTGCATATCATGTGAAAATAAACAAAAAGGGAATTAAAGCAAAATTCTATGTACATTATATTCAAAAAATATTCAAAATATGCATATTAAATTGCAAATGGAAAGGAAACAACAACATTTACCATACTTTGATCAAATGGAGACATGATGATAAATAATGATGCAGAAATCCACCGTTAATTAACTTATTTATTTATTTATTTATTTCAAATATCCAATTGTTTCTACTGTAGCAAAAGTGAAGGTATAATCCGACCCTGCCTCCTTATTTACATTTCAATAGTGTCAGAATGAACTCTCGTTGAAGCTGTGCTTAGGCTTTAGTCACTCTCTCCAGCTTCACAAAACAATCTTTGATATAGGTCAGCCTAATGGTAATTGTAGCCATTCTCTTGTTTTGTTTCTTAGGAAAAAAGTCATAAATGGCCAAACACAACTGAAACACGTGTCAACACTGCTTAGTGAGAGAGCAATCCCATTTCAGAGTGCTAAAGTGGTGCAGGGTATTCATTTTCTTCTTAGAAACAGAGAGAGAGAGAGAGAGAGAGAGAGAGAGAAAAACATGTATTCCAGTTCCTTGCAACAGAGTCAAATCAATCTCTGAGGTCTGAGCTTAAAACTCATGATAAAATGGCAGATCATGCAGTGTGACCAAACTGTTCCAGACCGCTAAAACTGCTGTTCACTTTTCTCTTTTGACCTTCTAGATGTAGACTCAACAAAATATACATTCCACTCTATTTCTATTCCAAGGTAGACCCACAGTGTATACTTTCATTTTTAATATCTAGTGTGACATAAGACAAATTAGATACTCTGAAAATATATGTTCTAACAATCTGTAGATAACAAAAAATATTATATTCATAAAAGAAGTGAATATTCTAAATTTTGTGCTCCACCATTAACCCTTAACCCTTCCCGCCAGTGTTTTTTTATTATTATTATTTTTTTTTTTCACCGCCAGCGTTTTTGATCAATTTCACTAAACTTTCATGGCCCCCAGAATATTTTGTTGTATAAATATCTGAACATGCAATATATCAAAAGAAATAACCAAGCCTCTTCATTAATAATAATAATAATAATAAACAAATAGAACAAAGCGCTGAGAAAAATTTTTCTACAATGTGCATAAACGATGCTTTTATGAAAGTGAAAGTTGTGACGTATTATCAAGTATGGTGACCCATACTTGAAATTTAAGAACTGCTCTGCATCTATCCCATCCAAGTGCACACACACAGCAGTGAGTAGTGAACACACACACCCGGAGCAGTGGGCAGCTATTGCTAAAGCACCCGGGGAGCAATTAGGGTTAGGTGCCTTGCTCAAGGGCACTTTAGTCATGATATCAAAGGTGGAGAGAGTGCTGTTTATTCACAATCCCCACCTTCAATTCCCCTAGCTTCACAAGCTGCTTGGAGGAGCTACAGTGATCTGTCACGACACATTAAAGAGCCACTATATAGTATTTATTGTTTAAACTTCTTGAAAAAATTACAATATTTTAAATATGAAACTGTTTCATATCAAAAGTAACCTGCTCTGTCTTGTCTGTCAGCGCGTTGTCAGTGTCCTCTTTGTTCCGGGATGTATTTTTCACTTCGTGAGAACATGATGTGTGGCGTGAGAGCGCATGGCTTGTCGGACATAGCAACGGTAACTAAAGGGGGCGGGTCTTTGTGAACGGTCAATTGCAGCAATTAGAGATTCATCTGTGTTCGATATAGATCCGGGTTGCATAATGATTTGTGAAACATTCATGCATTTAAGGTTTTTTTTTTTTTTTTTTTTTTTACACTTACAAAAAGGTTAGAGCAGTGCCCATCATAAGAAAACTCTGTTGGAATGAAGGAATAGCTCAGATACGAGATCCAAGGCAAAGGAAACAAACAATAATGTCACAGTTTGGTTCTAAATTTGTATGTTGTTTGTGTGTGTTACTTTTTTATCTGTAGAGCATGTAAGACAGGGCAGTGTAATTATTGACCTAAACTGATATCAATCAAAACGTGTTGGAGGACAAAGGCCAGATAATGAGCAAGATATTGAGGTCATTTACAATCACTGGAGTTTGTTTGTCAGGTCCAGGCCATTGACTCCGGCAGAATTCAAAGGCAACAGGTTACAAATTATTTTGAAAATTTAATTTGAGAGGCTTCATAGCTTTTTCCGAATTCATCTTGAATACATCTAATGGATCTGGTTAAAAATAATCTTCAGCCAATCTTTCCTCATGATGAGGTTCTTCATGAACCAGTGTCTGAAATGCTTCTCAAAACACAGCAATATCATATTGACCTATGAAAGCCCATGACATCATAATGGTGTGACCCGAAAGCGTTTAAGAGGCACCTAGAGATCATGTCATCCTCTTTTCGTCTTCAGGGATTGTCATTTGTGAAGTGCTATTGCTGGCAAAATGAAATGCACAGAGAAAACCAGACAAAGGTTTACGAAGTGTGTGGATCCGTGTTCTAGATATCTGACACCAGAAGACACACACGAACTGTGAGTTCTCTGTCTGGAGTAAGAGCACGCATGGGAAGTTCTGGAGGGAGCTGCCTGTGCGAATTGTGAGCATTTTCCTTTGAGAATGCTCCGCTCTCTTCTGGCTCTCTTCTGGAGGGAAGAGAGTTCAGCATCTATGCCCGGTGGTTCAGATCATGCTCGTGCCGAGGCAGAGTGGAAACTCACGTTGTGTGGCTCTCAGATGGAGTTAGCCAACGATTCAGCGGCTTGCAAGAGTGAGCTGCTGGGAGAGGATGCGTTGTCATCAGAATCTTCAGGTCCAGTAGCAAGTGCTTTTCTAGCCCAGAGGAGATGGCTGAGGAGGATAGAGAGGGTAAGTTTACTGAATCCTCCCTGCCACACTCCCCCACGTATGCTGAGTTACTGGAGGTTATGGAACGCGCTGCTGGCAGATTACAGTTGTCATGGCAGCACGTTAGCAGAGAGACCGCGCGTGGACGGCTTGATGATCGGTTTCTCTCTGGCCATAATCCTCCAATTCCAGTGAGCCTTCCGATCCTTCCTGGCCTGCATACTGAGGACGAGAAGGCATGGAAAAACCATATTCTACAAGAATTCATCGACATCAGCGGGCTAATTTCACTGATGTTGAGGGATAGGGGGAATATTGGTATGAGAGTTAGGTGATCCATCAAAAATGCGGTCAGCTTCGGCAATGGATCTCCTCACTCTGAGGGTGATCAGAACTACCATCTCGGTTCTTCTTTAACCCCAGGCGCTTTTCACATCAAGCCTGTGGCTGGGCTGGTGATGAGAAAATTATGATTCTGACGGTCTTTGGCTTCGATGGTGATGCCCTTTCAGGCTCGAAAGGGTGGTAGACTCCATGGTAGGTCGCCACCCTGTGGTTGCAGGTTGAACTGTTCCAGGTCTTTTTTTACAATCTGAAATACTAAAGGATTTCTTTGAAGACCTTGTAGAGCTTGTGGTGATTTATTTAAAATAGGAAAATCTAAAACTCCCTGTATATTGGCCAGAGCGATTTTTAGAAGGGAAGTACCGTTTTGGTTTTCTTATATGAGTGTGTTGGTTTTGCTTATGGTAAATTCTCAAGTGATACCACTGCTCAATTGCAACTTTCAATAAAAAATGACAGTGATGATGGCATAAAACATCTGCTCAAATATGCTTTATTTTATTCTTCTGTGTAACTCTAATATCCATGGAATTTTATATTAACATGACTGATCAGAGATCCAATTGTGTTACATATAGATGCGGGTCGCTAAAGACCCCCAAACATTCATGCATTTAAGGGTTAAAGGGTAAAAAGTGCTTTTACTGAGTACACTTCTAGTTGGTAATGTGATAGGTCCCAGGCTTCGGCGCTGTGTAAACAGTCTATTTCTGCTACTTGACTTGCTATAAGGTAGCTGGCCTTAGCACCATGTTGGGTTCTTAGCAGCCAGCAGATGCACTGTTAGGTAGCTGGCCTTAGCAGGCGTCCATGTTAGCAGCTTTACAAGGAGCACTCCCCTTACAAGGGTCCCTACATTGAAACATAGGAGCTTTGTATCAACGGGTAGTTTTAGTGCATTGCATATAAAGTGTTTGATTGTGGATTCTGGATTGTCACAGTTGTTTTCGGGGATGCCCAAAAATATGAGATTATTTCTCATACTCCACGATTGAATGTCCAGAATCGTTTCTTTCATTGGTATGCTTTCTTTTTTCATTATTTCGATTTGTGAGGAAAGTGATTGCACTGATGTCTGAAGTTCCTTATTATCTCTACAGAGATCGTCCATTTGTTGATACGCAAAGTCCAAGATAGCCCGCAATTCTTTAATGTCTTCATGAATTATTCCAAGTATTTCCAGTTTACTGTTTATTGAATCCAGCACACTAACCTTTATTTCAGTAGTGAGCAGATCATCTGTGTCGGTGGATGAGTCTGTTTTTTTTCTTTTGGCCGGTTTCGGTGGTCCTTCTGGTCCTGGCTGTTTGTTGGCGATCATTTCGTGATAGAAATAGTTGTAAATAGTTATCCACAGCTATATGGGTGAAGGTGACCTTCTGTTTGTTCTGTGTGAACTGTATTACAGTGTGTACAGTATCAATTTAGCAATAAACGGTGTCATTTTTACTGGCCGCAGTGCGCCGTCAAGTCACATCTACCTCCGTGCTCTCGTGAGCTCACACCTGACGGATGCTCACTGCTCCCCCCATATAGGTGCTTTGTAGATCCTAGGATCAAGCAGATTAACTCCCCTCGCTTGCACCATTATGATGTCATGGGCTGTCGGCGGTGATATTGATTATGATATTGCCGTGATTTGATAAGCATTTCAGACACCGGTTCACATGGAGGCATTCCCCTAGCATCCCCCGAGCTTTTTGACAGAGTCTCGTTTCCTGTTCTCAGGAAACCATAGTTACATGCGTAACCGGAGACGTTTTCCGACAACAAATTATGAAATCAAACAATTTTTTTAGTCTACTTTCAAAATGTGGTCATCAGTGTTATAAAGAATTTGAGTAAATGTAATTAGTTACTGTATTGTTTTTGATGCTCTGTAGTTGCACTGAGTATCAATGATAGTAGCAACTCTCTACTCTCTTTACTCTCTACTTGACTACAGTTTTGAATATGTACTTTTTACTCCAATACATCTGTGATGAGTAATGCAACATTTTGCATGGAACCTGTTTTTTTCTGCAACAGTTTATTTCTGCTACAAAAAAGTAATATCGGCTTCTAAAAGGCATTGAAAGTACTATCTCTTCTGCGTTTTGACCTTACTCTCCAAAGAGTAATGTCTTTTGATTGTGGGGGCAACTCAGAATAAACCAAGGAGATTAAATATAAATATATTAAAGTTCCAAGAGGTCCGATCTGACATCTTGGAACTTAAATTGAAAACCCTTGCAGACATGATGTATGATGTACCACGTTTTTGTGAACCTTATATCTTACGCTTGTCACGGCGTAATGAGTTAGTTAACATTCTGTATTCATCAGAGATGCTACTTTCTTCTCCTCTCATACAGACTAATGAAGGTTGCTTCACCATAGCAACAAGTTGAAGAAATCACAGAAGACATGAGAGAATCCCAAACAGCATTTCCTGAATCATTCATCACATCACTATCATTTCTTAAGCCGTTAAAATTAACTTCAAGGGTTACCCATAGTCAGCCCTTACTTTAAACTCCAATTCTAGCAGAGATTCTTTCCAGACAACATCTGCAGCTGCATATTTCTTCTTCCCCTTTAATAGTGGGGATCTGAATATCCAGCCAGCTCAACAGGTTGGGCCATCATTGAGTCATACTCTGCCACATACACATCCACTATCAGTGCATATGGTGCCCTGCTGTTCAGCACAAAACCTGCTAAACTGCTGTTCTCACTTGGGATGCAAATTTACCTTCAGAAGGAAGGAAGGAAAGAAGGAAGCAAACAAACAAGCAAGGAAGCAAGAAAGAAAGAAAGAAAGAAAGAAGGGAGAAAATGTCATCCTGCAGTGCAGATTTAAGGATGTTTTGTGAAATGGCTTTAACTAGTATCCATATTGTATTTATATTAATTATATCAAATTTTGCATGAATGTATTTACTGTTGCAAATTATATATATAATGATAATTACAGTTAGTCTTTAACAATTACTTTGCTTTTGTTTTATAAGATCTATAATAAAAAGCATAATGAAATAAAGACTGTCAGAAAAACTTAATTGTGTTTGAACCATGTGGTCAAAAATATTGATGTCACTCCCTTAAATACGACAGAAAAGTCAAATTGATATATTGGGAAATATCACAGCATAACATGGCAGGACATTAAGTGAGGGACAAAGAAGTATTTAAAAAATATATAATATAATATTTCGTTTTCTTGTTCGTTTCACACGTGTTTCAAGTTCTGTTAATTACCTTTCCCGGTGTATTTAAACACTGAGATCTGTCAGTTCCTTGTCCGGTTCCTTGTCAATGTTTACCATGGTGTTTGCTTGTGTAATATCGAGATATTTAAGTCTCAGGAAATGATCTATAACATTAAATGTTTCTCCCTATTTATGTGATTGATTCTAAAAAAAAATATGGTAGAAAATTAATTTATTTATCACTCTTGACTTACAGATACATGGCATTTCCATTTGTAAGAGATAAACAGAGGCATCATGTACAGAATAATTTTGTTCTTCATGACAGTTCATGTGAAGACCATCATCACAGCCTAACTGAGGAAGACAGAGTGAAGCAATTTGTATTAAATTATCACAGTTCATAAGTCCACCAAAAGTAACTCAAGAGTTTTCATTAAAATAAGTGTATTCCAAATCTTACACCTGAATCTCAAAAGCGCTATTCATACCCCAGGAATCGTTCTGCGCAAATGCAATTAAGAGATATTATTACAAAAGTCAGAATATCACTCAGAGGTGAAAGCAGCAGAAGGCAAATGTTTAATTCTTTTAGATGAAAACCAAGGCACATTGAATTCATTCCGTTTAAATACAGAATTTTTTTTGTAACAGTTTGAGTCATTTTTCAAACGCACCTTTGCGGACAACAAGCCGAGCCTAATTGCAATAAAAAAAACATTGCTCTTATATATTATATGAACACGAGAGTCCTGAGACCTATTTATATCTCAAACGAGATTCTAAGAAACTGCATTAAATCAGCGCCGGCTGTGAAGATCTTCAATAATAACTCCTCATCTTGCTTCCTGCTGATCTTCAATGTACAGAAAAAGCTTCTTATTTAGAAAAACACCCAGACTTTGAGAATATCAAGCAGACTACTGCTCTCAGCAAAATTAAATGCTAAATGAAAAATGAATGATGTGTATTTGTGTTAAGAAGTTCGTGAAAGCTTTGGCCATTTTATGTGTAGTTCTGTATTACTGAAAAAGTTCACTTTAAAACTTTTGTGTCATTTACTCAACCTTATGCTATTCCAAATCTGGATGCTGCTGTTATTTATCAGTAGGAAACACATTTTATGCACTGATAGTCTTCCCTAAAGTGAGTAAGATTCAGAGTCAAAAAACACATAGTCTGTCAGCTACTTAAATTTCCATCCGTCACTGTCACAAACATATCACTTCAGAAGACTTTCAGACAATGTTTTATTATTATTATTATTATTAATGAAGATCTTTTTGGAGCTAGATAGCCTTTTATTTTGTCTGTTGAGATGTTTATTGGGAAAGATTAATGATACCAATTTCTAGCCAAATACTTCTATTTCACCTTTTTCAGAGAGGGTCTCAAACCATATCTTTTCATTTAATTAACTTGTTTAGTACAATCATTCTTTCAAAGAAAAATCCAAATTTACAGAGGAAAGAGGGAAAAAAGACCAACTTTCAGATATATAATCTACACACTAAACCGAAGGAGTTGTTGACAGCCTTTTTTAAACACACAGATTCACCATTTCTTATTTGTGTTTGGTAATAAAATGTGACTCTATAGGTCAATGAGCTAGTGTGATTATCAATGCCATGAATCAGATTTGAGTTGCCCTACAAGACAAAAACAGATTTTGCCTGCATCAGCTTTCAAGAAAATATAGTCTGTTGTGCATCAACAAGAATTTCTGAGGATTTAAAATAGCTGACTATGCTGACAAAGCTAAAAAAAACAGTTGCACCCTTTAACATTCTGGCCTTCCCAAACCCATGACATTGCAGATATTGTTAAAATGGAAAACTGTCATTCCTATTATCTGCTTAAAGGGGAAGTTCACTCAAAAATAAGATAGTTTGAAGGATGTTTCAATTGTTTTTGTCCATTTAATGAAATTCAATTTTCTTTCATTGAATGAAAAAAAAGAAAGTCAAATAGTTTTGGAATGACATGAGGTAGAGTAAAACGTTTCTTTTTGGGTGAACAATGCCTTCAAAAGAAAAAGGTTCAAAATTTCAGTCGAACACTTTGGACAAACACCCAAAAAAGTGTTTTAAAGTGTTTTTCCTTGCGCTGTATGTAGGTCTTTGTTCAAATTATTATTATATATTTTTTTTCCAGTACAACTTAGATGAAATAACAGTGGCTCGGCAAAGTTCCATACCAGGGTCATTTTAGGTATAAAAAGTTTTGCAGTTTGCAATTTCAGCTCTGAAGTTGCTTATACAGTGCCTGCAGGCAGAATGAGACATACTGCAGCAAACTGGCAAAGTTTAGAGCAAAAATAACAAACTGAAGATGACAATCTGACAGCCAGCACACAAACTCTACTGCATGTAGTTGACATTAAGCAGGTAAATGGCACACTTCATGCATCTCAAGAAAACCGGAAATTTCCTATATATGACATTACGATCTCTTCTGTATCTCCAACAATGTTGCATCACCAGTATTTGCAACCTTCAGTGAAAAGAAAATGACAGCCTAACCAATTCATAGCAAACTAATTCAGCAGATGGAGGACTTCAGTACTTGTTGTGCCTGCAAAATGTGACGGTCTCACGCATGCATTATAACTTTTATTAATTTCCCCCCTAAATAATGAGTTAGATATATGTTTCTAAACCTGTTGCATATAGGATTTACCAAAGGATCTAAAAGAGGCCACATTATTTATATCAGTTTCACCTGCAACCCACAGGGACTCCGTCGCCATGGGAACTGCGGAGGTGATTGGGAAAAGATTTCACATCTTAGGCTTATCCAAACTGAAACGCAGGCAGTTGTGTTTCATGAGATGCCAGACTCAGCCCAGTATCACTGAAATGCAAGCATAATTTCACAGAATGGAGTGTAGCATAAAGTCAACCACATCAGCGGATTGGATTTCCCTCCTACACTGTACAAGAGAGGAAGCATCATCCATCAGTTTATTTCTTTAACAATTACTTATTAGCTTGCTTAAGTCAGGGACACTTGCTTGATATTCAGCAGTGTTTTTGGTCGCCGTTGTATGTGAACTGAGCTGAGCCGGACGATTACGTCACCGTTTTCTCCAGTGCTGATATACATAAATTAACTGGACTAATAACTACTGATATTTGCAACGGAATGAATCAATAATATATAGAATAAGCTGCACAATGACACCATTTTCTTATTAATGTAAAGCTGCTTTGCCACAATTTGCATTGTAAAAAGCGCTATATAAATAAAGATGACTTGACTTGACTTATTATTATTATTGCTAATATTTTTAATATTAGGTTAATGCAATAACATTTGTTCTATTGTATAAACAGCTAGTTCAGTCATGAAACTCTGAAGAGTGCAGGCTGTTAGATCCTTTGCTTTCAATTTGCAAGCAGTCACATCATTACTCCATGGCACAAGTTTGCTTTAGTTTTTTGTATTTTTGTAGTTCCTCTCTCTTACTCCATATCCAGCGTGAAGCTCGTTCAGCATCCTGTCCCATCCTATGAGCAGCATGCTTCTTACTCCTAAAGTTGACAGCAACTGATTTAGCAGGAAAGCCTCTGCAACCTATTTCCACAGGGAACAGCCATTAACGGCCTTCCTCTCATTGCAGGATGATTTTACGTTTTTTGACTGACCACAGAATGATGTCTGGGCGAAGAGCTGTGTGTACCATTTCTGGGACTCTTATTTCCAAAGAGGTCATGGCTTGCAGCAGGTTGGATTTTGCTGACGCACTGGTTGCGAAGGGCCTGGCTCGCTCCTTGATGAAGGTGATATTTTTCCTCTCAACTGTGCCACCTGGCCTCTTCTTGCACCTCTTTTACTCTATTGTGTCGGCGCAGGACAGGAGAACCTTGTCATGGTGCCACCTATAGCGACGTTGGATCAAAGATGTTTTACACCCTGACGGTATATGTGCCAGTGTCCCCATTTGACCACAGAGCTTGCAGTACAGGTCGTCCCTCAACCCCCATGAGTGTTGATGAGACTGTGAATGAAGGGTGTCATGCACAAAGAAGGAAATGCGGTAGGGCTGCAGTCTCTACGACTCTGCCCATGTGATCTTACACTTGGGCAGACCCATTTTGTCCAGGCTCTCTGGCATGCTAAAATACTTTGCAAGAAGTCATAAAAATGCAGCCTCTGATTGGTGCATACTCGGTAGCTTGCCAAGACTTGTTGAGATCAGAACAGAAAACTGATCCATATGGAAGAAGGTGGTCAAGGTAAGAAACGTGCAGGCTGCCAGCTTTTAATCATTTTTTTGCAAACATTTCTATAATTTTTAAGTAAATGTTCTTACTACACTATTAATGCATTTGTATCCTCTATACTTAGTCTATGGCTCTCAGTAGATTGGGTCAATACTGCTTGAAAAGTTCTGACTACATTTAAAATCAAAACATATTGATCATTTAATAATTGTTGAAAAGCTAAAATGTTCCAAATACAGTCATGTGTAAAAGTTAGAACACCCTATTGAATTTCATGGTTTTCTGTATCTGGGCGCAATAGAAAATCATCTGGTCATTGGCAGGTCTTAATTTGTAAAATTAAACCTCAGATGAACAACAGCACATAACATATTACACCGTATCATTATTTGTTTAGCAAAAATAAAGCTAAGATGGAAAAGCCATGGGTGACAAATTTAGAACACTCTTACTGTTAACATCGAAATTAAGAGGCTAAGTAACAATCAGGCGTTGCTAATCAAATACCTTTGATTAATTGATAATCAGCAAGTGTGAGCACCTCTATAAAAGCAGAAGTTTTGGTAGTTTGCTGGTCTGAAGCCTTCAGATGTGTATTAACACAATGCCAAGGAGGAAAGACATCAGCAATGATCTTAGAGAAGCAGCCATCAATCTGGGAAGGGTTTTACACCCATTTCCAAACAATCTGAAGTCCATCATTCTATAGTGAGGAAGATTATTCACAAGTGAAGGACAGACACCAATCTTCCCAAGAGTGGACGTCCCAGCAAATTCACCCCAAGATCAGACCATGGAATGCTCAGAGAAATTGCAGACATCCCAAGAACTACACCTCAGACTCTACAGGCTTCAGTTAACATGTTACATGATAAAGTTCATGATAGAATAATAAGACAAAGACGAGATAAGTTTCCAGGAGAAAGCTTCTTCTCTCTAAAAAAATCATGGCAGCACAGCTTAAGTTTGCAAAGTTGCTTCTGAAAAAACCAAAAGACTTCTAGAACAATGCCATTTGGACGGACAAGACCAAAGTAGAGATGTCTAGCCGTAATGCACAGCATCACGTTTGGTGAAAACTCATACCAAAAGTCAAGTGTGCTGGTGGAGGGGTGATGATTTTAGGCTTGTTTTGTACTGAACTCCTCTTTATAGCAAAGTGTTCTAGAGTCAAAAGTGAGGCCATCTGTCCAACAGCTAAAGCTTGGCAAAAATTGGGTCATGCAACTGGACAATGAGCCAAAGATCACCATCAAATCTACACCAGAATGGCTAAAAAAAAACAACAACAAAAAAAATGGTGTTGCCATGGCCCAATCAAGTCCAGACCTTCTCTCGACTGAAAAACTGTGACGAGAGCTGTGCTCTAAAAGCATAGGGTGTCTTGGCTTTATTTTTGCTAAATAAATAATGACGTGCGATATGTAATGCGTTGACTGTTCATCTGAGGTTTTATTTTCCAAATGTTAAGACCTGCCAAGCACTAGATGATTTTTTATTATGCTCTGATATGGAAAATCATGGAATTCAATAGGGTGTCCTAACTTTTTCACATGACTATTGGTCTCCAGGGATTGATAAATATTGGAGTCCTAATTATTGTACCCTAATTGAAGTAGCCGTTTAGTAGATCATGATTTTTCATACCATTGCATGAATGACTGCCAGGCACATAATATTATTAACAATCGCACGATTAATTCGAAACTAGTTGCTATGAATATACAGGTGCCATCAGTTGTCTTCTTATGAATCACTTGTTTGTCATTGAGTCAGTGTTGCTGATGCAAAGAAGGCCCTTCGTTACCAAACACCAAGTAAATAACGTAGGATACAATGAGTCATTTGCAAACTGTTAAACATTGAACTGTTGGTTACTTTAAAGCTAACCTTCGTCTTGGAGACAGGGATATATTTGATCTGTTCACTGGTTGCATGTCTGATTTATTGCATGACTTAGGCAGAGAGAAGCGGTTGCTATCAAACATTGTTTACTTAATCAACTAAATCAGTGTAATGGTGAAGGGATAGATCAAATAGATCAATTGATGGAAGGTTGGCTTGCAAATGTATATTTTAGTATTTTTAAAATACAAAAATATAGTAATTTATTTTGATATATGGTGTGGGTGCTGCATTTTGTAGTTTATTTTGTAACACTTAAAATTAAGGTATTTGGTTTCTTTTTTTTTAAATACATTTTTATGTATCTTTGACCAACCCTGTGTCTGTGTCTCTGTGTGTGTGTGTGTGAGTATTCCCCACGTTATAGGGACCAAATGTCCCCACAGGTATAGTACTAGTAATACTAGTAAATTAAGGTCTTTTTTAGTCCCCATGAGGAAACAAGCTTATAAATCAAACAGAATTATCTTTTTTGAAAATCTAAAATAGCAGAACATTTTCTGTGATGGGTAGATTTAGGGGTAGGGGTGGTGTAGGGGGACAGAATGTACAGTTTGTACAGTATAAAAAAAAATATGTGTGTGTGTGTGTGTATACAGTACTGTGCAAAAGTCTTAGGCCACCACCAGCTTTGTTGTTTTAGCAATGTTTTAATGACCATCCATATTTTTTCTGTTGTCTTTATAATACAAACATAAAATACATGAAACATGTATGTACACAAAATGAAAATAAATAATAAAATCATAATAAAATTGCTTCTTTAAGCAAAAATCAGTACTTGTGACCTCCTGGACTTCTTCCATTTTCTCAAAGGAGAAAATCTGAGAAACTTTTTTGAAAATATTTTGAAAGCTTTCTTGGCCTTCCAGTCCTTTTCCATTCCATTTAGGTTTAAGAGAGCCAGGTTCCTGCTATTGCTCAAGTATAAGGGGAGGTCACTAAACACTTGCCACTTTAGCGGATAGAAGTCATTCTTTTTTTCTTTTTTTTGCATACAAATTTCCTGTATTTTCTGGTTATATTCTAATAGAGACTGAGAAATAATTATATATGGTCCTTATACTGCTAAAACAACACCTAATGGTGATCTAAGACTATAGTCTTAGTGCACAGTACTGTATATATTAGAATTTATAATTCATTTTTTCATGTAATGTATTCATATTTACTACATATACTGAAGAACAGGCATATTTTAGAACACCTCCATTGCTTGGTACTTCATGGAGGACATCTCAGTCATACAATCTGAATGATCTACAAGGACATATCAACTTGTTAGAGTCTGAATCTAAAAAAAAGCTCAAAATGCAATTTAAATGAAAACCATCATATAAATTCAAAAGAATAGTTTACCAAAAATGAAAATTATGTCATCGTCTACTCATCCTCATGTGAATTCAAAGGAAGGTATTCTAAAGAATGCGTCAAAAAAAAAAAAAAAAAAAAAAGATGAATTAATTTAGACTCTCTCTCTCTCTCTCTCTCTCTCTCTCTCTCTCTCTCTCTCTGGGTGGATGGGCGTGAGTGGATGCGTGCGAGAGCGTTTCTAATTGTGTTACATATTGTTTTGTTATTTTTTCATCTTTATCTTTCTACATACTGGGAGTGTGTTTTTCTTTTCTTTCTTCTTTTTCTTTTCTTTTCTTTTCTTTTCTTTTCTTTTCTTTTCTTTCTTTTCTTTGGTATGGTTAAAATAGTTTAGGGATTGTGTTTCCCGTGTGGGCTTTTCGGCGTCCGCATGGCGGGGGGAACGAGCGCGGTTTCCCTCCGGAATGGGTTTAGGTGTGTACCGGAGCCGACTGCTTCGATTGAGGACGTGTTGGTTGTAGTCGGTGATCAGGTTGGTCATGAAAACATAAATTCAGCCTCGCGCATGAATAAGGCTGTTGTTGTTTTTTTGAAGACAGAACAACTTGTTAATCAAATAATTGAAAATGGCCTTTGGGTGAAGGGGATGTTTGTGCCGGCAACTCCGTTGTATGCACCGGCTACAAAAGTTATAGTTTCAAACGTACCTCCGTTTATTAAAAATGAAGCGATCGTCAAAGAATTGTCTCGGTTTGGCAAATTAGTTAGTCCAGTTAAGATGGTACCTTTAGGATGTAAAAGCCCAGCTTTAAAACATGTACTGTCATTCAGACGACAAGTTCATATGCTTTTGATTTCTCAGGAAAAAACTCTAGATGTGTCGTTTAGAGTAAATGATGGAGATAGTTCCTATGTGTTATATGCAAGCACTGAAAGCTTACGGTGCTTTGAGTGTGGTGATATCGGCCACAAAAGATTCTCGTGTCCACATAAAAAGAGACCAGAGGAGACTCGGGTAGAAGAACAAGATGTGGAAAATGAAGCTACAATGGAGAGTCAGATTGATCCGAATCAGGCTACCATGGAGAGTCAGGTCGATCCGAATCAGGCTACAATGGAGAGTCAGGGTGACCAAAATCGGGAACCAGAGAAAGTTTCAGAGGGCCATGTGGATACAGGTGAAGAAAATGAGGTTAGTACAAATTCTAGTAAATTTGCTGGTGTTTTGCAAGAAGAGCAACCTTGTTGTAGCAGTGATATAGCCTTTAAGGTGGTGACTGTTGAAGATATGGTTTCTGGAGAGTTATCAATGAGTCAGGATGATGACGGATTAAATTATGATGATTGTTGTTCTGATATATCTGATTGTCCGAAAGTAGGAGATGATTTGTATACAGTGGAACAGATTAATGAGTTTCTGGATGAAACAAAAGGAAAAAAGGTAGATGTTGCTGATTATTTCCCGGATGCTGATAAGTTCGTTGCTTCAGTTGTGTCGGCGCGGAAAACGTATAATTTTTCTGTGTTATCACAACAGAAACGTTTTCGTTTGAAAAAACATATAGCTACGGTAAGGCAAAGGAAAAGAGTGGGAAAGGAAATAGGGGGAAGTTTTAAATAAACGTAATGGCTGTTTCTCTGTCTCCCTTGTTTACTTTTCTTTTCTGTTTTTCCTTTCTTTTCTGTCTCATGGAGCCTTTGCGAGTAGCGTCTTTAAACGTAAATGGCCTTAGAGATAGAAGAAAACAGGCTTTGCTTTTAGAATGCTTAAAACTTAAAAATATTGGAGTGACTTTCCTTCAAGAGACCCATAGTGATAAAAATAATGAAGTAGAATGGGGTCTATGGTGGGAAGGAAAATATATTCTTAGTCATGGCTCTAATGTAAGTTCGGGTGTAGCTATATGTTTTAGTCCAAGCTGTAATTTTAGCATTTTATCTGAACACGAGATAGAGCCAGGTCGTTTACTGGCTGTAAAAGCTAAAGTAAATACTCACAATGTAATTTTTTTGAATATTTATGCAAATAATAAAGGAGCTGAGAGAAGTGTTCTTTTTAAGAAAATAGCAGAGTTTTTAAATACATTAAAACAAAAAGATATTGTGATTATGGGAGGCGATTTTAATTGTACTTTAGATTTTAATATGGATAGAAATAATGAAGAAACGCACAATCAGTCTTCAGCTGTTTTGGAAAATATTATTAAGAAGTTTGAGTTAAATGATATATGGAGAACTGAAAACCCTTCTTTAAAACAGTATACTTGGGTAAAGGTTTCAGAAGAAACAATTCATGCTGCAAGATTAGATAGGTTTTATATTTCAAATAACTCAAGGAATAGAGTCTGTAATGCTAATATTATCCCTAATATTATTTCAGATCATAAAATGATTACAATAGATTGTGTATTGTCAAAACAACATAAAGTGGGTTCATATTGGCATTTCAACAAGAAGCTGTTACAAGATGTTGTTTTTTGTGCAAATTTTAGGTTGTTTTGGCAGACATGGCAGATGGAAAAAAATTATTTTAGAGATATTATACAGTGGTGGGAAGTTGGAAAAACCCAAGTTAAAATTTTTTGCCAACAATATACTTGTTATTCCTCAAAAATAATGGAAAATACAATTAAAGAACTCGAAAATGAGATTCTTGAAATTGAAAATGAAATGTTGGAAAGACATGAAAATCAATTAAAAAATGTTATATATGAAAAAAAAGTACATTTAGAAAACATATTACATGGGAAAGTAAAAGGAGCTCTTATTAGAGCTCGGTTTTCTCATATTAAAGATATTGATGGACCAACATCGTTCTTTTTTAATCTAGAACGAAAAGTGTGTCAAGAGAAGCAAATGTTGTGTTTAAGGAATGATAGTGGCGATTTATTTCATGACCCATCTGAAATGAGTAATTTCGTAGTAGATTTTTATTCTAAACTGTATGATATGGAATTGACAGATTTGGATAGTAAAACTGAACTTTTTGATTTAATCCCAAAACTTACACCAGAGCATAAAGAAGATTTAGATTGTATTTTAAGCTTTCAAGAAGTAACTAAAGCTGTGCAAGAATTATCAATTGGAAAATCCCCTGGATTAGATGGCCTTCCCTCTGAATTCTTTAAACAGTTTTGGGGAATTATTGGGAAAGATTATTATGAAGTGATTTTATGTTCAATGAAAACTGGACTTTTACCTACTAGTTGCAGAAGAGCAATTCTTTCTCTGCTACCAAAAAAAGGTGATATTACTTTGCTTAAAAATTGGAGGCCTGTAGCCTTATTGACAACAGATTATAAAATTTTCTCTAAGAGTATCTCTAATAGATTGAATGCATATATGGGTGTATTAATTCATCCGGATCAATCATATTGTATTAAAAACAGGTGCATCAGAGATAATTTATTTCTTATAAGAGATGTCATTGACTACTCGATGTCAAACAATATTGATGTAGGAATACTATCCCTAGATCAAGAAAAGGCTTTCGACAGAGTGGATCACTCTTACCTGTTTGATGTTTTAAGTAAATACGGTTTTGGGAATGTTTTCATCTCATGGATCAGATTACTTTATGAAAAGGCAGAATGTATGGTAAAAGTGCCTGGAGGGTTAAGCATGCCTATTCAAGTCCGAAGGGGAATAAGGCAGGGTTGCCCACTTTCCGGTCAGCTCTACAGTTTAGTAATTGAACCATTATTGTGTAAAATAAGAATTTCATTAAAGGGTTTGCACATTGACGGTTCTTTAAATAAATCCATGAAACTTTCTGCATATGCTGATGACCTCACTGTGATAATTAAGGATAAAGAAGATATACAACGTGTATTAAGTTGTATTCAGTGCTATGAAAAGGCTTCTTCATCTAAAATAAATTGGGGGAAAAGCGAAGCTTTATGGTGCGGAACCACAAGTTCTATACCAGTATTGCCTGGTAATGTTGAATGGAGTAGAGATGGTTTTAAATTTTTAGGGGTTTTCTTAGGTTCAGATTTGTATAAAACGAAAAACTGGGATGGAATAATAGAAAAGATGTGTGTACGTTTGTCCAATTGGAAATGGATACTTCCTCGATTATCGTATAGAGGAAGAGTCTTGATAGTAAATAACCTAATTGCATCATCACTGTGGCATAAAATGGCCGTTGTGGACCCTCCTGTAAATCTCGTCAAAGATATTCAAAGACAATTGGTTAATTTTTTTTGGTCTGGGCAGCATTGGCTGAGAGCGGCTGTCCTGTATCTACCAGTTTGCGAAGGAGGACAAGGACTTATTGACATTGAATGCAGAGTCGCTGCTTTTAGATTACAGGCTGCTCAAAGACTTTTGTATAAAAGGCACATCAGCTGGACAGATGTAGCCTGTGGACTGTTGAGAAAAGGAGGACGGATGGGCCTTGATCGACACCTCTTTTTAATGGACCTTGATGGAGTGGACTTAACTGGTCTAACGCCGTTTTATAAGACAATGCTTAGAGTTTGGAAAGTTTTTTCAAACTCTCGAGAACAAGGGCCTGTCAATGGTTTCTGGGGAAAAGAAGAACCCATAATTCATAACCCTGTGCTGTCTGTAAAAAGTTTAAATTCTGTTTCAGTGAGAAATGCACTTGTAAGAGCAGGACTCACCAAGGTGTCATGTTTTTTGGATAAGGACGGATGGTTAGCCCCAGAAAATATTGCGCTAAAGATCGACGTGAAATCCTTGCGTTTTTCTGAAAGACTTTTAACTGAAATTGTAACTGCTGTACCCTCTGATTTTAAATGTGCTCTGAAAAAAGAAGTATCTGAACAAAATGATGATGACAATGTAAAAGATTTTCCAGAATTGGAAGTAAAAGTTGGTATAGTCTCATGGCAGGAGGAGGAGGGAAAACTGCTCACTTTCAGTACTCCAGAACTAAAATCCTTTCGTGAGGTGGGCAAGAAATCTATGTACCATGTCTGTGTTAAAGTAATGCGTTTTCAGGAATTGAAACAAGTACGTGAGTCAAAATGGCAAGAGATATTTGGCACAGATCTCTCACCCAAACGCAGCTGGAGAACTTTATATAAGATTCCTACTGATAAAAGAACTGGCGATTTACAGTGGAGGATCGTACATGGAATAGTAACAACCAATAAACATAAAGCTCACTTAGATTCTAGCGCTACTGATATGTGCCCTTTTTGTTCAGAAATCGAATCTATTTTTCATTTGTTTTTAGAGTGTAATAGATTAGAGCCACTTTTTCAGATGTTAAAAGAGTGGTGTGATATGTTGGGTCATGTTTTTAGTCAAGAAAGTTTTATTTATGGTCCAAAGTATCGATATAAAACAAGGAATGTTGATGTCCTTTTGAATTATTTGTATGGACAAGCTAAATTGAGTATATGGTTGACTAGAAAAGCTAAGATTGTGGGAAAAGGTTCCACCAATATTGTTTTAACATACAAAGGTTTGATGTCTGCTCGTTTAACGATTGAATTTGCCTACTATGAACTTGTTGGAAATTTGGTCACTTTTGAGGAAGTCTGGTGTTTAAATGGAATCTTATGCAAGATAAGTGATGGTTGTTTAGAAAAGACGTTATAAATCTTTTTTGTTAGATTTTATTTATTATTTTTATTATATATGTTTTTTTTGTTTTTTTTTATTTTATTTTTTTTGTGTGTGAGTGTATAATTGTGCAATTGTGAAAATCTACTTTTAACTGTAATTAAAGGTTTTTGTAAAGTCAAAGTCTCTCTCTCTCTCTCTCTCTCTCCTCTCTCTCTCTCTCTCTCTCTCTCTCTCTCTCTCTCTCTCTCTCTCCTCTCTCTCTCTCTCTCTCTCTCTCTCTCTCTCTCTCTCTCTCTCTCTCTCTCTCTCTCTTCTCTCTCTCTCTCTCTTCTCTCTCTCTCTCTCTCTCTCTCTCTCTCTCTCTCTCCTCTCTCTCTCTCTCTCTCTCCTCTCTCTCTCCTCTCTCTCTCTCTCTCCTCTCTCCTCTCTCTCTCTCTCAATCTCTCTCTCTGAATGGCAGTACAAACTTTAAAGCACAATGACATAACAAAACTTATAACCACCGCATTAGCCTCTAGACAACTCAAATAGCCTTCATAAAGATCACTCTTTCTCTCTCTTCTTTTCCCCTGTGTTCCTGTCCTGGTGTGATTTCTTCTGGTCTTCCACTGTCATGTAATTACACTGAGCTTTGGGGGTTCTGTTCTCTAACAGCTCAGATTGACATGAGGTTAACGGTCTGACACACCAATGACCTGGTAAGTCATTTTCTCCCTTCTCACTTGCTTTAAATGTGATTGACCATCTCATAGTATGTGAAAATGGCTCTATGTGGCACACTCACATTAGGAGAAGAATGACACTATGAATATCTAGATTTTGCTCAAATTTTATGTTTCAATCTTAAGGGGCATCCAAAATTTAAAAAAGGTACAAAACTTCAGAAGATTCAGTAGTAATAATCAAAAATTCACACTAAAATTCCATTTCAGGCACATACTGTGCAAAACAAATCACAATAGATCCAAGACAACAGAAGTAATTATAAAAAATTACATATAAAGATGTTCTTACAGTATTTGTTTTTCCAATTGCTAACATCCTTTTGTCCAATCTGTAGTCACATTTTCAAAAGCATAACATCCTTCTGTTAATACCATACCATTAACACAATTCATATCGTTTTCACATAATGTGCAGTCAATTAAAATTCTTTCCGAAATGTTTAAATTCTCTTTTCATACAAGCTTAGCCCATACCAGAAACATTGATCTTTCTGATCTTATTTACAAATGCATAAACACAGCTTGTGAGCGATGAAGACCTAATGTTCCAGTCTTTAAATATAGTATAAAACCTCCTCTTCTGCAACAACAGCAACACCTCAAAAGTATTGAAAAAATATATAAAACAAATACTGAAACGATTGAGAAGTAGCAGATTCCAATCTCCGTTGAAGGTATAGTAAAATAGGACTTGTTCAATTGGTTTTGTTCAGTGTGGATGCAGAACAACACAGAGGAGCAGAGAGAGAAAAAATAATGTCTGGCAGAGGAACCGATAAAGAAGGAGAGAAGTAGTTGGATCAGGACAAGGGAGAAGAAGAGATACGGGAGAGCAGGAAGAAAGTGTGCTGGATTATTTGTCTCTATGCTTTTTCCCTTGCATGTGGAACCTTATTTCTGCCATGAATAGAAAATGAAAAAAGCAATTGTGACATTTTTTCCTCTAAATTGACCCTTCGCAAACAGCTTGATTGACAGGCGACCTAACCAATCATAACCCCAAATCAGGGGAGTTAGTAGATTAACGTTGGTGAACTTAAATGTGTACTCATGTCTTCCCGCTCTTGAAACAACTGATGTTCATTCATAAATAAACTAGTATGAAAAGATATTTGGTTCACGAGCCAATTGAAGGAGCCACAGCGATCTGTCACGACACATTAAAGAGGCCCTATATGGTATTTATTGTTTAAACTTCTTTTAAAAAATTACAGTATTTTAAATATGAAACCGTTTCATATCTCTGTCAATGCGTTTCCAGTGTCCTCTTCGCTCCGGGATGTATTTTTCACCGTGTGAGAGTGTGAGAGCGCATGGCTTGTCGGACAAAGCAACAGTAACTAAAGGGGACGGGTCTTTGCGAAGGGTTAATTACTAGTTGATATTTATAAAATTCAGATATCTTTCATATTTATTTTATTCTGTGGCAGGGAAAATGTATGTATGTTGAATTTGCTGTTGATCAATGGGAACAATTTCAATCAAGCTTCAAGCTTTTACTACAACGATTCCTCATTATAAAACCAATGGATTTCTTATTTTCTAGTAATGCAGTTTTTCTAATGCCATCAACTGTTAGTATTTTGACCGTCATTGCACTTTGATTGACTGTATGTTCACGTTGGATAGAAAACTAGTCCTAGTGTTTTGACATAATGACTCGATTTTGAATGTCGATTTTGATATAATTAGAATATGTACATTTTGAAATGTAGAGTTTGTATTTATTTAATAAAATATGGTTTGGGGCAGGAAATTAACTATTTGGCTAATTGTGTGATGTAGGTGCGTTGCTGTTAAGAGTTTAGAAAAAGCACTTTTTGTTTTGGTAAATGCTCGTTAGCAATTGAAAAAGTCCTACTTAAAAGCACTCCTATGTTCAACTAATTGCATTTAATATGAATTTATTTATTTATGAAACTATAATATATTGATTTTGTTTTTAACTGTAAATAACATGCAATTAAGTGTCCAAAAACATCAATTCACACTTACATATATTATTTTTGTAATACTTTGAGAAGTAAAAAAGTATCTCAATTATTTCTCAGAAGGCATCATTATAATATCACAAACTCATATGTTCATATTCGTCTTATCCAAGATCCAAAAATTTAACATGATTTCAGACATTTCATGTTCTGAAATATGTTGTCATCCCAAATTGGAGTTCATGCCACCCTGAGTGTTCCATGAGTTGATGAAAAAATAATAATGAAATAATCAGAAAAACATAAAATAATCACAAAAATAAATTTTAAAATTTTAAAAATATTTTATTTTAAAAATAGATTTTTAAAAAGATCAATTATTTTATTTTTTACCAGCATGTTCATGCAAATGTGTTGTTAACTTATTTAAATATTAACCTTAAAATGTCAGGAGGCACTTCAAGAAAAGGTTTTACATCATAGGGCTTCAGCTGACAAAAAAGTTTGAGAATCCCTGTATTTAAGTATAGCGCTATACTCTTGAAATTAATTTTAGGGTTAGGATTTCAGTTCATATTTGAATGAAATTCAGTTTTGTTTTGTTTTTTAGGAACGCAAAAGACTTCATAACAGTTGAAACATTTTTCAAAATAATAAATAGACTTTTATGTTCCATAGAAGAAAGAAAGTCATACAGGTTTGGAACGATACGAGGTAAATAATGACAGACTTTCGTGAAAAAGTATCCTCTGAATAATTGAATATTCTTCTTGGATGGAATGGCTTTCGGTCTCTTCTCTGATTGGCTTTTGGCTGTAAAAGGAAAGGAATCCCTTTCGGCAGAGTAGAAATAAGCACATATTCTCGTTTACACTCAAGCACATGAGTGACTGATGAGAAGACCGTTCCTCATCTCATACACATCAAACATGTTATAAATCACACCACGGAAACAATAGCCCTGCCCTGACAACGCATACGAGTGAAACATAAAAAACGCCATATATGCAGTGTGCACTGCAGCTGCGACAGAGATATGAGGAAGCCCCACTTTATATTCGTGATTTATGTTGCCAGTAAAATAGATTTTTCCAGAATAAAAACTTCTGAATGACCATGAACGAAGCCCCATAATGATTTATTAGTTACGGTGAACTGCCAGTGCTAGCCAGACAAACTTTGGTTTCAATGAGGTTTGAAAAAAAATCTCTGTTAAAATATGAACTGTTAAGCTTTCCGGTGATGATGATGAAATAAATTCACATTAATAAGAAATGGCAAACAGCTTATTCCACCTGATTATTGAAGCGTGCTTGTGGTACCGCAGATGGAAAAAATTAATTAAGGCATCTCAGCAGAGCCGCGTCTGAATCACATCAGCCATCTGAAATGCCAGCAGATTTAACACAGACCTCTTCACTTTATACCAGATCGACACACTTTATTAAAATCTACCCCATCTATATTAATTCAATGTTTGCACTTATTAAATTCAACTACTTCACTTATTAAATACATTATAGTGATCAAAGATCATCCCCTCTTGTTTTTAGGTAAGCCTTCCTTTGCCTAAAAACATTTAAAGGACTCCCATCAGAAGGAAACAAATTTTCCATCATCTTCTTAAAGAAATGAAAAATGCCATGAACTTTCTGAACACTCCACCCATTGAAAAAAGACCAATAATAGAAACTAAGCAGCAAAAATGGCTCATTCTGAAATCCTGAAACAATAAAGGGTTAGTTCACCCAAAAATGACATCTCTGTCACTAATTACTCACCCTCAGTTCCAAACCCATAAGACCTTTGTTCATCTTCAGAACACAAATTAAGATATTTTTCGATGAAATCAGAGTGATATCTAAACCACACGTAGGCAGCAAAGTCATTACACTTTTCAAGGCCCAGAGAGGTAGCAAAGACATCGTTAAAATAGTCCATGTGACTACAGTGACGAGACTAACGACTTTATTCAGCACTTAAAGGCTCTACGTCAGAAGGCCGGCTCAGTATTGGCTGACACTGTGCACGTGAGCACCATGACACATGCATATGCTGCTGACGCAGGATCCTCGAGCTGGCCAATAATGAGTCAGCGCTCTGACGTAAAACCCCGAAGCGCTGCACTGTATTTCACCCAAATACAAAACTCATCTCTTCCGTGAACACTTAATCCCTTCATAAATAAATTTAAAAAAAATCTATCCTTTCCTTTTGCCCTTCCTACTCTAGCAATGTCTGAAACTTGTATCGTGAGCACTTCCTGTGCCCATTTGCCAATTCATGAAGAATCGCTTGTTTGTTTTCCTCACTTGTAAGTCGCTTTGGATAAAAGCGTCTGCTAAATGACTAAATGTAAATGCATTTACAGCGTCAACAGAGTGACAGGGAAGAGAAGCAACTGTTAAATAAAGTTGTTATTTTAGTTGTATTTTGCAAACAAAAAGTATTCTCTTCGCTTCATAACATTAAGGTTGAACCACTGTAGACACGTAGACTATTTTAATGATGTCTTTACCACCTTTCTGGGCCTTGAAATTGGTTATTGCTGTGAATAGGGAGGTCGTTCAGAAATGCATCGTTCAGGGAGGGCTGTTCAGCGTGAGTGCCATACATATTTTGCGTGCGATGTTTGTGACAAGCAGGGTGGGGCGAGAGCAGTGAGGAAGCGGTGTGAGGCCGGTGGCGCGAGTGATAACGAACATCAGCTGCTCGCTGCACCGGTCTCGTTTCACTCATTATCACTTGCACCAACGGCCTCACACCGTTCCCTCGCGGCTTGCCACAATGATTTTTTTCCATCGATATTGGCACGTGAGTGAAGTACAAATTCGAGTCAAGTCATCTTCGTTTATATAGCGCTTTTTACAATATAGATTGTTTCAAAGTGGCTTCACTGTGATAATAGTAAAATTCATTGACAGAGATTGTTTTGGCTTTACAGCAGCTCTAAGAAAAAGTTATTATCGGGCTAAAGTAAGTTTTTGATCGAATCACTTCTGTTGTAAAAATCATTTTTAACTGAAAACAGAAGACTTTGAATGCGTTCTTGCAATTTATTTACGCGTTTAGTCTATAGGTATGCGCGTTTGAATTTGAATGTGCGCAGACGCTTAGTCTTTCTTTACAAAGTGACATCACCAAAATACTAGTATACAAAGCCTAGTTTACATAATGAATAATAGTTTAGCATCCAAATACATAGCTGTGACAAGCATAATGATAATGAGCGTCAGCTGCGCGCTGCACCGGTCTCAAATCTCTCACAGTGGAGCTCCGAAAGCAAAAAAGAGAGCGCGAAGACAGTGAAGGACCTGAGCGGACCAGGTCTGGACTTATGTTATGTTTACTTTAGTTTTGTTGTTTGTTTATTTTATGATTATTAAAGTTATGTCGAACATTTCCCGTTTCCCGCCTCCTTCTTCCCATACTTACGAACTGTGTTACAATAGCGAATATGGAAACATTTGGATTCGTGCTGAAGGAGAGAGGTAGGCGTGAGACCAACACTGTTTACTTTCAGTTCCGGTTTAAATGAATTCACTTCGGCATCTTTAGCTATATTTATTCATTCTTTTTCTGTTCTGAACACGGTTAAATTTAAAGGAATTGTTTTGAATTTTTTGGGATACACTTGTGTTTTACATAAACTGTAGGCTACATTAATTTATTATTGAATGAGTTATTCATTAAATTATCATTGAAAGCTAAGCATCATGTTTGTGGTATTTCTTATTCATCATGTACAATAGATTCTGACAATTAAACAAAGCTTGTGTATTTATGACAATTACTACTTTATTTGTTCAGAAATGGACATAGGCTAACTTAAGATGTTATTTGTGTATTGTACTTTTCAGTAGGCTAAATAATTCATGCTTCATTGTTTTATGTTTTATGTGTTTTATGTATTGTTTCATTGTCTTCATGTTTATGTTTTATTCCCGTTTTTATCCGTTGCAAACCCCCCACCCCCACCCCAATGTAGGTCAAACCTTGCGACAGTTTAAAATGATATTTTTAACCAGATCCTTGATCATTTCATCATACTACAGGGCAAACTGTTTTATTTCTCTAGAAAATACTAAATATTGGAAAATAGGTTATTATTAAAGGATGAGGCAATTAAAAACTATATTGAACCCAAAAGCAATCCTAAGGCTTGGTAGTAAAAATTCAGCAATTTCACCAATGTCAATTCAGCACTGTCACCCCAGGGAGGAAGTCATGAGAGTAAAGCAGCCAAAAAAACAAAAGTGATGGCAAAGCTGAAATTCAAGCATCTTTCCTCCAGTCTTGAATGATTCTTTACATGATCCTTCAGAAATCATTCTAATATGCAAATCTGCTGCTTATTATTATCAATGTTGAAAACAGCTGAGTTAATAAATATTTCTGTGGAAACCAGGATACCTTTTTAGCATTCTTTGATGAATAAAAAGTTCAAAAGAACAGCATCTATTTGTAACATTATAATGTATAGGGTCACTTTTGATCAATTTAATGCATCCTTGCTTAATAAAATGAGATCTATGCATATTAATCATACAGCATTTTCAGGTGAACTGCCCCTTTAATATATGTCCACTTTACTGACCTGAAACTTTTAAATGGTAGTGTACATATATTTTAAAAGGAGCAAAGAAAAGAAAAAAAGGAATATGAATCCACTGGCTTCGGTGAGAGTTTAACTCACGTTGTGAAATGTGCCAATCTTCACATCACACATCCCTGCATCCATACGAGTAACAGCAGTGCAGCAAATGCCTGAGCTGACAGCCACACTGTCAGAATCTAGATTTATTTATGCTCAGTTGCGATGGCCTTGCAAAGCGGGAGTCCGCACCACACTAAGGCTGTCAATCTACCATCAGTTAATTAAATCTGCTCAACCCCTTCTGGCTCAAGACAGGAAGTGAATATTGAATTGACGTCAAGGGAAAAACAGCAGTACGTAATTTTTTTGTTTTGTTTTGGGGGTTTTTTTCTCCTATTTCCAGGTCCAGTGGGCTTCCCAATGCCAGTATGATTATGGAGAATAATATTTGTGTGTCATCTCCACCGGTAAATGGTCCATCAGAGGGTGAAGTGGATCAATGCAGCCTGAACGTTGTGAATAAGAACCGTTCTCCTGTGAGGTGTTTCACACAACTGCATTCCCAAATGCCTACTCATGCTAGCATATCATTTGAAATGAGAGAGAAGAGCATCCACTCGGAATGCTTTGCCCTCTTGTTTTTTTTAGATATTTTTTTATTTCAAGATTAAATGTTATTGTTCTCCAGTTGATGTGACATGGCAGGTACACAAGCGGCTGAAATGTGATCTAGTAGAGGCACTGAAGAATGCATGGGCAAACAGATTTGGCCCATTATCAATGTTTATATGTGAATAAAAGCTTAAATTAAAGATTTACATCATAGAAAGTGATTGAGTCTCTTCAGAAAATTTGGACTAAACCACTCAATTCATATGGATTAGTTTTATGATCTCTTTATGAGCTTTTTGAAGCATCAGAGTGGTAGTCGAGTGGTAGGGACAGAAAGCTTTCAGATTTCACCAAAAAGATCTTCATTTGTGTTCCGAAGAGCGAAAGTCTTACGGGTTTGGAATGACATGAGAGTGAGTAATTAATGACAGAATTTCCAATTTAGTTTGAACTAACCCTTTAACCTTTTTAACTAACCCTTTGTTTGTGTGTTAATATTGTGGTCTGTGAATTCACACAAGCAAATATATTTGCATTTTACAGCCTCTAGAGCAAGACATCAACAAATAGTTGAACATCACCCACTGGCAATGCGTCGCTTAACAGAGGTCTATACCAAATGTGAATGACACTTACCAGCAGCAAGGCTGCTTCTAAAAGCTTAAAACTTCTGGTCTCTGAAGATGCATTCCAAAGTAGGAAGGCATTGCGTCTCCCGAGATGCTTTCATCTGATCGATTTTTGAAGGCAGCAAAGATGAATCCGTCGCTCCCTTTGATATAACACAATCCTGTGAGTTCAGTTTTGTGACAGTTAAGCAAAAAAAATAAAGATGGCAACTGAAAGTCATCGTTGATGATCAGTTTGTGTTTAAATGTATGTTTGACCAACTTTTTCCACTATTGATGTCATTTCTACTCAGAAATTACAACTTTAGTTATTAAATATTCGCTTAGTTATCGTCAAAGCTTACCTTATTTTGTTGAAGATCATTAAACCATTATACTGATCCGAAATCAGTTTTGTGAGCAAGCGCTGTCGACAAATTCATTGCCTGATAGGGTACAGTCCCAACAAATCAGCTGCCTGCTCTCGGAAACAGTCCAAATAGAACCCATTACTGTATAATCATTGACACTATCTAGACTGGATAAAATATACAGATGTCCATTCAATTTCTGATGTACTCCAAAGGCTTGAGTCTGCTGAGAACAGCCCATTCAAACCAAGAAAGATAACTATGAAGTTAACTAAAAAAAGACAACTATATTAACATCCACACCAATGCACAATACAGTTCTGTTCTGTCATCTGCCACTTTAATGTGATTAGTACTAAACTCTTTCCCCGCCACTGACATAATTTTCCATCATTTATGACACAGCGCTTCCCCGCCACTGACTAGTTTTTCTGGCAATCCATGTTTTCACTGTTATACAGTAAGGCACACGTATGGATCTACAGAATCTGCATTATCCAAAATGAGCTGATAAAAGAATTGTTTACGCACAAGTAAGCTAATGTAAAGTAATCACTAAACATTCAACAGCAGAAAAATCAAAACTGCTTACGTTACTGAGAAAGATGTTGAACCCATGAAGAGGTATATGAATGTGCAAGCTTTGCAAGTATTGATGGACTTGATCAACTCCATTGAGCTACTCCATCTAATTTTTGTCTCTTTTTTTTCTTTTTATGAAACTTACCAACATTCAAGTGTTGAAAACAAACATTAAATAGAATAAAATATGAAATTATATATTGACTTTTTACATATCCATGCAACTAAATATGGTCACACTTTATTTAGATAGTCCACTTTACAAACTATAAGTATATTTGCAACTGCTGTACGTCAAAGGGTGTACTCACAATATGCTCTCTGAACCGTGCCCGAACATGTTTGACCCCCAAAGCCCGGTTTGTTTGACTAGTGTGATTGCTCTGTGCTTCTGCGCCTAGTCTGAGTACACCCTAAGTCTCGACTGTTAGTAGACTGTTAGGTTAAGGTTAAGGTTAGGTGTTAGGGTTAATAGAAAATCAAAATAAGGGTGCGTTCACACTTGTAGTTCGGTTGGTTTGGTCCGGACCAAAAAACAAAAACAAAACATTTAGTCCTGGTCCGCTTAGCGTTCACACTGGCATTTTTAACAGCGAACCTTAAGTTACCGAACCAAAGGCAGAGGGATACGGTCACGACCTGATTGGTCGGCTTTATGACGTATATTTCTTGACGGAGCTCGCTTACCGAACATTCAAAACAACGCTGTGTGCTGGATTAAACGCCATGATTTTATGTGTGTACTTATGCTTTATTTTTACCAGCTGAGAACTCACGAAGAGCTCATCAAATGTTCAAAACATTCAAAACAGCAGCAGGATTTCCTCCGTTGTATGCAGAAATAGAAACTTCACCTCCTCGTTGCTCCACGTTTGCCCTCGACTCATTTTGGATACACCGATCTTTCCGCGTCGTCAAATCAGCTGACTTGTATCGTCACATCTTGTGACATCACGTCCTGTTTTTGGGTCGTTTACATGTCTTTGGTCCGTGTTGCGTTCATATATCAATCGAACCGCACCAGAGTTCGTTTGGAAGCGGACCGAGACCCATCTTTTTAGCGGTCTCGGTTCGCACCAGGGTTCTGATGGCAGCGTTCACATGTGTTCAAACGAACCGCACTAACTGAGCAATCGCACCAGGGTTCGTTTTAATCGAACCAATCATGACAAGTGTGAACGCACCCTAAAGTTACCTAAAATATTCTGGGGGCTATAAAAGTTTTGAATTTGATCAAAAATGCTGGTGCTGACCGGCAACTTAAAAATAAAACATAGGTGAGGAATGACTTAATTGGTAATTATTTATTATTTATTTATAGTAATTATTATTTATAGACACGCAAGTTAATAAATTTCTCAGCCAATACGATAGTCGATTATTCAGAACGATATTGGCTGATGCCATTGGTTTTTCTTATGTAAAAAGAAATCTCTCCCAAATAATGCTGCAAACTATACAGAGAAACCTCTCCTTTGGTAAACAAAATTGGTTGCAGTTAACAACAGACGCATTATATACTCATGTACTGTATACAACTCAGTATGTATGAAACGGATACATGATATGGATTTCGGTGAGTTGTACTGTATCTTTCATCATGCTGTGCCTTCTGGTGTTCATGCATGTTTTTTTTGAGCTGTAACGAATTAATTACTGGTGCTCTGTGAGAACAGAGTTATGTGCGATTAGTGGATGAGAGGTGCACTAGAAATAAAGTTTAGTGTAGGGAAAAACTACAGACCTGCCAACCGTCGCTTGAACGACGGGTCATTCATAGGGTCAAAGAGAGCCCTTTACCATCGCTATTTTTAACAGATAATGCGTTATTGTTACATTAACTTACCTTAAATTCAACACAAGATTGAAGATTCAATTTTCTTCACACACAGTATGAGTTGCAGTCTGACCCTTTTGATTGACGGGATATAATCGGCCCTGATCATTGACTGTTTTTAAAGAATCTGCCAATGGCCAACAGTGAAAATAATTGCTTTTATTGGCCGATACATCGGTGCATCCCTAATTATATTAATTTTCCTTATTGTACATAATAAGGAAACATCTCAGTCCTAAATTTGCTATTACTTACTGAACAGATAACCCTGTTTCCATTTAAGTAACACCTAAAGTGTTAAAATAATAAAGTACCAAGTGCCACATTTGATATTTCCCAAATGAACCCTTGGAACAAAACTGATTCGATGTTTATTGCATTTCTCCTTTCTAAATTTCCTTGCTCCTTGTACTTTTTATAGACGTCTCCTAAATGAGATGTTTAAGTCCCGATTAAATAAAGTAATCATTTTCTAATAACACATCCTCATTACCTTTGTTTAGTAACTGAGAAGAGCTCCAGCTTGTTAAATAAGTGGCTCCGTTGGGATCCTGACACATGCTGGATCTAACTGCCTTTAATTTCCGGCCTGTCCCAGGTCACCCGATTTGTCTGAATTAATTACTCAGAGTGATAAAGAGAGCTTGTCTTAATGAAACTGACAGCACTGCGACGATGAGGTGTATATGCTGCTGGTATTTCCAGAAATAAATTTTGAAAAGTGAGTGTATTATACAGTTGCTTACCTTTTAATCACAAACGTGTCGAAATGTTAACAGTTTAATATGCAAGATAAATGCACCTGATCCACATGATGCATGACATAGCCTGAAATTATGCACCTTTAATGAACATATTTATAAGCCGCATACTATTTATATACATTAGGAATAATGTATTGCTCCATTTACTGCAATTGCTTTGTTCATCCTTTATTGCAAAACGCATTAAATGGTATTCTACAAGTCACAAATGGTTAAAAACAGGTTTAGTTTTTCAGATCCTATCAAATTCTGTCAACAGGTACTCACCCTCATGTCATTCCATGATCAATAATTAGCCTATACGTTAATAAGACTGATCAATGTTTTTATGAATTGGATTAAACTGCTTAATTCGTATGTCATTATGATTTTTTTTTTTTTTTTTTTTTTAAATGAAAGTCTAGATGGAATGGACTTTGAATGGAGGGACAAAATTAAAAATATATCAGTTTGTGTTTCAAAGATGAACAAAAGTCTTATGGCTTTGGAGGAACACGAGGACAAGTAAATGACAATTTTGGGGCCTATAAATTCCTTAATTGTATTGAACATGCACTTGTAGTGTATTTCAAATCACTTCAGTATGGGGAACAACTCTCACTTTTAACTACAGTATTTGCTTATCATATTGGCTGTTTATTAGTACTTATAATAATACTCAAAAATATTCCTTACTGTGATGATGAGGCCTTTTTCTTGGAAGTATTTCACCAGGGGGATGGCATTCTGTTTGAAATTAGTCAAGCGTCGATCAATAGCTTTAGGGTTGTCATCTGGGCGACCCTGCTGTTCCGAACGCTTTTCCAGACGCTCCTTCAGACGCTGGTTAGAGCAGGACAGAAACACCACCAGGTCTGGAGTACAGATCTATAGAGATGGAAAAAAAAAAAAGTAGGTGAGCGTCCATTAAGTAGTAATGTCTCAATTCAAGATGATATTCATGGGTTCATTCACCTTGCGACAGTCAAGTTCAAAGTGATCCACAAATATAAAGCCACTCTGCGTCTATGCATCTAACGCATCTTCAAGTATGATCTCAGAAGAGTTTTGGCCCTTCATATTATAATGAATGAGATTGGATGTGGACAAGAGGCAAATAAGCATACATCAGGTGTCTTAGTCGTAACAGTCATATGCAAAACCATAGGAAATGCTTATTTTGTATGACCAAGGTTTCACAGAAATCTTATTTTACATTGTAGGCTTTATAGTGCACAACAATATTGTTCAGCTGCAAAGAAATCTGCTGGTGAAAGTAAAAAATAGAGTTGGTTGCTATGGTTACTGACAGTTAAACAGTTATCTAATAAAAAATAAAAAAAAAGCAAAGACTTGTGATAATAGAGCTAGTTGCGTTGATGTTCCATATACACATATCGGCCGCTTAAACAATACTATCATACAGCTTGGCTGAAAGAGTGCAATTTCATTTGCAGCATGTCAATTTTATCTTCACAAATATCATGTCTAGTTAATTGAGTGTTTATTTTTTTGTCATGCCACTGATTGAAAACTGGGAACATTAAAAATACACTGAATGGTTTAATTAAAACCTTAGTCTTTTTATCTTTTGTCCAAACTGGCACCAGGCCTACGCTGAGCTCATGTACATGAAGTCGCAAAAAAAAAAACTGATCTGATCTGAAAATGCACGGTAATATTCTTAACCAGTCACCTGCTGGAAAGCCTTTTGGGAATGTGTACTTAATTAGTCACTGGAGAAAGAAAAAAAAAAAAAAAAGACAACAAATGTCAATTCATAAATGCCTTAAGCCTGTCACAAAACAGAAAAGCATGATGATTATCTCAACAGAAGCATGGCAGGCGAAATGTCAGTGAAAGCTGAGACACTGAAATGTTTTGTTTTTTTTGCCATTTAAACTAGAAGCCGTTCCTGCCATTTACTCCAAACGTATCTGGATACATAATATAAATGATAATAATTTAAAATGTGCTATGCTATACAGCAGCTATGTTGGTTTTTTCAGGTAAACTGTGAGTTTGTAGGTTGCTTCCACCGAATATGGTTGCAAGAATATATAGGCTGCTGTTGTCCATACAACCAAAGCTAATAATCATCCTTTTTAATTGTGGAACTTTAGAATTTTTAACTAATGTTTTATATGGCTCATAACAAAATGTAGAAATGCTTCATATGCTGCACTATTTCTATGTCACTCTTCACATTTGTGACACCGAGTATGTGAACTCTGTATACGAAAGGTCTTTATACAAAAGTACAAATGTTCTGGATTCCTTTGAAGCACACACACTTCACTCCGCATCAAATCATAAAAACAGCGTAAGCTAAGAAGAAAGAAGCTAGATGAGGTCCCGGGGGATGCCGTGAACTGAAGATAAAAATATCTCTGTCCCTCTGGGTTGACAGAAAATTGTTTTAAAGGGTATTAAACCTAGAAAAACCCTCAGAACCTTCGTCATTTTATACCTCCCGATGTGTATTGCACATGACAGACTGCCAATCTACCTCACCATGATTATAACCCTCTGAGAAATGCTCCTGTCCCTCTCCTCTCTCTCGTCTCTCTGCAGAATTAACCTTTTGCTTATCTTAAACATCTATTAATAGTGTTTTTATCTTCTAGTTTCCATTTACCCAGTCGTTCATTATCATGTTTCTGTAAATTCCCTTCCTTTCTTTATTTTTGTGCAAAATCCACCTATTGTAAAGAAACAGTGTATTTTAAACTACTCCTTTAAATGAAAAGAGCTGAGATCTTGCCAATTCCTGTCAGTGCAGAGCATTAGTATTTTGCCCTCAGTCAAAGCTCTGTCCTACATGCCAACTACACTCAGAAAACAGCTTGTTGAAACAACCTCGAGCTTGTAATGCCACATTAGCAAAGGCCCTTTAGTGGCAAAAAAGAAACAAAAAACCACTATGAACCCATAGTATTTTATTAATGTGACAGTAAGGGCCAATAAAACAACAAACAAAGTCAAAATAAAACTCTGCTATCCAAAAGAATAAGTCTCTATGGCTTGTGTCTCACCCTCTCACCCCATATAATTCTAAATGAAATCATTTTTTCATCTCCCAGCTAAAAGTCGGAAGTTTTTGCTCATATCGGAGTCAAATAAATCAAAAACTGGAGATCCTTGGAGCTTCAGTGTGTGTGTGCAACTGAAGCCATGAAAAATTCATTACTAATGCAAATTAAAATCATTATTAGTTCGTGACTGTCAGTTATTTATGATATAAACTTTCTGTATAAGCGCATTGTATGAAATGCTTGAATGTGGACATGTGTCTCTATAGAGGGATAATTTGGGTTAAAATAATATATAATCTTAAAAATTTCCTGTTGCAGTACTAACTCATTTTGCCCTGCGTGACACCTGTTTCATATTGTGTGTGTACAGATTTACACACATTTTCTATTTTTTTTAAATACTATATGGTATATTTTGTTATTGTCACTTGTTTACATAATTGAACAATCAGTAACTTGAATTGAGTTTCATGTTTTGCTACAAATAAATAAATACGTCTCTGTCCACTAATCTTCATTGACCAATGCTAGCTAATAAATAATTCTTAGTAAATTTATAATAATGTTAGACTGAGCTGTATCACTCCAGATATTTTGAACAGCATGATTGATTTGAACAGTAAAAACAACGACAACAAAAAACACAATCCAACTTTTACCAAACTCATTTTTCTCCCCTTTTCCATCGCCTATCAGCTCGGAGTAGGGATTTCGTAACACACCTTCATGAAGCGCCGAAACATTTACGAATGTTTTGTTTCAAATCAGTGGTTCGGAGCATGAATCAAACTGCCAAAGTCCTGTGATTTCAGTAAACGAGGCTTTGTTACGCCATGACCGTTTCGAAATGTTGCGATGGGGTGCAATGATCTCAATGAACCCATGAATCATGTGGACTCAATGAGATTGCCTCTCAGTGGAGACTCATATGGAGAATCTCTATGGTTTTTTTACCTCTTTAAATAGTTTTATGAATTTGTAGACACTTTAATGAGACATTTGCATAATTAAAAAAGAATAACCCCTGCCTTGACTATGTAATATTTTGGGGGGATAGCCAACTTCAGGCCAGGAAGGCCAGTCTCAAGCCTGTGTTCCCAAGTCCGGTGGGCTCCGTGCTCTCTAGGCCAGTGGTCCCAGCACTCTTTAGCCTGGAGTTCTTTCCCTTGTCCTCAGTGATCCCAGTGATGGCAGCGGCCATTCTGTGTGTGTGGGGCATACACACTTTCCCTGAAGCGATGGCATTCGCCAAAGCCATGGAGGCCGTTTCTGAGCTCTATGTGGCCCCTGTTGGCTCTGTTATGGCCAAGTAGGTTGCCTCTAAACTCTCAGGGCTCCATGCCACCACCACAGAGGCTGTCCATTGACTCACTGTGCCCGAGGCCATGGCCACGGAGGCCATCAACGATCTCTCTATGCTCTTTCTGTGTTCCCTGTCACAGACATGAAGCCTCCTAATGCCCAGTGGTCTTATGCTCAGCTGAGGTGGTCTGAGCTATTCATCTCCACCGTGTCCACCTGATCCTCCATGGCTCAGCACATTTATGGATTTGGTTGAGTCAGCTCATGCCACCTTCTCAGGACTGACATACTGGAATAATATTTAGCTGACATTTGATCAGACTGGGGAGACAGTGTCTCTCAGCTTTGCGCACAGTGGAGATATTTGGTAATCCTGTAATGATCGCTGTTAAAGCTGTGGTCTGATCCCCTCTCTTTCTGTGCTCTTCTCATAATTGGGTTTTAAATCCCTTCATTGCTGCAGCTCATCTCTATTCTGTGAGAGTCAAAGCTAATTCAGTTACTGAGGTTAGCTGTGGCGACACCATTACTGGTTGCCTGGTCACCAAACACGGTCACAAAACACACTGTCTAGGCCCTGTTAAAACCTTTATCTATCCCACAAACACACAATAAAAAAAGACTCATTGTTATTCATATAATCTCCTGCATTGGTAAATGTGTGTCTGTCTTCTATGATCTGGCTTCATTGTATTCTATGCTTTCATTGAATCTAAGCTAATCTCACACCCTCCATATTTATTCCAGAAGGATCCCTCAAAGATTTTTTTTTTTTTTCAGAATCAAATAAAAAGCTTGTTTTTGTTGTTGTTGTTGGTTTCTTTTTTGTCAATGTATATTGCTAAATTTGTATTTTATTTCAAGTTATTTTGTGATGCCTTTTGACAGTTGGTACCTTAAGGTGATAGTTAATCCAAAACATGAACGTACTTTGATATTTTGAATGTCCATAGAATTAATGTCCAGAACTGTTTGGAAAGATTTCTTTTAAAGATTAAAGATTTGTGTCCGACTGAAAAATGATAGTTATGAAGACAACATGGGGTGAGCAAATAAAGAACGATTGAATGATCATTGGCTAAAATATTAATTTAACCGTAACTGTGTAAGACTGATGCCGGACTGTCTGGAAATCAACATTTGAACTCTCTCTCGCAAAATTAGCATCCCCGTCCAAATCGATCATACCTCAACATTCCCTTAATCTACATTCCCTTTCCTTCACCTCTTCTCTGTACATGCGGAAATGACCTGAAATTCACAGATATTCTATATGGTTTAATGTGAACAATTATCACACAACGCTGAAATAATGAAAATTATTTCAATAATTTAAATAATATAATTTAAATTAATTACATGAAATAAAGTGCTGAGAAAAGCTGAAAGACTGTGTTGAATGATGGCTGATGTGCTGCCCGACTGTCTGCTTCACAGAAGGATTGCGAAGTACAGCCTAGCATGCTTTTTTTTTTTTTTTTTTTTTTTGACGTGCCTTCACTCATAAATTCTCTCAGTGACTGTCCCGGCACCTCCAGGAAAAGGCAGAGAGAGACAGAATATGAGATCATGCTCATAGGGCAGAATCTATGCCTGATTCTGGGTCCCCATTAAACAGTGACAGCCAGCAGACAGAAAGTAAATTAATGGAATTGTAAAGCCAGACATCAATAAACATTTACTTTGTTATTTTTACATGATACAAGCTCAGCTATGGCACATTCCTGTGTATTACCAGTGACATAAATGAGCTTTTCCATTAAGAGGTGATATTTTCCCCCTTAAACTGATTTCCAGGGCATCATCTTTTGTCAAATTGAATCAAGTTTTGGAAATATCAATAATAAGACACTAGCGCTTTCACCAATCAAATAAAATCAGTAATAACAAAATCCATCTGTGCGATACAGTGGTGACAGAAGCGAAATCTGAAGTGGCATTTAGTCTGCATTCAATCAGACCGTTTGATGCTGTGCAGAGGTGCCATGAATGCATTTGCATTGCCGACTAGTAATGTTATGAGACTGATGTTGTAAATATTACATTTTAAATATAGAAATATGAAATTATTGAAAAAAATGTAAACTTTAGTTATTGTCACTGAATCATTCCTGAAAATAAGAGACTCACTGAGTCGTTCCTTAAAACCTGCTGATTCTTTTGGAAAAGGAGCAAGTGACTGTGTTTATGGGCCATTGAATAATTAGCTCAACTGATTTATTGAAAATGGCTGATTTAGTCAGGAACAAAGCAAGTGGATGTCTTTAAGAATGGGTCACTGAATAATAATTAAACCAATTTGTTCAAAAAACATATACATATCCACTCAGCAATAAAATATTAGTGTGTCGTTTAGAGATCCACAACAGCTCTGTGTGGCTTTATTTCAACTATTTTTGTTGACAACCATATTGGGCCTCATTTATGAAATGAATGCATGTCAGAAAATGGTGCGTACGGCCGTTTCCACATAAAACTTGGCAGTTATCAATATGGATGTGAGCAATGCTACGATCAAATCTGGTTTAGAGGCTTCTAAACCTTACAATTTTAGGGGCGAGATACGTAAACGACGATTGTTTTCATACATTTATCAACGTACGATCATTCGTACAATAGGATTGCCGGCACACAAATCACACAAGAATCCTGCAAGACAATTTCAGTGCTCTGATCTGTGCTTCTTTCTACTATAGATTGATAAATGAGGCCCATTATTTTGAAATCCACTTGGTATTAACACCTTGTTTATTGTTTAAAATCAATATTACGTTTACAATTGTGCTGATATTCAAGAAAACAGCACTTTTTCCCATGGAATACTGTTTAAAATATAATTATAAAGCTTATTAATTAAAAAATATATATATATTCATTTGGGTGGCATTTTTGTCTTAAGTCACCATTAATTTCTGACACTAAAAAGTGTGAGAAATTAGGTTGTTTTTCACCAGTCAGCCATAGTAGCAGGAGAATCTGCAATTTTATCATTTAATCGAACTTGTTCAATTTTTAGCTTAAGGATCTATTTCTACTTCATCTGACTGGACTGGAAAAGTACTATTAAAACTCAAATCGGTCATGTAACCTAATGTGAATGTAATGTGTCTGTTTAGTGAATAAAATCAGTTCCGATGTTATAAAACCACTACAAATATAAATCCAAGTATATAATGTATATAAAACCATGATAAAACAATATTTTAGATGTTAGCACAACACACATTTTTGCCATGGTATAGTCAGGGGCGGACTGGCCATCGGGAGCACCGGGACATTTCCCGGTGGCCTGATGATCATTCTGGCCTGCCGGCTGCCGCTGTGCTGTCGATCAGACTGACGTGCAATAGGCTGGTATGCAACTGCGAATTAATTGACGCACTTATGAATCTAGGAATCAGGCGATCGCGGAGTGAAAATGACACCACCACATGACCCAACATCAGCGAAGCACTGCCTCATTGGCTATATCCAGAGGCATGCTTTATCTTGGAAAATAGTGCAAAAAATGGAGCGTAAACGCAAAGGAGGAGCAGAGAGGGAACGCATAAAAAGGAGAAAAGCCCTGGCCACAGACAAAATCCCAGCCATGTTCGCCGGGAAGGGAACAGGTCGGTCAGAATTACATTTACATGATATTTACAAGGGGTGGAAAAAAAAAAAAAAAAACGATCCGTTCGGTACTCCACACTCGGTTCTCCACGCGCTCGGACGGTCCGCTGTTCAACTTAAATCTGTAATATGGTTTACTATAAATAACACGTAAAACAATCAGGATTCAGTTAATATACGTTTCTGTTGATGGATGAACATTCTGGGTTCCCAGACATTATTACAACAACAGCGATGAAAAAAAACAAACCAAACCGTGAAAAAGTTGAACTGTTCCACCCCTAATATTTACTTCATCATTTGGCAGATGGACGCTTTCATCCGAAGCAACTTACAATAGATAAAATCTATTCTTTATAAAAAATAATACAAATATATATATGTGGTAGTATAGATGGTCTATTCCTAGTGAGTTTTTGAGGGTTTATTTATTTATCCATTCATATTATGAATGGTCGTCTACCTGTTACATCCACTAACAGGGTTACTCTATAAGTTTAGCAGGCTGGTGCACACATGAATTTGGTGGTGGTGACTGCAGCAGCAGAGGTGGCCTGGGGTGGAGTCAAATTCCCGGCCTGATTTACTGTCCCAGTCCGCCACTGGGTACCATGCAGTGGATAGCCCTGACCACCATGAAACATAATTGGTCTAAAATCCTACTTTATAACTGCCCATTATACCCAAAAATACACATCATTTTCACATGGAAACAAGACTGGTTAGGACACAGCGTTACATTTTGTCTGCCAATGTGTTTAGCAGATAAGACGATATTACCTGCACATTACAACTGCACACAAACACCTGCATGCCATTACATGCCATCCCTGCAAAAGGAAGTCAATGGATAATGTGACATCATGAGTTAATATCTGAGATAAGCAGTGTTGCAAATCTATTTTCTGGCAGCAACATGTGCGTTCCTCACAGCTTTCTCCCTACGTTAAAGCATCTCTTAGATAATTGGTGTGAAATGAGGAAGGCTGGGAAGAAGCGTGAGGAATGGAAAGAGACGGAGAGTGAGACGGAAGCATATCTGATTCTTGGCACTCATTAAATTTTACTGCTCATGTCCACAGAATGAAATCTGTGATCACTTCATCTGCAGCCTGGAAACCACACTATGTGACATTTGCAGGTGGTGGCTTCTGCAATTTTCAAATCCGGACTAGCAATCTTGTGTTTCTGTAAAACTTAAAGGTTAATTTGAGACCGACAGCAAGCGCGGTCAGGGGTAAGGGGGAGTTTTGACTTATCCATAATAGCTAACGTACTATTTCCTAAGCCCGTTGTCTTACAGGAAATAGGCAAGAAATGCGAGAAAAAGCTAATTAGCCATGATGAAAAATGCAGGAATAGGCTGTCATTTGGAGATGAACATGCATTGAGACCTGCAATTGAGCCGTTCCAGGGTTTCCTTTTTGTGAAGCTGACATTAGCTTCTTTTTGACAGGTCAACAGACATTAATATACGCCTGTCACTGCCCGAGTCACATCTCTTGAAGGCTGTCAAGTGGTTCCTGTCAAAAACACTGGAAATAGAGAGTTTTTAAGTATACATTTGAGATCTATTGTGTGTTACATGGACAAGTCACTCAAGCAGATGTGAATCAACTGGGTGTGAAAACCCTTTCTCAAATCGCAGATTGACAAAACGGTCTTAATGTTTTGTCAGAGGTAGAGATCATTCTGTGATCACTCCCTATTAAAACATCCCCTTGAGAAAAAGAAGTGCATTTAACTGTTATGGATGTGCACCTGTAGCGAACTTCAAATCTTAAGTATATTTTCTAAAATCTGTTCTTGCAAAAAATATAGTCCCTGTGCAGTCAATAATTTTGTCCCTTAAAACTCCTCTTTGATCACTGAAATTACATATTTTAATGTTTTTTCCTGCAAAAAAAATCTTCATGCCTTAAAAACAGCTTGAATGTAACTCTACACCCTTGCCTCATTTAGTATGAATCTACGCATCAATGAATATGCTAATTAGCCCCGCCTCGACTCAGTCGCAAGGACTCAGAGATCCACTCGGTCAACTTACTGAGGTAAACACTGCACAGTGGCATCGCATTTTACAATGCTGGACACATAACGAAATCCAAGTAACTTAGTTACGTATTTAAAATACAAAATTTGAGAAACTGTATTTCATTACGGTTACATTTGGTTGAGTAAATGGATGGTAATCAGATTACAGTTCCATCTGAAAAGTGTTTTAGATTACCAAAGGGATTACTTTGAATTTTAATGTCATTTAAACAGCAATTAGTGATTCTCTGACTCTGACCGTCTGAAAAAGCGGAGTTCAGTTTCATGTTTTGTGATAACTATCAATGTTTGTGAGTCATTTTATAATTGCAAAAAAGGTCATTGAAACTTTCTCTCACAATTTGTTTTTTCCCCGAGTTTGCATTTCACAATTCTGACTTCTTTTTCTCAGAATTGCGAGATTTAAACTCACAATTGCCAGTTATAAAGTCAGAATTGGGAGATATGAACTTGCAATACTGACTTTTTTTCTTGCACTTTTCTCAATATTACGAGTTTATATCTCATAATTCTGACTTTATAACTCACAATTGCAACTTTATATCACGCAATTCTGAGGGAAAAAGTCAGAATTGTGAGATAAAAACTTGCAATGACCTTTTTTGTGTTTGTTCCACACTTACTAGTATTCCAAAGTATTCTAAAGTGTTTAGATTAAGTTACTAAACTTGAGTAATGTAACGAAATACGTTACAAATGACTTTTTAAAGCATGTATTTTGTAATCTGTAGTGAAATACATTTTAAAAGTGACCCACCCAGCTCTGAATGTACACATACATCTGCTATATTGCTAAATGTACCTGATTTTTCATTTCAACAGAAAAATATAGCAGATAATCTTCTCTTGAGACTCTCCTGCTTCAGATCAGTCATAGTTAATGATATGCCTGCTGGCACCTTGACGTGACTGGTTACAAGGTAGTTGTTATGTCTGAAATAGCAGCGATTTCAAACCGCGTTTTTCCAAACGGTCTTTAGATCACTGCAGTTTTAAAAAGAAAATCGACAATGGTGTTGGCATGAATTTACACATGGTTTGTCTTAAAGCATATTAAAAACACAGAAAACTTGATTTTCACTACAGGGGACTTTAACGAAATTAGGCATGGCCCGGTTACCGGTTTCAAGGTAATACAGTGGTTTGAAAATGTCACAGTTTCAAAACCACAAAAAATTTCCATGATACCGCTCCTGCGTTAGGAGCTGTTTTTCATGTCTCGTGCAGGAACCCCTCAGGCTGTGTGCAGCGTAGAGAGTTTTCCCTCCCCGTTTCGTTCGTGCGAGCAGTCAGTCAGTCACCTATGTGTAGGATGGCCGAAGGAGGTGGCTGGTAACTGTATGATGATTGATCTCGCAAAATGGCCTTGATCACTAAATAAACTGCAAAATGTTACATTTACTACTACATTTATTTCATGGATGGATCGCTTTAAACAGCATTGCACGACCTCTCGGCGCCATTTGCGGGACAGTCTTAGCCTGTTTGCCAGGACTCAAAGCACTAAATGAGAGTAAAAAAAATAAATAAATCGGTGTTAGTCACCAGTCGCCAGGTAACGTTTTAATGATTTTTGACAATACATAGATGTGAGGATGTGATGTGTCTTAGTGTGATCATCAAATCACAAAGGTTGTGATGTAATTTAACATTATAGTCTGACGTGCTGCATGGAGTAAAATGCAACTTTCAGCTTCGATTCACAGAAAAAGCAGCTCTGCTGTGTGTTTGAGTCACATATAATTTGCATTTGGGAACACAACGTGGACCAATCATCCATACTGAGTGTCGTTTACAGATATTCATTTCTTATTGGATCTCCCTGCGGTTTTTCCATCAAAATAAAAGCTCAATGATTTAATGTTTGAAAGCAAGAAATAAATATTAAAATAAAAATGTTACTGTTATGTAAAATAAAAAGCAATCATAATTATAAATCATATAAATATAACTATAATGTGTTTTTTTCTGGAGCATCAGTGAAACTTTTTTAGTAGTTTTGTTTGAGTCCCTCAGTGTGAAAAGATGGATATCAAAATCATACAGTAATTGATGGAAAGGGTTCAAATATGCAGAGAATGCTGGAAAATCAAAGAATTTGGGGGATTGTTCTGATGGACAGAGCTCAGTTTAACCGCTCAGGACAAACAAGAGATTCATGAACATCCATCACAAAAACAAAAAAATAGTCATGGATCATCCAGGTAACGACACACAGCATTAGAATCGAGGGCGTGTAAACTTTTCAACAGGGTCATTTTTATAAATTCAGCTATTATTTTGTCTTGTGGATTTTATGTAAACACCTGTTATGTGAAATAGCTTATTCAGGACAGTACTACTAAATAAAAAAATATAGCATGCAACTTTTATGATCCTTCTAATTTTGTTAAAACGATTAACATTTTTGCAGAATGTTTGCAGAACAAGCTATGGTATTAAACAAGCTACCAAACCAGCAAACTAATGTTATAATCACTAACTAGTGGACTCATGGAAAAATTCATTGGTTATCCTTTTCTTTTTTCATGACTAATTTATTAATAATCTGTATTAAAGAGCAAAGGATCTTCATCTGGTGTTTAAAGTGAATCAAATAGCCTTGACAGCCTACTGAAGATCTTTGTTCTCTCCCGCCGGACCTGTGCGTGTAGGTGAGGTGCGCTGTGGGCCAAAACACTTCGAGCCAAGGGAGGGGTGGCTCAAAATGTTTCTAAACTTAAAATGTTTTTACCCATTTTGTTTGTATCGTTTTACTACTTACACAATCATTATATTAAAATTTATGATATTTTAGGGGGGCAACCAATAGGCGATTTCCGCCTAATATTCAAAGCAAGTGTCTTAGTCATGAGTCTGTTTATCTGTTCCTTGTTTTGAGTTCCAGTCCTGTCACTTGTCAAGTGGTCTTTGTTTGTCATTGTCACATTATTAGTTCATTTACGTCAGCTGTGTCTTGTAATTAGTCATGTCTGTCACCTGTGCCCCGCTCATTATCCTCGTGTGTTTCTGTGTATATACTCCCTCTGTGTCAGTCCAGTCATTGTTCGCCGTTAAAGTATCGTGAATGGTGTTTATCCTGTTTCCTGTCCGTATCCTGGTGATTATTAAACAGTTAGAAGTTAATTCTAAGTCTTCGTGCCTGTTCCTGCACAACCAGCACGTTACAGCAAGCACATGTAAAGTACTTCTTATTGTATAATCAATTTGAACTGTATTGTGTTATTTCATATTACGTAACATTTTAAATGAACTAAATTGCAACGTTAACATTACAAATGTGTAATTACAAATATGTTTAAATACGTTTTAATTTACCATGAATGCTTGTCAGTACATCATTTTCTGTCAAAAATACTAGAAAAGGCAGTATCATCTCAGCTTAGTTCCTACTTGGAAAGAAATGGTATCTGTGAGGATTTCCAGTCAGGATTTAGACCGTACCATAGTACTGAGACTGCTCTCATTAGAGTTACAAATGATTTGCTCTTATCATTAGATCATGGTTGTATCTCTCTATTAGTGTTACTAGACCTCAGCGCTGCTTTTGACACTATCGACCACAATATTCTTTTGAATAGACTAGAAAATTATGCTGGAATTAGTGGAATTGCATTGGCATGGTACAAATCATACTTATCTGACCGTTATCAGTTTGTAGTAGTAAACGAAGAGATGTCATTTCGATCACAAGTTAAATATGGAGTACCACAAGGCTCAGTTCTAGGACCGTTGCTTTTCACTCTGTACATGTTACCCTTGGGAGATGTCATTAGGAAGCATGGCATTAGCTTTCACTGTTACGCTGATGATACTCAGCTCTATATTTCCTCACGCCCTGACGAAACCTACCAATTCTCAAAATTAACAGAATGCGTAGCTGATATAAAAAATTGGATGACTAGTAACTTCTTACTACTAAATTCAGAAAAAACAGAGATTCTAATTATTGGACCAAAAACTTCAGCACATAAAAACCTAGAATACTGTCTAACACTTGATGGCTGCTCTGTTAAGTCGTCTTCGTCAGTTAGGAACCTGGGTGTGCTCTTTGATACCAATCTTTCATTTGAAAGCCACATTTCTAGCATATGTAAAACCGCATTCTTCTATCTTAAAAATATATCTAAATTGCGACATATGCTCTCAATGACAAATGCGGAACAGCTAGTTCATGCGTTTATGACCTCGAGACTAGATTACTGTAACGCTCTATTGGGTGGTTGCCCTGCTCGCGTGATAAACAAATTACAGCTGGTCCAAAACGCAGCTACTAGAGTCCTTACTAGAACCAGGAAATATGAACATATTAGCCCGGTTCTGTCAAAACTGCACTGGCTCCCTATTAAACATCGTATAGATTTTAAAATCTTGCTAATTACTTACAAAGCACTAAATGGCTTAGCTCCCCAGTACCTGAGTGAGCTCTTAATGCATTATAGTCCTCCGCGTCTATTACGATCTCAGAATTCTGGCCAGTTGTTAATACCTAGAATATCAAAATCAACCGCAGGCGGTAGATCCTTTTCCTATTTGGCACCTAAACTCTGGAACAATCTTCCTAGCATTGTTCGGGAAGCAGACACACTCTGTCAGTTTAAATCTAGATTAAAAACGCATCTATTTAACCTGGCATACACATGACGCACTATAAACTTTTGTCTTCATATCCGTTAAAGGATTGTTAGGCTGCATAGATCAGGTCAGCCGGAACCGGGAACACTTCCTATAACACCAGATGTACTCGGTACATCAGAAGAAGAATGGCGTCTACGCTAACTTTTTGTCTCTCTGCTTATCCCGAGGTTTACCAATTAACGTGATTGGCTGGATCTGGGCCGTGTCCGGGTCGGACGGGGAACCTGTGCCTGTGTGCGGCAGCAATGTGGCCCTGTGGTGTCGGCGGAGACTGTGTTAACTAGCCCATCCTTTGTTAAGACCTTACCGACTCATCAGCCAGTGGCACATATCCCAACAAACCGTCCCATACCGGCGTGATCAAAAAGATCTTAAACTAGATGGAACTAGATTAAATATTTTGACTGTTGCGATTCCAAATCGGTTTAATGACCCGTAACTCTGCCTGAGTATCGGACAAGTGTTCACTGTTGGCCAGAGGAGAACTGGCCCCCCGACTAAGCCTGGTTTCTCCCGAGGTTTTTTTCTCCATTTGTTGGAGTTTTGGTTCCTTGCCGCTGTTGCCTTTGGCTTGCTTAAGTTGGGGACACTTGCTTGATATTCAGCAGTGTTTTTGATATGCCTGCATTTGCGCCGTTGTATACAAACTGAGCTGAGCCGGACGATTACGTCACTGTTTTCTGCAGTGCTGATATACATAAATTAACTAGACTAATAACTACTGATATTTGCAACGGAATGAATCAATAATATATAGAATAAGCTGCACAATGACCCCATTTTCTTATTAATGTAAAGCTGCTTTGCCACAATTTGCATTGTAAAAAGCGCTATATAAATAAAGATGACTTGACTTGAGTACATTCGGCACAACACTTTAAACATATTTAAGATAAGTCCAACTTAAGTGGGTCAAAAACACCTCTTAAAGGATTAGTTCACTGTCAAATGAAAATTACCCCAGGGTTTACTCCCACTCAAGCCATCCTAGGTGTATATGACTTTCTTCTACGCAGAGATATATTAATAAATATCCTGACTCATCCGAGCTTTAGAACGGCAGTGAGTGATACAAACGAGTATGAGCAGAAGAAAGTAATTCTAGCCACATCCATCCATCATAAACGCACTCCACACATACTCCACTGTCCTTATGAAGCCAAGTCATGCATGTGTAAAAAAAATCCATATTTAACAAGTTATGAAGTAAAATATTTAGCTTCCGCCAGACCGCCTTCCGTATTCAACTTAAGGATGTGTAAACTGGCATCGGGTCAGTTAAGCTTTTTCCGTAAGTTGGATAGGGAAGCTTGGGGTAATTTCCATTTGAAAGTGAACTAATCCTTTAAGTTCAACTAATTGCATTCAAAATAAATGTAAAATTTTTAATTTAGTTTCAAATAACATGCAATTGTCTAAAACATTACATCCAGTGTGCACTTAAGTATATTCTTTATTTTATTTCCATAAGCACTCTTTTTAAAAGTATGCAAAAGTGCAATTCCTTTTCACAGCACATGTTTGTTTGTTTGTTTTTTCATACAGTCTTTTTAAAACCTAAAGAAGACTTCAGCAGTGTAAAGATAGTAACAACCGTCCTGTCTTCGCAACTGTGTCATCCATTTGCACAATCACTCAGTCAACTGTGAGAATCTAGTCCATTAGCTATATGCTGATTCCGAAATGTTATATTGGGTCTTCAGTGATGTCTTGCTTTTGAACACACAGCAGACAAGAATGCTGTAACAAGCCCCTGAACGTGATTGAAGCATTAGTTAACAAGATAGCTTTTTCTCCAGAGTCATTCACGCTGTAAGCGCCAGTTGTGACAGAATTGGCTTTGGAAGTTAATAAATCTGGACTAGATGGCTAACAGTGATTTTCTTCTAAAGTGCAAACCATCTATAGAAAGTGTGCTTATTTATACATACAGCACGGTATGTGACCAATTTCAAATTCTATGAGATATATATATATATAGACCCCCTTAAATTTAAAAAAGAAAAATGAACTTAAATGATTTTAGCAAATGGCTGCAATATAACAAAGACTGAAAAATTGAAGGGGGTCTGAAGGCTTTCCATACCCACTGTGATATAAATATATATAAACTTTGTTTCTAGGTATGTAGTTACTAAGCCCTTGTTAGGGTATTCTAGGTTGGGTGGTTGTTTTGGTGCTGCTAGAATGTTCTAGTTGGGTGCCAGGGCATCGGAGGTGGGTTATGGATGGCTTCGAAGGCATTGTTAGGGCATTAATCTGTGGTTGTTAGGGCATTGCTAGAGTTTTATGAATAAGGTGTTATGTGGTTGGTAGAGTGTTAAGGATGAAAGCTAGAGCATTCCTAGGGTGTTATTGTCATTGCTAGGGTGTTATGAGAAGGGTGTTATACAGTTAGGTGGTTGCTAGATTGCTATGAGTAAGGTGTTATAAGTGGTTGGTAGATTTTTAAAGGTGGTTGCTACTTTCTAGGATATTGCTAGGGTGCTCTTTTGGTTGTTAACGTTGCTCTGTGGTTTGACTGGCATTGATACGGTTAGGGCATTTCTATGGTGTTATCAGAAGGGTGGTATAGTTGGTTGTGAGGGTCCTCTGGGCATTGGCATTGCTAGTCTGTTATTGCTGGTTGCGACATTTTAAAGTGTTTTGTCTCATTTCTAGGGTATTGTTTGGGTGTTCTGGGTGGTTGGTATAGCATTGCTAGGGTATTATTGCTGGTTGCCAGGGTGTTATTGTTGTATAATAGAGTATTGCAAATGTATCGCTAAGGTGAATGGTTGCTTGGGTGTTATGGATTGTTGTTAAGGAATTGCTATGGTGTTCTGAGGCAGAGGACTTCAACCCTGCTCCTGGGGACCCACTGTCCTGCAGAGTTTAGTAGCAACCCAAATCAAACACACCTGAAGCAGGTAATCAAGCTTTTCACACTCTGAAAATGCTGTTTTTTTATTGATATATATATATTTTTATCCAGGCGCTGAGTAGTTTTTCTGTATCTCAGCTTTTGGGTCATTTTTAATGTCAATGAACTCCATCACATACCTACCTAATGTCAAATTGACTGACCCAGCAATGATTAAAAAACAACCAAGCAAATGGGTTAATGTATAAAACCAAGCAAGCTGGGTAAAAATAAACCAGCATGTGTTCTGTCCAATATTTACCCAGCGCTGGGTTGCCAAATAACCCAAATTGGGTTGTTTTTTTTACCCAGCATTTTTTACCCAGTGCAGGATCGCTTGAAAACACACAGAGAGGTGACAGTGGGTCCCAAGCGCAGTATTAAAGACCTCTGTTCTAAGTAGTTGCTAGGGTGTTGTTGGGTGGTTGTTACTTGCTTGGTCATTGTTATTATGTTCTGAATAGTAGTTGCAAGGATCTTCAATGTGGTTGCTAAGGTGTTGCTACAGTGAAATCGGTCGTCGCTAGGCATTTCTGTATTGGATCAAGTCAAAACAGCCATCCCCTTGTCCAGTGAGATTCTAGTCCCTAGTCCCTGCTTCAAGTTTATGGGATTTGTACACCTGCTTTATGGTCTACAAGATGCACAATGAAGCTCAAATGATGAGGCTACACGATTTGAGGTATCAATCATCCATAGCACAAATGATGCAGGATAAGTTACTGTATACACCCAAGTTTAATACTTAATGGTAGGGGTTTATTCAGATCCCTTACCCCAAGTATGAGCCACAATAACATTATCCACTGGTGCAAGGTAAGTGTTTTCAGTTAACTTTTTATGTGAGCTGAGTGGCTCATCTTACATGGTGATTATGGGATTGACAGTGAAGTAGAGTGACAGAGTCATAAATGTGAGAAATGTTCAATTTCATGCAAATGAGAGTCAAACATACAGGTGGTAGCCAGTCACTACTGGAGCATGGGTGGATTTGGTACTTTAATCACATCATTGCATAGCAGATTACTATATCAAATTCAGATCTCATGTATACATGCATTTATTCCGTGTTAGTTTATCCACAAGGTAATAGTCTTGTAACTTTTTATAGCACCACAAATAAAATTTGCTCACCTGGTCTTCAAAAGAAAGCGCTTGTCCCACATCTCGAGGGAAGCCATCTATAACTATTCCGCTGGCCTCTGGAATCTTCATGATCTTCTGCTTTATCTCAGTTATGGTAGTTTCCTAATGGGTACGAATAAACATACTCAGGTTAAAATGGCAACGCTTTACAATAAGGTTCATTAGTTAAACATTAGTCAATGTATCAACTAACATGAGCAATACATATGTTACTGTATTTACTAACGTTAGTTGATGAAAATACAGTTGTTCATTGTTTGTTCACAGTACATCATTAAAATCTTGTTCACATTAGTTAATGTAATAGTATATGTTGAAATGAACATGAATAAAGACTAATAAATGCTGTAAAGTGCAGGTCATTATTATTATTCATGTTAATGTAGTTAACTAATGTTAACCTTATTGTAAAGTGCTACCGTTAGAATAATGCACTTGATCCACAAAGAAAAATACTGTATTGCAACATTGCAATTTTTTAAAGATTGAAGCTAAATTTTCAGCAATAAACCTCATTTCTGTAGCAATTTTGTCCACATGGATCAAGTACCTGCAGGGAAATGTGCTTCTTTAAACAGCATACCGAATCAGTTTGGATGAAAGACAGTGGAATGACGTCTCAGATGAGTTGGGCTTTAAAGGCAATCATTCCATAATTCACAAGAGTATTTTAAAACATTCTCTGAATTTCTTTAATCATCTTTCTGAAAAGATGAAATGATTAAATAAAGGACTATTTTTGTTTTGTTTGTTGTTGTTGTTTTTGGCTTTTTTGTAATGGAAGGGGTAATGGACTTCACAATTCAACTGTACAATCAAAAAACCCACACACATCAACTTGGTGACATATCCTGCTGGGTCATTTCTAGTGTAATTGAGGAGTGCCGCGGCATTTTCGGGTAATTTTAATGTTCCTAAGCGCTGGGGGGAGAATATATTCAAGCGTAGCAAATCCAATGATGTGGATGGCATCATTTGCAACGGAGCTCTAACGTCAGTACCAGATTGCTCTAAAAATAAGTCTTACATCAGTCATCATTTGCTGCCCAGTATGGAGTGCAATTTGCATGACCAAATGCTATTTTTTTACAGTTTTATCACTATATGAAGCGATCTAGGCACAGTTCAAAGCAGAGGATATTTTTAGAATTCAAGGAGACCGCCAACCACATGATATCATTATGACAACAAATGTCAATGTCCAAAACACGGTCTTGCATCACATCCAGATCCAACAGCCAGCCATCCTAATTTGCAAAGCTTCTGTGGTTTGATAAAGCTGATGATAAAATGTGAGTGCAGAGAATAATGAACAGGAATTCAGCAAATCAAACCAGCAGCAATTGTGAATCAGTCGGATTTGCCACTGATTTGAAGGCACACGGTTTTTCCTTTCAACAATCGTCTGTAAAAGCAGACAGCTTGCAGTTTCATGGAAATGAACAAAGTGAAATGCTTTAAAGGGTCACGGCATTCAATTTGTCATTATGGAATGTTTCGACCATTATCCACCCTCTCTTTTCATCCATTTACTGAAAGTCACTGATGTCCAATGTTGCTTTAGACACCACCAGTGTTGGGCAAGTTACTCTGAAAAGTAATTCATTATTATCTACTAATTACATCATCAACAGTGTCATTAGACTGCTGTACTAATTACTCTCTCTAAAAATTATTCCATTACTTATTACTAATTACTTTCTAAATCCCATATCAACTTTGACCAGTTGGACAATACAAAGATAGACATGAAACAACCCTCTTAATTCCTTCTAATGAATAATATAAAATTGCATAAATTATTCTTGAACTGACCAAAGAATTTACATTAAAAATATGCATTTATTGACTTTCATTGTATGGGCAAAAGGAGCATATGCAGAAGAAATGACGTCATACAGGTTTGAAAGGTTAGAAACATTTTGGAGTCATTTACATCACATTCGGGCTGCCAAAGTCCTGTTCGGTCTCCTGTGCACATCAAGAATCAAGAATCGACATTCGAGCACATGATATGCGTCTGCGCGGCATCAAAGGTAAACAAGCTGTATATTTGCTGCCTTGATGCACCATTTACGCACAGTAAAATTGCTCTGAATTGCTGAATTCATTCACAACTGACCCTGATCCCCTGCATAGAGTCTGGCTTTCTTATACAATGGTGGTAATAATACACTCTCAAAACCCTGAAAGATTAACGAAAATGTGATTCATCATAATATGACCTCTTTAAATGGGTGATATCATACATTTTTAAACTTAGTATGATCATCACAAGTTTTCACCTTTGACTTAATTCAAATGAAACAGTCCTTTTTTGTCTACGATTCTAAGAAGATGATATTTACATTATAGTACATTGTGCATTGTGACAATCTATGATCAAATGTGTCAAACAAACAGAATCAGACAGAATGATCAAGATTGTTGTATGTGACCTCTTTTGTAACTTTGGGATCACTCAAAAAAAAAAAAAACAAGCAAGTTTAGAAGTCTTTCATATGTGTTTTAATCTTATCATTAGCTTTTCTGGAATTTAGTAATAATCCCAGAAACACTACATTCCCCTAATGTTAACGTATAGTTCATGCTTGGTTGTTTTTTTCAGTAACCGATTCCTAACATTCTAGCAATGTGCTCTTTAGGTTCTATTTTTGCAACCATATATATATATTACCCTTAATGTTAGGGGAACGCTCTCCAAACCTAAAGGGAACAGAGATGCTAGGATGTCTATTCTGGGAGATGGGATAGTATCTAGATGTTGTTATGTAATTTATGGAAGGATCACTCCAAATGTTTTCCATCATTTTGCCAGAAGAAATAAGATATCTGATTTAGAAACATTCAGAAAGAGATGATAACAGAAGTTAGAAATTAAGAAAATGGGAGAAAATAAGTGCCCGAAGAGACCCAAGAGAATATTTGCCGCAGTGATATATTCTTTTTCACACTGTGAGAGCAGAAGAAAAAGAAGAAAAAAAAAGGGTCTGATATCAATAACACATGCAATACAATATTTTACCGATGGATAAAAATACAACGTCGCAGTCTGTCAAAATGATAAGAAGATAATTATTCACAACATGATTCCTGCGTATTGCTTTACTGAGACAGTTACTGACCAATTCGGCATTGAGTAAAAGTGTTTGGTCCCACGTTCAGAACAATGTACTGACATTTTGTAGCTTAGTTTCAATGCATTTTTGCACTAGTGAAGAAGTTATAAGATTTGAAAGAATGCTTTATCATGATACCCTGTACAGTATATCTGATTTAGATATACCACTTATACCTTCCATTTACAGTGTGGGAAAAGTCTCCTTTGCTTCCCTAATCCAGGATGTCATTAGGGGAAAGTGGCTTTATTTTTCTGGCTGTGTCAGGAAGCTCAACTCAACTCAACCTGTGTCTCGGTACAAAGGTGCATTTAATGCAGCTAAGGATTAAATGACATGGCTTGGTCATTTTATCCCCTAGTCAATAATCTTAGCAGATAGACTGTCCCTTCTAAAAGAGTACAAAGCATTTCTGGAGTTCCTCAGGGAATCAACACCTAGTAGGACGCCTTCTGTTTCTCTTTCAAAAGCTTCCTCGCTGAAATATGGTGCCCTCATTTCCAGCGCCGCACTTCTGTGCTCAGTTCTCAAATGAAACAATATTATGTAGGAAAGGGTGTGTGGGTACATTATTACAGGGAGGGAATTTAGGAAGTGGTGCTATTGTCAGGTCCGGTAATATTATAAGCAGACTGAAGAAATCCGATAAGCTCTTGACTTTGTCACTTCAAAACAGTCACTTTATTCATAAAGAGTAAGAAATGAGCTTTGCAAAAAGCTATTTTGGATTTGTATTAAAAGGTCTACAAGCTATTTTAAGCACTCAGGGTGTGATGTTATATCCAAACGTTTGATCTATGATAAACAAATGCAATATGGCTAAAACACTCTCTCTCAAAATAGTAAGATCTAAGGAACACTTTACATTTGTTGTGGTTTATTTTCCATACAGTAACTGAAAATACATGTGTCCACTGCAGTGGATACCATGTATTAAATGGTTAGTTCACCCAAAAAATTAAATTCTGCCATTAATTACTCGCCCTCATGTCGTTCCAAACGCGCAAGACCTTCGTTCATCTTAGAGTTTGATGAAATCAGAGAGGTTTTCTCCCATAGAACGAAACAAAATAACCACATTCAAGGTCCAGAAAAGACATAGTTAAAACAGTCAATGTGACTGTGGTTCTGTCAGGCTGTGTGTACGTATAAAGGACGCTAAAGTCCAAGATCATATAAACATAGATTTAACGGAATACAGGCAGGCAGGCAGGTAACATCGACGCGAACCGACAAACACTGAACATAACCGGGAGAATATATAGGGGAGATAATGAGGGATAAACGTAATCAGGGTGAACAGAAACAGGTGCGGGAAATGAGCTGATCAGGTAAACACACGGAGGACAAATGAACAGAGAATGATATCACTAGGCAGGACTAAACTAAACAGATTCAACCTTAAATGTTATGAAGTGATGAAAATTCTTTTTGTGTGCTGCTCATGTGAATAGCGTTGGCCAATACTGAGCACTGAAGTGTTGAACTGCATTCACTGCGTCAACTGCGTAGGAGACTGACGGGGTGGAGAAGAAATTGTTGAATAAATTCGTTATTGCGCTCAAAATGTATTTTCGTCGCTAGATAACATTAAGGTTGAACCACTATTGTCATGTTGACTATTTTAACGATGTCTTTACTACTACTGTTGACCTTGATTGTGGTAGTTTCGTTGCTTTCTATATGAGAGATAAAACCCTCGGATTTCATCAAAAAAATCTTAATTTGTGTTCTCAAGATGAACAAAGGTCTTACGGGTTTGGAACAACATGAGGAAGAGTAATTCATTTCATTTTTAGGTGAAATACCCCTTTAAGAGGTTATGTGGATTGTTGACATGAATTCTCAAGCAGTTTCAGCACCATCCTGTGGTGTGACATGGTGTAATTTATCTAGAACTATTTTCAACAACATTTTTCCAATTTGTCAATCATTTTTGCGCATGCAACTTTTATGACTTCATAATAATTGAAAGGCTACATGGCAGGATCATAAATTAAAGCAAAAAAGGTGATTGAAATTGTGAAAACAAGACCTACAATATACATTTCCCTTACACAGAGCTGTTAAAAAGTCATTAATTATGGACAATGAGCATTTCCATTTAGCACTGCTATTATTTTTTAAGACTACTTAATGTATATTTAAAATTTATATTCAAAAAATAATTATGCATCTTCGCTATGGACATTTTCACTAAATTGTATGGGTAATTACAATCTTGTGTGTGTACTTATAGTAATGTTGTTTAAGAGCCTACAGCATTTCTTCAATCTGTATAACACCACAGATACTAGTACAAACTGTAATTTTCTAATCAGGGAGAAATCCTAATGTATTATTATATTATGTTATGTTACGTCCTTGGACGTATATAACATTACACTGTGATTTGTGGTTGCTTTCTTTTCCTTTTCGAGTTTCTCTCTCCTTGTTGCTCCAGATTCCGGCTGCTAATCATCTGGGAAAACGGATCGGCTCCTCTCTTAGCATCGCATCCTTTAAAAACGCGCTTCTGCGCAATACAAGGGAGCCACAGCTCTGAGTGTGTGTTCAGCCGGGAGGACGCCTGTTGTAAATTTGATCAGTTGAAGTAGTGAAGTAGTCTGTTGCATGCTTAATGTTGTTCCAACTGTTTTTCCCATCATCTTTTTCTTTGGTAATTGTTGCTACAAAATACTGTTGGTATTAAAAGGTAATCCGTAAATATGGTATTGCCACTTTTAGAGGAAATGGGTGCCTTTTTTAAAGTATATTTTCTCCTGGTTTAATTAGATAGTGAAGTTTGATGTATTTTTGTTATTGTTTTTCTTTGTTCAGAATTAATATTTAAGGTAGTATTTAGCAATTGATTTTTTTTTTTTTTAAATCAATTACTACGACACTGACATTTTCTCAATACTTAGGGTTTTTTTTTTTTTTTTCAAAACTCTTGACACTGTTCTCCTTACCAAGTTTCATCTTGGCACAGCAATTAATTTCACATTCAAAATGCATTAAAACTACCAAAACACTTCCTTCATGTCTGAAATCAACTCATTCTTCTATAACACTAGTAAAGGTTTTCACTTTGTCACTCATAAAACATTGACCTAATAAATCACATAGCATTACACAATGTTTTCTTTTGTAATATTTCTTTACAAAACAAGAAGAACACTCTCTACTGCTTATAATTCACTGCAGTTGGTCACATGGTCATATATCAAATTGTTGTCTTGTTCATTTTTTATGTAGAAATAAAAAAACTTAAGTTAAACAGTTTTGAAAAAGAGTATGCAAACATAAAATTGGCCTGTAGGTTCATAGAGTTTTGGTGATGTTTGTATCTAAGTGAGAAAAGAACTGCTGTGATTTGAAAGGTGCAGTCAGTAAATGCATTTTATGCCAAAGCAATGAAAAATGATCTACAGTTTAGCCCGCATACAGTAGGCTGATGTTTTGCTCACTCTGTGAGGAGTTCGGAAAAACTGACCTAAGTATTGAGAAATGTGCAATTGTGAAAAACTGTAAACAACATGTATAGTGTCCACTACACTGTCAAAACATATACAATTACCGGTATGAGCCTTTGACCTTTACACACTGTCTTCATGTACAGGACATTACATACCTGTGGTGCGAGTTCCCCGTTGGTGATGATCCTGGCAATCAGACTCCATTTTCTGTTGCTGGTGGCATTATGGATCATCTTCTTCCTGAGTAGCTCACCCACTGAGACATATTCAAAGCCATAGCGCTCTGCAATCTTCAGACACTGTGTACCTTTACCGCTGCCTGGGCCACCTGTTTGGGAAGACAGAAGCAAGACTTTTGAACCTACACTGACTCACTCGCGTATAGGCAGACACTCCAGAAAATGTAGCTATATGCAAGATGTTGTCATTTTCAGTATACTAATACAAACAACACAATTTCATATTGCTTTTAAAAAAGGTCATGTTAAGTTACTTTAATTGTAGTGTTTTTAATCAATGTTTTGAACAAGTCGATTGAGTGAATAATTCAATGACTCACTCATACAGACAGTCAATTGTTTTGATACTGAATGAATCGTCACTTTTTAACAAATCTGTTGAATGAATGGTTCAAGGACTCACTCATCAAGATAGTCACTCATTGCCACCTTTTTGCAAAACTATGTAACCTGCAGAGTTACTGAAAAATCCCCATCAATACACAGGCTGACAGTCCATAAAGCCTGTTTCAAACACACTCTTTTTGCAGCACGTATGCGGGTACAGTGCGGTGTGAAAGCAAATAACATGCGTAATTATCAGTATCCCAAACTTAATTCTAGATATCATTGTTTTGTGCACTCCACCTGTCTGTATTAGAACTTAGCACTTTAAGAAGAAGAAAGAAAAAAAAAAAGAAAAATCACATATCTGTAACTTGATAAGTTCCAATAATAAAGACAGGCGGAGTGCACAAAACAGTGAAATCAGCAAACCATTATACCAAAATCAATGTGGATTATGGACCGAATGCCCAACAACTGATATCTGTTATCAGTCTCTGTTTCAGCCACTGAAATGCATATTAGTTGACCACTACAAGAAGCAGTATTAAGACCCTGAAATTTTTCAGAAACGAAATAGAAAGCCGGTCAGTGAAGGGAAACAACTACTACAGCTAATAACGATAATACTGCAGGTGGGTGGTCACTTGACAGATGAAATATGCACATTCATTTGTTTGTGGGTTACATTCAGCACAGATAACGTTTCCCTCACAAATGACATCAGTTATCTTCAAGAGACATGCATGTTGTTCAGGGAAGTCTGATAAGGCAGGAGGGAACTGTACGACTATCAGATATCTGTCTGAACTATTAGCATCCCTACGACTCAGCTGCCCTGTTTACAACAGGTATCCATCTCAAATCCATCCCCACTGACCTCATATAATTGGATTTTGACGAAGGGGGAAAGTCTCGGATTTCATGATCACATACTGAACAAAAAAGTCAACAAACTGCTCTTCTCAAATATAGACTACTTGAATTTTAATCTAACAAACACAACATTTAGTTATTTTAGTCCAGTGATGTACCTGTGCAAATAAATGAGGGATGCATCAGTATTAAACTTATAGCCAAGATTAAAACATTATTTTTTATTATTTTGTTTAAATGAATAAAAAAAAATATATCCACTACAAGATAATTAGGGCATCACAACAATATAATGTAAAATATATGAAAAAATGGATTTTCATTTTGAAATTTCTAAACTTTATTTAAATGATCTTTAACTTCATTTATAGTAACTTTAAGTGAGCATTAGATTATGGAAAAGGTCATCTATATACAAAAATAGGCTAGATGAAAAAAGCATGCATAATTAAATATTCTATACTGTATCAGTCGATATTTAATAGTCAGTCTAAATCTAGACAGACAGACAGACAGACAGACAGACAGACAGACAGACAGACAGACAGACAGACAGACAGACAGACAGACAGACAGACAGACAGACAGACAGACAGACAGACAGACAGACAGACAGACAGACAGACAGACAGACAGACAGAGACAGACAGACAGACAGACAGACAGACAGACAGACAGACAGACAGACAGATAGATAGATAGATAGATAGATAGATAGATAGATAGATAGATAGATAGATAGATAGATAGATAGATAGATAGATAGATAGATGGCTGCATTTATTTGATCAAAGATACAGTTTTCTGTTTGAAGACATTTCAAAATGTAATTTATTCCTGTGATGCAAAAATGAATTTTCAGCATCATTAATCCAGTCTTCAGTGTCACATGATCCTTCAGAAATCATTTTAATATGACGATTTGATGCTGAAGAAACATTTCTTCTTATCACCAATGAAAACTAGTCGAGCTGCTTAATAGTTTTGTGAAAAGTATTCTTGAATTTAAAGTAAAAACAGCATTTAGTTGAAATAGAACTATTTTGTAACATTTTAATGGTCCCTCCTTTCTGACACTTTCAATCAATTTAATGCATCCTTGCTGAGAAACATTTTCATTTATTTCAACAATTCTGAATGGTAGTGCATTTTCATATAATTTCCAAAATGAGATTCAAGTGCACAAACACAAGACACCAGCCTGTTTCTCTCCCTTGGCTTGTTATCAGTGATGAAGCAGTCAATCTTTGGTCTTACCTATAATGAGGATGACTTTGGGTCTGGGTCTAGATGGGTCAAACACTTCATATTCCTCTATGAGCTCCGCTGTTTCAGACAAGTCTGAGTCACTCTCTATGGAAAACTGGTTGATGGGTGGGAGACGCTCGTACCTCCGATAAGGGAAGTTGGGGCTGTCTGGGAGAACTGCGTGGAAGAATGCAAATAGTTAATCATGAGAGCTTCTGATGTTCTCAACAGTATAATGCAAAAGCTTCAGAGGTATAGCCCACTGATAGTCTATCATTGGAAGAATAGGTTTCTCTACGTGTTTTACTGTAGAGGTACTTTGCATTCATTTGCCTTTTTTCATTGCTTCGAGGTGGGTAGAACAATGTTGCCCAGCACAAAGACAGGAAAACCCCTACCGATGGTTGCCATGCTCTAACAACATCCAAATAATGAATAATGAGCCTGCTGTGCAAGACTCAACAACACAGCAGTTTGTGGCCAGTTCTAGTTTGCATGAATTTCAGCATCGCCTACAATTTCGAGTTGCGTCGGCTGATGACAACACCTCCTACTCACCATTTCGGAAAAAAGATCGGCGTGACTGCCCACCATTGAGAGGCGGTAACGACTTCTTCTCCTGTCCGACGAATGTGTCCCACCGAACTTTGTCAGTCCCACCGAGCTCCTTCACCTTCTTAAGGCAGGTCTCTAGATAGTCTAAAGGGTCATCCGGGCGGTAGTACATCAGGCCAGTCAGCAGACTCTGGCAAATCAGAAACAGATCAGGGAGGTATGCTGTGTGTATCCACAATTACCATTGTAAACACCAGTGGCACGCATTTTTTTATTATATTCTAATCCAGTTTTTCATATACACCCAAAAGATATTATAATAAAAAAAATACAAAACATATAAACATACATATGTGTGTGTGACTATATATATATATATATATATATAGAGTCAGTTTTGGTTTCATTCTCACGGTGTCCTGTTCCTGTTATGCCTACAGTCTACCTGAGCGGAGTTCCTCGCATTCTTAATTAGTTACACATACATGTTTCTGTTCAGTTCATTACATCTAAGTGTGTATTTAAGCCTAGTTTCCTCAGTTCTTTGTTCGGTCTCATTTATGTGTAGGGGCTGTGTTCTCCATTTCTCTGTGAAGTTTAATACACCTTCGTCATGTGACAACACTTGTGTCAATACATTGCAGCCTAACACCTTTTCAAATCCCTTTGACAAAATTGTTCATTCTTTGACAATTATTATATGGAGGATCATTTTACGACCCCGTTTAGCAACTGTGAGACACTTAATTTGTAATTTGTTACACCGCAGGACCATTTAAAATGAACTAGTACATGCAAAAAAAATGTGAGTAAAATGATGAAAAGGACATTGTTAAGAGTGACAGCTCCTTAAATACATGCCTTCCTATACATTTGAAATGTCCAAATGCAAATCATCATCCTCATACATGCCCATAATATTCCAAACCAAGTCAGACCAAACTCTCGAAGCAAGAGGACATAAATAAGCACGATCATTTTGTTCTCAAAACAATAGTAAAGAATAATCGGTCACTGTAAAACTCCGTTGTTATATTTTCTATATGAATTGACTTTGACAAGCATGTGTAGGCTTCCTTCTAACTGCACGCCTACCACAATAAACGACGAAGGACAATCTGCGATGTTGACTCGCTTAGTTTCAGACACGATCGGCAGCTTTGTGCGTAAAAACGCAAATAAGGGCGTAAATAACCATCTCTAATTTATATCGCATATCTAATCTAACGCAACACTCAGTTTACATTATTTGCAGCATGCATAGCTTTAAATGAACCACTACATTTTAATTATGAATCATCAACTTTCTATGACCTTTTTAATATCGAGTCAACAACATACGCTTTTCAATATTTCAGTACAGTCAGTATTGTTTTCAATATTTCAGTCCCAGCAGTCAAGCCTCCCGATGCTAGTAACTTCTCCGTGTTATTTGTATTCGTATGATGTGGAAACACCTTCAGCACAAACAAAAGTTCACGCACAAACGCTCACCTCAAAAAGCTGAGGTATCTCTCTTCTGGAGAGATATTCCTTTGCATCGTTGGTGTTCATAGCTGGTTCGGGAAAAACTATCGATCCTGTTGAGTTGATTGTAGAATGTATTCTGCTGCGGGTTCACAGATCCGTGATGCTGTTGCGATCTTAACGCATTCTCCAAGTGATAAGCTAGATGGACAAAGACAGCTTCGCTCTCAGTAAATCGTTGTGCATGTTACATGCTTATCCAACCTCTCTTTTAGTCTCGCTCTTAGTAGCCTATCTCGCGTCAGTGTTTGAATGCGCCGACCCAACGCGTTACACCTGCACGCTGCCCGCGCGCTTATGGAGTGACTCGTGTTTGGCCAGCTGATGCGCGCGTCCTGACGACAGATGCGCGTCTCTGGAGTTCACAGGAGGGAATTAGAGCATGTTAGCGAGAGATGTTGTGCGTAAAAAACACTAAAAAAGTTTCGGTAGGCCTATTTAATGTAGTTTGAATAGGCCCACGTCTTGAATTGCGTGTGCACATAATGTTTAAACACATTTTTAAGCATATAGGCTACTGTAGTTTTAATATATGTTGCATTAAGAAATAATTAATAGTTCATTAATATTTTAAATATGCAGTGCACAATATTTTAACATTTGTCAATTATATATCATATTATCTATTATATATTTTAATAAAATATAAATCATGTTTTGTTTGTTTTTTATCATGAGGTGGTTAATGGTATTAATGTCACATGACAACAAGATGGTTTCCTGCACGTTGTTTAGACCACACTTACTTTAGTTTGACAAAGATTTCAGATATTACTGTTTTAAAACTAATTATTTGACTCCACTGCTCATTTTCAATTAATATTAATTTTGACAAACTGCTAATGCCAAAGAATTTTAGCCTTTTATTTATTTTATTCTACTGGAAGGCTATTATTATTAATATTATTATTAAAATTTTTGACAGCCCAACAGAAAATATCAGAATAATGTCTCAATGAATAACTTAATAGATTTTCCTAAACTCAATGGCATGTAAAATGATGACACAGCAACAAAACATGCCCACTGCAGAGGACAACAATGAATTTAATGAATCGCATGTTGGTGTGTTTCAAATTTCATCAATGGGACTAATAAAGTCATATATTATTAATATGCAAGTAACCGATATAGTAACACTGACATAGTTTTCACAGTAAGTGTCACACAGGCACCAAATGTTCCATGATGGATTTTAACATTTTTAGCCTCCATCTGTCCTACAATCTCTTAATCCATTGTCAGTGTTCCAGCGCCTGCTGATAAATAGGTCCTAGAAATACATTATCGTGTAAATCGTGTAAGGTGGAATTCTCAAGCATCCGTCATGTGAGATGAGATGAGATGAGCTGTTGCTCTGGCCTGAAGTGATGAAGAAAATGAAGCCTGGTTTAGAAAACAAACAGCCTGTTTCAGTTTAATGTGGTGTGCTTTATAATCCTTCTTGCAATGCTCATAAAATTTGGCTTATTGTGGTGAGGTCTATAAATAGAGAACTGAACATTTTAGAAAATGAGCAAATGAGTTTGATGAACATTTTTAATTTCTTCATTTTTGCTGGATGCTTTCACACTAAGGTTGGTATCAATTCTGCTATTTACGGTAGCTGAACGAGACCAAGGATGCTGCTTAAATTTACGGTAACTGGGACAAAAGTTCTAAGTGAGGGTCCAGTGTTTATAGGCTAGACTATAATAACAATCCTTATGACAACAGAGCAGTGACATGGTGAACATGCCAAACCTGTTACTATATCATTTTGACTGACTGACAGGAATGCTGTGTTGACCAATTAGCCTACAGCATCTGTTTTATCAAGAGAAATGGTTTATCACTGAAAATACTATATATGCATTAACATTCAGAGCACATATTATCTCTATCGTCGTTGATAAAATCTAATACATAATTATATATTCATCACGTCCTGCGTCCAATTCTTCTAAATATCTGAGCAGACGTGTGACTTTTATTTCGGAAAATTGGACTTTTAATCAAACCGGAAGTAAAGCGCTTCCTGGTTGCCGTTGCAAATCTAGTCAGTCACTAAACCGGCGACGAACTAAAATGGATTATTACAATTTAATAGCAATATGTGCATGTATTCATTTGCTTGTTATTTTACCACATGTATACAGTAATTATGTTGAGGTAAGTGTCTTTATTCATAGCTGTTGTAAAGCGTCAATTTGATTCATTGAACGGGCAGTGAAGCCTTCAGCAGTCATATTCTCAGCTCTGCTATTAGGTTTCTTGAAATGTTTGTTATTTTATTTCTCTCTTATTTCCGATAATTAATATATATATATATATATATATATATATATATATATATATATATATATATATAGCACATTTGAAAGCGTTATGATGGCCAAAAAGACAGTACTGTCTAGGTAGGCAGCTTATTGGTTACTGTGTGTTACATTATTATAAGCTGCACATTTCTGTGGGGGATTGGTTTTGTTTAATCAGGCAACATTATCTTTCCTCACAGTTTTATGTTCAGATGACAACAAAACAAACAATTGTCTGTCATTTCTGTGTGATTTGCACTTTTGTAAAACATTTTGAAAGAATGAGCAAATGTAAAATATCATGTATGTTTTTTTCCGAACTAGTTGTCAAACTTAATAATTGCAATATATTGTCAGTGTTGTGATTCACTCTTTGCAAGACAAAATATGTCATCTTCAAACGCCTTCTTTCAGTTCTTACTTACATTGGATTTGATGTGTTCGAAGATCCACATCTACACCCACACAAATGCGTCAATATCACAGTATAAATGGCAGCAATATAAAATATATTTTACAATCTAAATGTCAAAAAATACATTTTTAGTTTTTGGCCTCATATTAAACGTAAATCCCGTTCTTATGTACTTCCCTTGTAAAAAATAAGTGTGCTTCAATAGACAGTAATTCTGTATTAAATGTGAATGTGTAGTGCATTTAAAATCTTTGAAGTGTATATATATATATATATATATATATATATATATATATATAATAATTTAAAAACTCCTCATGCAGATAACCTATTAATGAACTAAAAGACCACTTAGAGGACACTTTCACTTCTGTTTCTAAAGTACACTTTTAAAAAGTGAAATTTTTACTTCACACATACATAAATCATCATGTTTTATCATGTTTTAATAATGTTTTGTTGTTTAAAAAAAGTAAACCTATTTTGATGTGATATCTAACATAATAAAGCACATGTAAAGTGCTTGATTATAGCTTTAAATTGTTATTTAATGCAACTTTAAATGTGTTATTTAATTTGACGATACACTAACCATATTTCAAAGACAATAGAAGTAATCATGAAATTGCATATTAAGAATAAGCCCTTTTTAATTCGTTAAAAAACACTCCATCTTATTGCATTCATTATAAATTTAAACTATAATACGTTTCATTTAATTGTTAATAGCATGCAATTTATTATCTGAAAACATTACATTCACTTTGCACCAGTATGTTATTTTAAATTTTCTTTTTTCCATAATAAGTAATAAGTAAAAGTTTGCTACAGTGTACTTCTTTTGCTTGTGCTATCTTTAAAATGCCATTTGATGGTTTGATATTTTAATGTATGAAGTGATAACTATTTGGATCGTTTTAGTTTTGACTAGTTTTAAAGCTTCACCAGTTCAAAACCTGTATACGATGGTTTATGTCACACGACCTTCTGATATAACCAGCATTCAATGAGGAGGCAATGTCTGCTTTTAGCACTTTGCTACCATATAATATCAGCGCCTTTCATAAGCTTTCACACTGGCTAAAATGAACAAAGTCTCTACGTATGACCGTATGTTGCTGTTCTTTTCTTCTTGGATTTACCTAAAAAGATTTCACACTTCCCACAAAGCTTAAAATAATAATGCAATTATAGTCTGCATTAAGGAGACACAAAACACATGTACAAATATACAAATGAAACAGAATTGAAATCAAATGGTTCAAATTGACTTAATGTCGAGTCTTGCTCATCTGTACACCGTTAATTGTGCAATTTTTCTAATTGTTGATTAGAAACAAGCTGGAGAGTTTTTCAGCAGTGGCCACACCAACAACTGGGCAGTCCTCGTAAGTTTGACTTTTGAAAATGTATAAGTATTTTTAATGCATTCATTTATAAACATGCACTGAAACATAATGACACAACAAACTGTTTTTCATATTTTCACTGGCCCCCCATTGTTTACAACAATATTCGGAGACCACTTGAAAATATTATTCGCAATTTCTACCTGAAAAAAATATTTTAGAACTTAGCTAGTAAAAAGCATATTCATCAAATGCATATAAATGCCCATTGGGTTGCATCATTTTGTTAATTTACATGATGACTTTTCCAGGTCTAGAAATGTTAAATCAGGATTTTTATGTATCCATGTTCTCCAACACAGTGGGAACTCTTGCTCTTCAAAGGAAAACAATGCCTACGAATATATAAATAGAATTAGAGATACGACTTCACAACGTGGCTGCCTTTTCCATGATTTTTGCAGGTCTGCACGTCTAGATTCTGGTTTAATTATCGGCATGTGGCGAACACGCTGTCAGTATACAGGAGCGTAAAGAGACTGGGGATTCCAGACAGGTAAACTTCAGGTCATTTACTTCACTTGCGTTGTAAAGCGTCTACTCTGGACACAATTAAAAAATAGTAAACTGGCCTATTAAACCACAGGATAATGGGACCAATCTCTTGTATATCAACTCTTTTATCTCTCCTGGTGACACATTATTTATATAGTCTTTTACTCGTTGTTTTTTCGTTGCTTAATTTGTGTTGTCCAGAGATAGCGGCATGTGTGCTCTTTTGTCACAATGAGGCAGTGATATTTGTGTCTCTAGCCGCGGTAAAAGTCTTCCTGCCGGCTCTGATTAGATGTGTTTGCTCTGCTTTCCCAGTCACATTGTGCTGATGCTAGCTGATGATATGGCCTGTAACTATAGAAACCCCAAACCAGCCACTGTGTTCAGTCATAAGAATATGGAGCTCAATGTGTATGGAGACGATGTGGAGGTGGATTACCGTGGATATGAGGTGAAGTTGCTTTAATATCACTAATATTGGATTTTGAAAGCTCTGATAAGTTGTTTCAGCACAAGAAATTGTTGAAAACGAAGTGAAAGCAGAATCAACCACATTTCTGAGCAACACACAAGTGTTTTTGAGTGAATCGGTTGTTATTGACTTAGCGCCATAATAGTGTAAGCTGCGCTGTCGCTGTAAATCCATAAAGTCTTAAAGTTTTGACCCAAACCAGCCTTTTGTTTCTTAGTTTAAAGGCATTTCTTTTTGTTTCGCAGGTTACAGTAGAGAACTTCCTGCGAGTCCTGACAGGTCGTCTCCCCCCCAGCACCCCTCGATCCAAACGTCTGCTGTCAGACGACCGCAGCAACATTCTCATCTACCTGACAGGTCAGACCAGTAACGGACTATTTGCTGGCTGTTTTTTTTTTGTTTTTATTATTCCTCCTTTTTCCTGAAACTCCATTTTCACAGGTCATGGTGGAAACGGCTTCCTGAAGTTCCAGGATTCTGAGGAGATCAGCAACATGGAGCTGGCTGATGCTTTTGAGCAAATGTGGCAAAAGAGGAGGTAATTCTAGAAAGAGTTACGGTGGAAATACAGGAACTTTCATATATTTGGCATGATTTGATTCATGTGTACTTTACCGCGCAAAATCTCATTGACGCGATCAGACGTGGTGTTGAATTGTGGTGAAAGATCTGGGCTGATGATTGAATGGTTATATGTTTGAATCCCACCAAGGACCCATGGATATCACTGTGATGCCCTTGATTGAGCCAATTGACTTTAGTTTGTTCCAGGGAGACTGCCACTATAATGAGTTTACTGTAAGATGATATTGATAAAAATGTGCATGGAAAATAAATTATTAAAACAAAGTAGAACCAGCAACCATCCACGGGCAAGCACCAATATGCTAAAATCTTCTTTATACAACAGTTAGTTCCTGTCTTTGAATTTGATTGGCAGAGCGTACGGTGTGCATTTTAGGACATCCTCAGACCTCAGTCATATGACGAAAAGGAATCATGCCTCAAACTTAAAGGCATCAGGCAAACTATAGTGAAGCTAAAGAGATATTTGGAGCACCATTTTTAAGCGTAGGCCGACTTAGTTTTTTTGTGTGTGCTCTGCACTATTGGCTCTATTCGGACACTGTTGTTTTTTTTTGTTTTTGCGCAGATTCGGCTTGTAGAATCGGCGTCGGGCTGTTGGTGAGAGAGAGAACTCTGATTGGCTGTTTAGTTAAGTGAACAAGTCAGTGAAGTGGAATAATTGCAAAGAAGTCAAGACAGTACAGACAGGGGGCTGTTTCAATTTTACGTCATCTTGTTCCTGGGCGAATATTTTATTATCAACATGAGCCGAGTGGAATAAAGAAAGTGATCAGGATGAATGATATTCAAAATGTTTAGCACGTAGTGCTTTGTTTACAGTTTGTGTATCTACAGCCTGCAGTGTTGGATTCTCTTTTGAATCATGAATATAGACAAATGTATCTGGAGAAATAGGCCCTGTCCCAAATCATTCTTGTGGACTTACAGTGGCTGCCACGTGTGTGTGTCCGTTAAGTCCACCAGACCGTAGAGTGTCCCATTTGTCAATTTTAGGTTCAGAAGGGTGTTCGCAAGTGCACCCTTTGCGGTCCATATGCGCCTAGATGTGCACTTTTGCAGAGACTTCATCTGGACAGTCAAAGTGGCGTTACGTCGTGAAAGTGCGGACTCGTAGGAAGACTGCAAATGTTTAGACAGTTGCCATAGACAGTTGTCTGCTTTGCACATAGGTACAAAATTCAAAAATTCGGTCTCAACCTGTCTCTCTCTCTCTTTTGTTTTTGCTTTTTTATCATTTTTAGTGCTCAAAAAACAGACATAAAGAACATTGACAAGAGATATATAAAAACATAAAATGATTACCAAGATAATTTTATAGGGGAGTGAATCTGCATAGAAGACAATAAACAAATTACAAGTATTAGATAAATACAATAAAACAAAGATACAATTGAAATAAACTGCGCTTTTTTCAGGTAAGTCTAACAATATTTAGGTACAGAAATTGAACAATCAAATGTTTATGAGGCTATTAACTGAGAACTAACTAACATTATTTTCTGTCCGTTAAAGCACAAATAGAGGTGGAAGAGAATTGAATTCGGTGTACGTGTGCTGTCTGCATGGTTTCTGAGTGTGAAAAGAAAGAAAGAATTGTTATTATTATTATTATTATGAGATAAAAGATTACAGAATTAAAAATGTATGCACAAAATAAACATAGCCTTAACAACTTCATAGGGAAAGAGAAGTTGTAATCCTACAAAAATGCGAAATTATAAAAAAAATTATATTTCACAATAATATATAGCACTATATCGTTTTTTTGTGTTACTTTATCTCATTTCTGTTATTAAAAAGAAGAAAAAAGATGCAAATTTCAAACAATAGGACAAGTACAATATAACAAAAATATGAATTAAAGACATTAAGTTTTTCAGGTACAATGGGTTTATTTAGCATGTAGTTAGAGTTAGCACAGAAATGTAATAATCGTATATAAAAAATTGCATAGTTTTCACTGTATGAAATAAAAATACATTTATTCCTATTAATGCTAAAAGTCAAGAGCAGTAAGTTATTTTCTCTTTTGTTTGATTCACATTCATGACACAGAGCAGCAGGTGTGGCATATTAGGCTGCTGTCACTTTAAGACCAAACACACGGATCCATTATAAACATCCAGTTTATACCCAACTGCTTACTTTCACATGAGACATAACTGACTGTGTTTACATGAGTACTCCACCCAACGGACATATTGACATAATTGCTTGTGCATTCGACTATTCGAGCGCAATAAAACGTGAGAGAGAACTGAACTTGCAATTGCATGCTGGGCGTCGTGGTTTTCTGTGTACGTTCTTATGTTGTGTGTCTGCCAGCGTGTGCAGCGCATCAAGTTCCTTTTCAGGATATGTTGCGCTTATACCTCTTTTTAAACATCAAGCTCTTTATATTCTCATTCATGCATTTCATCACTCTGAAGTGTATAGCAAAATCTCTAGCAATACACATTTTATACCTTGGTAACGATATATTTGCCCTACAATCTATTGAATAAAGTGCTCTATGAATAGCCTGAACGTGATGTGACTGGAGCGCTGAATTGAAGAGCTTTTGCAAACATATCCACATCGCTATGATCAGACGCTTTCTTAAATACAAAGTTCTCGCATGAAACTCTAGATGGCGCAGGCTAATATGCCTCATTGTCTACAGGACACAGCCATTTTGTTCTGTGCATATTTTGTTCGGAAAGCACGCATGTTCATTTAAAAAAAAAAAAAAAAAAAAACGCTCTCAGCAACGTTGGCACCGTCAGGAGGTTCACTAAAAGTGTGCCTCTACCAAGGTATTTCCAACTTTGTTTTACCCCTAACCGAAGGAAAAAAAAAAAAAAAAAATAGTGAATATCGGTGCCTTGAGTTCATTGTACCCGAATCTGTTATGTTCAATGACTTTATGCCTGATGCCTTTTTGTCTGAGGCCATTCGTCCTATGCCTGATTGTATGAGACCTGTCATCTGACGCTTTCCTGACTCCTGACATTCAGTCTGGCATGATGCCATTTCATCCATTGGCTGAAGACTTTTAGTCCTTGGCATGGTTCCTTTTTGTCATATAACTAAGTCTGAGGATATCCTGCAATGTAACAGCACTGAGACTTCATATCACGCTTGTACTTTCCTGACATACTGTCAGTCTGCATTAGTGATGGTGAGTTTTCAACGGATCACCGCAGGTTACAATGTTACGACAGCAATGACTTTATGATCAGGTCATTGAATCATTCATTCAACTGATTTGTCTACATTGTTATTATATACATAATATATTATATATGTTATTATTAAATCTTCTTGTTCTTTTGGTTATATTTAATGGGCTCCATTAAGACAACAGTGTGAGTGTTGCCTGAGACAACTGAAGTGGAGAGATTTTGTTTTACGTTGTTTAAAAAGAAGCATTTAGCATCTAGGGTTTATCCCCCAGTATCCTCATGCTAAAAACAACTGAAAGTATACATTTTAAATGTGTGTGAAAAACGAGGGTTTGCATCTTTGACACCTTTTTCACCAAGATTAGCTTGCAGTCCTGATTCATTTAGGAATAAAACAAGTAAGTCATTGAAGCATTCACTCAACTGATTCATTCAGTAATGGCACTAACTGTTGTTTGATTCTGCTTTGGTTTCATTTGGAACTATTTTCGTTGGCTGAGGAAAAATAAAATCATTAGCAATATTGCGTTGAAAATGTAAGTTACTCAATATAAACATTCATTGAATGCTCATTCATTCAGCTTAATCATTGTTTCTAAATTGCTGCTTTTTAGAGCAAATTGCAGAAATTTACCCAAACAAATTCAAAATACACATTCAGTGCCACCAAAGCGCAACGTGAAGCAGTCTTTATTGTGCAGCTCCTAGACACAGTATCGATGTACATGGCTGAAGCGCTGCAGCTGCCTAACGTATTAATTGTGTGTTATAAATGCTCTAATAGGCTGTTTAGGTTCCAGCGCTGTGTAAACATTGTAGGCTGGTGTGAGGTGCAATGAGAGCGTCCTCTCTTCCTGTAGAGCTCTACAGCACAGGATGTTTTGTGCCTGTCAATGTTGTAATTGCAGGCTTGATCCAATAAATTAGTGAAGCCCCTTTTGTGCTTCATTGCTCCCCCGTTACATCTCCGGGTCATGCAATTCCAAGCCATCTCATTCTCTCTCTCTCTCTCTCTCTCTCTCTCTCTCTCGTCTGAGATGGCCAGAAGTGGATTCTAATTTTTATTATATATATATATTTTTGTGAATGGAGCATTAGTGGATGCTGGGTTCTTGGTTACCGTGGCAACAGCTTGCAGAGAGTGCTGTGTTGGTTGTATAGTGAGCGTGGCTCAGACAGCCTTGAGCCCTGTGCTGCAGGTCAGATCTGTCGCTTACTACATCAAAATCAGCTTTAATTACAAACGATATTAGACCTCAACATTATACATGGAAAGTGGTTTAAAGAGTTGACTGGCTCTAAAATGACCAACGCTTTTTTTGCAGGTACAATGAATTGTTGTTCATCATAGACACGTGCCAGGGGGCCTCCATGTATGAGAGATTTTACTCGCCGAATCTCATGGCCCTGGCCAGCAGCCAAGTGGGAGAGGACTCGCTCTCAGTGAGTCAAACTTGATGCACTTGTTCTTCTTCACACCTGAAATTAGCTGTGTGCGTTAAATCTGCTGAATAACCTTTGAAAAACATGAAAATTATAGACAAAAAGGATTTTGAGGATTAAATGGATAGGAAATCACAGGGATTTGGGATGTGATGAAGTCTATAATCAAACCTACACCTCCCAAAGAAGCACCAAGATGTGTCCCTAAACCATGTAGTAACCGCTAGATTGCGTCTTGGGTTGATTCAGTTTGTTCACATAGACATCAAAAGTTGGGGTCAGACAGAAAGGATCCATTCAATTAATCACAAATGACTGTGAAGACATTTATAATGCATCAAAGGATTTCTACTTCAAATAAATGCTGTTCTTTTGAACTTTGCATTCATATTAAAGAATCCTGGAAAAAAAAAATATCACAATTTCCACAAAAACTATATTTAGCTTTGCCATCAAATTTTTAATACATTTTAAAATATATTTAAATAGAAAACAGTTATTTAAATTGCAGTATTATCTCAGTTTTTACTGTATTTTTGAACAAACTAATGCATACTTGGTGAGAATAAGAGACTTCTCGCAGAAACATAAAAAAAAAAAATGTTACCGACCCCAAACTTTTGCAAGGACCAACTACATGAGCAGTGTTAATCTTGTTAACGAAATTATTGATGAAAAAAATATTGCTTTGTCTTGTATAATTAATTCATTTTTAATGAAATTGTTAAAAAAATTAATTCAACATTTTTTACAAGTAGTTTTTATACCAGGTTTTATACTATAATAACAAAATATTGAGTAAATATGAAGGTCATTTACTAAAATACCGAAATTGTACACTTTTGTTTTGTCTGTCACATAGACTGTAATACAGTAGACTACACTCTACATCTGTACAACATGACTCTCTAAAAAATCCCTGAACATGAATAATTAATATACATTTGAAATGATTGAACTGGTTCACCTGTATTGTTTCGTCTATGCAGCATCAGCCAGATTTGGCAATAGGGGTCCATTTGATGGACAAGTACACCTTCTACTTACTCGAGTTCCTAGAGGAAGTCCACCCTGCTAGCCAAGCCAACATGAATGATCTGGTAAGTGTCTGTGCGAATGTGTGTTTTGTATTGGTGCCTGTTTATAATTCCAGCCAAGTAATATGGAGAATGTAATTGCTTTGTCAAGTCTTCTTTTTTTTGTTTGTTCCAAACTTGGAAACTAGTCATAAAATCCAATTGGAGCATTTCCCATATCCACAATGCTGGCAGAAATCGAAGTTAAAAAGCGGCAGACACAAAGACGCCCTGCCGCCTCGGATGAAAAGAACCGCCGTGCGGACCACAGATCTCATAACACACCACTTTAAACAGAGCGACTAATACAGGTGTAGGTCAAACAGCTTTGAAACAGTCAGGAGGGAGACCTTTTCTCTGAAGGCTTGGGTGAGCTTTACTTTCTGTTCCATTCATCTGAGTGGTTGGAGTCCCACCAACTCCCACAATCCATTTTGATCTCTCCTGCCCTCCACATCCTCTCTACTTGGCACAGTGTTTCCCAGATCAAACAGGTCCAACAACAGTCTCTTTTCTGGTGCTTTTTGTTCCCTGTGCTCTTCTGGCTCTCTCTCCCCCCATTCTACTGGATTAGCGGTGATATTATTGATTTCCCGTGGGAGAAAGGGAGAGGTTTTAATGTTGATAGAAAAGGGCCACTTGATCTTTCATGAATGATCTCTCACATGAATGATCTCTCTTTCACTCTCATCAGAAAGATTGCAGAATGCCTTTCTGGCTGTCACTGTGCACTTGGAGCTGTGATAGAAAATAATGCAGTTCTATCACCAAAGGTTCGTTTGGCTCAATTCTGAAATTACATTAAGTATGCACTTGAAACTTGCCTCCGAACTGAATGTTCAGGAAATCACATTTTGAAATTCATGTCAAGTTGGATTTATTCAAGTGATTAAAGTTTTTAATCCAATTAATTGCACGATGTGGTGATTAATGGCATCTAATTTGGCTGAGAAATTACCCCCAGCAGATCATTTAAAGTCACTATTGGTTAAAGCCTTTAGTGTTTTTATTATTAATATGGAAATTAAAAAAAAATTAAAAAAGAAATATTACTCTAAGTAAGAAACTAAAACCGCCAGTAGGTGGCGGTAAGTCATTGAGTTGTTCATTCATCACATTCAAACAACTGATTCATTTAGGAGTGAAGGAAATGGCTCTCTTTATGAATTGGCCATTGAATCATTGGTCCTTTTTTACATCTGGTTATTTCATGTGTTTTTGCTAGGGGTGTGACGAGACCCCTATCCCACGAGACGAGACGAGAGACGAGATTTTTATAGTATTTTTAAGAAATCTTCAATAATGAAACGTATGAAGGGAAAATAGTCTTTTGTTCAACTGAAAATCATAAAATGCATTGGAAATCAACTTGTCATTTTACTTCTATTTTAATGAATTATTTTATTGTTTTCTGCCCTGTATAATTTCACATGAGAAATCTCACTGAACTTCTTTCTACAGATTAAACATAAATTAAACAGTATAAATAAAATAAACATATAAATAAAAAATTCAAATTACACTTTAAGTGTCACTTTAACTGCAGTACAAAGTTGACCATTTCCCAGTCACTATTGATTGTGTGGCTGTAACTGTGATAAAGCTCTGCGTACACCGAGAACTCCAACCGTCAGCAGTGATAGCGATGCTTTCTGCCTCTTTAGGGGCCGTTCACATATCGCACGCCAGGAAAAAACGAGTGCGCCGCACCGCCCCGCATGAACGTCGCGACCGCGTCACTTCCATTTTGCGCGAATGAAAATGTGAACGGCCCCTAAGAGTCTGTACAACCTTGGCCGAGGTGTACGGCATAGTTTTCTTACAATGTTTACACATTGTTTGTGTCTTGTGTGTTATTCTTGCGCCAAAAACCAAAATGTTTCCACATCTGGCATCTTCAGTAATAATTTCACCCTCACACTGGTACGAGATTTCGTCACACCCCTAGTTTTTACTGATCTAATAGTTATCTGATGTTTTAAAACGGTCCTAAAATAAACGTGTCTCCACAAAACGGATATAAATCCGATCTTTAATTCTTGCACTATATGCAAATTTAACATCAAAGAAAGCAACAGATATGCACTGCATTTTATTTATTATCAGCTCATTTCAACTTAAAAAAACAGTTTCATTTGCGGAAGTTTTCACGTTGGCTTGCTGAAGAGATACTCTGCTACTCTTCTGCAGTGATGTGTGATGCAGTAGTGCTGTCACATCTGGCTATAACATTATACAGTGGGGAGAACAAGTATTTGATACACTGCCGATTTTGCAGGTTTGCCCACTGACAAAGCATGTAGAAGTCTCTTCAACTGTGAGTGACGGAATCTAAAACTTAATCCAGAAAATCGCATTGTGTGATTTTTAAATAATTCATTTGTATAGCCAATAACAAGCTCTCACACATATATTTTGTAACATTTTGGGAGGAGTAAAATTTAAGCACCGCTTTCTGTTGCTCCGAGATGGACAACAGTGCTGCTCTGGCTTTATAGGTAATATTTCTGTTAAAATTTTGGAGAGAAAAAAATAGCAAAAGCCTATTATATTGTGTCTAAAACATTACAATATTATGTTATATAAAATCAATATCACATTTGCACTTTTGCTATTTGGGACAAAAACAGCACTTGTCCGATATTTGGCTCGTTACTTGTGTGATACTGAGATAACGAGACAAAAACTACCGTGCATTTTTGCTCTGATATGTTGAATTTTAGGGGCATTATAATTGCATTCTTTCCGTAGACGATGTTCATCGTCAATCAACTTAAAGCGTTAATTCACCCAAAAATGAAAATGCTGTCAATAATTACTCACCCTTATGTTGTTCCAAACCTATAAGACCTTTGTTCATCTTCAGAACATACATGAAAATATTTTTGATGAAATCCGAGAGCTCTCTGACCATTCCATAGACTGCAATTTAATAACCACTTTCAAGGCCCAGAAAGGTAGTAAAGACATTGTTGAAATAGTCCACGGGACTACAATAGTTTTATGAAGGAACAAAAATAACAACTTTTCCAATAAATTAGTTTTCTTCCCTATCATTCACGCCATTCATCGAGTAGAGCATGTGTGAGGTCAAAACACTGATGTTGGACAAGAGGGCCTGGCTTGTAATCTCCTTTCCAGTTCATCAAAGGTTGCGGTCTGTCAAGCTCTTCCACACCAAACTCATCCAACCATGTCTTTATGGACCTTGATTTGTGCACTGGGGCAGTCATGCTGGAATAGAAAAGGGCCTTCCCTGATATGTTCCCACAGAGTTGGAAGCGTAACATTGTCCAAAATGTTTTGGTATGCTGAAGCGCTAAGATTTCCCTTCACTGGAACTAAGGTAAAGATCGAACTTATTGGTCCAGCACAGATGCTCAGTTGGATTGAGATCTGGGGAATTTGGAGCCCTAAGGCAACAGCTTGAATTCTTTTTCATGTCTCAAAAGCATTGCTGAATAATGTGTGCAGTGTGTCACGGTTCATTATCCTGCTGAACGAGTCCACTTCCAACAGGGAGCACCATTGTCATGTGTGAATTGACTTATTAAAAACATATATTACTGATGAATAATAATACGTAATAAAAACATAGGTCTTGCCAACTCAAACTTTTTAACAGTAGTGTATAGTCAGACGAAATACCACAATTTTCACAGCACTCGCATAAATTATAATTGTTTTCAGTTGATGTTAATTAGGCTGCGTTAATATAGAAATGGCTGCACACTGAGGTTTTAATTTATAGCTGCGCTTTCTTTCGAGGGACAGCTATTGTTGGCCTTTTCGTTAAAAATAATACGCTTATTTATTATCAATATCAATTATCAAACATTTTCAAAGGACCTCATTCTGTTGTTTTTGGTCATTTGAATTAAATGTCTCTGATTAGGTAGGCCTGAATCACTTTAAAACAGTTTACAGTGATGCAGTCGATATGATATTCGTATCTAATAAAACGTCTTAGTCCACATAATTGTTTTTATTGTCCATTATTCATATGTGCGTAAAAAATGCCTCCATTTCCCAGTCAGGATCTCGGTTTCCAGCAGGTCAAAATTTCCATTCTCTCCACAATCAACTGCAAACCTGCATTCAGGTCTGGCTCCATTCTGATACGGAAAGCCAGACGTTATTGAATCTCATTGAATATTCAGTTTCACTCTGAAATGTGTTACATTATGGAAGTAAAATGTATTGTGAATGCAATTTAATGCAATTTCGACTTGAAATGTGGGAAGCCCTCCCTCCCATCCCAAACACACACACACCTCATTCCAGCTGGACAGGATTGGGTCTTAAAATATTTCATCCTGAGGTCATACTAAAAAGGATGATTTAGAGCTTAGAGTGGATTAAAATATTAAGAGTAAATTTAAATTTGCAGTGGATTACTTTTAAGAGAAAAAGTCACAAATTAAGATGTATTATTTGTTTAGATAATGCTTTCACCGAGACTAAACACAAATGCTTAATAATCATTTGGGATGAAATGTATACAGGGTAATATTTTAATTAACTACTGTTACTTGTTACATATCATTTTCATGCCCATGTCTCATCTACAAGCCCATTTTCATAGCTGGATGTTATTTAAATGGTAATTTTTTTTTTTTGTTCTATTTCTGACAGCTTCTAATAAACTGCAAAAGCATTTGGGAATGAATGCGCTCTTAGAATTTGTCAGCCAGTAATTAATCACTTTGTTTGTGAGCATCAGTCTTTTTTGACTGATAGTTATGCGTTTGTTTCAGTTTAAGGTGTGCCCGCAGAGTCAGTGCGTGTCCACTCCAGGTCACCGTACTGACCTGTTCCAGAGAGATCCAGGGAGTGTCCTCATCACTGACTTTTTTGGAAGTGTTCGTAAAGTGGAGATCACCAAGGACACCATCAATCTGACATCCCCTTTAGAGCCGCCAATGCAGAGGTAAGTGGAACACAGTCGTTAGTCTCTGAATTATCTTGAGTATTGCTGTTTCCTGGAAAAATGCAACGCATCTACCGTAGTAAATATTCGCCTATTCAGTGTCGGCTTTTATGGGACACAATGCAGTTGGCTTAAACTGCCTTTGTAGTCATTGAAAGCTTAATACTAATAGAAATGAGTTTGTAGTATAATGTGTGTGGGAATGAGTATTTCTATAATTATAATAATAATAATAAAACTCCCACCCCATATACATTGCCTTGAAAAGAGTGTTTCACCAATAGCTGTCTTTGCATATTAAGCTACCGTAGGATATTTAATAGGATGTATTTTAACTTGCACACTCAACTCCACAAGTATACACTCCAGCTTTGATATTTATGTATTTATTTTCTTCGTTTCGGCATAATTAAAGTGTTTTAAATGAGTTTAGACCGCAGCTCTAATTAACCTATTTTGAATGTTCCAGAGCAAATGGTCTCATTTATTTACACATTAGATGCATCGTGGCTGTTCACTATTAAAAACCTTATTAGTGTTATTGACTCTTCTAATGACCTATCAATGATTTTGCCTACTGCGGTCAACATGTTTACTGTGAAATCAGGCCACATGTGTTTCCAGTATGATGCATATGTATCGTTGTTGATCAATACTATTTCCTTAGACATAGTAGTAGCTTTATATGTGTTTTGAACAATGTTTATAAAAGTTGCAGTTTTTTTTTTCAATTGTTTGAATATTAAAATCCATTTTTTTATCCAAAATAGCTAAAACATAGTCATTTTCTTGTAGAAAGAGCCATTCCTTAAGCTATAAACTATGCATTTCACACACATTTCAAATTTGTTAAACCTTTTTAACACTTGCTCAAGTCATTTTTTTCATGTGCTCATTTTGAAAGCACTAGCGTTCAAAAATGATCACAATGTCCTCACAGCCTAAACACATTTAACACACAGTTCCCATGTGAACACTACTGAGCAGAATAATTCATACACCATTCAGAACCTCACTGTGAATAAAGTAGCCACAAATGGGTCCAAACAAAGTGCTCAAATGAGAGGAAATGTACAAGTGGGTTGAGGACAAAAAGGGGGAAGGCCAATAAGAACATTTGTCTTAGAAGAGATGTGCGCTACTTCAGTTGACCTTTTCTGTGGTGAGCTGGAAAGAATATAAATTGTGAATATGAGCAGGAAAATTGAACTGATCTGAATTGCTGGTTCAGAATAAATGTCATATTACATATCGCATTCATTATACAAAAGACAGTTGTCTTACTTGTGTTAATTGAATATTTAGGGAAATTTGTATTGTTTTGTTTTTAAGATGTTTGACGTTTTCATGTAACAAAAAGTACTTTCAGGATTTCATTTTTATGTTGTTTTAGAAATTAAGTTTTATTTTTTTCCCCCTAAAATTAAGCAAAAAAAATAATAATAATAGCACAAAATTAAATTGTTTAATTTTTAAAATCAGTAGAATGTAGTATTTGCAGGCATTATGTTGTAAAACATGTTAGCCACAAGATGGCAGTAGTATTTCTTGGTTTAATAATCTGAAAAGGGCAAAAAAAAAATATGATGGGTTTTCGCTGCTGTCAAACTAATCTGTAATGCAGTCAGTGTGTGGATGAGACTAGATAAACACATTAGATTCCCCAGCATCATAGTAAAGTGAATTAACTTTATCTACTGTAGCTCTATTGGAATAGAAGCAGCGCGTATGATTAAAATCACATTGCATTTGTACCTAAATCTGAAACTATGATACATTTTTGCGCTTTTGACCAGAAAAGCCTGTTTTTCAAAACTGATTGCATAATTATTTCATTATTCATTATTGTCAGGTTACAAATCAAATTATGTAAACATAATTATACCTTTTTTATTTTAAAAATGTATTTCTATTCAGTCAATAAAAGCTAATTTAGCTAAATCGCTTAGGTCTTCTGTGTCATATGTCCTCTCAATTATTGTTGTTGGTTACTGGAAAAACAACATTATTACTGTTTGAAATTGAACTATGGGCTGAGGAAAGCATTTTAAATGGGTCAGACTGAGAATGACGATGAGAAATAATAATGACCACCTTCCCCATCTTAGCACCCCTCACTAAAAGTCCACTCTTTGTGAGTAAAATTACTTTGACCAGAATGAACAGAAACTGAGACATCAGTGAATGACATTGCCATATGATGAATAAATAAATAATTTGTTAATGATTAATAAATAATATAGGAGGTAAACAATTTTGTTCCATTGAAATAAAGCAGAACACTGATCATTTTCACCATGAATCAGCCTCCCTCTGGTGTTATATTTTTTCACATTGATGATTGTTACATCTATCTCTGCCTTGTTTCACTGCGTGCGTGCGTGCGTGTGTGTGTGTGCGCGTATGTATGTGCGGGCGGGGGGAGTCCCATCAGACCGAGTTATCTTGCTTATTTATTTTACTGGTTGTAAAATAAACAAAATTATAATCTGCTGCAGGCATACATATTTAGATAAGTTACTCTATAGGCATGACACAAGCTGAATTGATTGGATCCACTTCAGTCTTCTTTTAGCGTCTTTTAACCTGCCCCTTTCATTCAGATCTGCCACCATCCAATCAACAATTGATGCATAGAACCAAGTCATTTTTTTTTTCTTTTCCGCTAATCCGTTTCACTCAGCACGTCACAATACAGAAGAAAAGATACGAGCCTTGACAGCTGGGGAAAAAAAGGATGCGAGTTGTGATAGGCATGACAGGGGGAAAAATATTACTAATAATGGTGAGTTTTAATTTGGTTCTTAAATACTGACATTTCATGCATGCTCAAGTAGGTTAGGTCATCGGTCCGATAGCCTATGCGCTGAACAAGCTGTCAACCAGTGCTAGTTTCTAACGCTGTCTGTTGCTTTGGAAAATGGAAGTATCCTCTTATTCCCTTCTGTCACAGGCTGTCATGACTCACTATACTGGCACATCTGTGGGTGAAATGGCAGCATATGCACCTGAGGGAAGGTCTCTGTCCCCTGTCTCTTGCTGTCTTACAGCTGTCATGCATGGCTGCAACTCTCCAACTCTCTTCTACCATCAGACTGCCTTGACAAGGACATGTGTCCACTCTCAAATGCCTGGTCACCATGCACACTCTGTCTGGGCCTGTGACAGTATGGACTAGTTGTGTCACATCTGGAGCAACGCATGTCTGTCATGTGGCAGCAGTGTGCTTGCGCGACATTAGGGGTGGATAGCTTTCACATAACCTTCTTTGAAGTATCAGATATACTGATTACTTTTTTTATTCTATGTAACCTAAAGGGGGAACTTTCATGTCAAGTTTCAAAGTATATAAATATATGATGTGTGTGTGTGTGTATATAAATATATATACAGGGAGTGCAGAATTATTAGGCAAATGAGTATTTTGACCACATCATCCTCGTTATGCATGTTGTCTTACTCCAAGCTGTATAGGCTGGAAAGCCTACTACCAATTAAGCATATTAGGTGATGTGCATCTCTGTAATGAGAAGGGGTGTGGTCTAATGACATCAACACCCTATATCAGGTGTGCATAATTATTAGGCAACTTCCTTTCCTTTGGCAAAATGGGTCAAAAGAAGGACTTGACAGGCTCAGAAAAGTCAAAAATAGTGAGATATATTGCAGAGGGATGCAGAAGTCTTAAAATAGCCAAGCTTCTGAAGCGTGATCATCGAACAATCAAGCGTTTCATTCAAAATAGCCAACAGGGTCGCAAGAAGCGTGTGGAAAAACCAAGGTGCAAAATAACTGCCCGTGAACTGAGAAAAGTCAAGCGTGCAGCTGCCAAGATGCCACTTGCCACCAGTTTGGCCATATTTCAGAGCTGCAACATCACTGGAGTGCCCAAAAGCACAAGGTGTGCAATACTCAGAGACATGGCCAAGGTAAGAAAGGCAGAAAGTCACCACCACTGAACAAGACACACAAGCTGAAACGTCAAGTCTGGGCCAAGAAATATCTCAAGACTGATTTTTCTAAGGTTTTATGGACTGATGAAATGACAGTGAGTCTTGATGGGCCAGATGGATGGGCCCATGGCTGGATTGGTAAAGGGCAGAGAGCTCCAGTCCGACTCAGACAAGAGCAAGGTGGAGGTGGAGTACTGGTTTGGGCTGGTATCATCAAAGATGAGCTTGTGGGGCCTTTTCGGGTTGAGGATGGAGTCAAGCTCAACTCCCAGTCCTACTGCCAGTTTCTGGAAGACACCTTCTTCAAGCAGTGGTACAGGAAGAAGTCTACATCCTTCAAGAAAAACATGATTTTCATGCAGGACAATGCTCCATCACACGCGTCCAAGTACTCCACAGAGTGGCTGGCAAGAAAGGGTATAAAAGAAGAAAATCTAATGATATGGCCTCCTTGTTCACCTGATCTGAACCCCATTGAGAACCTGTGGTCCATCATCAAATGTGCGATTTACAAGGAGGGAAAACAGTACACCTCTCTGAACAGTGTCTGGGAGGCTGTGGTTGCTGCTGCACGCAATGTTGATGGTGAACAGATCAAAACACTGACAGAATCCATGGATGGCAGGCTTTTGAGTGTCATTGCAAAGAAAGGTGGCTATATTGGTCACTGATTTGTTTTTGTTTGGTTTTTGAATGTCAGAAATGTATATTTTTGAATGTTGAGATTTTATATAGGTTTCACTGGTAAAAATAAATAATTTAAATGGGTATAAATTTGTTTTTTGTTAAGGTGCCTAATAATTATGCACAGTAATAGTCACCTGCACACACAGATATCCCCCTAAAATAGCTAAAACTAAAAACTAAAACTTCCAAAAATATTCAGCTTTGATATTAATGAGTTTTTTGTGTTCATTGAGAACATGGTTGTTGTTCAATAATAAAATTAATCCTCAAAAATACAACTTGCCTAATAATTCTGCACTCCCTGTATATATATATATATATATATATATATAGGGGTGGCACGGTTCACAAACCCGCGGTTCGGTTCGTATCACAGTTTTCGGTTCTGTACGGTTCTTGTTGTTATTTTTTCTTTTAATCTTTCACACTCCAGAAATTTCCTTCAGCATATGATAGTTTATTAGCTTAATTATCCACAATTTAGGATACAGTATTAACATTTTTGTAATGTAATCATGCACTAACTGAATTTGACTTGACTTTAAGCACATTATTGGGACCATCTCTGAGTAAAAGCTGGCTGAGATTTTGATACAGCAAGAGACATTGATGATGACATGCTTTCCGTTTGTTTGGCATAAAAAATAGCATGTGTATTGTTATCTCTACAGGAACTTGTGCCTTTTTAGCACACAAAGATTGAAATTAACTTGGATTTATCAAACTGCCAACTTCAGTGTAGCTCTTACAAAAAAAAAATATTTTAAAAGACAAAAAGAGGAACTCTTAAAGTCAAAATACTTTAAAGATAAATATATAATATAATGTAATAACATAAACATCCCCAATGCTTTAATTATCACCTGAGAGATTTCTTAAATGCTGCGGAGAGTAGATGTTGTTTCCTGTTTGTGTTTATCGACACATTGGCGTGATGTCTTCTCAAATGAAGTGTTTCCATTAGCATATTGAATGCATTTTGCACAATACTTGCACACAGTCGTAGTTCTATCTACTGTTTTATTTCCGTTGTCATCGTAAGTAACATGAAATCCAAAATGTTCCCACACACCGGATTTGAACGACACGGGCGTATCCGCCAACTCCGGCAGCCTTCATTAGGGGCCGTTCACGCCTAAAAAAAGCGTGGAAAGCGCGGCCGCGTGCCTACATAGGAAATAATGAATATGCGCGTGCAAAAGACGGCCCCTTACTCTACTTTTACTGTCTATATGTACATTCGCGCGAAACTGTCTGAATACGGGGCTACATTGCACATGTGTCGAACCGTCGAACCGTGCCGAGACAAGCGGACCGAACGGTTCGAACGGTTTTTCATGTACCGTGCCACCCCTAATATATATATATATATATATATATATGTGTGTAGGCTATATATATTCAAAGCAGCTTCACAGTAATATACATGAAAATAACTCAGATGGCAATAGTGTCATTATTCAGCTCAAGTCAGTTCAGTTGAGTGTCAACCCGAGCATCAAATTATATTTAAAAAGTAACAAAGATAGTCTTCAAAAAATGTTGAACTGAAAAAGTCACACTGGTTTGGAACTGCATGAGGGGGAGTAAATGATGACAGAATATTCCTTTTTGGGTGGACGATCCCTTTTAAGTTTAAGCATACGCAGTAGAACATCATGTTCCCCGGTGTTTAAAAGCAACGCAACTCTTATTTCCCCCCTCCACGAGACATTGTTTGACAGTAGAGGCGTGACGATGGTAAATCATTCTGTAGCCATCCTGTTTTCTGCTTGCTTTCCTCCGCAGTCTTTGCTGCTGTATCAGAGGGCTTCCATTAGGTAAATTAAGTTTTACAGAGGAGGCTGGTTTAATAGACTCCCCACTCATCTTTGATACGTGCCCACTCTTTACGAGATTGTATTGTAATTCAGGTTTGCCCAGGGTGATGATGTTGACTGCCTTGCGCAGGTCTCAAGTCTCAAAGTAATTAAATGTCAGGTGATGTTACGAAATGAAAAATAAATCAGGAGGTGTGGCGTGGGCATAAAAGAAATGAAAGTGTGCTCTCAGTACACACTCACCCCCTCTCTAGACACCCTCTGAAGGTTTTTCATATGCATTTACCAAAACTCTTTAAAATCAAAAGTTCATCGTGAAACTACTTGCAAAATTGCAGTGACAGATGTTGAATAATTTTGAATCTCTTTAAATGATTCATTAGCTGCATTGCAACATATTTCCGAACTGCTTATTAGTGGTGTTTATCTAGGAAAGCATCTGATAATGCTCATGCTTACGGTTTTAAACAAAAATCTAAAGGTGCGTTGAAACTAACATCAGTTTACGTCTTTCGTTTTCAGTGACAGTTGGTGATTTCCAGCGGCATGAGCAGGGACTTTAAAGTCTGCATGAGCCTGAAGTTGCGACCCACTTTAGTGTTGTGCCATATTTTCAAGTGAAACACTGAATACTGAATGATAAAAAATAGATGGCAGGGCTTGATTTCCAAGCCATCAAACTGATGTCATCAGACAGGGATCACAATTCCAGAAGCACATTTTTATATTTTGATGAAAATATATATCAATAAAAAAAAAAATGTTTTTAAAATTTGCACTGATTAATTATTCACTACAAGAATAGCAATGTGCGCTAAGTAAAATCATGTCACTTTTGATTTCAAGAAAACTTTAAGGCCATGACAGAAATTCGACAATTGGCTGTCATCCCATTTTGGGCATCGTTGAGCACTAGTCAGACACATGTTGCCTGCTTTTTGGTCGATTGAGCATGTTGAATCGATGAAAAACGGAAGGAAGTGACGAAAGCAAACGAATCAAATCAAGAGGGCTAACACTAATACTGCATCTGAAATCACACACTTCCCTATCGTGTGTCACAGTATCACTTTCTCATGAGGCCACTGGAGAGGATTTGTGAATGACGCTGAAGGCCAACATGGAGAATGTAGTATATCCAGATTATATTCATAATATATACATTAATACTATATAGAACATATTTAACAGTGCTCGCGAAGTGATTACTTATTCACATACGAGAGTATGTGATTTTGGATGCAGCCTAAAGCTCTTCTCATTGTATATTCACAGTCCTAGCTCTTCTGCTACCTCTTGGCATGGAGCGTTATTTCCTCTTACATAGATGCTGAATGTACATGCTAGTTGGCCGACGACTGTAGTCTTTGCAGTGTGCTCAAGCGCAAACGAAACTTTTTGACCCAGGCATGGACAATGTGAGGTGACACCACGGTTGATTTTTATCGCCGCTATTGTTTTGATATCTGTTTGGTGTGCTTGGTCCTTTAAGCTAATGTGATGTGATGTAGCAACAGCCGTTGGAAGTAATACAGTTGGATAGTGCAGTCAAAGTTCGATTTAGTTTCGCAAGCTTGCTATGCGTTTCAGTTCAGATCTCGAATCGATTTGATTTTATATTGATTATTTGTATGTATTTCAGGTAGAGTACATGAATGCTACAAGAAAAAAATATATGATCATTGAATGGCTTTTCTGCGGTTAAAGCAATGGCATGTGACATTGTTTACAAGGTGTTTTATTGACAATTTAAAAAACTGATTGAGTGATTATATCAGACATGATACTTTTCAGTAAGTTGTACTTCGTACATAGTATATAGTGTACACGTATATAGTAAGTCGTAATATCCTTCAGCAAAATGAAAGTGGGTCAAATTTCAAAACTCCAGGTCCCTCCCCGCAAGACAATATTGTTTATATTGATTTTTATTGATGTTGCAAACTCATCGGAAAAATAACAAAGGGCAGAGTGAGTTTCTTGCCAGATAAGCGCATGATTCACGTCATCATAAACGTGATATGACCTTATGTTAAGTGCTTTAAACTAAATCATAAACATACATGGCTTGCCCTACTGTCAGATGCGCATGCGCAAAATACATGGAGCGAGTTTGAATGGGAGTGCAATAATTCTAGCCTTATCCTAAATTTTTTTGAAAACATATTTTGTATCCAAAGGTGTAAGTGCTTCAAATCTCTTCCCCCAATTACAACAGCACCATAAACTGCAGGGTATGTAGGTTGCAGTTGCAACATCATTGACAGACTTTTTTTTTTTTTTTTTAAGACATACATAGTTTGTTCAGTAAACCAATTTTTAATTAAATAAAATAAAAAATAAAAAACATTGCTTTCTGCTGTACCAAAAACATACTGATCCGTGACTTAAAAACCAAACCATCATATGTGCGTGCGTCCTGTTACACCCAAATAACTTGTCCCGCACCGTTTGGACTACATACATGAATTATTCCCCAAATTGTGCGGAGATTCTCAACAAGGATTTGAGGGATAGTTCTGAGATCTTGGGCATAGAACGTCATAAAGAGAGTCGGCTCTTTTGAAGCCACAAAACAATCGCTGCATGAAACCCTTGCAACCACTTAGAAATGCTAAAATCCAATTCAGAACATATTAGCAACCTCATTGCTGGCATTGCGAAGTATTACATGGTGAATACCCCTCGCATTTTGTTCTGAAAATGTCAATGAAAAAATGTAGTTAATATTATTACTTGTTAGAATTGAACAATTTGTTACATTGCTACCGCAATGTTTTTATATATTGCTGGTGTGCAGATGTTGTAGCTGGCAGGCTTACAGTAAATACTCTTGCTGTGTTCTGGTTGCTTTTCTATTTTGCGGTAATTCAAGTCTAGCCATTTAAAGTGAGACCAAGAGTGGTTCAATGTGCCTATACCATTCACATGGGTAGAATGACAGGTCATTTTGTCACCTAATAGAAAAAGCTTCATCCTGGTGGGCCATGAATTTGCTGCCCAAGCCGCTCATTGAAAAACAGGAGTGATTTGTCGGCTGAAATCCTGTGTCCAACTATAGATTACCAATTGCCTCCGCTCTCCAACACATAGCAGCGCTGTACTCGTTTTGTTAAGCTCCATTCCTCATTTTTCTTGTAAACACTTTTCAGTTTGTTTGCTGTTTGTTCAGTGAATAGCAAAGACACGTCTAAAATTACCTGTCAGTCACCACCCCCACGTCACCCGGCAAATATTTGAAAGGCTTGATTTGTTTTTCTTTTGTCCTGCTTACCGTATAATAGTGTTGCTCCATCAAACTCTAGATGGAGAAAATTTTTTTCAAAAATGTAGTCCAGTGGGATTTCATGAGGGTTTTCTATTGCTTTCTCTTTCCTTCCCTTTATTCATTATAAAGTAAAGTTGTTTTTGTCTTGGTACCTTCCACTCCAGATCATACTCGGTCTCAGTCACTTGTTGTGCGGAATTGAGAGCTGCATCCTGAATTCAATTTCAGCAGCCACTCATGTATGAAGCCACAGACGGACGGGCTGAAACAGACTCCTTCGTCTGGTCCTGTCCACATGAGGGCCAAAACATCATTCCACTACTCAAATGAACAGCCTGTGCAATTTTGGAAGACAATGGCTGTATAGGTTGATGAGGCTTTGGCTTCCTCAGCCCACTGCATAGTAATGCGGCTAAATTAGAGGTGCGGAAGACAAAACAAGCAATTTGTTTAGTCTGAAAATACGGTTTTGTTGTTTTACCACTGACAGAGTTTGAAAACATTGCATTTGAAAAGGACTTGTTTTGTGTGCTGTAAAGACAGTTGCCTCTTCATGTTTTTTTTCTTCAGGTCTGGAAGTGGTGAGATCGAATCGTTGACGTACGTGGACCAACTTCCAGTGGCTGAAATTATTCATCAGGTAAGTCTAAAAGTTAAATGTTGTTGGCATATGTAATATATGAGGAACTGGTTGATATGATCCATGACTCTGAATGTTTTAAATGTTGTAAAGAAATGTTGTAATGTGTAACTCTTTACAATAAGGTACATTAGTTAATGTATTAGCCAACATGAAGTAACCACGAGTAAAACATTCGTTACTGTATTTACTAATCTTCATTGACGTTAGTCAGTTGTTTGTCAGTTGTTCATTGTTTGTTCATGTTAGTTCACAGTGCATTAACTAAAGTTAACAAGATTTTAATAATATATTACTAAATGTTGAAACGAACATTTACACAGTATTTATTAATCTGTGTTAGTGCAGTTCATTATTAGTTCATTTTAACTAATGTTGTTAACTAATGTGAACCCTATTGGAAAGTGTTACTATTGTTATTTGTTATTCATTAGATACGTATTTCAACTTCAACTTCATGAATCACTTTTTTTAGTGAATGTACATTTATATCATTATACTTTTGTCTTTTATTATTCTGCCATGAAATTACAGGAAATTAGCTTACACAGCTGTTTGGTTTTTAATAGAGCTGCTAAGGGAATGACTGTAATTTTGACATCTGCTTTCACAATCCGTTGTTTTATTTTGCTGTTGTAGCAAATGCGAATGCAAAAATGATATTTGCTCTGCTCTTACATTCGTTTAGCAGTATACCCTACTATGGTTTACTCTTGAGTGGTATTTGCATATAATTTAAATAGGATTATTTATTAAATCACTTTATTCTAGTCCCTGCGTCCATCTAATTGCATGGTTCTGGGGTCTGAATTCATTTTGAGCATTCTCATATCAGCCAAAATCCTCGCAAACCACCTGGAAATGAACCAAATGTTTGAGGTGGACACTGACTCTTTTAGAACTTCTTTTAAATTTCTGCTTAAATCTAGAACATACAGATGCATCTCAATAAATTAGAATGCCGTGGAAAAGTTCATTTATTTAGTGATTCAACTCGAATTGTGAAACTTGTGTATTAAATAAATTCAATGCTTACAAACTGAAGTAGTTTAAGTCTTTGATTCTTTTAATTGTGATGATTTTGGCTCACATTTAATAAAAACCCACCAATTCACTATCTCAACAAATTAGAATATGGTGACATGCCAATCAGCAAATCAACTCAAAACACCTGCAGAGGTTTCCTGAGCCTTCAAAATGGTCTGTCAGTTTGGTTCACTACCAATCATGGGGAAGACTGCTCATCTGACAGTTGTCCAGAAGACAATCATTGACATGCTTTACAAGGAGGGTAGGTCACAAACATTCATTGCCATAGAAGCTGGCTGTTCACAGAGTGCTGTATCCAAGCATATTACCAGAAAGTTGAGTGGAAGGAAAAAGTGTGGAAGAAAAAGATGCACAACCAACTGAGAGAACCGCAGCCTTGAGAGGATTGTCAAGCAAAATCGATTCAAGAATTTGGGTGAACTTCACAAGGAATGAACTGAGGCTGGGGTCAAGGCATCAAGAGCCACCATACTTTGACTACAGTTGTCGTATTCCTCTTGTTAAGCCACTGCTGAACCACAGACAAATGTTACAGGCGATGAAGAACTGGACTGTTGCCCAGTGGGGAACAAAAGTCCTCTTTTCAGATGAGAGCACATTTTGTATTTCATTTGGAAACCAAAGTCCTAGAGTCTGGAGGAAGGGTGGAGAAGCTCATAGCCCAAGTTGCTTGAAGTCCAGAGTTTTCACAGTCTGTGATGATTTGGGGTGCAAACCAAAGTCACTGCACCCCTTTACCAAGATATTTTGGAGAAAGGCACCAAAAGTTAGTTAAATGACCATGGTGTTGGTGTGCTTGACTGGCCAGCAAACTCACCAGACCTGAACCCCATAGAGAATCTGTGGGGTCTTGTCAAGGGGAAATTAGAAACAAGAGACCAAAAAAATTCAGATAAGCTGAAGGCCACTGTCAAAGAAACTTGGTCTTCCATACAACCCCAATTGTGCCACAAACTGATCACCTCCATGTCACGCCGAATTGAGGCAGTAATTAAAGGAAAAGGAGCCCCTACCAAGTGGCCAACAATACACTAAAAATGTTTTTGTTTTTTTTATTGGTCTTATGAAGTATTCTAATTTGTTTAGATAGCGAATTGGTGGGTTTTTGTTGAATGTGAGCCAAAACCATCACAATTAATAGAACCAAAGACTCAAACTACTTGTCTGTGTGCATTGAATGTATTTAATACACAAGTTTCACAATTTGAGTTGAATTACTGTAATAAATGAACTTTTTTATGACATTCTAATTCAATGAGATGCACCTGCATTTCAGTATCCTTTTTAAATGGGTTGTCATATTCAATTGAATGAAAAAACACCTGTCTACTTTTGATACAGTGGTTTTTGCTGTCCAAACCCCAGTGGCTTTAAGAAATCATCTGGAGGACTGCAGCATATTGCTAAGGATTCAGGACTGTAATGAGTCATGACTGTTTTTAGAGTGCTGATATCGAACTGTCATAACGGAGCTTTGCAGATGACATTCATAAATATGTGAATGCTCTATTCGGGATTAAAAAAAAAATGTAATGCAGGCAGTGTGTGGATATATAGCAGAAAGAGCCGCCCCTCTAGCATTTGTTCAGTCGGGAATCTGATTGGACTCTCCCTCCCACTGTGTGCTGGACTCTATTACTGGCCTCATGCAGACTACATCAGAACCTTTGATCTCTCTATATCCATCTCTATCTTTCTCTTCATCAATTTTTATAAGTGAGAATGTTGAGGAAAGCTCTTTACTGATTCCTTTATTAAAATATTACTTCTGGACAAAATGCCCAAGCATTTGAAATTTTTCCGTCTGAAGACCAAAGACTATGATCTCAAAAGAACTCAATATCGCAATCTCAGTATTTCTTGAATCAGTTCTTTATTAGCCATTCCCTGTATGTCCAAACTCTTCCATTATCTCGTTTTGCTTTTGTACCTAAATCCAAATTCCAATCTCACACTGTCCAGGTATGATTTCAGCCCATTCTTCCTGGCAGATATGGTTCAGTTGGATGGTGATTGTGTCCCTCAATTTTTAAACAGAGCAGCAGATTCTTGGTTTAAGGAAGAAAATTAGTCTTTTGTTGGGTGTTGTGTGATATGAATAGCCAAATATAGTAAAACACACACCATCTCTGGGCTAATTCTGCTCTGCTAAATGGTTATTAAGGTAAAAACCTCATTATTTCTAAAACTCATACTTCGAGTTAAGAATATGAACAAACTCTTATTATAGTGTCCTAACCAGGCCTGATGTCATATAAGCCACTTTTTGTCGTAACCAACGACAAATATTTTGAAACGGCATGTAACGGGACATTTGTATGAAATGTACATTATCGCAGTTGGTTAGGACATGATGTAACCCTAACGCTGTATTTAAACTTAGGTGTGTATATTTCTTTCTGTACTTGCATTACAAACATGAATGATGGTACAAATTGAGAGTTGCTGTAATTTTTCTTAGGATTTTAAGACCGAGATCTTAGAAGATCTTTGTAGACCTAAAACAATAAAAAAGGTGGCAACAACAACAACAAAAAATCCTTTAGATTAATATTGAAGGAGAGTTCCAAGCCATCAGAATATCATAGAGACTATGATAGCAGAATGTAATGCAAATGAGCAGTACTGTGATATGGGGAATTTTTCATGAAAATTGGAAAAACTGAATAAATGTAATACATGTGGTTTTCAGGTCTCCTGTGGCCACTCTTCACAGATAATGAGTGCTTTCCTTGCTCTATTTACCAAAAGAAAGTGAGTTTTGTAGTGTTATAAGAGTGCTGAATGGACATCACATTGCATCATGTAGTATAGAGAATTTCATGAACGCTTTAAAGTTGATTCACGTTATTGTCGTTGTATATTCTTAAAGTAGTAGTTGTAGTCATTATATACGTAACAATGTGCTTTTTCTTTTCACTATGGCTACAATAATAGAGAGTTGTTTTTTTTCAATTGTTATTTGTAAATTAATTAAATTATTTGAAAAAAGGATAACACTTCACAATAAGGTTAACATTAGTTAACTACTTTAGTTAACGTGAAGTAATTTATTCATCAATAATTATACTTCATTTATTAATCTTAGTTCATGTTAATTTCAACTTTTATGAATACAGAATTGAAATCAAAAGTTTTATTTAACATTCATTAATGCACCGTGAACTAACATGGACTGTATTTTTATTAACTAACATTAACAAAGATTAATAAATACTTAACAAATGTACTTATCCTTGCTAGTTCATGTTTAATACATGAACTAATGTTAACAAATGAGATCTTATTGTAAAATGTTACAGAAAAAAGTAACTTGGGCATTATAGTGTGTTTTTAGTAAGGACTGTAAGTTAATACATCATTTAAATATTATTTCAAATCAATAATCATTTCTAATCATCATTTTTCTGGCTAAAGAATGATTTTCTTTTTTTTTTTTTTTTCTTTTTTTTGTAGTTCCCCAGTTTAGATGTATATCAAATTTGAGTAGACTGAAAAGTGGAATTAAATTTTCTTCCTCCATTCAGAACTTACATACATAATTTAAAAATTTGATTATGACTGATACTGTAAGGTAATTCTTTGCAAGCCAACATCAGTTTAAAGTTTTCAGATATTCCGTAGTTTAAGATGCCTCTTCTTAGGGCATCTTAAACTACAGATTATCACTTTAAACTGATCATTTTCAGACCTCTAGATCATTTGCTTTGTTCCGAAACAGGGACTTAATTTGTTACCATGTTGCAGTTTCCTCATGGTTTGGTTCACTTTCACAAGGAAACATTTTAAAGTGTACCGAAATGTGTTTATGCAAGTCTTCTTATTGACACTGGCCATCTCCTCTGCGTCATCCATCAAGATGGATTGAGAAGTTTATTGTGGATTTTTCTGTTGCCGTCGTGATACACACAAACACTTATACAGTAACCATCATTCCTGCTCTAACTAATTATATATATTTAATATGTTTTTGAAACCATTATTATTCATGGAAATGAATCTCTTGGTATTTTGGGTAGTTGTTAAAGTAAAATTTATCCCAGAAAGGCATTTATATCTATCCCATCCCAAATATATATATGTGCAGTTAGAGCTGGAATCAAAGCTTTTTTGGGACAGCTTTCTTGCAATTCACGGAGAAAAGCAAAGCAATCACACAATATTTAAGATGAAGAGGTTTGCTCTTTGCTTTTCACCTGTGAGAGCTAATGTGCTCTCTCACAGAATCAGACACTTCTGCTTTTTATATACCCTAACACATTTCCTGCTATGAATTATAATAGTGCTTGATTCGTTGAGTCGGATTGCTTTCTCACCTCACGTTTTTCAATCTCGGAGTTATTGATTTGGTGCGGATCAGAGCACGATTTCCATGTTCTTGTAAGCCTAAACTAACCGAACTAAGGTAGAAAACGCACCAGGTTTACTGATCAAACTTGAGTTAAATAACTTTGTGACAGTGTTCTGACGTAGAAGCCGGAAACACTGCACTGTGTTTACTACGTGAACAGCATAGGAGACTAACATGGAAGAGAGGAAATTGTCATTATTTTTGTTTGTTTTTTGCGCACAAAATGTATTCTCATTTCTTCATAACATTAAGGTTGAACCATGAATCACATGGACTGTTTTAGTGATGTTTTTACTACGTTTCTGGGCCTTGAAAGTGGTAATGACGTTTCAGTCTCTCTGAGGTCAGAGAGCTCTCAGATTTCATCAAAAATATCCTCATTTGAGTTCTGAAGATGAACAAAGGTCTTATGGGTATGGAATGACATATGAGGGTCTGTAATTAATGACAGACTTTTTTGGGTGAACTAACCCTTTAATACAGACACATTAAAAGAGCATTTTAGAACAGCACAGAATTATTTAAGAAAGTCGATGCAAGTCTTCACCAAGGATGAGAATAATTATACCTCAAATTGCTCTGATATTATGGGCCTAATTCACTGAATAGTCGCATCCCTTTTTTACACGTGTAACATCTGCATCATATTAACTAATCACCCACAATCCAGTTTAACCAGGCACTATTTGTGCACCATACATAGTTCAGGAAAGGAACTGCTGGAATTATACTAATGTTTTTACTGTATTTTGGATCAAATAAATACAAATACTTGGTGAGCATTAACAAAAATCGAAATCATTCCAACATTTTGACCATTCTTTTAATGAAGTGACTGCTAAAACAGTGTAGACTGCAAAACCGTTCTTAGTGAAATCCCCCCGTGTTTAATTTATTTAACAAATCTAGTCAGTGTATGAGGTCATAGCAGTGGGAACACTGGGCCGTAACCTTGTCTTTTCTTCCAAGAGCTCTTGTTAACCGTGTTGTCTCCTGCGTCAAACTGTCTATCTCCGGTTGAGGATGAGGTTATCCCCTTTGTGCAGTGATCATTCTTGCTTCTAAATCAGGCTTTAAATGTCAGGGACTAATCACAGTGTACTCAGCTGAAAGTGCTTTTCTCCAAACTCAATTACTCTGCTTGTTGTGATGATTTTGCTCTGAGAACGCTTGCTTTCAGGTTTGAATAGTTATTTGTTGGCATGACAGTTTGATGCCTCAGCACTATGGCTTTAGGGAATCAAAGCTGAAGGAGTAGGATGCATAGTTTTACTCCTTTTGTACTTTTTGTCTGGGTTGTGAACCAGTCAAATTGAAAATTTCCTCACTGAATAGCGAGAGGTTTAATGGCGCAGTTTCCATTCCAGCAGAATGGAGTACAATTCCATGCACAAAGTATGATTAGCCAGATAACCTAAAGTTCTCGCAAAAATAAAATTTGTTTCTACTTACTCACGTCATTCTAAACTCATGACTTTTTATTCTTCTGCAGGATTGCTAAGGAACAGTTTTTAAGAATTTGACTCATTTTTGTTCATGTTATGAGCCTCAATGGGCCCCAAAACTTCCAAGCGTCTAGCTGTGTTTTACTTAATATCCAGAAGAAGTGTACTGAGAAATTGTACTTAAAGTGTCCCTATTATGTTTTTTTGTTTTTTCCCAGATATTACCTTTTATGTAGGGCAGGGGTCTTCAACGTTTTTCAGGGCAAGGACCCCTTAGATGAGCGCCCGCTAGTTGACAGTCGGCTTAAATTCTTTCGGTGCGTTCAAGCTCATATTTTTTAGAACTTCACCTTGTAACTTTACTGTCAGGTGGACGATTATACATCACACCTGAACTTTAAGCTGTGTTACAAGCGATCCATTCTGGCGAGCTAAATTGTATATAAATTACATTAGACAGTAGCGTTTTCAAATTATAGCGCTCACAGTCTGCGTTGACAGTAGAGATCACGTGACTGCACGTGGACGGAAGGGTTTTATTAAAGCTGTTAATGTAATACTATTTGTAAAATCAAGTTATTTAAATTTGACTTTGTGATGTTTTTACACGTTTTTTTTTTAATTATTAGTATTATTTGTGATCAAACATAAATTGACGGACCCCCTGCAATACTGCCGCGGACCCCCGGTTGAAGACCCATGATGTAGGGTGAAATATCGCTTTTTTTGACCTGCCCGACAACTCTGTAGTTGTAGCTGAGACCTGCAAGAGTTTGGTTCATGCTGTCGACATGTCGAGAAGATGCTGTTTAGTGCTGTTTGGGAATATATAACATTTAATATATATCTGTTGTAAAGCCAAGCTGCTCCACCCGTCACCATGATGGTATACCCCCACAACTTAACATAAACACTTCTAAATTACTATAGCAAAACATTAAAAAAATTTTTAGCATTTACTCTCCCTTTCGAGTGTCATGACAAAGCATGCTGGGAAATAAAATTCTCAGCCCAGTTTCAGCATCTAATTTTAAAGAACCAAGTTAATAAAACTCAAAACAATGACACAATTCACATTGCTTAAAATGTGTTTTGTGAACTCAAAAGGAAAAAGATTTAAATATTCACAAAAGTTAATTTGAGTTTAATTTAAGTTTATCTTATTCAAACCACTTCATTAGATTGAGCATTAGGGTTTACTTGAAGAACTGTTACATAAATACTTTATTCCTCCATATAGAGGCTTTATAGAGGTGTTAACAAAGACTATAGAATAACACAAGACTCATCACTCGAATTATTTTGAATATAGGAGTAAGTGCAACATGCAATATGGCGGAAAAAAAGTCCCACCTTCTAAATAAGAGCCATTTATCATCGCGTCACAACAGTCGAAAACAGTCAGACGCTCACTTAGGACTGCGCATGCGCATTGGCTTAATCCAGCCTGAAAAACACCGTTTTTTTTTTGACATGATTCGAGAATTTAGAAACAAAATTTACGAGACAGTTGTCAGATTTCATCGAAAGCTTGGCAAACAGCTTTGGAGAATTTGATGCTTCCCCATTCAAAGAGATAAGTGCTGCACTTGAGATGCCTGAGAGGCGTTTCAAAGATGGTCGCTGAGTGAAATGACTTGTTTTAAAGGGACTTTGGTGTTAATCTCCAGTATGTATATTATGCTAACTACTCTTGATATCCCCACTCAACTGTTGGATGCAGTCCTGTTAGCACATTCAGTGGAGAAAATTGTCTTTCTCTCCCTGAAACAAGCACATTGTCATGATAATTTGTTAAGTAGGTGGAATGTTTTTGAAAAAGAAAGTAATTTAAGTACTGCTGCATAAATATTCAACTCTATCTTGTTCCACAAAATAAGATTATTTTACCATTCTTATGTATTATGGTATCATTTACGGTTTGTTTGTTTGTTTGTTTGTTTTTTGTTTTATTTCCTTCTTCAATAGTCACTTCACATTTCTGATGGATTCGGTTGGATTATTAAACATTATTACTCAGCTTTCTGGAATACTCCATCCTCATTGGTCAGTTACAGCACTCTGTGATCAAATGCATAAGGAATAATTGACAGCAGGCTGTTAAATTATTGATAATATAATATGTGCTTCAGCACACTTTCCTGAATAAGTAGAGTGTTACTGATAACAAGGTTGTTGTATGTGTGTGAGAGAGAAAGAAAGAGAGTGGGGATGTGCTTTCTGCAGATAATGAAACTAATTTCGAGGAAAAAAATGGAAATAATTATATGCTTTGGCCTATGTCTTTTTTGTTTGTTTGTTTTGTTGTTTTTTCTGGATCTTTTGCTGTGGAAGACTATACAGCTCTTTGAAATAACTGATATTATTTGGCAAAGTGTAACGGAACTGTAATGTGGTCCAGATCTGCTACTACTTTACAGCCAAGGAGTTATCGAAAGCAGAATCAGGCCTTCTAGTGTGCTTTATTATCGTTTTGTGTGATCTCCTACATCGTTCTAGATCCACATTTCTCATAGCACTCTTATTTTTCCTCACATTATCAAATAAATAAATGGACATCAAGTATTGATTTGGGATGAAATCAAGGAGGATCATATAGAGCAGGGTTTCCCAAACAGGAGTTTGTGATGCAACTGCAGTGAATCTCTACATGATCTGCGAGGTTAAAGTGAATTTGGGAATGCAGCCTAGGTTTACTTTATTTACATATTCCATTTCCAAAATATTTGTGGGCAGAACTTACAGAATTTGGGCAGTATCATAGTATAGTTTAATATATACAGTCGTGGCCAAATACATAAATATTGGAAATTGGAAAAGTTGCTGCTTAAGTTTTTATGATAGCAATTTGCATATACTCCAGAATGTTATGAAGAGTGATCAGATGAATTGCATAGTGCTTCTTTGCCATGAAAATTAACTTAATCCCAAAAAAACCTTTCCACTGCATTTCATTGCTGTCATTAAAGGACCTGCTGAGATCATTTCAGTAATCGTCTTGTTAACTCAGGTGAGAATGTTGACGAGCACAAGGCTGGAGATCATCATGTCAGGCTGATTGGGTTAGAATGGCAGACTTGACATGTTAAAAGGAGGGTGATGCTTGAAATCATTGTTCTTCCATTATTAACCATGGTGACCTGCACAGAAACGCGTGCAGCCATCATTGCGTTGCATAAAAATGGCTTCACAGATTGCACCTAAATCAACAATTTATAGGATCATCAGCAACTTCAAGGAAAGAGGTTCAATTCTTGTAAAGAAGGCTTCAGGGCGTCCATGAAAGTCCAGCAAGTGCCAGGATCGTCTCCTAAAGAGGATTCAGCTGCGGGATCGGAGTGCCACCAGTACAGAGCTTGCTCAGGAATGGCAGCAGGCAGGTGTGAGCGCATCTGCACACACAGTGAGGCCAAGACTTTTGGAAGATGACCTGGTGTCAAGAAGGGCAGCAAAGAAGCCACTTCTCTCCAAAAAAAACATCAGGGACAGATTGATCTTCTGCAGAAAGTATCGTGAATGGACTGCTGAGGACTGGGGCAAAGTCAAATTCTCCGATGAAGCCCCTTTCCGATTGTTTGGGGCATCTGGAAAAAGGCTTGTCAGGAGAAGAAAAGGTGAGCGCTACCATCAGTCCTGTGTCATGCCAACAGTAAAGCATCCTGAGACCATTCATGTGTGGGGTTGCTTCTCATCCAAGGGAGTGGGCTCACTCACAATTCTGCCCAAAAACACAGCCATGAATAAAGAATGGTACCAAAACACCCTCCAACAGCAACTTCTTCCAACAATCCAACAACAATTTGGTGAAGAACAATGCATTTTCCAGCATGATGGAGCAGCGTGCCATAAGGCAAAAGTGATAACTAAGAGGCTCGGGGACCAGAACGTTGAAATTTTGGGTCCATGGCCTGGAAACTCCCCAGATCTTCATCCCATTGAGGACTTTTGGTCAATCCTCAAGAGGCGGGTGGACAAACAAAAACCCACTAATTCTGACAAACTCCAAGAAGTGATTATGAAAGAATGGGTTGCTATCAGTCAAGATTTGGCCCAGAAGTTGATTGAGAGCATGCCCAGTCGAACTGCAGAGGTCCTGAAAAAGAACGGCCAACACTGCAAATACTGACTCTTTGCATAAATGTCATGTAATTGTCGATAAAAGCCTTTGAAACGTATGAAGTGCTTGTAATTATATTTCAGTACATCACAGAAACAACTGAAACAAAGATCTAAAAGCAGTTTAGCAGCAAACTTTGTGAAAACTAATATTTATGTAATTCTCAAAACTTTTGGCCACGACTGTACATATAAAAATCATCAAATATGAATTTTTTATTTCTGTTTTATTTCCAAGAGTTTTTATTTTGTGTGAATGTGTCATTAAATTATTCAAATATTAATTTATAATCTCAGTGGGCACTTCAAGTAAATTTTTGATTTCTAAGGGATTTTGCAACCTTTTATTTTGTCCCGATTTATTACTGTTTCAATGCAGTTCAGGTGTTCTGGGTGTTTTTAGCATGTTGCCATGATGTTGCTTGGGACTTCTGTCTAGTTACTTCCTGGAACTAGTCAAAAGATTCCTCTCTCCAAGTCTCTTTGATATTCTGGTCTCTCACGTCCCTCCTGCAATGTCTGAACATTTTCACCCATTTCATCATTCACCAGGTGAAAATGTCTGATCCCATAACTGACTGTGTCCCTTATTTAGGAGTGCAGTCCCACTCCCGACATCATGATCTAAACAATTTTTAACCTGACTTTTCAAGTGCTAATAATCTCTGAATAATCCCGCTCCTTCTTCCTCTTCCTCATTACCATAGCTCTAGTTAACTCCAGCTCAGTTCCTCGACTGCTCCCGGAGGTAGACTGAGCAGTCTGTCAGAGTCAATCCATCAGTCCACGTTCAGCCATGTGAGAAGCCCCCTTATGTACAGAATTCACCCTCCCATTTCTCTCTTACTTGCAGAGGTTAACTCCCTTAGCACTCTCGAAGTCTCCTCAGCTGTCCTCCACACTCAGCTGCAATGTATTATGCAGATGAAGGCCACTCATTATTGCTGTCCTTACTGTCTGTTGGAGCAAAAGACGTCGTCTTGCAGCTTGTGAATATGCTGAGTATAAAGAACAAAATATTAAGAAAGTGTGTGCTGACAGCCAAATTTAAAGGATGAATTGTTGACATTAAAGAAAGCTGTATTGAGTACTTTGGCATAATCCAACTTTATTATTTCTTAATTAAAAAAGCATTGAAGCTTTGTTAAAGACACAATTTTACTAAAAAACATTATTTTCACATATATTTCACATTGTTGCAGCACCTCTCTTCCCAGTCTGTGTAGTTCCGTCTTGCTGGACTTGAGAAAGCTCAAGACTACAATCTAGGCGTTTCAGGTAGTTCAGAAACAATGTTGACTGATATAGAGAATAACTCCCTTTGGAGTGACTTTCTGCTTTGTAAAGGCCCGTTCACACCAAGATGATAACTATTAAGATAACCATAATGATAAGTAATAAATTAGCATCCGCACCGGTGGACGATAACGCTCTGTTTATTCCAAGCATGCGCTGCAGATTTGTCATCTGCCATCTTGAAGGCTTGAGCTCTTTAAAGAAAGATGTATTCTTATATTGGCTGTCATTGTTTTTATCGTTCATCAGCTGGGGGAAAAAATCATTCAAAAAGAGACTCCAGCGATAATATTCCTCTGTGCCAGTGTGCTGTTATTGTTGTAATGTGAACTCTGCTATTCCTTTATACTTTGTATCATTTTAATTATAGTTATCATCATTGGTGCAAATGGGCTTAAGCTGAAATAATAAAAAAAAAAAAGATAAATATTAGATGAAAAACCTAAAAGTTAGATCTAAAGTAAATGTTAATGTACGTACCAAATAAATGTTTTACGTTGAAGCAGTAAAACTACTCACTGGAAATAAATAAAACTGAACTGAAACTAAAAATAAATGAAACCTAAATAATATTTATTAAAACATAATTAAATTGACCAATTTTTATAATGACTTCAAAACTTAAAATAATATACATTTATTAATAAAGTATATAAATAATCAAGATCAATAAGCCTCCTAAAAATAGCAGATAATTTGTCCTTTTATGACAAGGCAAGGTTAAGAAAATGATCAAATGTCATGTGGTGCGACTCCCAAAAAACGCAATGATATTTATGAATAAACAATTAATAATGTTTGTAATACATTCTTTTTTACCTTTTAAAACAATAAGAAACATAAAGCATGCACATACACTCTCAAAATTTTCTTTTTACTTCCAGCAAATTAAATAGATTTTTTTGTTAAAAATAGAATCAAACTTTTTTTGTTGTGAATAGCAACATGCATACCAAGAGTACATTTTTAAGAACTTAAAGTTTAGACAAAATTTGTGAACATCCATTTAGGACACTCTCGTTTGTCAGTTACCCCATGATAGAATGTGAGGACAATATTTTCCAACATAAATTTGTCAGTTCATCACACAAAGCTATTTTATGGCTACAGTGTAAATGGACCACTTTTATCGTGCTTTATTTGTCTTTTTATTTTTAGATTTTGTTGCATTTAAAAAAAAACAACTTTTCCCTTTCACTTTTAAGAAATGGAAAAGAGTGACAAGTGCCTTCTTCAACATTTGTCTTTTTCTCTTAAATGAAGCTCATATTTTCTGGAAAAACTTTTCACTTTGGCGTGAATTATTCTTTAAAAGTGTGTGTCCACCACAGCTGTGATGGGAAGGACATTGAACACGCATATGCTCCCAGGCATAAACAACATGCACAAATGTTCTGTATCCGTCTTTCCCCAAAGCCGTATGTCTCACACAACCCCCTTTTCCTGGGTTCCTGTGGGCGGTGAGCATCAGCGAGTCGGGTTATGTGCACTCTGTTGGTCAGTGTGGATACGTAAATCCGCCTAATTTCTAGGTCACTGTTGAGTCGGGCCTGGGGCTGTTGCTCTATTCCGGTTGATAATGAAGGTCTTGCAGTGAAACATGCAGTCATGTTCACCCACAGTGCAGGCCCTGTAACATAATTGTAAAAGTTATAAGCACTCCCTTTTTAGAGGTTAAACTTTTCTTTTCAGTAGAATATTCAGTCTGAATTAGCATACAAATGCACGTCTGGTGATGCATGTTTAATGGTGGCTGATTTAAATGTATAATATTCATACACAAAGTGATGATGTAGCTGTAAATGTGCAAACACTGACTGAAGCAGATGAGTTCTGATGTGCAGTGTGTGCTGTCTGCGTCTATCTTTCTTTCATTCTTTCACCTTTTTGTACTCTTTGGTTCTTTTGTGCTTCCATTTACAGTACTTGATCATTCTTTCTTCCCTTTATGTAGGTTTTTTTTTGTTTGCTCTTTCTTTCACTCTATTTTCACTTTCATTTATTTGTTCGAGTGCGCATGCTTTGTTGTAGAACTTGAAGTCATCTGATTAGGTTTTTTTTTGTTCTTTTTTGTTTGTAATAACAGCCTCTCTGTAATCAGATGCTTTTCCACCATCAGGCTGAACGGTTGTAAGAATGCCGAGGAATCCTCATCACGGTTGGCTAGCCGTGCCGGTAGAATGCGTGTTGTGACATCTCCACTCAGGATTGGTTACTCGTATGTTGCCTGGCTACCGGTTTCTCTGCAGCTGGCTAAGCACGCTGATAATGAAATTAAAAGAAATATCTGCGCATCCTCCATAATGTCTATAAGTTCTTGCATTACCAAGGCTTGGCCAGATCAGCACAGGAGGGAATGGTTAAGCAAAAGAGCAGTTTGGTCTGACGGTGAAAAGCGGCTATTGTGATTTGTTCAGAAGACAATTTTATACTGGAGGACATTGCTTAACACTTACAGTGTTTACATAGCGCATCAAGTTCTTTTATTTAAGAAGAGCAAATGAAATTCAGTTGTTCATGAGAGTTCTCACTTCATGTCTTCACAGAAACCCAAGCAGAAAAACTGGCACCCTCCCGATGGCTTCGTTCTGGGGTTCTGGACTCTAATCATGATGGTGTTCTTCAAGGCCTATGGCATCAAACATCTCAAACACATCTTCTGATCCCACAGAGGAACCTCCAAAGAACCTCCATAAGAGAGTCCTCCATAACTGTCTTCATGATTGATTTGGTCAGGAATAGGTTATTTATTTTTTGATGCAAGTTTCCCTTTCTTTGGGTTTTGCTGTGGATCATTTTTTTTGAAAGCGACATGCACTGACTTGAGTAGAAACATTCTTTGTTGTTTGTAGCTCTGTAGTGAAACCATTTGAATTTCACACAGGGACTTTCTTTTGAACTAAACACACACAGACACCTTGCAAGGAGAAGCATACTTCTTGTTTCTTTCTTTGTTTTTTGGTACTTTAATTTCCAGTCATAATTTCAACTCTTCAGTATGGAAGCTTGTTTCTGCCACGGAAGAAAAAAAAAACACAATTCTGACTGTTTATCTTGCAATTAACTTTTCCTGACTATATTTGTTTATATCTTAAAATTCCAACTTCTTTTCATAATTGTGAGATATATACTCACAATTGTGAAAAATTACTGTTTTATTTTTATTCTGTGGTGGAAACAAGCTTCCATACCTCAGCCCAGGGAAGACTTATAATATTTTTATTATAAATAGACTTTATAATAAGACTTATACTAATATTTTTCATTTATAATGGGACACATGGATTTGTAACTAGTAATGAGGGCATACACTCCTCCCAGATTTCTTCATTTTGTTCTCAGTGGGATGAGATTATTTATTAGCTTTTTTACAGATATTCTGAATTTGTATTTGCAATTGCTGATCTATTGTTTCAGTCGCACTTTCTATTTTCCATTCTTATTCTTTGATGGTTATATGAAGTGGGAAAAGACTATGTTCACGGTAGCACTGAGAAGAGTTGTTAAAACCAACTGTGAACACATGTGAAACCACTTAAACATAATGTAAGGAATGTATTTCACCACATAATTGAGAGAGTGAGCAATTATTTTGCATTAAGAAAATGAAGCTCATTTTTAAGTTTTTTGTTTGTTTGTTTGTTTGTTTTTTGCTTTTGATTTTTTTTTCTTATAATGAAAATAAACATCTCGTGGTCATTTAAGTAAAACTTTTGTTTTTTTTTAAAATTAGCATATAAATAAAATATATATATTAAATTCTAACATGATGTGTAATTAATAAGACAAGTTATTTCCAAATTACAATAATGAGAATGGGCTTGTTTTTCGCATGTCAAGCTGCTGAAAATGTCAAATATCTTATTTGATCCTAAAATAGATCCTACAGGATGCTTCATTTTTGCGCTCTCTCTCTCTCTCTCATACTCTCTCTCTCTCATATATATATATGTAATGAATTTTTTTGTTTTGTTTCATGAGGTTAACCCAGCAATAAATGTGAGGAATTCATGGACAGCAAACACATTTCCATGTACAGAAACCAAACCACTCCATTTGCCTTTGGCTGTGTCCTGTATCTGTCCATTAGCGTCTCCGCTCCACTTGAACTGCGTTAAGAACGTGCTCTAAAAGGGGTCGACCGAATTCACCCCCAGCTACACAGTAAGTGTGAATGAGAGATTGACAAATTGGATGACTCTAATTCATTTTTTTTTTTTTTTTCTGTCCGTCTAATGCATCATTAACTGTTGGTAGGTCAAACATCACAAATTGTTTAGGAGAACCCACATAAAAATATTCACTGTCTCTCAAGTTTTGCGAGAATTTCTAATCTGCCATTTTGCCTTTTTTTTCCATTTATGTTCTTTTGCTGTGCTTTTTTTATCATAAAACTGGCTAAAGGTGACGTTTTGAATAAAGCCTACAGAGAAAAGATTTTGAATGCTTTTCATGTTTTCTTCCTTTTAAAACTTGAAGGAAACTACTAGCAGAAAACTAATGGAAAATCGTGGAAAACAGGAGCAGCATCTTTTTTTTTTTCGGCATGAAATGAAAGAGAACAAAGAACTCACATTTTACAGTGGAGAAGCATTATGAAAATGAATCCTTATTACAGAATGTTGAGTTATAAGAAAGCTGAATTATTTAGTCGTGGTTATGTTGTCTTAAAAATCTACTTAATACATATATTATTAGGCAATGAAATACAGGTCAAATTTAAATTATAGGCTGTCAGCTCTCTCAACTAAGTCATTATTAGTCATGCTAATTGCATATTTCAGTCATGCAGACCATTTAAAGCTAATTAGTGCCCATTAAAAAGACTTTTTTTTTTTTTTTTTTCCCAGAATCCAATATGTTAAATAGATCCAAAAACTTTTTAATGGTTTATCATAAGTACAATCAATAAATACAGGTCAACATGGATTCACCCTACTTTAAATTAATGATATATTTAACCATTATTTTCCAAATGAGTTGATAGTGGAATAATGGCATCTGGACCTTTTGGCTTTTTTGAGCAAATATAATCTCGCACAAAAAGAAAAAATCTGCCATTTTTTTATCCTGCATTATATTTTATTATTTTCAAATATCCTCCTGACTTCCAGAAAAGTTTTGTGAATTTAGTATTTTTATGTCATTACATTGTTAGAGCATAAAAAAATGGGAAAAAAAACATTTTTGAAAAATGACTCTATGTCCTCTGTAGTGGACACCAAGATGCAGTTTTTTATTTTCTTATTTTTTAAATAAATAAAAAGACATGAATAGATGTGAAAAAGCTAAAAGTTTTTTGTACTAAACTTTGTATAAAGATGATTCTCAACTATGCTGAAAGATATAACAGAATGATTTGATATACCATTTTGCTTTATGTAATGTGTGTGTAAAATGACCATAAACGAAATATCATTTTTATAATATCATCTAATATTATTTCTTATTCCCTATTCACTTGTGTTTCCCAAAATGCCTGATAAACAAAAGCTAAATTTTGACTTCATAACATTTTCCTGAAATATTAATTTATGATAAACCATTTGAAAATGAGTCGGATAATAACAAAATATCATCATATTTCCATAAGGGTGTTAAAGTTGATCACTAAATTAATGCCAGTGACATGTAAGGTCACAGAGGAACTATATTATAAAATAGAATGTCCTCTACAGACGACAAAACCCCATTGCTGGGAGTCAAGAAGATATGAAATCATTTAGTATGTAATTCCAGGATTTGTTCACTGCTCATGCAATATAAACTCGGGTTTAGTTATAACTCAGCACTAGATCAGTGATTTCATCTGTTTGTTTTCTCGGAGCAGGAGACTTCTGTCTCTCAGTCAGCAACTCACTGTTTGTAAAATAGCTGGGCACTATGGATCAATACACCACCAAGTGTAGTAATCTGGTCTAGCTACAGTGGCCCATATTGCCTTATTTCTCTCCAATTCTCTATTTCAGTGTCATACCGTAGTGCCACACTTGAGCTGTTCTTTCAAAACAGAGTCACCTGCTTTCAAGGATTGTATAAAGTGTAGCACAAACTGAAGCTGAGAAAGTGGTCTTGTATTTCCACCACCACGAACATGCTCACTTTACCGTTAAAGGAATTTTCTGGGTTTTATATAATTCTGGATAAATTAATACACTGTAAAAAGTTGTAATAACTATTATCTCTTAGTTAACTGGACAATAAAACTAAAAAAATTTGACTTAACAAGTGGAAATAAGTTGGTACAAAAACTGTCTGATCAACTTAATTTGAATTGTTGACTGGACATACACATGCAAGTTTACAAGCACACTTGTTGGTTTGGTAAACCCAACTTGAAAAAGGTTCAAATGACTGGTTTTGTTGTGTTGGCTCAGCAAAAATCTATGTAAAAGTCAGTTTAACTATGTTTAATACAACCTAAACCAAGTTTCTTTCCATAAACTTAAAAAGTTTAGTTTTGTGAACAAGGTTTTGCAAGTTCTAAAAAATCCTAAAAAAAACTTCTGCCAACTTTTTTTTTTTGAACTCACCATTTTGGTGGATGGTGTTTCCTTTGCTTGGGCACTTCATTTATATTATTGTATTGTGTTGAAATCACAGTTCATATATTTGTATGCAACTGAACTTCACAATCCATATATATATATATATATATATATATATATATATATATATATATAATTATATATATGAATAACATGACCATCTTAATTTATGCCAGTTAATGATCATTTAAAAGTTAACGGCAGCACTTATAAACACACAAACAGTTGCAAACTTACAGTTGTGTTCAAAATTATTCAACCCCCACTGAAATTGATTGTTTTGGCCGGTTTGACATTGATTGATCATTCAGTCATCCTGCTTACAATTAAATCAAAGAGGCACGTGTAGGTCAGACAAATATAACATAACATTTATAATGAAATAACCACAAATGTCTTTTCTCTGCTCACATCATTATCAGTTTTATTCAACCCCCAAGTGACATTCAATCTTAATACTTAGTACAACATCCTTTTACAGTTATAACAGCTTTTAAACGTGAAGCATAGCTTGACACAAGTGTCTTGCAGCGAGCTACGGGTATCTTCGCCCATTCATCATGGGCAAAAGCCTCCAGTTCAGTCACATTCTTAGGCTTGCGCACTGCAACTGCTTTCTTTAAGTCCCACCAGAGGTTCTCAATCGGATTTAAGTCTGGTGACTGCGATGGCCATTTCAAAATGTTCCAGCCTTTAATCTGCAACCATGCTCTAGTGGACTTGGAGGTATGCTTGGGATCATTGTCCTGTTGAAAGGTCCAACGTCTCCCAAGCCTCAGGTTTGTGACGGACTGCATCACATTGTCCTCCAATATCTCCTGGTACTGAAGAGAATTCATGGTACCTTGCACACGCTGAAGCTTCCCAGTACCTGCAGAAGCAAAACAGCCCCAAAGCATGATTGACCCCCCGCCATGCTTCACAGTAGGCAAGGTGTTCTTTTCTTCATAGGCCTTGTTCTTCCTCCTCCAAACATAGCGTTGATCCATGGGCCCAAACAGTTCTAATTTTGTTTCATCAGTCCACAGAACACTATCCCAAAACTTCTGTGGTTTGTCCACATGACTTTTGGCATACTGCAGTCGACTCTTCTTATTCTTTGGAGACAGCAAGGGGGTGCGCCTGGGAGTTCTGGCATGGAGGCCTTCATTACGCAGGGTGCGCCGTATTGTCTGAGCAGAAACTTCAGTACCTACATCTGACAAATCTTTTCTCAGTTCCTCAGCAGTCACACGGGGACTTTTCTCCACTCTACGCTTCAGGTAGCGCACAGCAGTCGAAGTCAGCATCTTCTTTCTGCCACGACCAGGTAGCGTTTCAACAGTGCCCTTTGCCTTGAATTTGCGAATGATGCTTCCTATGGTGTCTCTTGGTATGTTTAACATCTTTGCAATCTTCTTATAGCCATTGCCCTTCCTGTGAAGAGTAATCACCTCTTCTCTTGTCTTCCTGGACCATTCTCTTGACTTCACCATGTTTGTAACCACACCAGTAAATGTCTAGAAGGAGCTGAGTATCACAGTCATTTTAAAGCTGCCTAATTGGTGCTTATTAGGCTTTATTGCTGCTCCCTGACATCCACAGGTGCTTTCAATACCTGATTGAAAACACTTCAATGGACCTCTGTTCTTCAGAGTGGTAGTCTTTAAGGGGTTGAATAATTGTGTCAATGAAGAATTCACAAAAGAAACATTTACTACTCTATTACAAAACCAATTGATGTAATTTTAGTTGCATATGCTTCTTTAAGAAGTCCTTGTAGGATTTCATTCTGAATTCAATTACAAATGTACTCTAAATTCTCTAAAACCATTTACAGCATTGGGGGTTGAATAATTTTGAACACAACTGTAAGTGGGTTGATTATCAATCATCAGTTTGTGACAATATTGTGTAATTGACTATACTTGAGTCACACAGACTTCAACATTCAGCATGCTAAACACAACGATGGTAACAATTAAATTACAGTGTACCAATTTCCAATAGTATTTTTTCGTTCACTCAACTTCAGACATTGAGTTCTACAGACCAAAAAAGTTGAATTGGCTCAACTTAAAAAGGCTTGTTAAAAAACAGTTGCACCTCTCTGCAAAACCAACAATCGTAAGTTAACCCAATTAAATATTTTTTGTATGACTGACAACTTAATTTCAGTCAGTGTAACTGTTTTTACAAAAGTTGAGTAAACTCAAAAAAGCTGTACCTTGAAATTTTAAGTCGAGTCAACATTTTATTTTTTACAGTGTAATGGAACATTAATAATGGAACTGGATTAAATATCTTGACTGTTCGGATCCCAGTCTGACACCTGTAATGCTCCCTGAAACATAATCGTGCACTGTTCGCTTGTTGGCCAGAGAAGAACTGGCCCCGACTGAGTCTGGTTTCTCCCAAGGTTTTTATCTCCATTTTGTCACCTGATGGAGTCGTTGCTTGCCGCTGTCGCCTCTTGCTTAGTTGGAGACACTTGATATTCAACAATGTTTTCGATCTGCCTGCATTGACACCATTGTATGCGAACTGAACTGAGCTGGACAATGACATCCCTGTTTTCTTTAGAGCTGCTGTATAGATAAATTATCTAAATGACTAACCAAAGATCTTACAACAGATGGAATCAATACTTACTTAAGCTGGACAATGAGCTGAGCTGCTGCACAGCCAAAATGATGTTCCTCTATCACTGTAAAGCTGCATTGTAAAAAGTGCTATATAAATTAAGATGACTTGACTTGACAAAGGCTATCTTGTCTGGTCTAAGCCAACAGAAGGTCTACTGTGGCACAAGTCACAAAAAATTGGAACGGGAGGAACGTGTCACAACACACAGTGCATCACACTCCTCTGTTTATGGGGCTGCGTAGCCGTAGACCAATCAGACTGCCTATGATGACCCCTGTCCACCGTTCAAAGCACCTACAGTGGGCATGCGAGTGTCAGAACTGAACCTTGGTGCGGTGGAAAAAGGTTGCCTGGTCCGATGAGTCCCGTTTTCTTTTACATCACGTGAATGTTCTGCTGCGAAACACTGGGTCCGGCCATTCATGAGGACATAAATTTGACATGTGCCTCCTACATAATTATTGTTGCAGACCAGGTCCATCCCTTCATGACACCGGTGTGCCCTGGCGGCAAGATAATGCACAGATTGTTCAGGAATGTGATAGAGTTCAAAGTGAAAAATCCCCCAGATATCAATCTAATTGAGAATCTGTGTGGTTATCTTTCATGGTGTGAACAGGCCGTTACAGTGAGACATGTTCAACTTAAGTAAGTGGAACCAATCTATAGATATCAATCACAAGATATGAACAGTATTGCATGTTAACATGATGTTAGTAGGAAAAATTCACACTTTAAAATGAGGTCTGATTTGTTAACATTAGTTAATGCATTAATAACGAGCGATATATTCTTACAGCAATTGTTAGTGTAGGTTAATGTTGATGTTAGTTCACAGTGCATTAACTAATGTTAACCGATGCATCTTTTGATGTTGAAAATGTATTAGTAAATGCTGAGATTAACATTAAGATTAATACATACTGTAGAAGTATTAATTGTTCATGTTAACAGACGTTAACAAACCATCCCTTATTGAATAATGTTACCAAAATCACTTACTATGCTTTTCTGTGTGCTTATATCCAAATGTATGTCGATGCCATGACAACATAACAGGTAAAAAAAAAAAATTTATATATCTGTAAAATGGTAATAAACAACTAATATAATAGACAATAACAGAGGAATTAAAACGATAAGCTTCACATTTGTCATTTTAAATCCTTTACAAATTTCCCAAGTTTCTTTCTTTTTTCTTTAAAATACATGTTGATTCTGTGTGGTAATCAACATTGTGCCACAAATTGTGTTGATCGAACAACTTCTGAACCCAGAATATTCCTTTAATTAACCTTTTAGCTATTCCTCTGTTTTTAAAATAGACTGACTTATTATGGCCAGATCAATTATGATAACAGCCCTGTTAATTATAATAGGAATGACTTTATCTTGCAAAGCCTTTTTTCCTACTTGCTGTGTTTTGAAAGTGACATGATTTTCTCCACAGCTGTTTGCAAATAGAAATAAATCTCTCAGAATTCTAGCGTGTCCCTTCAAGACAGACAGGCCTATATCAGCATTTATACAACGAACAGTCGCTTTTGCAATAATTCACGCTATAATGGGCCAACCCATCACTCATAGCTGCGTGGTGAATCTGCAAACATTTGTGCATTCGACAGCAATGCCAACTTGTCAGTCATCTGGGGCGCATTAATGCGACGGCTGCTTTAACAGTCCCGACGCGTGTGTACATTTGCATGACTGACGGGCGAAGTGCGGTCACGGTCGTTGACGCGTGGCCTCCTGCTGTGACGGGCATAATTACACCTGTGTGCATTCTGTACATCTCTGACACTGACCACGAAAATAATGCATGTTGGGTTTCTATTTCATTTCAATACGCTCTGTGTTGCCTTCATGCAACTGCATTTCTTGTGGGGTTCAGTGCTGTTTTGCTGGATCTGAAACTTGGCAGCAAGACTACGTCTCCTTACACGTTCCATCTGAAGTCATTTAAATATTGCAGTTTTGATAAATGTGAGAACTCAAAGCTGCAGGATCACACTGCTTATTAATTGTCATATTTTTAATGTGTTTTAACAAACAAATTGTTTATTGTTCATGTTAAAACATGTCAAATCAATCTCACTGTCAAGTACAATCATTTGCGCCATTTATCTTCTGTGTAATGGTTTCTGCAGTGTGCGACTTTCTTATCTTAAGAAAAATAAGAATAAAAGAAAGATAGATAGATAGACAGATAGATAGATAGATAGATAGAAAGGGGTATTCATTATTACACAGGACATTATTGGTTTTGTTGATTATTTAAAGCAAGACACTACAGGCAAAAACATGAATTTTTCATGCACTGGTCAATTTTGGGATTTTAAGTTTGGCTTTGTTTTTTTTTTCCTTGTCATTTCAGACTAGTTTAAGGGAGAACTCCAAAATACACTTTTAGGTGTGTTTTTTTTTTTTAAATGTACGTTATCTATTTGTGTCTGATCAAGGCTGTTTTCTCAAAATTAGCTTTTTCTCCTGCACTGAGTCAGAAATCTCCACTTCAGCAGCACTTATATACATCAAATGTTACAGAAACTGTATTCTGAAGGTTTTTTTTTTTTTGGTTTTTTTTTGAGCAGTTGGTTCATATATCATTTTCCTGATTTTAACATTCCTAAAAGCTTTTTTTTTTCTTCTGGAAATTGACAGTATTTTCAGATTTTTGAAGTGTCAAAAAGAGAAATCAATGAGAAAACCCTTTAACTGCAATATTTCAACAAAATGAAATTAGTGCATATTTAATTAGATAATGCATATCATTTTGAAACATAACATTTCATGAAACTTAATAAAAAAAAAGGTTGCTTGTGTTTTTAATATTATCAGTTAGCTTTTTTACCTATTTACCTGGGGTGTCTTGCCTTAAAGACAACATGAATAAAATGTACTTGTTTACTTTCTTAGGCTACGTTTACACAACAACAATGTACTAAAACATTTTAAAAACATAAAAGACGACAATACTGTCAAAACAATCCCGTTCACACGGATCCGTGAGAACAACTAAAATTACTGCCAGGCCAGTAATTGGCAATTAGTAATTTTGTTACACAGAGACGATGGCGGTATTGTTTTCAAAAACTTGGACTACGAATCCAGTTTTCAAAAGGTTGTGTTTTCAGGCCCCCCCAAAATGCTGTTGTTGTGTAAAAGAACAACCTCACGTTTTTAGTTGAAATAGTGTTGTGTAAACGGCCCCTAAGTACACATTCATGGTCTCGTTAAGAATTGTTTATCGCTTCACACTCTTCCAATTTTTTTTAAGTGGTTCTCATAATCAAATTTAATAAAAAATACGCCTGTCTAGCTGATCTCCAACCAGCAGTCACATAGAGACCATGTTTCACAGTCAAATCAATTCCAACTGGATAAAATGAAGTTGCACCGTTTCGTTCTCTCATTGAATATCCCTTAGTTTCCCTTAGAAATATGCCATAATATGGAACTAAAATGACTCGAGAATGTCTTTTACACTGACTTTAGCACACGTTTTGTTGCGAGCTGATTCTCAACACGGCAGAGCACTTGGATCCAGCACCCTTTTTCTTTCACACTGTATAAGACTAAGAAATCCCAGTGAAAGTTAGTTGCTGATGAGAATTTCTGAAAGTTGAATGTGTACAGATAGCTGGAATGCTCTTCATACCTAAAAAACCAACGAACAATGCATGTGCAAAAGAATAGGTTTAAGCATCAGTTCTCCATGAATCGCTGTCCTCCCAGAGCGCCCTCTCCCAGCCAAAACGCGTAAAGCTCCGTCCACAGGGCAACAGGAGTTAGCCAGTGGTCTGTTTGAGGCAGTTTGAGAACTTTTGAAGGCTCTGGTAAGAGTCACGTCTTCTGCGATCGGGGAAATGCTGTGGTTGCCGTGTTATTTCTCGGTAAGGGCGGAGGACTCCAGTCCGGCTGGTAGAAATGGATGTTGAATGTTCGAGCCCAGTTAGCAAAGACCCGCTTCTCTGTGATGAAGCGATGGTGGCTGCCTCGTCGGCCTCGCTCGTGGGAGATGTACATGGCACATTCGTCCGGACCCGTGGGTTCGTAGTAGTGATATGGGACAGAGGGGTGCTGAGACTCCCTGTACAAAATGAGAGCAGAGATTAAAATGGGGACCATGTTAAAGTTACCATTGGATTCCCAGATTCCCAAATTAATCCTGAGCTAGATATTCATTTTCAAGGCAATTAACCTGATTTGGTTCAGAGAATAGCTTGCTTTAAGGGGAATAAATTGATTTGATGTAATACATTAAGGTTGGGAGGAAGGTCACGTCTCAGCAGAGAATCACAATGAATCATTTCATTTTCAGCTCCCAGATATTTTTCCCGTAGCTCTATTTCACAGCAGGGATTGCCGTAGCAATATTACACACTATGCATGGAGAAAATCAATAAATGGACATATAGAAAGATCTGATCTTTGACCGTATTGCAAACGTGCGATTCACAATACAATTTGATTTTGAAACATTGTAAACACTGAAATGTTGTGTCAAAAAAAAATGATGAGTGACCTATTTCCAATAGTGAGAAATTGATAACTTATCAATGTTCAGATGATATCGATGATTTTGTATTTAGCACAAAAGGCCGGTATTAGATATTTAATTGTGTTTCGTAATTGCTCTTTTTTTCATATCATTATATTTAGATTATATTTGCCATCACTTTATAATTACTCTGAGTTTTTAGTTTTATTTTGAAATTTGAAAATTATTTATAAGACAAAATAGTATAGAATTTTAAAATCTGCTTTTTATTTATTTTTTGGTGGATTTGGTGGATTCTATCATATTAGATAGAATTGTAATCAGTGTCTGATTATTATTATTAGGTCAGTAATAAAATAAACAAATTCTTGCCAATCTTAATCTTACATTCAAAATGGTGTGGCCAGTAAGACTTCTGTTCAGCAACTTTTGTTGCTGGTAAACAGATGATGAAGACGAAGATAATCCAATATGTTAAGTTTTAATATACAAATATCAAACAGATGGGCAAACAGGGAGCAACACACACACTTAAAATAAACAATACCAGAAAATAAACTAAACTCAGGCAGGAACTTAAATACACAAAGGTAAATGACAAACAGCTGTGAGGATTGTTAGTGTCCATGGTGACTGATGAGTGGCGGTAATGTGGAACAGGGAACACGAGACTGGAGTGACAACAAACTAAAAGTCCTAGAACCGAACATAATGGTGTTAGTACATCCCCCTCCGGCAAAGCGTGTCCTCGCGCCGTGCATCAGAAGGAGGGCCGGAGGGGGTTCTGGAGGTGATGGCAATGTGACGGTAAGAGGTTGGAGTGACGGGTTGGTGAAGGGGTGACAACGAGCTCCCTGAAGCGCAGATGTAGCCCGGACAATGGTGGCGCAGACCACCCCAGTATCGACAGCCTACAGCAGAGTCGAGGATGGGAGGAGCCAAGATGGAGTAGAGGTGACTGACAGCATCTGGGGGACGGATCCTGGATCCATGGCCGCAGATGGAGAGCCAATGAACTCCCGTGACCGAGACCTTGTCGATATTTGTGGCGACCACCGTCCGAGGTGGAGCCAGATTACCCGAGGGGTGAGGGAGAACAGTGAGGAGGAACCCGTTGCAGCCATTGGGGTGGAGGGCTGGAGTGGACGGCTCGCAAGTCTGTGGCAGAAGTGGTGTGATGACAGACCAAGGGGGAGCCGTAAGTCCGAGGGTCTCTGGTAGAGCTGAAGGTGGAGGGAGCCAAGACGCAGCTGACGGGTCGACGATGGAGCGAAGAGGTCAGGATCCTCTCGCACAGGCGCTTCAGGTGGATGCACGACCTGCGGCTCGACGTCACAGGGACTCCCCGGAGATGGCGTGGGGCTGTGGACACCCGGCAGCGGTGGGACCGAAGGACTGGCTGAGCTTCGTGGTGACATCAGAGTCGACAGGGCAATGACAGAGTTCATGCAGATTATTGCAAAGAGGAAATCATAGTCCATATGGTCATAGACGATGATGATGATGATGATGACGATACCGGGTGGGAGTTATTTCCTCACTGAAGTCGATCAGCCAGTCCTCACTCTCCGTAGTCGTTTCTCCCTCGTCCACTGATGTCATGGCCAGACGTATGATGAAGTTTCACTTCCTCTTTGTGTCAGCTCTGGCTGACACGTCGTGGCGGGTGGTAACTCTCTGTCTGCGGGGGGCTCGCACGCGTACTCCGCGGTTGATGGAGGTGATTCGGGCTCTGGGTCTGGGTGTGGTCTGGACCAGGACATGATGACGGCAAGGTGGGAAAACTTAAATAATCGTGGTTCTTCTTATTTGCATAGTCCATCTTATTGGTCCAGTATTCTGTCATGTGTTGCTGCTGGTAAGCAGATGAGGAAGACGAAGATAATCCAATACAAAGTTTTAATATCCAAATATCCAACAGACGGGCAAAAAGGGAGCAACATAAACGACACAGGACCATGAACTGAACTCAGGCAGGAACTTAAATACACAAAGGTAAATGACAAACAGCTGTGAGGTTCCTTAAGTGTCCATGGTGACTGATGAGTGGCGGTAATGTGGAACAGGAAACACGAGACAGGAGTGACAGCAAACTGAAAGCCCTAGAACTGAACATAATGGTGACAAGCATTAATGCTGCTTTCACGTGCTCTCAGAATGATCGTAAATAATGCACATGAATGCCCACCAATTTCAAAACCTTAATGCGATGAGGTGTGAATTATTAAATTTCCAATAGCATGTTAAGGCAGCATGAATCTGCATATTAGAATGATTTCTGACGGATCATGTGACACTGGAGACTGGAGTATGCTGAGCATTCAGCTTTTCCATCACAGGAATAAATTACATTCTAAAATATAATAAAATATAAAACTGTTATTTTAAATCTTTAAATGTCTTCAAGAACATATACAAATCTTGAACAGTAGTATATGTTAAGTCAGAAAAACGCAAAACAGAAACATTTTCACGAGTGGTTCCGGACTTTTGGACCTCACTGTATACCGAAACCCCAAAACAATGCATTGAAATCTGACTTACCTACAGAAATCTGGAGGCACCATGCCATAAACATTGATTCTGTCACAAAGCTCTAAGGCAATAGTCATTGTAAACCAGCCTGTACTTAACCACGAGTTAGAGATTCTCCTGAAAAGAGACAGAGAGAGAGAGAGAGAGAGAGAGAGACTGTCTGCTGAGAACAATACAATGAATATCAAACTGCGAGGCATGCTGTAGTTAACATTCCAGAGGATATTTCCGTTACAAATTCTACACACACAACCACAAGATTATGTCGCGTTTAGAGTAGCGTCCAGATGTCAGGATCGTTTCTACAACTGAACGTTATCATCAACTGTTCATCAGTTCTGCAAACCTGCAGTCTGACATGAAAGCCCTGGTGAATTATGATTAATAAAGGAAAACAAACAGCATTAGTGATCAACAGCCCAGACGTGATTGATTAGAAGCCTCTGATTACTGTTAAATGATCTCAGACAACAGACCATCCACTGTCTGGCATTTGCAATGTAAATAATCTCTTGTGCGTGCGCAAGAATATACAGTGGAATTGATCAACATCTAAACTACAACCTATGGGCTCTTCACACAGAACATGACTTTGCATTCCAATGCAATGCTTTCCTTTTATTTATATTTTTTTGCATATGGCATTCCAAGAGCACAGCACTCAAGAAAAACAAAATTAAATTTTTAAAAGCACGTCTCTTAAATGTTTTATTTATTTTTTGCCATATTTTTTTTCTCACATTTTCAAATGCAAATGGCCCCTTATGGCATGTTTTGAGTGTGTGCGTTCAACTACACCGCTTTTTAATTGTTTTTCTAGGTAAGCATGCACTAGATCAGTGTTTCCCAACCCTGTTCCCTGGATGCAAACCAACAGTGCACATTTTGGATGTCTCCCTTGTTTGACCCATATATTTCTGGTCTTGAGCTGCATCTCATTTCAAAGGCTGCTTGGTCACGTTTGACCCTTTTCCGGCAGTTCGATTGACAGGCGATCTGACCAATCATAACCCTGAATCTGCCATTTTGTCCGACAAAGCAGTCAGGGGAGTTAGTAGATTAATGTTTGTGAACTTGAACTTGAAAAATTGTTGGTACTCACGTCTTTCCACACTTGAAACAACATTCCTTCTGATGTCCATTCATGTTTATGCTATAAATGAACTAGTATGAAGAGATTATCACTAGCTTCACAAGATGCTTGGAGGAGCTACAGCGATCTGTCACGACACATTAAAGAGCCAATATATAGTATCTATTGTTTAAACTTCTTTAAAAAAATTACAATATTTTAAATATGAAACTGTTTCATATCAAAAGTAACCTGCTCTATCTTGTCTGTCAATGTCCTCTTTGTTCCGTAATGTATTTTTCACTCCGTGAGAACATGATGTGTGGCGTGAGAGCGCATGGCTTGTCGGACATAGCAACAGTAACTAAAGGGGGCGGGTCTTTGCGAAGGGTCAATTTAATGAACACATCATCGAGGCGGTCTCATTCAAGAAAGGTACTGCAACTGTCAGATTGCAAAGTAAGAAAGAAAGTTCATTATTTTATTTCACGAGGAATAAGTCAATTTTATTATAGTCACTTTTCTTAAATAAGACATCCTTGATGACGTATCCAGCCTTCAAACGGGACCTCCAGAGGATGCAGTCTCCGAAATGAGACTTGGAGTCTCTGCTAATGCGCTGAGATGAATCAAGTGTGTTTGATTAGGAAGAGTTCAAAAATGTGTAGTGTTGGTGTGTCTTCAGGAGAACAGAGTGGGGGAACAATGTGCTAGATGGATAGCTTTGACCTTCAGATTCTTGCCGTAAACAGTAGGTCATCCGGGTACTTTTTGCCTACTGTTTTATGAATTCTTTAAATTCATACATACTACTCTTTTCACATACTCTTTTCGGCTGGAGTATGCAGGGATGTATATATTTGGATGCGGCCAACCACTATTTTTTTTTAATGAATGAATCTAAGTTTTTTTGAACTAATTGGCTGAATGAAAAATTCAATGACTCACTCGTAAAGAGAGCCACTTATCACAACCTACTAGCGACTCAAATCCTCAACACTATACAGACTGAAAGTGCCCCTGTTTTGCTTTTTTTGAGGTTTCTAATTTGTATGTCTCCTGCAATAGGTTTAAATGCATCAACATTTCAAAATAATTAAATTTTCTCATAATATACACTGCAGCATCACCTCTTTCCCCACAGTCTGAAATGGTTCAATAAATGATTTAGTTTAACTAAACCCCTCCTTGCCGTGAACCTGCTTTGCTCTGATTGGTCTGTTGTAAGTGTTTAAATCCACACTTTTTTGTCATCCTTAAGTCAAAATAAAACATTAATTTATTAATAATATCCATTTCTTTTAATCCCTGGTCACGTAGTTTTGTTTACACATTAAACTCATAGCCACAACAAAATGATCTTGTAGCCACGACAGATTATCACTATCGTGTATCACTGTGTAAACACATGTTCTGTTTAGTTGTTCCTGTGTTCTTGTTTTCGCTCTCCCCTCTCCTTGGTTACTCATTATTGCCACCTGTCTCTCGTTAGGTTTCCTTTGTTTGCCCTGTGCATGAATAATACAATGATTTCAGTTGTTTTTGCGGATCCGTGTGAATGGAAATCGTTTTGACAATGTTGTCATCTGTACGCGAAAAACACTGATTTTGTCTACATCGTGTATGTGTGGTTTTTGTTAGGTTTTCGGTTGTTTTGTGTAGTATTTTATTAAAGACTTCATGTTCTTGGAATTCTCCTTGAATCTTCATCATGTTCCCATGAGTTGATGGGTGCATCCGGAATCACAAACTTCCCAATATATTAGGCAAAAAACAGTGACAAAAGGAGTGTGTCCAAATTCACAGTAGTCATAAAAGAGTAGACAAGAGTACCTACATCTTCTGGTGAGATTCTGAAGTGTGCATTCGATCGACACTTTACTATCCCATGAGGCCATTGGAGAGGATTCGTGAATGGATGTAACGCAATGCAGCTGACGCTGGTAGGTCATGTGATAAGGGCAACATGGCGAATGTAGTACATCCGAATTACATTCATACTACACACACTCATAGTATATGGAACATATTTTTTTTAGTGGTCATGAAGTGGGTAGTGGGTAGTCGTGGCCTAGTGGTGAGGGAGTTGGGCTTGGTTCACTTCCCACGCCGACAGGAAATACCAATACCTTCAATACCATGACTCAAGTGCCCTTGAGCAAGACACCTAACCCCTAATTGCTCACCTTGTAAGTAGCTTTGGATAAAAGCGTCTGCTAAATGATGAAACATGAAAGTAAATAAGTACCTACCAACTCAAGAGAGTGTACGAGTTCGGACACTATGTGGCAATATGTCATGGCCACAGCAAAACCAAATTATTTATATTTATTATTATTATATTATATTATATACTTATGGAGGTGGAAGAATTAATAAAAATGAAAATCGTCATCTGTTATGGATGTGAAGATTTTCTAGAAGTTCAGTTGTACTTGAAGTGCAAATAGGAGATGTTTGACTTATTATTATTATTATTACATGTTTGACTGTCAGTTGAAGGTCGATTCATTTAGCTTATAGTCTTAGGAAAACATCCAAGGATGAAGATGACCCTAAAGATATGAATGTATTGTGTCATGAGGGTTAATTGAAATCACTAAATGAATACAGTCCTATTTTTGCGCCATTTTCTTTCAATGATTCTTCAGAAGAAACAAACGATATCTGGAATGCACAGGTCGATACACCACAGAGTCTTTGATTAGAGGATGATGACACCTGGCAATATTTAGTACATGAAGAGCACTTACAGAAACGCGTGTGGTCCAGTATTACATGAGAGTGTTCATAAATTCAAGGAAGCAGAGAGGATGACCACAACCTCTGCATTTCAATTATTGAGTGTATCATTTAGCCATTAAAGTCACTACAAGAAAGAGTTACCAAACATAATATTCAACATTCAATATCCAGAAAATGCTATCCAGATATCAGGGAAACATATTGCTTAGATTTACGCTTATAATCCCTGTGAACACATTCTGACAGATCGTATTCTTCAGAGCATGGTTGTAAAGAAGCCAGTGTGACCAGATGCAGGAGAAAACAACAGAAGAGGAGACAAATGAACAGCTAAGTCGTGGAAAAACAAAATGCCAGAATATTTGGCTGTGTTTGTGTCACAGGGTTGTCAATCACTGCCAGGCTAGAGAGCAAAGTGTTTTTGCAATGAATATTTGCATGAACTACAATGCACCATTAGCCTGAATTATGTTAAAAGTAGTTTTGGTGTCTAACAGTAAGAACAGCTTCAGAAGGGCTGAGCAGATTGAGGCTCTCAGGGCCCTATGATTCTTTAATAAAGCAATAAGCCATGAGACACCATGCGTTACAGGGATTTCACCGCGGGTAATGGGTGTCCACAATATGACTAGTGTGGCTTATTGCTTTTGTAAAAAGGCAGCTATATGATGAAAGACATTACTTTTCAACAAAAAAAAAAAAAAAATATATGTTTCACATTCCTTTTATAATTAATAATTTTAAGGAGGAAAGAAAAATATATATATTTCAGATATCAACAAAAGCCAAAAAAAACTAACAAAGAATATATATTTAACAACTATAATATAAAAATGTCCCCCTAACAGATCTGCAAGGTTGGAATGATGGTTCTCGGATGTGCCAATTAGAGAAATGACCAGCAGTTTTTTTTTTGTTTTTTTTTTGTTTTTAAGTGAGTCAAAAACATACAGCACAACGATTCCTGAACAAATGACTCTAAACAGCATTTCTCAGCATTTTATAAAAACAAACTAATGAATGAAATATGTTAATAAATGTTTGTTATTGTTGATTAATACATGGGTAGGGCCAATGATTGAATTGCATTTGATGCTTAAAAAGTCTTTGTAGACAAGAACTCTTTTAAATTAATTATCAATATAATTTTCTGAGGAAAGTCCCAGATACAAATTCTATTGTGGTAAAGGGACAGCTCATTGAATATTAATGTTACATGACTGTCATTTTTGGTTATTGTTTGTGATTAATGCATTTTTTGTTTCTTAGTTTCTGTTTCTTAAAGTAACTTTTGATAGACTAGCTCTTTGAAATTCTGTATGCAAACAAACATGAGAAAACACTGATCAAACCAATAAAATGATGCAGCCATCCTTCTCCTGCCCAAGTCTGCCATCTAACAGTGGCAGATTTTTGTTGAGGGTTGTTGGAATGATTCTCACAGCAATCTTTTGTCTTCTCCACTTTTCATTTGCCACTTTGGAGAATAGCATCAAAGAAACAGATACACGATGAAAGAAAGACACACTTTGACGTCTACATTATGACTTCTGTGGTAATAAGGGACAGAAGCTACAAAACACTCCTGTGTCATTCTAAGCTAGTTGTAGTAATATTTACATTTCTTACTAATCAGCCTCCAAAGAGATTTAAGGAGAGTTGCACTCTGTAAAAAGAAGAGTTTTGTTTGAAAAGACATTCACTAATGAGCTTGACATTAACACCCGCCAACCCAACAATGTGGGTGGATTTCAGCAGTGGCGTGTAACGCAGTCACTCCTACTGGCCACTTTGGTGGGTTAAATTTTATAAATAATTTTTCAATTGTAGTCTTTTGAAATAAACTAAGTGCAATGTAGTGTTGTCAAAAAGATATATTTTTTTTATACATATCAATACTGAAATATCTGACCTGCTTCTAATAGAGCTCCGGACGTCACATGACCCATTCTGTTTACACCACCATGCTGGCAGGCAGCGACACCTGGAAGCGAGTATGAAATGAATGGCGCCAGCATGAGTTTCAAGGCAACAGAGTTCACTGCGCACTTTAATTATAAAAACATAGACCTGTAAATAGCAAAACTTATCAGATTAACAGACCCCATAATGCTTCTAATGTGTATTGATAAAGGAACGGATAGCTTTCCTGTCCTGATATCTACAACTACCTCATCAACTTTCCCTCGTCCTACTCTGGGGACTTTTTAAAAGCCTACAAAAGCCTGGAGGGGTACAAATGGACGCAATCTAATTTTGTGATGAATATTCAACTTTGTAGTCTCCTGGCTAAAACCTGCTTCGTCATCATTGGTTAACTGTGTTGTTAGGTAACGTAATCGACCCTAGCTGTCCTTGTTTGTAGGTAACGTAGCCAGCATAGCGTTATCACTGAGTACAGCAGACATCATAAATGTCATGTAATCTTAACCTGTTTAATCTCTATTTTCCCCAAATGCCTTATCCAAATGATGCATCATTAATTGCCCCTTGAAATAATAAATAATTATTTTGGGAAATTTTTATGAAAAAGTGTGTGAAAATTTCTTTTATAGTGTGTCTACTGAAAATTCTCATATAGCTTATATCAGCCCAGTTATTTTATACACTTTAAAAACACTTTCATGTCATTTTAGGGTTACTATTAAACATTAAAAATCCTTCTACAACACCGAATACTGAGATAAAAGACAACCAACTGTTGTGTCGTTGTGTTGGTTAGCACATTTTATTGCAGTGAACCATTTCAGTCGTCTATTGGGACCCTTAGAATAATATAGGTTTCATAGACAATTGGAAAGGTTTTTGGGGCAGACCTGACCTGTTGAAAAGAGATGGTATTCATCCCTCCTGGGGTGGTGCCGCTCTTCTCTCTAGTAATCTGGCACATAGTCTTAGAGCTGAACCTTGACTAACTGGGGCCCAGGTCAGGAAGCAGACAGACTGGCTAAACCGACCGTCTGCTAGCTGTCTCACGTCACAGAATTCAGATAAATCCCAACACATAGAGACTCTTTCACCTAGATATCATCAGATAGAGACTGTGTCTGTACCCCGAACTAATAAATACAGAAAACTTCCAAACCCTTTTAGGGGTGATAATTTAATTGATGTTCAACAAGTAAAAAACAGAGATAAAAAAGATAAACAAATGATAAAGCTTGGGTTGCTGAATATTCGATCCCTTTCTTCAAAAGCACTTATTGTAAATGATATTATCACAGAAAATAATCTAGATGTGCTGTGTTTGACAGAAACCTGGCTAAAACCAGACGATTACATTACTTTAAATGAGTCTAGCCCTCAAGGTTACTATTATCGACACGAACCTCGTCAGAAAGGCAAAGGGGGAGGTGTTGCTGTAATCTATAGTAATATCTTCAGTATTACTCAAAAGTCTTTCAAATATATCTCTTTCGAAGTGATGTTGCTCTATGTAAGTTTATATAATGTAAGTGACAACTCTCATTTGAAATTTGTGTTGGCTACTGTATACAGGCCACCAGGGCACCATACAGATTTTATTAAAGAATTTGCTGATTTTCTATCAGAGTTAGTACTGGCTGTGGATAAAGTCCTTATTGTTGGTGATTTTAATATCCATGTAGATAATGAAAAAGACGCATTGGGATTGGCACTAACAGATATTCTAAGCTCTATTGGAGTTAGACAACACGTGTCAGGACCAACTCATTGTCGTAATCATACTCTAGATCTAACATTGTCACATGGAATCGATGTTGATGCCGTTGAAATTCTGCAGCAGAGCGATGACGTCTCAGATCATTATCTAGTCTCATGCGTGCTACATTTAACCAAGGCTGGAAAACCGCCTGTCTGCCATAAATATGTTAGAACCATCACTTCTACCACTAAAAATTGCTTTATAAATAATCTTCCTGATCAGTTTCATCAATTTAGCAAACCAGACAGCTTAGAAGAACTCGATGTTGCAACAGAAACTATTGACGCTCTCTTTTCGAACACTCTAGACTCTGTCGCTCCTTTGCACTTAAAAAAGATTAAGGATATTAGTCCAACGCCATGGTATAACGAGCACACTCGGGCCCTTAAGAGAGCAGCCAGAAAACTGGAGCGCAGCTGGAAGAATTCAAAACTAGAAGTTTTTCGGATTTCACGGAGAGAGAAAATGATGGAGTACAGAAAGGCCATAAAAACCGCTAGATCTGCTTATTTTTCAAATCTTTTAGAAGAAAATAAACACAACCCAAAGTATTTATTTAATACAGTGGCTAAATTAACGAGAAATACAGCCTCAACTTCTGATGTTTCCAAACAGCACAGCAGTAATGACTTTATGAACTTCTTTACTTGCAAGATTGACAACATTAGAGAGAAAATTATAGCCATGCAACTGTCTACTACAGTATCACATCAGACAGTGGGTTGTAGTATCCCTGAGGAAAAATTCCATTCATTCACTGCTATAGGAAAGGAAGAATTGTCTAAACGTGTTAAATCATCAAAATCAACAACATGTATGTTAGACCCTATACCGACTAAGCTATTGAAAGAGATGCTTCCAGAGGTCATAGATCCTCTTCTTAAGATCATTAATTCATCTTTATCACTAGGTTACGTACCGAAAAATTTTAAGCAGGCTATTATCAAACCTCTTATTAAAAAACCTCGATCCTGGTGAATTAGTCAATTACAGACCGATCTCCAATCTACCTTTTCTGTCAAAAATACTAGAAAAGGCAGTATCATTTCAATTTAGTTCCTACTTGGAAAGAAATGGTATCTGTGAGGATTTCCAGTCAGGATTTAGACCGTACCATAGTACTGAGACTGCTCTCATTAGAGTTACAAATGATTTGCTCTTATCGTTAGATCGTGGTTGTATCTCTCTATTAGTGTTACTAGACCTCAGTGCTGCTTTTTTCACATTATCGACCACAATATTCTTTTGAATAGACTAGAAAATTATGCTGGAATTTGTGGAATTGCATTGGCATGGTTCAAATCATACTTATCTGACCGTTATCAGTTTGTAGTAGTAAATGAAGAGACGTCATTTCGATCACAAGTTAAATATGGAGTACCACAAGGCTCAGTTCTAGGACCGTTGCTTTTCACTCTGTACATGCTACCCTTGGGAGATGTCATTAGGAAGCATGGCATTAGTTTTCACTGTTACGCTGATGATACTCAGCTCTATATTTCCTCGTGCCCTGACGAAACCTACCAATTCTCAAAATTAACAGAATGCGTAGCTGATATAAAAAATTGGATGACTAATAATTTCCTACTACTAAATTCAGAAAAAACAGAGATTCTAATTATTGGACCAAAAACTTCAGCACATAATAACCTAGAATACTGTCTAACACTTGATGGCTGCTGTTAAGTCGTCTTCGTCAGTTCGGAACCTGGGTGTGCTCTTTGATACCAATCTTTCATTTGAAAGCCACATTTCTAGCATATGTAAAACCGCATTCTTCCATCTTAAAAATATATCTAAACTACAACATATGCTCTCAATGACAAATGCGGAACAGCTAGTTCATGCGTTTATGACCTCGAGACTAGATTACTGTAACGCTCTGTTGGGTAGTTGCCCTGCTCGCGTGATAAACAAATTACAGCTGGTCCAAAACGCAGCTACTAGAGTCCTTACTAGAACAAGGAAGTATGAACATATTAGCCCGGTTCTGTCAAAACTGCACTGGCTCCCTATTAAACATCGTATAGATTTTAAAATCTTGCTAATTACTTACAAAGCACTAAATGGCTTAGCTCCCCAGTACCTGAGTGAGCTCTTAATGCATTATAGTCCTTCGCGTCTATTACGATCTCAGAATTCTGGCCAGTTGTTAATACCTAGAATATCAAAATCAACCGCAGGCGGTAGATCCTTTTCCTATTTGGCACCTAAACTCTGGAACAATCTTCCTAGCATTGTTCGGGAAGCAGACACACTCTGTCAGTTTAAATCTAGACTAAAAACGCATCTATTTAACCTGGCATACACATGACGCACTATAAACTTTTGTCTTCATATCCGTTAAAGGATTGTTAGGCTGCATAGATCAGGTCAGCCGGAACCGGGAACACTTCCTATAACACCAGATGTACTCTGTACATCAGAAGAAGAATGGCGTCTACGCTAATTTTTTGTCTCTCTGCTTATCCCGAGGTGACGTGATTGGCTGCATCCCGGCCGTGTCCGGGTCGGACGGGGAACCTGTGCCTGTGTGCGGCAGCAATGTGGCCCTGGGGTGTCGGCGGAGACTGTGTTAACTAGCTCATCCTTTGTGAAGACCTTACCGACTCATCAGCCAGTGGCACATATCCCAACAAACCGTCCCATACCACCGTGTTCAAAAAGATCTTAAACTAAATGGAACTAGATTAAATATTTTGACTGTTGCGATTCCAAATCGGTTTAATGACCCGTAACTCTGCCTGAGTATCGGACAAGTGTTCACTGTTGGCCAGAGGAGAACTGGCCCCTCGACTAAGCCTGGTTTCTCCCAAGGTTTTTTTCTCCATTTGTTGGAGTTTTGGTTCCTTGCCGCTGTTGCCTTTGGCTTGCTTAAGTTGGGGACACTTGCTTGATATTCAGCAGTGTTTTTGATATGCCTGCATTGGCGCCGTTGTATGTGAACTGAGCTGAGCCGGACGATTACGTCACTGTTTTCTGCAGTGCTGATATACATAAATTAACTAGACTAATAACTATTGATATTTGTAACGGAATGAATCAATACTATATAGAATAAGCTGCACAATGACACCATTTTCTTATTAATGTAAAGCTGCTTTGCCACAATTTGCATTGTAAAAAGCGCTATATAAATAAAGATGACTTGACTTGACTTAGGAATACGATAAAATGATTTAATTTAAATTATTGTTCAACCGCTATCGAGACCAATACTACAGCTGCTCTAGCGCTCTCCTGATGGCCTACCAAAATGGTAGAGTTTAGATTGCGTGACATCAACCTCCGGAGCTCTATACTCATTTTACGCGGAATAGATATTCCAGCTGCGCTTTCTCGCTCTCTCGTCACCATAACTCTATTAGTGTTTATTTGAAGGATCAGAATAAAACCAGGGCCTATGTCCTGTAAATTTACAGTATACACTTTAAAGAAGTTTTTGTGCATTTGGAAAGATTCTATGGATGTTAAAGTTTCTTGGTGAATAAAAGACCTTCATTTTTAAGAGTGTACAAAAATTATAATCGTGACAAATTCATGTTTTGTGGATAAAGATGAATATATTCAGCTCCATTCGCTCCACACACACACACACACACACACACACACACACTAAGCTCCTTTTTGCTTTGATTAACTGGAGATCTTGGCTTAATGCTCAAATCTAGAATCCCACACAAACTGATTTCCCATGTGATCCTGGAGTTGAAAGGGAAAAAGAGGTTGGTCTTCTCAGAGAATAAGTGGAATAAGAATGGCCTCTGCAGACTCTGTTCTAGGACACTTATCATCTTTCCCCATATAACACCTTTTTCAAATAAAAAAATAGGTCACAAAAAATTAGGCCATGCAACATGCCTAGTATTGGCAGGTTGATGAAAACGTCTGTCATCACAATCATGTAAATGCATGCTTTCATGTTAATCATGTTCTGGAGATCCATTTCAGTTCAGAATTGGGTTAGAAAATATTTAGCTTTGTACAATGCAACATCAAAGTAGTATATCATCACATATTTAAGCTTACTTTCTGCACCGTATCAGTACAGATACTAAAATTGGCCTCACATCAAATAATACCATTTCAAATTGACTCTGTACAACGTAGTAAAGTGCCCATTACCTGTCTTTGCCGGTCTCTCTCTTGAATAGCTCATCAAACTGGAGCATTTTCTGCCAGGAGATGATGTAAACCTTGAGTTTGGGCAGCACTTGGTTCATAAGCCGCAGGTTGTTATAAACCAGCCCTTTCCCATCACGTCGCATGTAACTGCTGGGTCCCCAGAAGATGAAGACTGTGTCCTGACTGGAGTTGAGGAGTTCATGGCGGCTGCGCAGCACTCTCTGCATGCTGGAATGAGCGATGACCCTCAAGCTCGTGCGGTGACCCACGTCGGCCCCATAGCCACGGGCCGTGGGTGCATCATTCATTCGGATGACGCACTCCGCCTGATCGATCTCTTTTCCACGACCCCCACCGGTCAGATGACCCGAGCTGGTGACCAGCGCACAGCTCCTGCAATGCATCTTCAGAGGCTGTGGGGAAGAGAGCGAAAATATTAGCTTTTATGCAAGCATAAAATTGTAGTCAATATTTCATTCTGAGTCTATAATACATGCAGTGGTCATTTAAATAATGTACACGTAGCTGTGCAAGGCAAACAAGATCAAACTCAATGCCTTATTGGTGTTTCTTCAGCTTCAATTTAATGGCTCAGGGGGTTGAATTTTATTAAGATGAATATATTTCAAACCCCCCCCCCCCCATATAACGGTCAAATTAAAACTGTCAAAACATTTTTACCTTGCCTTCATCAGTTAATTTTAAGCCTACTTTTCCAATTGCCTTTAATTTAGTGATGTTTTACCCAGACTTTTAATCTGAAGGCAAAACAATATGCAAAGCATAAAGAGTTTGTTCATATGATTGTATTTTCTCATTAATGGTGAAAAAAAAAGACTCTAAAAGCTATGTTTATATGACAACGATGTACTAAAAACAAACATGTTTTTTGCATTTTTGAAAAAGTTCACATACAGATGACAGTGTTGTCAAAAAAATCCCGTTCACAAGGATCAGCAAAAATGATTCAAAAAGGCTGTATTATGCCTGCCAGACCAGTAGTAAAGAAACAATACACGCCTACGCACGTATGCATTCTTCTACGGTGCCTTTTGACGGAACACATAATACATGTTCGCATGATGATTCAGTTTTCACAAATTCACATTTTTTGTTTCATTTCTGGTAATTTATGCAAAAAAAAATTAAATATTTCATGATTGTGTGTATCTAGGATATATAAAATACTACCTATGAAAATTAGCCTCAGCAAGACAAAGGAGTCAGTCGTTTTATTTCCAAAAATGGCATTCTCATCAAAGAATATTACAGGAATAATTCATCCAAAAGTCCAAAACTGAAAGTCATGTTTGGAACAACATGAGGGTGAGTAAATGAGGATGAAAAGGTTTACTTTTGGATTTTTGAGTCAACTATCCACTTAATATACATTCATGGTGGAAATTATAAGTTAGTTTTTTGAAAAAAAAACAAAAACTTTAGTGATAGTAGACAAATTAAAATGACTGAGAGAGTAAAAACTGTTCTCAAAGAATATATTTCAGAGAATTTCCCCAAGACTCAAAAGAGGTCATTGATGAAGGAAAATCTGTATATGACTGAAGAACAGTTTAATTACTCCTCAGACCTTGTTTTGGTACTCTCAGTTGTGGGTCAGGTAGAATGCACTGAGAATCAAAGAAGGCTCTTCAAATTAAAAGATCTATTCAGAGGAAAATGTCCCAGTTTCAAAGATATTGTTGACATATCGCACTGCAATTTTTCTTAAGGATCTATTTATTCACAGCATCTTGTTGGTCAGATATAATTGAAGTGGTTAGTAATTCAGACCTCCAGACCTGAATAGTTCCATCCAGTTTCTCCTGCAGATCTCCACATTCATAGCGCATACTATTCCACCGAATGCCTTTCCATTCTCTACAGCTTTCCATGAATTATTCCAAGCCGACATAAAAGCACCATTGGTATTCTTATAGTGATAAGGGCAAAGTCCCTCCAGCTCCATCCTTGGGGGATAAAGTGTTTCAGGAATAAAGGCCCATCTCCGCTTCTCAATGAAGTGTCGCATTTACGGTGAATTTCCTCTTCCCCATCCTCTGTCACGCTCTTTAAATCAATAATATGCAAAGAGCGCAGCCAGCGTTGCGTAATTTGTCCTGGATGAAGGCATCTGCTGTGAGAGAAATAATAATAACAAATGGCGCCATGTATTCTGTAGGCAATGCAGCAGCAGATTTTGCATGTGTCTCTTCTTGGCGTCCGTTGCTCTCTAGGTAATGAAACTCAGCCGCAGGTCAAAGAAGACACAGGTGACATAATGTTTAATGAGGCCGGAAGCAGCTGAAATCCTTGTGGGTCGCATGAGATTCCTGTGTTGCCCCAAAGCCTTCATTTAACTGCTGAAAAACATCCTGCCATAGTCGAGACTTGCACAGGAGACTCTTAAGGTCTGTTCTATACGGATGTGGCATTAGTGAGGGATAAACGAACACAATAGCAGTTACTCATTGTCCGACAAATCTTAACATGTGAGCATTTAAATCTGCCCTGGGACAACAACTATAAAATTGATTTGTGGGCATAACCAATCTGTTTTGTAGTCTAAAGAGCACAAAAGCACATGGTGAACCTAATCCAAACCACATTTATACATGGTTTGCAATCTGTTTCGTTTCTAACTTAATTTAACAATGCGATTCAGGCTATGTCTACACTGAGACATTTTTGTCCCGCGAAAATTCCCAAGTTGAAAACGAGTTCGCACTTATATATATATATACACATACAGTATAATCAGAAATACTACAGAATATTCATAGTTGGCATGCTCTCCGAGGGGAGGGCTCCAAGCTCGGAATTGAACCTGAACCTGCAGAATTCTTCTGCAAAGATGACAGAAAATGTACTACCAATTGCATGAAAAACATGAGGTCAAATGCAAAGGCTAACAGCGATTGAGTGTGACCTGGATGCTCTAGTAAGTGGTGGGATATTTTTCTACTACTGTAAAATGATAATGCCGATAGAATGGTCCCTCTGTACAATCTCTGTGAGGGTTTATTACATTTTGTACAAGAAACTTTGGTTACACTTTATTTTAAGGTATTTTTGTTACACTGTAATTACACATTTAAGTATTGAGTAATATTAAGTAACTACATGTATTTACTACAGGGTTAGGATTGGGGTTGCACATTGCATGTAATTATGCATCATTTATAGTTATTTCTATAGTTACTACGTGAGTTACCGAAACTTTTTAAAAACGCTTGAAAGTGCAGGTGTGGACAGTGAGGGTTTTGAAATGAAAATGGACCCAGATTAATGTACCCTAAAAGTTTTTCAGATCATTTGGAATGTCATTTGGAGCTTGTCTAAATTTCATTTACGTGACTGTGTAGTGAATAGTGAACGGGTGACTGAGTCAGCAGTTTTAAACAGAGCATACACGTGAATGCATTACATGTGTCTGTCATCCGTATTGACTCATGCTTCTCATGATTTTCCACAATGACAGCTATTCACAGTTTAAGGAGAAAGATTCTTGGTATGCCGCTAATGCTTACATCATTACTGTAGTAACCGTTGTAAATACACCACATATGGATTACAATGTCTGAACAAACACAGCAGATTTTATCACTTGCAAAATGACAAAGTCATTTGTCATTTTTAAAAAGTTTTTTTAGTCGTGTGGCTAGTGTGAGGGAGGATGGGCTTGTAATCTGAAGGGTGCAGGTTCGATTTCCCACGCGCTGGGGAGGAAAAAAGTGGGGGTGAATAAATAAAACCGTCTCTCTCTTTGATACCATGACCCAAAGTGCCCCTGCCTTGACACACCTAACCCCTAATTGCCTCCCCTTGTAAGTCGCTTTGTCGAAAAAAGCCTCTGCTAAAGAAAAAAAAAAAAAAAAAAAAAAAAAAAAAAAAAGTGAAGAGAGTCAATCCTAAAGATTCCAAAAGAATTTGTGTGCAGTTTGAACAAAATGCTTCACTGTCCTGAGTGTTTTCTGCAGTGCTTCAGCTTTTACTTCACACTGTGAATTGCATATTGCAGAGAGAGAAAGACTCTGTCCATCAAGCTTGAGGAAATGTCATTGGAAACGGCGCTATCAGATTGGCAGCCATCTGAGCAGCAGACGACAAGAGTAATCTTACAAAATGACACATGAGTGCGACCCTGGCATGACGACTTGAGAATGAAAGCATTTTGTGTCATTCTATTAAAGGTCAGCAAAGTTCATTTTTGCTATTACTGTGAGGGTTCAAAATACAAAATTTACATGAATAAAAAAATACAGTTAGCATTTGTCATTTGCAACATGAATACACCTCTAATTTTCAAATATGGTGCCGAATACAGCTTCAATCTACAAAAACATCCCCAAGCTTTGTGCTCGGGATCCAATGGATTATCTGCAGTGTTCATCAATATAACCACGATCAACGCAACACTAGCATACAGTATGAAAAATAGATTTTTTTCTTGAAATTTGCTAAAGATTATATTAGTTAAATATTATTCTACAAAATTTTACTGCGTTGCTCCTTGCATGTTGTGTGACACATTGAAAGTGATATTTCCATTTAGTTTTATCCAGAATAGATCTCACAATGTTTAATTACATTGGTTGTTAAGTGTATCATTACAATTCAAAAATGGCATGTCTATTAAGTGGTGCTAAAAAGTAAATGTGCTATTGTTTTTGAAAATAACGTACCAGCTACACCCTACCCTAAACCTAACCAATAGTGTTGACAAAAGCACATTTGCTTAAGTAATCATGCCATTTTAGCAGTGCTTGATCTCTTTTATTGTAGCTTCGCATCACAAGTGCAGTACTGTATCATATGATCTCCTGAGCAAGTTTACCACATCAGAAAAGCTGTGCATATGGAGCTTATTATGTGATAAATGTCTACATTTATTAAGTTTGCACTAGGATAAAAGTGTTCTTAGATAGCATTGCATTGGGCAAGAAACTGCACAAACAGCTTTTTTTAATGAATCATCTCGATATGTCAGAGCACAGCTAACAAGACAACAATGGAGTTCTGATTTTCCATTGGAAATGAGTAGACCAGAATATGAGTTTGATGAATAGTGCATAATATATTGAATAAGTTGGGTCAATTTTAAAGTCACGTTTATTTTAATACCCTAACAATAGATAGAATAAAATCTGCCCAAGGCTTCTGTTTGGCAAGCTTCCTTTGTTCAGATAGCTTCCTGAATCGAGATTCCATAATGTGTTAGTCTGTGCTTCATGGAACTCACAGAAGAGAATTAAGAATGAAGGCAAAAAGACACAGGGAGGGAGGGAGGGAGTAATTAGTCTCAGTGTACATGCTGCAGGCAAATCTAGAATTAAAAAATAGATATCTCTTTCAAATCAGGGCAGAGAGAGGAAATAAAACTGCATTTGCATTGTGGGAGGAAGTGGCTCTGGGGCATCATCGATTAAAGGGCCTGCCGAGATCGCTGACTCTCTGCAAACCGCTCTGCTGACCTGAACGGCCCACAGTGCACATGATATACGGAGCTAACAAAGGAGACGCGATGGGGCGCACCAGCCATAATGAAACGAACGGCAATTAGCCAAATCCCATCGGCGTCCCATCATCACCCTGCTGATGCTCCAAGCTGCATGTTCGTGCATGCTCTTAATTAGACAAAAGCTTTTCTTTTCCACACAGTTCACTAAAAAAAAGAGTTTTATCCCAATTATTTGGAGCTTACAATAACAGCACAGATGCCAAATGGGAAAGGGAAGAGAACAGAGGAGTTTTATTATGTTTCAAACAGAACCAAACAGCTGTAGACATGTCTCTTTCCCGAAAATGAAATGCACCGAAGCATCTAGTGATGTTCTTGTCTGTGATGTTTGAAGGGAACAAGTCAAGTCATCAGCACACAGACTCATAATGGAACAGCACAGAACATTAATCTCTAAATGACTGTTCTGGCAGTGAGACTTTCTGACAAAGTTGTTTTTGTTCCAGAAAAACGGAATATTAGTATTATCTACCTAATGTTGCTATTGTCAGAGGGCGTTATTCTTAAATATCATTGGTCATTGGTAAAACATGCCTGTGGTGACGTGTGTGTAAAAGTTATTACATTGCCATCTGCAAGTTTTTGCGACACTCTAAAAGTGAAATATCCGGTGAGTGGCACTTAAAGCATGTTCAGTTTTATTCAAAAACAGATTAACACAAATCTGTTGATGTTTCATTGCTTTGGTTGTTGTATGCATCACAGGTGTTTGAAAATGAAATGCGCGGTAAGCGGAGCTAAAAAGTTCATGCTCTTTAATCGTTTTTGATAGTAACATATCACATACTAAATCGTACCCTAAACCTAACCAATAGTGTTAACATAAGCAAATGGAGCTGATTATGCGATGTTTATGAGGTCATTACATGGTATTGTGCAAGGGACCACTCAAAAATAAGTATATCTGCCCATGTAATCATTATTTGTGCGAAAAGGAATAAAAGTCGGTGTTGGTGTTTTACTCCCACTGGTGTTCATTTCAATTTTTAGAGTTTTGTAAAAATGCCGGTATGTTTTTCTAATAAGCCTATTCTTTTTTTTTTTTTGCAGGTTATGAGAAGACCCACATGGAATCTGCAGATATTGCAGACTTAGAAAATTGAGTGTCTGAACTTCCTAAAATACTATCCCCTACTCCTGACATTTCAGTTATTAAATATTTAAACTAATCTTATTGTGCTATCAGCTGCCAATAAGAGCCTAATACTCTCGGCTCTGTTTACATTTTTTTCTACTAGATTTAAATCCATTTCTCTGCAAATTCCTTTCCTCCATTCTTCCCCAAATTTGCATTGAAAATACAAGGCCAAAGATTCTGTTTGCGCCTAGATGTTAAAAACCTATTAAAAGAATGTTCACTTGGATAATTATCCACGGTGTGTATCAGGTTCAACATGTGACCCCTTGTCATTGGATAATGTACATTTTTAGCAATAATTCTTAAATGTAATTCATTATTATTTTATAAAGTCATGTGCTTGTCATTTGCTCACATTATATTTGTGAATATCAAAGTTAACCAGCAGAGCCCCAGCAAAAGAAATCATAAATTGGTTAATTGAGATAGCGGACTGTGAATGTAATTTAAACGGACCACGCACTGCAAAAAATATGCAAGAAAAAACAAAAATTTTTATTGAGTAGTCGTAGTAGAGTGTGTCACAGACTCTCAAAAAAAAATGGGTTGGTTCTTTTAATAAAAACTCAAACACAACTCAGTTCACAGTCTCTTCTCATGTCCATCTTGAAATAAACCAAGATTTGTTTACCTATCACTACATATTATTACGATGTTATTACTATGAGTGAAATTAAAGTTGCTATTGCTAACAAGTAACAGGTTTAAAATCAGTACTGGTGTTTTATTTTTGGCAAACAAGTCAAAATGCATTTAATGCATCACTCCACAACCTATGATAGGTTGGCCCAATTAAACACATCGGAAACAAATAATCAACGGGAGTCATACTAGAAACGTCCAGGAAGATGTGTTGAGGCAAGTTTGAGCTAAACTCCGCAAGACAGTGGCCCTCCAGAACCGAGTTTAGACACCCCTAATTTAGCATTCAACAACATATTATTCAAGTACTGGCATATCATTAAAGTGTGGATGTAAGCATCATCTGAGTTTGTGAAAGGTAAAGCCAACAGATTCATCTTCATCCTCCAACTTAATCTCTGAGCCGCAGAGGCTCTTCTGACTTCATACTGAGGCCTCATCGCCTCCTCAGCAGGGAAAGAAACACAGAGAATGTGTCTCCAGTACGTCTGTTCCTCTTAGGTAATATGACTGAATGGGAAAGACAGCAAGCGCGAGAGAGAGGGAGAGAGAGAGCAGTAAAATGAGTGAAAAAAAAAAAAAAGAACCAGGAGACACTGTCAGAATTGAGATGAGACGAAGACGCTCCCCATTGGGATGATTGCTTTGCCCTGAATACAAAAGGTGCATCCCTGCAAACACTTCGTGTTGTTTGCGAGCACAGATTAGGTCCGGCCACAGACATCCGCAATTCTTTAAAACAAGCCCTCAGGGAGGAATTAGCATCCATCCCCGGGCTTATAAACCAGAGATGGGCCGCAATAATAAAAAGCTCCTCTCAAGGAGAGCAATGAGAGGGGTACAAAAAGGAGAGATGCACTGTAAAGGGGCAATCATAAAAAGTGCGAGGAGGGCTTGGGATTGCAAGAACAAGTGCTTTAAAAGGGGGGAGGGAAAAGGAGAAAAAGATTCAAGCATGAATCACGGAAGTACTTGAAGGAACACAAGCCGATGACATTGTATAATAACGTGCAGGCCTGACTGACCCAGAAACACCCAGAATAGTATATTTTTATGTCAAAAACATGTTATAATTACATTAATGAAGTTAATACTAAAGAGTATACATTTTACGACGTTACAATTTCAAGATACTTTATTTAGCAATAGAGCGCTGTATTTTTGTAGGCCAAAACACAGAAACTTCCGGTTCCACCGTTCTGAAGTCAATGGGCTTTTTGATTTCATTAGGTCTGTGGTTAACACAAGCATAAAGATATATTTTCAAGTTACATTCTATGACACAAAGTAGTAAAGTAATACCCCCTGTGTTTAACTGTCTCGAAAAAGGTGGTTGCTAGCAAGTGGCTATAAATGCCATTTGTTCATAACTTACAATCTATGGTAATTGTATGTAGGCTTCAAAATTTGTGAAGATTATCAAGACAAATAAAACATGCATTATTTTCAGCAGTAATCCAAAAGCAAGTGGAACAATCCAATTGGGCTTTTTGTCGAGGTAACCAGGGTGATGCCAACTTATGGGCTGGTCAACAAAAATATGTCAACAAGGAAGCATGATTCAATAAAAGTCACATGGACCCAGTGTTGTCTCGGTTTGGGCAAAATTGTTAAAAACAAACTTTAAAACATCTTCCTTTGTGTTCTGCAAAATAAAGAATGTCAGACCACAGATATATATATATATATATATATATATATATATCAAAAGTAGTTTACTTCTGTAAAACAACCCTTTTCAGATTGCTGTTAAAATGTTATTTTTCAATCATTTGCTGATAATCAAAAGTCTGGCTATGGGATTGCAGTAGTTGTGAAACACAGAATAGAATGAAATGGCTGGAATGAAGGGAAATGCATTAAGTGTGTATTAAATGCATTAACAAATCGAACAGCATTAAGCCCTATTCAGACAGGATTTGTATTCCTTGAGGAGGTCAGGTAATTTTGTGTTTTTAATCCACTTTTTTCATCACACAAATTCTGTAAAAAAAAAAAAAAAATGGAGCAAATTACCCATCTAGCTGTTCAACAAACTCAGAGGTCCTCTGAGAAACTGAAGGCTGTATAGATTGTTTGAGGAATGTCTGAAATTGGAGGAGGGTTTTTTTCTTCTTCTTCTCACAGTGCTTCTCTTTATGTATTTTGACCTTAATAACTGGGGATAAATTTATTGCTCGACTGCCTGCATGGTGCACCTTCATTATGGATTTAAAGCTTTCTGCCAACTTTCTGAGTAAAATAACAGTTGGTTCAGCAGGCATCTCATCTAACGTAAAAACGGATTAAATCAATAATGAGAGTTTGACCTCGAACCGCACAGAACGACCAGCATCAGGTTTGATGACCTTCTTAATTAATTACTTAATGAACCTGTAATTATATTATAGATAATGCAATAGTTCTATCACAGTAAAAGTCTTGTGTTCAATAGATTTTGAGATGAGCAAGTGACTTTCGATAAAAAAACTTGATGACACTATTGTCCTGTGTAGCCGCTTATATGCTTAATCAAATTTGTTTCATAATTGACAAATTTCGCAACACTGACACCACTGAACTGAATTAAATGAACAGTGAACTGACTCGAGCTTAATGATGACACTTTCTGTAAAGCTGCTTATATCATTATTGATGAACTTTATGCAGTTATTGAATCAACACTGAACTGATTAATGACTGAGTTGAATAATGACACTATATATTGTCTTTCAGAGATGCTTTACAACAGAATTTGAATTTACCTCATTGATGAAGTTTGCATCATTGTTATTTTTCTGTTTATTACTGTGAAGCTTTGAAACAATCTGTATTGTATAAAGCACCATATAAAATTACATTAACAGTCGATTTGACGACTTTCCATAAAGGCCATATCCAGGCTAGTGATCACTAAAGAGATCCAAATCCTGTCCGAATCAATATGTCCTCTATTAATGATTGTAACTTAAATGGTGTTTACATATTAATCCTGTCCGAACAGGTCTCTTTCACTAATTGTATCGGGTGGGACAGCAGAAGTGACGGTGCGGTCAAAGTCGATCAAACTGTGATGAAGCAGATGAGAGATGAAGGATTTGAAAAGTTCACCAACACACAATGAGAAAGTAAACAACTACAGATGAGATGCTTCACAGAATAAGAACCCAAATGCTGCAGAGGCTTTTTTAGTGCAATTCTATTTGATATTTTATACACATGCTGAGTGTATTTGAAGTTTTGTTGGACTAAATCGGTTAAAGTGTGTAACAATAACAGACACAGCTCTAAAGACACACAGTATTCATCAGAGACATCCTATCATCTCCATATAAAACACAGGAATACACGCACGCTCTGCCAGTCATTAACTTCTCTTCTCTTTATCAGATAATGATAATGATCCTGGGCTTCTACTGAGACTCTAACCTTGTGTTGATAATGCTTTAAATTATGCCTCATTTCCCCATGGGCTTTTGAGCGGATAGTACTTGTTTCATGGGTTGCACACTTGTGTCGCACGAGCTGAACGCCAACTGCTCTTTTCACACTCCACATTCAAACATAACCACAGACAATACAGCTGTTTATCAATCATCACAACTTCGGCACTGTTGTAGCTAAAATAGGCTTCTGTATTATTAGTTATGAATTGTGAAAGCTTACATATCAGAAACACTGTAACCATATTTTTGCACATGTCCTGGTAGCAGGTTCACCAGGAGTATAAAGAAACACATTCAGTGCAATTAACCCCGAAGAGTCGTTCAATTTAAAAGTGATTAATGCAATATGATTAGACTTGATAGCAAAGTCCATTGTCCCTCTATAGGGTTTCTTATCATTTGCGATTCACCACTCAGGCCTCTCTTTAAACCCCTGACCTCCATAATAGCTCTAAAGAAAGTGTGTTTATGTATTTAATAGCTGGCAGATATCAGAAAGTCATTAAAGCGCGCAGATCAAGGAGATGCTGTCACAAACGTTCTCCATTCATCTCTCACATTCTTGCTCATCCTTCAGCAACAATACTGATCCTGAATTACTATGGAGTCCCAGCAGGGATCTGCATATGCATAAAAATGAATGATAATGCTGTACTATAGGGCTTAGGAAGTCTCACACAATGGGCTGTCAAGTGTGTTTGAGACCAAACTATTGTGCGATATTTCAATCCGTCGTGTCACAAGCGCTGATGAGAGCTGTCAACAGCATCAATCACAGCCATGAAGCTGTGCTATTAGTCAATGTTGAAAAGTGGGTAAAACCGGCAAATTCCTCTAGGAATACCACTTTAGTTTAAGCTAGCAGAAAGTTTCAGCTTGTTCTCTTGTTCTCGCTGTGATTTGAGTCCAGTGGGGAATCTAAAGGATAAATTGATGTAAGAAATCATTTTCCTTTTGCTGCTGTTGTGGTTTGATTAAACCTGCACTGCTTTGAGTCCTCAGGATTATATTTAAAGGGCCCATATTACTCTCATTTGCAGGTTCCTAATTTAGTTAGGGGTTTACATGATTTAATGTTCCAAAAGCTTGCTTTGTTGTCACAAACTGACAACTGCCTCTGTCTGAACGCTATGTTTTAGGTTTAGTTTCTTTAAAACTCACCTTCTGAAATGTGCAGTCTGCTCTGATTGGTCAGCCGGCCCCAGTCTGTTGTGGTCTACCTATTAGTTCAAGCATGAGTCTGATAATGACAGTCAGGAAGAACAAGCTGATTGACCCAAGTCAGCGCAAGCACAGATTGTGCAGAACATTGGGGCATTAGATGACCATCACCTGTGAAGAGACGGCGCCAGTTCCTGCGAGGACTTCAGAAGACGCAATCATCTGGATCAACATGCTCATTACCTAATTCTTTATCCTAATTGTTAATTTATTTTCCGGGAGCTCCTTGCTTCTAACTTCGGTTAAACTGCTAACTCTGATTGTAAATTAATCAACTAAATTATTTTATTTGCCAACTGCTTTCTTTAAATTGTAATGTTGACATCCATTCTCTGTAAAGCTGCTTTGAAACGATGTGTATTGTGAAAAGCGCTATACAAATAAATTTGAATTGAATTGAATTGAATTGAACATTTCATTTATTTTATTCCTCGCTTATATTTATGTCTTGTTATAATTCCTTTACATCACAGTAAACTGTAGGTCTGTTAACACACTGACCATCACGTTAGACCAAAGGTTGTGATTGTCCTGCAGAGGAATAGCGTTAGACATCAATTTTACCCACCGATTTTTCGATTCCTCGGCATTTGGTGTTTTCTATTGGAGAGATTCAGTAGACTTTGTGCTCGGTAACTTTACAGATTGTTTCCATGCACAGCTATTACACATTAAAGGAAATATATATATGGCATAGGTCCTTCTGTAATGTGACTGGTTCATCTAGAAACACACTGTAATGTTTGATTCCTCCTTTTCTTTTTTTCTGTCAAAGAAGAAAAGCTCATTTGTAGCGAATTTATAAGAATGATTTGACTTGGTGGAGCAATAATTAATTGCTCCATGTGGTTCACGCAATATGTTCCGACTCTCCCGGGAAATGTTATCGGCATACAAACTTATCAAGGCCAGATTACATAGAAAACACAAATAACAGCTTGATCGCTCTTTTCTGAGGCTGAACGACATACTCATCAATCACTACTAAATAGCTGCATAATGCCCTGGGCTTCTAGAGCACTATGGGGCAAAAAAAATCATTAATATCCAATTCATCTGCTGCTTTCCCCTTTACATTTCTCACCAGCAGAATAGCCAGAGGAAGATCAATCCATCTGTTATGTATGTACACCTTGCTGCAGACCGTATCGAGAATCTGTTGTTGTGTAGCGGTTTGTGGTTTGCGCGACACCTCTTGAGACTCAACTGGGAAACATCGTTCCCTCAAGGTGACGGATCAGAGAAAATAAGAGGTTAAACATGAAAACCATAAAATCATCATTCTGTACAGACAAGTGCTTCCCAAACCCCCCTATTTCCTGCTTTGTACTGAAACAATTGAGAAGCAGTTTGCTGACCTAGAATGCCCAAACGGCCTTGTCCACAATGTAACATTCATGAAGGAATTCTTGTTAGAATAAAAAAAGGTTGGGGATGCACAGACATTAAAAATTCTAGATGATACCAATAAGCTGATAATTAATGTCATGTTATGGAAGACAAGTGCAAATTTTTAAATAAAGATTTATATAAAGAAACGGGCAGAGATAAAGGCTTGAGCATCAAATTGTTATGGCAAGACAACCGGGTCAGAGTGTCTTGTTCCTAGTCAGCAGTGGTGAGAATTTACCAGCAGTGATCCAAGGAGGGACAAACTAGCGACAGGGTGTTGCGCACCCGAGGCTCATCGATGCATAAGGAAAACAAAGGCTATCCCATCTGGTCCAAGCCAAACCTAGTTCTACTGTGGCACAAGTCACACAAAATTTTAATGATGTTACGGAAGAAATGTGTCAACACAGTGCATCACACTCCACTGTGTATGGGGCTGCGTAGCCGCAGAGCAATCAGAGTACCTATGATGACCCCTATCCACCACAGAAAGCTCCTGCAATGGGCATGCGAGTGTCAGAACTGAACCTTGAAGCAGTGGAAGAAGGTTGCCTGGTCCGATGAGTCCCGTTTTCTTTTACATCACATGGAAAGCTGTGTATATGGACTGTGGGAGGGAGAGTAATGCTCTGAGCTATGTTCTGCTGGGAAACACTGGGTCCAGCCATTCATGCATATGTAAATTTAACATGTGCCACCTACCTAAATATTGTTGCAGACCAAGTACAATCCTTCATAACAATGCTGTTCCCAAGTGGAAGTGGCCTCATTCAATGGTTTGAAGAATACGATGAAGAGTTCAAGGGCGTTGCCCTAGCCTCCAAATTCCCCAGATCTCAAGCCAATTGAGCATCTTCTGGGATGTGCTGGACCAACAACTTCGATCCACAGCGGCTCCACCTTGCAACCAACAGGGCTTAATGGATCTGCTGCTAATATCTTGGAACTAGATACCACAGTACACCTTCAGGTGTCTTGTAGAGTCCATGCCTCGGCGTGTCAGCACAGTTTTGGCAGCACGCGGAGGACCAACAGCGTATTAGGTAGGTGGCCATAATGTTTTGGCTCATTGGTGTATATCAAGTATTAAATGATACTCATAAAAAAAAAAAAATAAAAAAAAAATATCCAATACAAACAGAAACCGATATGGTACCAATATATTGTGTACCTCTAAAAATGCACCCTCCTCAAAGGGAGCATATACATTTTGTATGCACATTTTGGACATTTTAATCACATATTTGTGGTCACATCAGCAATTTTATGAAATATTCTGAAATTCTCTTAAAAATATTTTCCCATCTCAACTTATTTAATTATGCTACCCATTTAACACTTTGGGTTAGAGTTTGTTGGAACCCATACAGTTGTGTTCAAAAATTATTCAAACCCCCACTGAAATTTTTGTTTTTGGCCGTTTTGACATTTTGATTTGATCATTCAGTCCATCCTGCTTACAATTAATCAAAAGAGCACGTAGGTAGGTCAGATAATAATACACATAAAATTTTATAAAATAATAACCAAATTTCTTTTCTCTCATCATCACATTATCATCATCATATCAGTTTAACCCCAACAATCCAAAGTTACAAATAACATTACATATATCAGTTTACACAATTTTTTACAGTTTTTAAGCTTTTAGAACGTGAAGCATACTTTTTGTACAGTTTCCGGCAGCGAGCTACATCGCCCATTGCCCATTCATCAAGCAGCAAAAGCACTCACACATTCACATTCTTATTCTTGCTACTGCTTTCTTGCAAGTTTTAAGTTTTTTCAATCGATTTAAGTCTGGTGAATTTTCTTTACTGGCTTCAAAATGTTATTTCAAAACCATGCTCTAAATTTAATCTGCAGGAGATGAGGTGTATTAGTGTGTTTGGTCCTCCAATCCAAGCCTTCCTTGAATCTTCCCAGCCTCTAGGTTTTCACATTGTCCATCAATATCTCCTGTCAATATCCTCCTGTCCTGGTACCTATTCATCATATGGTACCTCTTCCCAGTACCAAAGCTTCCGCAGCAGCCCCAAAGCATAAAACAGCCCCCAAGCCCCTCCACCCCCGCCATGCTTTCCCTTTTCTTCAACATTCTTTAGGTTCTTCATTTCTTGCAGTCTTTGCCTCTTGATCCATTTGCCCAAACATCCAAAACAGTTCTAATCAGTTTTCACAGTCAGTTTTCATTGGGCCTCCCACTTTTTTGTCCACCTGTCCTGTGGTCTTTTTTTTCTACTCTTTTGGCATTCTGGCATACTGCAGTTATACGCTTGGAGACAGCAAGGGGCAGCCCTGGGAGTTCTGGCATGAGTTCTGGTGTACGCAGCCTTTCATTACGCTGGACTGTCTACCTTCAGTTCTGACATCTTTTCTCAGCAGTCTGACAGCAGACTTCACTCCACTCTCAGTTTCACGCTTCGCACTCTTCTCTTTTTCTAGCATACAGCATCTTCTTTCACGCAGTGCTTCGAAGTCATTGCTGCTTTTTTGCCTAGCTTTGCGGAATGTTCTTTGCCTGAACAGCTTGGTATGTTTTGGGTCTTTGTCTTCTCTCTTGTAGCCATTCTTAGCTCTTCTTCTTCCTTCCCATCTCTTCTCCCTCTCTCTCTCTGTCTTCTCTTTCTCTTCACCATGTTGTAACCCATGTCAGTAAATGTCTTAAAAGTTGTTGTAACATACAGTGAGTGTCAAATCTTTTTTGCTGGCTGCTATATTGCTTTTTAGCTGGCCTAATTTGCTTTCTTTAAGGTTCTTTACTTGCTTGTGAATTCATTGATTGATTCTTCAATGTCAACCCTGATTGAAAACACTTCAAGGAAACAGGTCAATGTATCAATTAATATGAAGAAACCAGAAATTAAACATTGTACAAAAAATTGAATTCAGAAAAGTTTTAGTTGCTCATTTATCTCTTTACAACAAATTCATTTTTAATTCTAATTTTAATTTTACAATTGTCTAATTTATTCTAAAAAACCATTTACAGCATTGGGGAATGTGAATAATTTTGAACACAACTGTAAAAGGAAGAAACGCCAAGCACCTTAGCAAGCAGCACCAATAACTGAAAATGTTGAATGAATTTTAGCAGCTACTAGGCCATCATAGAAGTCAAATCTGAATGACAAACAAGCTAATGGAAATGAGGTATCAGGCACATAGTAACGTCTGAATTGGCAGATACTGAATGTGGGGGATTGGCATTCACAACCTTCCCTTCCCAATACCTTCTAAATTGTGTTTCTGATGTGTACATATCAGTGCACATTCAAAGCTCCCCTACTGGTTACATCCACAGGTTGTGTGTTTTCAGAGTGAGAGGAGAAAATGTTTTCAGCCCAGAGCTGAGAGCCGTGCAAATCCACCATCACTGGAGACATCAGCCCGGCTTGGTGAGCTGAAGGAAGACCGTTGGGATCTCTCTCGCTCAGCTTCTCTTCCCTCTCCACAGTCGAGAGAAGAACTGACACTCATCTTGTCCCACACTGGGAGGATTCAAAGGAGCAGTCATCCAGCAAATGAAATGCAGAGAGAGCTCAGCAGAGAGCAGGGTGACCAATCCTATTACTACCCACCTTTCGGAAACTGTTAATTGCACAGGCTGGGATAAAATCTTTTCCCGAATTGTGACTGACAAAATTAAATGAGCCTTGCACCTCTAATATTTGACTGTGCTGTGTCAACATTACTCAGTTTATATCCTGGCCACAGCTCAAGACAAGAATTATTTGACCATTGGAGCTGTTTGTTCGCTCACACCAATTGCGTTATTGTTACACACAATTCACTATAGAAACTATGCAAATCAGGTAATGACGGCAACTAGGCCTTTCACAACATCAGTGAAAGAATTCACAATAATGATATTTCATCAGTTTTTATCATTTACTTTAATTTGCATTTTCACAAAAAAAAAAATTAAAATAAGTCACACTCAAAATACGAGGGAGGCTAATCATTTTAACCACGGATATGCAAAAGCATACAAAAAGACCACATCTTGCACATCTTTTTTTTTTTCTTGTCTCCCACACTGATGAGTACACAACTTTTCTTCGGGTTTGTTTATGGCACTGGTCTCAACCTCAATTCCTGGAAGGCTACAGCTCTGCACAGTTTTGCTCCAACACTAATTAAACACACCAGATCCAGCTAATCAAGGTTTTCGGGATAACTAGAAACTTCTAAGCAGGTGTGAGTTGGAGCTGGTTGGAGCTAAACTCTGCAGGGCTGTGAGCCTCTAGGAACTGAGTTTGAAACCACTGGTTTAGAGTGTCCTGCTTTCGCATTTAATATCCTGTTTTTGTGCAGTAATAGTAGCTACACATTGCGCCGTCTCCTTTTTTCAACCAGAATTAAGGTGCAATACCCCCACCTACTGTGTTGGAGCGTCAGCCAGTTGCAGAATTATTTTTGATATTATTATACAAAAATTGGAGAATGAAACTGAAACACCTGGTTTTAGACCACAATAATGTATTCACGAGTTTACATTTACATATAATTAAGAAGAGTAGAGGGCTCCGAGCTCGGAATTTTGGCCCGAATCCAGAGTACCCCCCCCCCCCCCATTGTGATGTGTAAAGAGATGGAACTACAATGGAGAGATGGGGGGAGGAGGAGGGCTGGTAAAAAACTCTCAGAAGACGAGAGTAGTGTGCTATTATATTATATTTATTTCATTGATTGAGTTGATTTACTGAAACTGAAAGCTCTGTGCTTGTGAAAATATTAATTCTGCACTGCCCCTCTCTCCCCCCATGTAAACAAAAATTAAACATCATTTAGTATGGGTTTTTTGTGGCCCTTTTACAGCATCAATATCAATCAAATGTGTCAGACATGATCCTTCACAAGTGGCCACAGTGGCCAGAACAGACTTTCCAGACTCAGAGTCCAGAGAACTGTGTGATGCCGGTGAAGAAAAAAAACGCTTTCTCACTTGCTCCTCAAATGGCTCAAAAATATTTCAATCTGGTGACTGTGTAGGACATAGGAGATGTACAACTTCATTTTCATGTTCATCAAACCATTCTGTCACAAATCTTGTGGACACGGAACCACCTTCCAGGTATACAATGTTTGATCCATTAGGATCGTGGTCGATCCAGAATGCTTCGATAGTCCTTGGCTGTGATGCGCCCATCGAGCACAGTAGGGAATGCCTATTGCAGCTCAAACCACCACTGATCCAACCCCTGTGCTTCACTCTGGGCATGCAACAGTCCAGGTGTTAAGCCCCTTTGGGGTTTCTCCACACCGTAACTCTCCCGGATATGGGAAACACAGTATAGGTGGACTCAACAGAGAACATATTTCGCATTGTCCACAGCCCAAGATTTACACTGTTGGCACCAATGAATCCGACACTTGCCATTGGCTATAGCAGCCTGACCACGACTGGTGATTCTGTAGAGCTCCCGTAGAGGTTTTGGTGAAAACAGGAGAGTTTAGATGTGCATTTAATACTGTGGTGGGTAGGCCAGCTGTGTGTGTGTTTTTATTAAATCAGGGTTAGTACCTGGACATCACTTTCAGACAGCTTCCTGTTAAATGTGGCTCGTCCTTCATGGTAGTATTCCGGGATTACCCTGGATACCACTCTAGATACACCACAAAGACTTGCTGTCCTGGTCACAGATGAGCCAGCAAGACGCACACCAACAATTTGTCTTCTTTTGAACTCTGATATATCTCCCATTATGTTGTGTGGATTGCAATATTTTATGTACAGCTGTGCTTCTGCTCTGCTAATTCAACCTTTACACTCTGCTCTTACTGATGGAATTTAAATCTGTGAAGATTGGCCACCAGACCGTGCACATATATGTGTGAAACCTCCACTATATTGGCAAGTGTTTCAGTTTTTTAATTGTCCAACCCCTATGAGCGTCAGAAGCAAAAAAATGTGGGTGGATCCTCCCCCCAAATTTTTTTTACTGGGGTGGATGCCATTTATATTATATATATGTATATGTAGATAGATAGATAATACATTTTGACTAATTAATTTTGTCCTACAAGCTTGGCTAACTTTGATTACGCAGTTCTTGCATGGTAAAATATCCATTAAAGAATTTAGTGAATACATTTTAGGAAAGATGAAATACAAGACAAAATATGATGTCAGCATTATAACAGCATAGTGTAAGTGTAACTGTAATTCAATGCTCCAACAAACACTACATGATTCCTCTAAAAGCAACAGGCTAACAAGTGGTGAGTTTTCACTTAAATAGCAGCTTGTTTAGTGACATTGTGTGAGCACATGTTTTTTTATGTAAATGCACACATCCAGTCTTAGCTGAGCAGAGAGATGCTAAGATGCTTTTTTTGCTATGCTGCGTTAGCACAGCAGGCGTGAGTCGTGACAAGACGCAAGGTCACAAAATACAGTTAGCTGGGGGGGGGTTAGGGGAAAAAATTTTGATTCCAAAAATTTTGGTCCAACATCATTGGTCTTAAAGTGGGTGGGTCTTGTCCCACCCACATACAATGGTTCCGACGTCCCATGCAAGAGATAAAAGAGTACAAACGTTTCGGCTATTTGCCTTCGTCAGTGTCTGACATTTCAAAAGTTCACATTTATCTTCAATACAGTATATTGCGATTTTATTTAGTTTATTTATTTATTTATTTTCAAAAATTCAGCAAAACTGCTTCTAAATCGTTCCTGTATAATCATCCACAATCACAGAATAAGGTTAATGAGCATAAATCCTTTGATGCCCACATGCATGCTATGTTTGTATATGTCCTCTCAGTTACTCAAAGTGTATACGGATCTGAACCCGTGTGCAACTAATGCACTGTGTAATTAGGAATTATAAGAGCTATGGTCTATAAAATTGTTTTCTGTTGTCCTAATAGTTTACGGAAAAATGAACATTCTGTCATTATTTACTTACCCTCCTGTCAATCCTAACCTGTATGCTGTTTTTTTTTTCTTGTGGAACACAAAGGGAAATGTTTTGAAAAATGCATGCCTCTAATTTTCATTGTATGACAGTTCTTAGTCACCATGAGCTGTCAAGATCAAAAATAACAAAAACATCATAAAAATAGTTTGTTCAGTTTGTCTTCAGCAAGTCTTCTGAAGTTATAATATTTCTTTCTTTGTGCAGTATGTGCATAATCAAATTTCACACATCGTGATCAGTTCTGACACACACACACACACACACACACACACACACACACAGAGAGAGAGATAGAGTTTAACATGTTTTGAATATACAGCAAAGACAATCATTGAATAACTTAAGAGTTTCCCCATGTAGCTCTTTGTCATTATTTCCTTTAATGAAAGAAGAAAAAAAAGAGCTTGAACACTAAGCCAAATTTCTCCTTTTGCATTCCATGGAAGAAAGAAAGTCATATGAGTACTTTTCTTGTTCTTATTTAGGTGAACTATAGTTCCGTGAAACAGTAGAATGCACAGGCATGCATACAGTCTCTTGGCATTTAAAGTAATTCAGCTGGGTTTAAAACCATTTTAGATAGTATTTCGTAATTCTAGTTGCGTCCGTGTGTGGCTGTTTCAAACTGAACCCTTCCAGTATCTTCAAAACCACATTAGCAGGCTGTACATTCTCTAACATGCTCTTGAGAATTGTTTCCTTTGAACTGGCAAGTCTGAATTTGGGGCAGTATAATATGCATTCTTTCTATACTGTCAGCCAGACATCACTGATGTAATGGTGGACTTTTTAATCCACCCACATAATCCGGTGGCAAACAAAACAATAAGCAGCACTTGGCGTCTACTTTAAAATGTGCAGGGGTTTAATCTTTAAAGTCTCAAAGCAGCATAAATGCATGTGCACTCCGCCGTCAGTTATACCGACTGCTTTTAAGCAGATTCGTGCGCTTTGCTCTCATCCTTGACCTGACTGTCCTGAACAAATCACAGATGCTGAAATCATACATTGCTTTCACACTGACAACCACTGAGCAAATGGAAAATCTCAAATTCAGATGCTGAAAGAAACAGACCTCCCAGACATCCATTGAGGCTGAGGTACTTAAACAGTGCTCGAAAAGACATGCACTGAATTCTGATCCACTGAGCTTGAGTCATACAGTCATAAACAAAAGTTGCAACAACAACATTCATTAAACCACACATAATTTTCCATAAACAAAAACAAACATAAATACATTAATACATTTGTGAATTTTACATTTTGTCTATCTATCTATCTATCCATCTGAAATGAAGGTTCAATATTCAATTGAATATCCAAATCCAATATTAATCACATTTTTATCAAACCACACTTATATATAAAGTTGAATAAACATATGAAAATGGATAACACTTCACATTAAGGTTTCATTTGTTAACATTAGTTAAAAGGATTAGTTCACTTTCAAATGAAAATTACCCCGATCTTTACTCACCCTTAAGCCATCCTAGGTGTATATGACAAATGGAGAAATGTTAATAAATATCCTGACGCATCAGAGCTTCATAATGGCAATAATTCTCTACCAAACGAGGATGAGAAACATATTCCACATGGATCCGGAGGGTTAATAAAGGCCTTTTGAAGAAAAGCGATGCATTTGTGTAAAAGAATATCCATATTTAATAAGTTATGAAGTAAAATATCCAGCTTCCGCCAGACCGCCTCGCATTCCGTATTCAAATTAGGGGGGAGAAAAAAATGGAACTGGCGTTGTGTCAGTTCCGTAAGTTGAATAGGGAAGGTGTGGGACGTACATAACGCGGTCTGGCGGAAGCTACATATTTTATTTCATAACTTGTTAAATATGGATTTTTTTGGTTTTCACACAAACGCATCGCTTCGCTTCAGAAGGCCTTTATTAACCATCCGGATCCGTGTGGAATATGTTTATGACGGATGGATGTGGATACAGACACTTTCTTCATCTCATTCTCGTTCGGTTCCGCATCACTACCATTATAAAGCTTGGATCCATCAGGATATTTATTAATATTTCTCTGATCGTCTTAATCAGAAACAAGAAAGTCATATACACCTAGGATGGCTTGGATCATTTTCATTTGAAAGTGAGCTAATCCTTTGACTACACCATTAACTAACACTGAATAATACTTCTACAGCTTTCATTAATCTTAGTAAATGTTAATTTCAACCTTTATACATTATTAAGATCAAAAGTTGTATCTGAGAACATTAGCTACTGCACTGTAAACCAACATGAACGTGAACATTTTTTAACTAACATTCACAAAGGGTAAGAAATGCTGTATGAATATATTGCTCATTGTTAGCTCATGTTATTGTATTAACTGATGTTAACAAATAAGACCTCATTGTAAAATGTTCCAAAAATATTTTAGAGGTTGTGCATAAAAAACAAATATTTTTACATTTTAGTAATATTTATTGCTTGTCACAACTTTGTGAATGACTACCTGTGAGGATACATATTGATGATATATGTTTAAGATTAATTATTAATATATGTATATAATATACTGTATTTCACAAAGGCATTGACACCCTGTACGTTCACTGAATATAACAAAACATCTTCTGTCTACACTTGAACGTACAATAGCTCAATAGCAGGAATTATTCCACCATAAAGACAGGAAAGATGAAATAGCAAAGCTTAGGGTGTTTGCATGCAACTCGTGTGAAAACGATCAGTCCATACTTAGCTTCTGGCCTGCATTGTTTATACAACATGAGTTTTAAAGAAAGAGTCTTGATTAACATATTAGAAGTAATAATGAAATCATTCAACAAAGGTCAACTCAAGCCATCAGAGACTTAGCAAAAATAAAAGTGAGCACCAGAAGTCTAACTCACGGAGAGCCGTCAAAGTAACTCGGCAATCGATCACACAGTCATTTGGCTTTGTCAACAGCTCTTCTGTGACTTAAAGTGCACCGCGACTACCATAACAGTACATTTCCTATCAGCCCTCATGTGAACAACAATGGCAGAGGCATCAGACAGTGGTGTCAAATCTCATTGCAGAAAAATTGCTTTGGGTTTATCAATAAGAGGGCAATGAGGGATTTCGCTTGCATTGAAGCTGATATCGCTAAAGGCAGGTGAGTATCGAACCACCCGTCTGCCTGAGCCAGGGGTAAATAGTGATTAATGGGTGGAGGAGGAAGGTTTCGCAAAGAACTGTGCGAGCGTCTGCGATCTAATTCTTCCCTTCCCTTCAGCTCTTCTCTGCAGAATCTGCTGAAGCTCGTGCAGCTCAGACGATTTCAACAAAAGAAATGGAAGTGAAATGGAAAAAGCTTTGTTTGACTGAAACTGCTCCAGTTAAGATGAGCTTAGACGACACCAGCACTGATATTATGATTTTTCAATCTATCTTGTTTATTGATTAGAAGTGTCAGCCACTGAGTGAGCTTTAAATCCGTCAGAATGTCTGAACGGACTCAAAGCTTGGAAAAAGCTAGGAGAAATATTTGTGTCTGTAGACATTTTAAATGCCAGAGTTTAATTTTTAACCACAAGACCTTGCAAGATCATTGTTCAAAAATGTATGGAGGTACTTTTCTAGTCTATTGCACAGCCTAGATGAAACTAGTTTCCTCTATCTGAAATTGGTAAGAAGCTCACCTCTTAACAAATATCAAACTTAAAAAATGCCGTTGAACCATAGTAATTTACAAAAAAAAAAAAAAAAAACACCAATCAGACCAGAGACAAAGCATAACCTTTTATTTCATCGTTAGAGTAGGATTATTTTGAAAGTCAATTTCTTTAAAAGCTATTGAACATTTTCACCTTTATTGCAGAGGGAAACGTTTGGTGATAACATGCCCAATAGCACAATCATAAATTTATAGTATATTCCTGGTTACTATTTCTTGTTGTAATTTACCAGTCATTTTTCTAGCCCAATTTCTAGCCCAGCTTTGGTTAATCCTTTAAAAGTATATATTAAAAGTTCCCTAAATATAACCGATCAGATCAACACATTAGTATTGCAAACCCTCTCCCCCATTATATTTGGACTGTTAAGCACAAAATTGCTACAGTACATAAAGTGCAGATTGCAAGTTATGGTCAGGCTTAAAGGTCAATCGTAATGCTCAAACCGCTTTCTCTATGTAACAGTGGAACCGATTGTAACACTATGATGGGCCGGGAGAAAATGAAAGCCAGCCAGCAGTTGCACTAATCATGATAATGGCTTCAAACATAATGGACTTCATACCAAATCACAAATCCCACAGATATCCCGTTTTTTTTATGTACAAGCACTCAGCCTGCATTGATTCATGGTAAAGTTGTGAATAGAGTATTTTATTGTAGGAAACATATGTTTAAAAATGTATAATTTAATATATTATTATTATTTACTACATCAACATTGGCTCAGTTATAAACTCTTATATTGTTACGATAGATATTTGCCAACTTCACCTGAGTAGATAAAGTACAAGCGTTTACCTTGTGCTCAATGATGCTGCTGTATCCCTGCAGTGCTGGAGGCGCGCGCGGAGCTCTGGTGGGCTCCACTTTCTCACCTGACGCGCCCTTAGACGCGCTGGATGTTGTAGTGTTATTATTGTAGCTGACGCTGTACACGAACAACAGACTGGTGCACATGGTGATCGCGAGAAACACGGCTACTCCATGACGCTGGAAAACACGAGGGCAAAAGTTCAAATGAACCACAGAGCGCAAGGTCATAAATCATCAGCAACTCATGCGCTCGGCGCAATCAATTATAGGACACAAATCACATTTCCATGCTCAATTATTAATTAGATTGAGATTATAAGAGTATTTGTAGGTTCTTACTACATGTTGATGCATCAGATCATGCAATAATGGTTTTGCAAGAGCAACATTAAACAAAGTAAAATTTTGTATTTGCTGTGCAGATCATGTCACAGCAAAAAAAAAAAAAAAAAAAAAAAAAGCTCTCTTATTTCAAAGAATGTTATTTATTTAATAGTGCCACACTAAAATAAGAAAACTATTAGCATCATTTTGCAATGCATGCAAATACATAATAATCTCATGAGAATCATTTTAAAATATATTTTTAATTAAATTTACAAAAGCCACGTTCTTTCCGCAAAGAAAATGCCCTGTGTTCAAAAATGTAATTTCCCACAAACTCCTCATTATTTAGGAAGGGGGATTAACAGAGGCTTTTTTATTTTTATTATTGTCTGTAATCTTCTTTCATTCAGCATGTGAAAACAACAGAAAGCCGCAGTACTTCAGCAACAATGCTGCACAGGAGAGATGCGAGACATTCAAACTGTTTTCAATACAATTACCATTGGTGTCTTCATCCTGAAGCCAGCTGGAATATTCCTGGGAATGCGCGCATGAAGATCCACTTTTCCCCCGGTTGTTGCTACTTCATCAGATTACGCTGTCATTAAATTGCCGCGCTCCGCTCGCGCTTGGAGATGGCAGTGTGTGTGCTGGGCGCGCGGACTGAACCCATTCTTCAGAGCGGCGAGCACAGACCGATGTGATATCGCACGGTCCTAAAGATCCTTGTGTTTGAGTGTGAACTCCGATTCAGCGTTTAGGACAAATTGCACATTTGGAATCATTGAGGCGACATGGAAATACAATAAGCATCTGTTGTAAGAAGCTGGCATTTAAATTGCCCCCAGTGCTTTCTTTCAACATGTGCCTACAACTACTGGACATATTCCAGGCTGAATACAATTTACTCAACAATTCCATAGTATTTGTCACACTCACTGCCTAATTGCATATTGCACAGAAGAAAACGGTAATGAAATAGCCAGTCCAGATCTGATTGGCTGGCTGCAACACAATTTGAGAGTCAGGTTGCATCAGTCAGATGGGAAACAAAGCCTGTGTCTCCATCAGCTCCCTAGTTCAGTAGTCAGGGCACTGATAAGGGATTTTTTTTTACACACGACCTACTAGTGAGCTAATTGAGATGCAGGATTAGTTAAACAAGGTACTGGGCGGCTACATTTAAATACACTGATAATATAAATCAGGGGTCTCCAAACTCAGTTCTGGAGGGCCACTGTCCTGCAGGCTTTAGCTCCAAGCCCAGATAAACACACCTGAACCAGCTAATCACAGTCTAATTAGGCGTACTAGAAACTTCCACCTGGTGTTGAGGCAATTTGGAGCTAAACTCTGCAGGACAGTGGCCCTCCAGGACCGTGTTTGGAGACCCAGTTATAAATTGTAATAATAGTGTAGAGTGATCTCAAAGAAAAAGAGACAGTTTTATTCATTTTATTTTTTCAAACGTGTCCTCACACATACATCCTACTGCGACACAATAAATAACAAATAGGCCTAATTGCGACCTTTTATCTAGATTTTTTCTTGCAATTGAGAGTTTAGGCTTAATTCTGCCTGAGTATCGGACAAGTGTTCACTGTTGGCCAGAGGAGAACTGGCCCCTCGACTAAGCCTGATTTCTCCCAAGGTTTTTTTCTCCATTTGTTGGAGTTTTGGTTCCTTGCCGCTGTTGCCTTTGGCTTGCTTAAGTTGGGGACACTTGCTTGATATTCAGCAGTGTTTTTGATATGCCTGCATTGGCGCCGTTGTATGCGAACTGAGCCGAGCCGGACGATTACGTCACTGTTTTCTGCAGTGCTGCTATACCTAAATTAACTAGACTAATAACTACTGATATTTGCAACGGAATGAATCAATAATACATAGAATAAGCTGCACAATGACACCATTTTCTTATTAATGTAAAGCTGCTTTGCCACAATTTGCATTGTAAAAAGCGCTATATAAATAAAGATGACTTGACTTGACTTGACTTAATGAACATTGATGCAACAATATATTTTGTGCGAAAACAAATCATAAAAGTGGTTTGTTTAAAAATCTTATGAGGTGGCAAGGTGGTCACCAGTATGGGGTAAAACACACACATACTTCAGGTAAAATAATGTTCAGTAACTCGCACGACAAGGGAGAATTCCAAAAACATCATATTTAATAAATCCACAGGAGAAAAGCAAATTCAGACGTCAAACATTAACGTCACACATAGACGAGATCGGACAAAGAACTGAAAGACACAGGGAGAATAAATACTAGAACTAATAAGGAGTGATTAACGGGGCACAGGTGAATGACATAACTAATCAGACAGAATGGGGAGAAACTATAGGTCACCAGGGACTAAACCAAAAAGACAGAGGACAGATGTGACAGTTAAGTTAACATTAAGTTAATACTTGTTCAAAACAATCATTCAGCAAAGTTTGTGCTATTTTCGGTTTATTTTGATGAGTAAACGAATTCATTTTTTTTCCATAAACATTTTAAAAATAAAAAAAGAAAATTATTTTTAAAAAAGGAAAGATTCCGAAAGATTGAATGATACCATAATAATTTAACAGGCATACAGCGTTACAGTAGTAACAAATAAATATGATGTTTTATTACTAGGGCTGCCCATTTAACGTGTTATACTTAGATTAATTACGCTTTAACACTTGCCCCGCCCTAGACCTATGTAGGTCATCTGGCATTTCATTCAGTTGATTGATGACAAATATGATGCAGGGCAGCAACTCATAGTGTAATGAAGCCTATAGAATGTAGTTAACATGTCAAGATTCAATATATGAAAAATTGCCCCATTTGAGTTTTTGTCTCATAATTACATCATATGACATAGTTAAGCAATATCACATGAGCAACGAGTGCAAATGTGATACTGATTTTATACAACAATTCAATAAATAAGAAGTTAATATTGTGTTATTTTAGACACAATATTGTCTGTTTCAATCAATTTTGCCAACGAAAATGAACAGTTCATCTCTGAGCAACACAGCACGCTTCATTTCTGAATCTACGTTTTGATCGAATCGGGTGAACCAGGATTAGAAGCGGAGCTGCACAGACAAAAGCATGAGGGCCGTCTGCTTTCTAATCCCTTTCGTGGTACTTCGTTTTCATACACGAATCAGCCTTATGGTGATGTCGATAAATTGTAGATAAAAGGTCACAATCACCTCTTAAAAAAAAAAAAAACGAAACAAGCTTCCATACATCTGCTTTTACAGAGGTGCCCTTTGCAGCTCAGAGGCCCATTCCAAATACTTAATACTATTATGAAACTAAAACCATCAGAGGGTAGCAGCAAATGAGTGAGTCATTGAATAATTCAGTCAAACGATTTGTAAAACAGATTCGTTCAGGGACAAAGCAAGTTTATGAGTAAATATGAATGAAATCTATATCACATTTTGCAATCCTGTAGCAGATCTAGGCAGGTATTTAAATGCAGACTATTTCATGGGTTGCAGGGTCAGCAGAGGCTAATCGGCTTTTGCCGTGATGTGATTGCTTTCAGACTGCATGCAAAGGACCTATCAAAGTGAGTGACGTCTCATGCAGGTGCTTGTTTGTACTTAGGTGGTTGTCCAGTAGTGACATCTCGGATTGTCGTTGACTAATGACATTTTGTGTTTTAACATGTGCTACAGACTGGTCACACTAGAGGTGTTAACCAAAATGTCCTCTTGAGGATGCAGTGTCTTGTTCCCCTTCTCAGGGAACCATGGTTACATAACCTGAGATGATTCTATTATTGTTGTTGTTTATTAATTATTATTACTATTATTATTATTAGTTGTAACTGTATATTGTAATTATTTACAATATTTTATATATTTTAACTAATTATTGCTATATTTATAATATGTTTTATTATATATATATATATTATTTTTTATTATTATTATGCTGTTGTTGTTGTTGTTTTTGCTGTTGGCTTGACAAAGCCAACAAACTGAAATCTTGTTTTAAAAAAGCTTAATTTTATTGTTCTTGATTTGTGGCTAAATTTTTAGCCAGCTTCTCCTCTTTGTAACAGTGAGTGTGTAACGAATCCAACAAAAAGAGATGCATGATGCAGAAAAACAACTGACCCTTCGCAAAGACCCGCCCCCTTGATTTACCGTTGCTATGTCCGACAAGCCATGCGCTCTCACGCCACATATCGTGAAAAAACCATTGTGGAGCAAAGAGGACACTGACAATACATCGACAGACAAGACAAAGCAGGTTACTTTTGATATGAAAGAGTTTCATATTTAAAATATTGCAATTTTTAAAGAAGATTTAACAATAAATACCATACAGTTGCTTTTTAATGTGTCGTGACAGATCGCTGTAGCTCCTTCAAGCGGCTTGTGAACCAACCATTCATTTCATCAGAAGGAATGTTGTTTCAAGCGTAGAAAGATGCGAGTACACACAATTTTTCAAGTTCAAGTTCACCACCATTAATCTACTAACTCCCCTGACTGCTTTGTCGGACAAAATGGCACATTCAGGGTTATGATTGGTCAGATCGCCTGTCAATCAAACTGTTTGCGAAGGGTCACAGAGGCCAATAAACTAACATAACATGTCACACAATTCCTATGATTTCTGTTTTTTTTTTTTTAAGCACACTTCAAATATAGTTCTCTACAAAATAAATTTGTTATACCAAACATGTTGAAGATTAGCATCCAGGTATTCAATTTATTATATGATCAACTATTGTCACTCAAAACTCGCTTGACATTTACTCCACAGACTCAGTCAGTTCCCTTGTGCCCCCCATCATTTCCAGCCCTGGTCTTGTCGGAAAGTTCGGTAGCGCTTGATTTTACAAGTCCTGTTCCGCATGCACATACTATATACTTATTATAGAAATGACAATAACTGGGTAATAACTAGGTACTAGTCCTTAGCCTACCCTAAACCTAATCTTAACCCATGTAGTTACCTGATATTATTCAGTTCTTTCTTGGTATATACACAGTATCTTATTAATGAAATGTACTGTAAAATAAAGTGCAACCAAAAGTTCTTGACCAGCATAAGCGGATCAGACTTTATGCCACTAGCCAAAAGTCTGATTTTGAGAGACAACCTATATTCCAGAGTCTTACTGATATAACATCTTGCAGCTGAACTTTAACTTTAATCAGTGTTCTCTACACCAGTTTTGATTTTAAAAAAAGCCTCTGCTGAAAGAGAATGTAAAACTAATGAAAAATCTACTGTGTTTTCAAAGCTTATTTAAAAGAGGAAGATTGGTCCTCTGACACTGATGCTAGAATGAAGAGAAGTATGCAAGATGGTTCACTTTAGATCCTTGTTGATATTAATTTCTGTGAAGACCACTATGCTGAATGAGTCTGCCAAACCACACACCATGCACACTGTGTGTGCTCACCTCATTACATTTGCTGCCAAAAGGCACTTGTGTGGATGTTGCTATGACAGCCACATTAGGAGAGAGAGAGCACCAGGGAGAGGAGCAGCAACTGATTTGTTATGTGTCATCAAGATCATGCATATATTTCATAATTCTTTAATTGTTCAAGTTCCTTTGAGAAGTTGTGAAACATGACAAGGCTTAGTGACAGTTTGTCCAGAAGGTACACTAAATGGCAGTCAACACAAAAAACAAAGTAATGCTCTATACGAATTTTATGCTTATTGGAGATATTGTGATTTTTATCTGAAAGCCTCATAGTTATGGCTCATCTAAAAGTGAAATTTGAAAAGCAGCATTTCTCGCCTCCAATAAACAGATTATCAGTTACCCTGGTGTCATACAAGTTCAGTAAACAAGAAGTTTTGAATGACTTAGAGTTTAGTCACAATATTGTCAGTTACAGGGATAGTTCAAAAACTGTTGTCATCATTTACTCACACTCTAGTTGTTTCAAATCTTTCTTTCTTCTGAAAGAAGATTTTTAAGTAGGAAAAAACTACAGAAGTTCATTTGTCATCATTTAGCAGACGCTTTTATCCAAAGCGACTTACAAGGGGAGCAATTAGGGGTTAGGTGTCTCGCTCAAGGCCACTTTAGTCAAAGGTGGAGAGAGTGCTATTTATTCACAATCCCCACTTTCAATTCCTGCCGGCGTGGGAATCGAACCGGCAACCTTCAGATTACAAGCTCGACTCCCTCACTTCTGAACAAATCAGTGTTTTCTATAGATCAGTTGAGTGAATGATACAATGAATAACTTAGCCCAAGCTGAATGGATGTCAATGAAGGAGACTGATAGTGTGCCTCGAATGTGCAAACAAGGGGTGTGAAGTCAGTGAAACGTTACAGTGCTTTTGCGCTGTCAGCCCTCTTGGAACAACGTTTCGTTTAATGAACTTTTACATATGGTTGTGTTAGATCGGTTGGAACCTCCATGTCACAGATATCAAATCCAGCCCTGGACACCAGATCTTGTCAAAAGACATCCGTTTGCCTGGTGTGTGCAACCCAGCAAACCTGTCAGCAAAAAGTCTTGGCTGGTACTTTAAGACCTCCATCACCAGTCTTCTATCAGGCTGAGAGATGACTGTAAAACCAGAGAAGAGCAGAAGGAGACAAAGTGATGATAATAAAAGAGCCGAGTTTATTGGATAATCTTAGTTGCGTATGTTTCAAAGTTCAGACTTCATCTAGATGTAACGCTGCTCAATGCACTGACTCTGTCTGACCAGTACAATTCCAACAAGTTTTTATTATACCGAGGAAAAAAAACAAAACAATGGAATATATCTCCTATTTGTGAAGATAAACATCCCTTTAGACCACACAATCATTTAAACAACAATAGAAAATGATATAAAATATAAAAACATAAAATGACAAATCATTATTATTAAAAATGATTAAATGATAAGTGAATAAATGATGCAAGTCAAATAGTAATAATAATGAGAAATGAGAAATCAAATGAGAATGTCGATGTGAAATATGGTGGGAGACTGTTAGTCTGTTAGTAGTAAAATAGTAATAGTAAAAAATATTTGAAAATTTTCAACAAAATTTATTTCAATAAAAATGATTCTACAACAAAGCTTATAGACATCAAATGAAAAATTAATCACTTCTTTCTATGGAAAAGATATGTTTTTGTTAGATGCTATTTGTAAATAAGTGATAGAAATGGATACAATAAAATAATGTAGAATATAATAAAAAAGAAAGTTCTGGATAAAGTTTCGATCTTCCTAGCATTGTTCGGGAAGCAGACACACTCTGTCAGTTTAAATCTAGACTAAAAACGCATCTCTTTAACCTGGCCTACACATGACACATTATCAATTTATGTCTTCATATCCCTTAAAGGATTGTTAGGCTGCATTAGGCAAGACATTTCAACAAGGTGGTTGAACCTTAGTATATATATTTATCTCATGGGTTATATTATTGCATGTTTTTATTATTAACACATGTTTGATACAAAAAAAATATAACTTGGTGAAAATTAAATGCTTTTGAAAAACATTATTTGAAGTCATATAAGGTTAGAGGTATATATATATATATAAGAAATATAGATATAAGAGGTCTATCATTTAGTTCTACTGAGGTCTTTAAAATTTATTGTGTAAGTAATCTGTAGAGGAGACAGATATTTGGCATTTTTATTTGCTTTTCACACCTGGTCAGATATTCACTATAAAACAAAGTCAAATGTAGACCAATATTTCCAATAAGATCACACATATATAGCTTCTTTACAAGTAATCAACAGATAGGTGTTTGAGAGAGCAATACAGATTTTTGACAAGCCATCAGCAGATGGATGGAATATTAAGGAGAAACAAATTAAAGATCAAGAACATAAAACGGGAAAGTAATAAATGGCACCTGGGTCAGAGCTGGAGGGGGTTAGGAGGGCACCAAGGCAATAAAATCTAAATGGGAAACGTGAGGAACAGGCTATTATTTATGTTTCATACAATCTTTTCATTAAAAGAATGGCCATCGCCAAGGAGCTTTCCTGGAAAAGGTAATCAAGAAATGTGAAAGACTGGGATTTCAGCCTTGTAAAGCTCAGCGTGTGCTTGGATCTCTATAAAGACCTCAAAGGTGTCAGAATATGGATTCAAAAAGCTTCTTTGCAACATCAAGCATGTCAACATCCACAAGAGACATGTTAAAAGCTTTAACCTTTGTGTGTGTGTGTGTGTGTGTGTGTGTGTGTGTGTGGTATTATAGACAGTATTACAGATAATACGGCCCAATTATGTCAAATAATCATTGATGGACCTTTTTATGGCCTATCAACGGGATGGGATCAAAATGCCAAGAAAAGTGCTAGCTTGCAAGATCATACAAAGATATTTGTCCATATCTTCTTGTACTAAAGCATTAAACTGTAGAGCCAGACTAATGATGTGAAATAATGATGTGAAACTGCCAGTGATTTTGTCAGTGATATGTTCTCACCTGGACCTGAAAACACAGCTGAACTCCCGCATAGTGAATAGAGCTAATTGGGATCCTTGTGAAACATGATGATTTTCACAGAAATGCAAATGATCCTTTACCTATTTTAGAGATAAAATTACTCCTGCTTCTTATATTATAATTCAGAATCAACACATCTAGAATACTCCTTTTTATATGACACAAGCTTGGAAGCTGGGGCTCATGAGCAGAAACATAAGAGGAATAGCTCTGTTGCGATTATTGATTAATCATGTTTATTTGATCCTATCACAAGTATTTGAGATAACGTGTAATTGCGTAGTTTCAATTTGAGCAAAGTATATTTTTTTAAAAAAAAGATAAAATACACAATTTGAACAACGGACAATACTTCTACCACATTTATTAATCTAAGCTAATGTTAGTTTCAACCTTTACCAATACATTATTAAAATCAGAAGTTGTGTTTGTTGACATTGATGAATGCACTGTGTACTAACATGAACAAACAATGAATGACTCTATTTTTATGCCTGCTTCATCTGTTGTGAGTTTGTTTAATGTTTCGATGTCTGTCTTGTGCTTGAGCACTCAACTTTGTTTATGTTGACCATGTGCTCCCCTTGCCTCCACGCTCCCTCATTTTTTCCTTGCTTCATAATTACTCTCACCTGTTCCTTGTATGCTCTACTGCCCTTAAATTGTGCTTCCTTGAATGAAATGAAATAAAAGCGGTATATCTGTCATACAGTGTTATTGTGGCTGCGGTGTGTGACATGACAAGCATAACAAGTCACCATGGAAACAATAGGTAAAGTTCTAAAATAACGGTCGCGTCAGCTAGAATATTTTAAACTTAGGTGTTAACTCGATCTGCTTGCAGTCACATTGTTCTCTAAATGGCACAAGCTGCATCCTGTTGCATCTGCAGCCAGTGAGCTCGCTACTCAGCATTAAAATACTTGTTTGCTTTCAGAAACTCTCCACCTGTAAAAGATCTACTACAGGTAATTTCATGTACTGTATGTTATAAGCCTATTGTGCAGCAGCAGCAGCAGCAGCAGCATGTCTTACATGCTCAAATAAAGTCTTGTTCTTGCTCTGCAGCAGCAATAATCAACAGCAGCGGCATAGCACATCTATTCCAGCAAGACCAAATATTAACATTTCCAGATCCATTACCATGCTAAACACTTTGAGAACGGTCATTATAGAACTGTTATAATGTACAAAAGACAGTCAAAGGTCTTCCCTCATGAAAAATAATGGAGGTTTGTGGGTTCATTCAGCCTGCATTATATTATGTTAAAATATTTTCCATAATATTATTGTCAGGAAATACCAGACTCATAGAGAGACAGTTCAACCCAAACATTTATTGACAGATGACATGCACAGTTAAGCAACTGAATACTGAGGCAGTCAGAGTAATGAGCAGATGAATACTGAATGACAGAGTCTCTTTCTCTTTTAGCAGGGTAACAGAGGACTGGTGGTGAAGAAAGAACACACAGCGCTTTGCAGAGTATGGGGAGTAGACAGGTAAGTATAATGTTCCAAACAATAGCTTGCAATGAGATCGCTGGAGTGTCACAAGGAGCGATCACCTTAAATAAAGCGGGTAAGTGATCCATAATCCGTACCGGAGACCTGACTGTCAGGTGTGTGTGCCCTTATCCTGGAGCAGATTGAACTTCTGATGGGGAACAGGTGTGGGTGATAGCCAAGTAAGTGCAGGTGAGAGACCGGAGGGATGCTGGGGAAATGTAGTTTCTGACTAGATGAAGCTGGCCAGATGGAGAGTGTACAATTATATTATAATTAATTGTAGAAATGTTAATAGCTTTAGAGTAAATTATACTGGGCTATTTTATTATAATATTCTTTTTATATTGTATTATATAAAAAACAGAATTAAATCATTAATCACAATTATTTTTGATACTGATTTCTTTGAGTGTGGATTACTTTGAGTTGCCCAATTCAGTCTGTCACACAAAAGAATGAAGTTGCTGATTGGTCATCAAATAATAGGGTCAAGCATGATATCAGTTAAGTAGGGAATCAAACCAGAATGTTGTTTTTAGTAGGGAAGATTATAAACAATACAAATATGGCAAAAAAAAAAAAAAAAAAAAAAAAAAGAGAAATACAGAAAAACCTGTTTGTCAAAATTTTTCAAATGTATGTGACCATACTGTTGATATGTCTGTAAAGGTTGAAAATAGTCAAATGGGACAGACTGAAGTGGGACAATAAGGTCTTCTGAGAGCGCATTTTGAGGATGTCCATGCAGATGTGTATTTTATATTTTGAATATAGTTGAAAGAAACTGATTAGGTAATGAACAGTGAGTGTTACATATCTAAATGGAGCCAAGCAGTCTTTGTGTCCAAATATGCCAACTTCCCTACTATTTAGCTGGTGGCATTAAAAAAAAAGTACCTGGATAACCTACTACTATCTGTAATATTTTGAAAATCACATACAAAGGACACTCTACTATCCACTGAGGACCTGTAAATTGCATGGAAGCAACACAATTTACATTGAAATGCCAAAATGCATTACATGCAGATGTACTGTCTCATGTCTGGATTGCATTCATATAAAACATATACTAAATTCTTCTTCAAATGTAGTACTTTGACAGCGATTTTGCATGTAGTAAGAGAAAACGGACGTATTAGAAAACTATTAAGGCAACAGCAATGTCCATTTTGCAAATATTGGTAATTCATTTCACAATGTGTGAAATCAAGCAAGTCCAGCATTCACACTCCCACATAGTGTATGATTTACAGTAGAACTAATGCCTGTTTCACATCACACGCGTCAGCAGAGTGTAAAAGAGTGCTTACACAGTAACACATGTATAAAAGCACTTTGATAAGGTCGGCTGTACCTGTCAGCCAAACCAAAAAATAGAAAAACTCAGGTTAGAATATCCAAGATCTCAAGTAAAAATGACTAAAACAGAATTGAGGAACAGTAAATGGATTTAGATATTTTACAAAGCTTGCAATATTCCTGTGGTGAAAATTTCATGTGAATATACATAGAAATATCCTTAACGCAAGCTCTGTTGAGTTCTCTAAGACACAGCGACACAGTATGTATCGTCCATCACCTCAATGCGTTCCCCTCAGCAGTGCCATATTTCTGCAGGGAACAGATACCAGAGTGAAAATAGGCCTCCCTCCCATTTGTCACCAGCGTTTGGATAATGAACAAGGTGGATTGGACATACTTGCTAATTATATATAGGACAAGAGCCGACCAAAGCCTTGATTCAAGGTCTCAGCGCTACTGCAGCAAGAGCTCTGGTTAATGAAGAAAATGCACTGAAGTCTTAAATTTGTCGTGGAGCAAAAAAGAAATGCACGAAGATGCTTATTATCATCAGGAATGCAATCATCTAGTGGAGAGTCATGCTGAAACGACATGTATAGGCATTCTTTAGCTACTGTAATGAGCTCATTTAGGAAGTCATCACTTCACTTCTACAGATTTCTCTGTGGCATAAAAATTGTATTAATTCATTGGTAATATTACTGCATTCACTTTATTGATTTTGGAGGTCTTTGCATCAGAATATTATACTGTATTATTGGGGTCCAATTTAGGTAATATAACCCTGTTGTTCTTCAAACAGGGTCAAGCTCTTTTTGGTTACGCTTTATTTCAATTATCTATTGTAGACATTCTACTAACTATAAGTAACTTTACAACTACATGTCAACTAACTCTCATCAATCTGCAACTTGTAGACAGTCTACTAATACTCTTACGACTTGATGTTTACATGTGGTTGTAAAGATACTTTTAGTCAGGTGTGGGTGGGAACTGAGGGTGGACAGCAAAGAACAAGGTGAAACTTGCAAGAAAATTGTCCCTTTGATTACAGGAAACACGCTGCTGAAGAAGATAAGCAGGTCCCACACATGGTATTGAGGTCTTACAAACTCAACACAATAAGTAAGGTATGAATATTGTCCATGATGAGGGAGGTAGTAGTGAACAGGTGAATGTGAAATGCATTCCAATGAATGAGAAGGTGTGACAGGATCCCTGCAGACCCACATGACTGTGTGAAGATCAACAAGTTTCTCAAAATTCTGGTTTGACTCCCAAAAAATGTAGTCTAATGACGTTCTTACATTTATAATATTGGATTTTTAATTGTATATATATATATATATAAATGTGCTGATGCATCACATGTCAGAGTACTGAAATGCTTTTTACTTTGAAAAATAATTTTGTAATTCAAAAAATATACATGATTGAGATGTTTGTATTCATCATGATAATGATCATAAAATATATACATTTCTAGAGTCTTGACATATTTTTTTTTTCCCCCTTTTCTTTTTTGGGGACACTTTTTTGTCTGGTATGAGCCAAAAACTTCGTTAGACTTATTTCCTGCTTTTCAGACTTTTGAATTAATACCCCGTCCAAAGGAAGAGCAACGTCCAGTAAGATATTCTTCTTTCTTACAGTTGTTCCTCTCTCGGTTTGGTTAGAGCTTATGATTGTCCTTTGCTCAGAGCGGAGCTTTAATTAAATTGCTCCCTGAGGCATGATGGAGCTGGAATCTAGTTTCAGGGGTGACTACACTACAGGAGCTGTGAGACTCCCAGCACCTATGCCTGGCTAACTTATACACACCAACCCTTGTAGACATTTTGCCCTAATCCACATGACACAAAAAGAAAAAAGCAACTACAACTTGTTTCCCTTTTTGTTTGTTCCTTAATAATTAGTCTTCACGACTACAGGGAATTACTTTTAGGCTCATAGGCTGAAGATGGTGGTAAACAGGAGCTATGCAGTTCTATGGTGCTTGCTAATACGTAGTTTGGTACATCTATGTTGTAGTTATTAAGTAGAGTAGATGCACGAATGCACTCGTCCTCCGTCTGTCTCATCTTAAGAAACGGAATAAAACATGACATTCCCAGTACGTGAATATGGTGAGCATATAGTAGCTACTGACTGGTTTTTATGGTGCATTTTGCGAATTTTTAGGCAATATGACAATAGGACAGTCATAGCTGATTCCCTGGGCGTAAGCAGTTGTGTTCTGAAGGTTTTTTAGCATGGCGCTAAGGGGCTTTATGATACATGAATGAGTGTTAAATATGCAGTGGTGGCTTCAAGATTTTTTTTTTTTCTCGTGGGTGCTAAGGGGGGGGAGGGTGGCTTAACGGTTCGAGCCTACATCTGTTGTTATCTTCTGAGCCATCCTGAGATGTGTCTGGCTTCCGCTGTCTTTTTCTTCACATTTACATTTGCTTATGTATGGAAGCCTGTTGCCAAACTGCCAGAGAAGGGTCAATTGGGTGTATAAACTCGCAATTCTCTTTTTTTTCCCTTGCAATTGCGGGTTTATATCCTGCAATTTTAACTTATTTTCTCAGAATTGTGAGATATAAGCTTAATAATAATAACAATAACAGTAATAATAATGTTTATTTTTTATAGCACCTTTCAAGAACAATTTCAAGGTCAATTAACAAAATCAATTTACAAACAAAGCATACCACACAGTCAGATGAGACATTCAGATAAACAGATGTTGACAACAGATAACTACAGATAATTAACACAAGAGGTCATGCAATCAGATGTTAAACATCCATTATTTCAAGAAAGTGTTCATGTAACATGCATGGGAGGCAGGGAGGGAAAATAATTATTTACAGAGCAAAGTGGATAGGTGAGATTTAAGTTGAGACTCAAAAGTCTGAAGAGAGGCGGTATCACGAGGATTATGGGGCAGTTTATTCCATAGCTTAAGGCCTACAATACTGAAAGCCCCATCAAGTGGAAAGTTTATACTTGGGCACAGCAAGCAAGTTATCATTGCTAGATCTGAGGGTCCCGGCAGGAACATACGGTGCAACTTGAAAGTTTGTGAACCCTTTGCAGAATCTGGGAAAATGTGAATAATTTGAACAAAATAAGAGAGATCATACAAAACGTTATTTTATAAATATATATATATATATATATATAATTTTTTTGTGATGGTTGTTCATGAGTCTCTTGTTTGTTCTGAACAGTTAAACTGAGTTCTGTTCTTCAGAAAAATCCTTCAGGTCCTGAAAATGTATCCGTTTTATAGCAACTTTTGCATATTTGAACCCTTTCCAGCAGTGACTGTATGATTTTGAGATACATATTTTCACACTGAGGATAACTGAGGAACTCAATCATAACTTTAAAAAGGTTCAAACATTCACTGATGTAGCATATGGAAACATGATGCGTTTTTTAAATTGAAGACTGCGATAAATTGTTCTTAATTTGTCTTCTGGAACACATGTAAGTATCTTCTGTTCCTTCTGAAGGGCAGTACTAAGTGAAATTTTTTTATTTTAAACAAAATAAGAAAAAATTCCACCCATCTTCATGCCGCTCAAAAGTTTTCACCCCCGGCTCTTAATGCGTTGCGTTGCGTTTCCTTCTGGACGATCAGTGAATGTTTGAACCTTTTTTAATAGTTGTGTTTGAGTCTCAATTGTCCTCAGTGTGAAAATATAGATTGCAAAATCATTCAGTCACTGCTGGAAAGGGTTCAAATATGCAAAAGAAAACTGACAAATGTTTGCTCACTCAATATCTTTGTGTTTTTACCATGGTGCAACATGCATCAATCTCATATTTTTTGATTTTAAACAATGACTTTGAAAAAAAAAGTCAAGTAAACAGTCAGCAATAAGATAAAAACAAATAAACTGATTACTAAGATAGCACAAATAAATACAAAAGAATAAAGATACAAATGAAATAAACTGTTTAAAGTTTTTTTTTTTTAGGTAGTTCTAAGAGTAGTTCAGCCATTCAGGTAAGAAATAATACAGAGGCTGAATAAAGTTATCAAATGTAAAATAACTGGATAATCTTCATTGTAAAAATTAAATACAGATTAATCCATTAAAGCTACAAAAGCAGCAAGTGATTAGTTCTTTGTCTTTTGTTATTTGATTAACATTACAACATAAAGACGTTTATGCTACTTCAGTGAGCAGGAAATGGAAAAAACTTCATTGGCTCTTACATCCAGCAAAGAGGCAGATATGAATGCGTGAAAATGAACAATATTTGAGAAATAACCCTTACAAAAATGTTTATTATATTATTGGAAATATACTAGCAAAAGTCTCCTTAAATTTTTTGCTAATACTGACAAGTCTAAGTATATTTGATGTAAACTTGTACTTAAACTTTTGATCGAAATATACTTAAGTATCGCTAAGTATTTTAAGTGTACTTGGCTTATAGTTGAGTAGCCTATTACATTGGTACACATATAGTATAGGACTCATACAAGTATACTACTAGTATACTGATATAAGCAAGGCTGGGTATGTTACTTTTAAAATGTATTTCACTACAGATTAAAATGTAATTTGTAACGTATTTTGTTACATTACTCAAGTTTAGTAACTCAATCTAAATACTTTAGAATACTTTGGAATACTAATAAGTGTGGAACAAACACAAAAAAGATCATTGTGAGTTTTTATCTCACAATTCTGACTTTTTCCCTCAAAATTGCGTGATATGAAGTTGCAATTGCGAGTTATAGAGTCACAATTATGAGATATAAACTCACAATATTGAGAAAAGTCAAAAATAGGAAAAACTCACAATACTGAGAATTCAGAATTATGAGATATAATCGGGCAATATTGAGAAAAGTCCAAACTATGAGATATAAACTCGCAATATTGGCAAAACTCACATACTAAATTCCCAATTGCAAGAAAAAGTCAGTATTGCAAGTTTATATATCCCAATTCTGACTTTATAACTTGCAATTGTGAGTTTAAATCAAAAATAAAATAAATATTTTAATTAAATAAAAAAAGAAGTCAGAATTGTGAAATGCAACATCACAATTGTGATGGAAAAAACACATTGTGAGAAAAAGTTGCAGTGACGAGTGAATTATAAAATGACTCAAAAAACAGTCGTGGATCATCAGGTCATGACAGGACAGTTCAGTTGACAGTTGGGCAATTTTTTTATAAATTCAGTCATTTTGTCTTGTTCAGGACAGAACTAAATAAAAATAACAACATTTTTATGATCCTCTTAAAAGTATTCAAATGTTGATGAAACTGAACTCCGCTTTTTCAGACGGTCAGAGTCAGAGAATCACCAATCGCTGTTTAAATGACATTAAAACTCAAAGTAATCACTTTGGGAATCTAAAACACTTTTCAGATGGAACTGTAATCTGATTACCACCCATTTAAAATGAAATACAGTGACTCAAATTTTGTATTTTATATACGTAACTAAGTTACTTGTATTTCGTTACTCCCCAACCCTGGATATAAGTATGCTTACTACACAGTGTATACTTGGAAAATACACTTGAACTTGATCTAAGTTTACTTAATAAATGAAGTTGGAGTATACTTCTTTTTGGTATGGGTTAGCAGCATCACAAACCTGGTCAGTCTAATTAACTTGACATTAATTACAGTAGATGACAACTGACCCCATGTCTTATTTTGCTCATTAGCTGCAAAACAAACTTTATCCCTCCATTACTCCAAGAAAAAGTGACACATTTCAGTAAGGTTGTATAGCTTAAAATGTCCCCATGACGAAATAGGATGTTATCTGAGTGATTCTTTGAACCGTTGCCCATTCTCCAGCAAGTCTCAGGCTGCCAGCATGTTCCTCATTAAAATTTGATTGGAGGCGCTTTGGTCTTTGACTTCAGAGAGAGCTGAGCTGATTGATATTGTGAAAAGGAGGTATTAGTGTGATTAGAACTCCACCACTTAATAGCCTCCATCATTTAAATTGGCACTCATGCAGAAATATGTTTAACTTCTGTCACATTAAGGTTAATGACAATTAATTTAAGCTAAGAAATCAGATTAAAATATCAATTACATCATAAAAATACCATGTCATTATTCTCTACAGGTGTGTGAAATCTATGTTTATGCTCCCCAATTTTATTTCAAAACTTAAGATGACCAGAACCATCAACTAGAAGTCAAATTTCCCGATTTAAAGGGAAAGTGTTGTCATTTTTAACATTAACTGTCAAGTATTCATTCCGAGAACCTTGGAAACAAGCAAATGAATTTAGATAAGCAGAACGTCTGATCGCATGAGAAAATTCACAAAATAAAAATTGTTTCTCTTAGACAACAAGATTAAGCAAATGTGCAGGTTTTTTTTACTTCCTCCTTCGCAGATGTTTCTCATGAGAAAAATGTTCCATTAATCTCAAATGTGCGTCATCTCAAGTTTCATAAGAGAAAGAGAGAAACTCCATTAAGCCTCCTCAGCCATGAAAGAGCGACCTCAGAGCAATAACATTTTGGTCTGGGAAGACTCTCTCTAGCAGAAGCTTAATATGGCATATTTACAATACATATTTCTCATAAACCCATGTGGTCATCATTGCCAGCAGCAGAATGGACTCACTCTCTCAGCTGCAGGTAAAAATAAGGCCGTTTATCAACTTAGAACAGACCACCAGCAGCACTGAACCCAGAGGCTTTGGCTCTGAGGGTCTATATTTCAGTCTGCTTATCGTTTCTCCATTTGGCTCATGTTGTTCTACCTTTAAATGGGAAAACAAAAATGCTTTTTATCTTGGGCTGGAGTCAATGAAAAGATATAAAAACTTTAATGGGGAGAAACTCATTTATTGTAAACATTCTGCAGGAGAATGTGATTGTGCAGCGTCTGCTTCAGACACCGAGTATCTTTGAAGCAATCTGTTGCAGCAGGCAGGGAGCAGTAGTTAATTGGGTTGTGGCAGAAAAAAAGGATAGCTGATGTGATTCAAGTCCCCTGTCAGGGAAACCTTGAATCACAGCATTATTTTTTTTTTGAGAAACTCGCCTTCTAAAAGTCAACAGAATGTGACCGAGCACTACAGCCTATTTGAATGTTTTCTTGGTCTGCTCAACCCCACTGCTGTTATTTTGAGACTTTTTTGTTAGTATTAAGATTGTTAATTATCTTTTACCCTCAATTTCAAATAAGAGTGTCCACAAAAAAGAAAAGACGTGTTGGCTTATAGTTTTGAGAGAAGTTTAAACGAGTAACAAGTTGCATCTTGAATACTGTATGTGTGAGCATACACATCCCAGTAATTGTTTTCAAATATATATATATGCATTTTCGTAAATACTTTATTATATATCTTCATGTGACAGCACTGAAGAAAAGACACTACGCTACAAAGTAAAGTAGTGAGTGTACAGCATGTATAACAGTGTACATTTGCTGTGCCCTCAAAATAACTGAACACACAGCCATTAAATTCCAACCCGCTGGCCTCAAAAGTGAGTACACCCCAAGTGAAAATGGCCACCATTATTTTCCAGCACTGCCTTTACCCCCTTAGGCATGGAATTCACCAGAGGTTCACAGGTTGCCACTGGAGTCCTCTTCCACATCTCCATGACAACATCACAGAGCTGATAGATGTTAGTGACCTTGCGCTCCTCCACCTTCCATTTGAAGATGCCCCACAGATGCTCAAAAGGGTTTAGGTCTGGAGACATGCTTGGCCAGTCCATCACCTTTACCCTCTGCTTCTTTAGCAAGCCAGTGGTTCTCGTGGAGGTGTGTTTGGGGTTGTTATCATGTTGGAATACTGCCCTGCGGCCCAGTCTCCGAAGGGATGGGCTCATGCTCTGCTTTAGTATGTCACAGTACATGTTGGCATTCATGGTTCCCTCAATGAGCTGTGGATCCCCAGTGCCGGCAGCACTCATGCAGCCTCAGACCATGAAACTCCCACCACCATGCTTGACTGTAGGCAAGAAACACTTGTCTTTGTACTCCTCACCTGGTTGACGCCACACACACTTGACACCATCTAAACCAAATAAGTTTATCTTGGTCTCATCAGACCACAGGACATGGTTCCAGTAATCCTTGTCCTTTGTCTGCTCGTCTTCACCAAATTGTTTGTGGACTTTCTTGTGCATCATCTTTAGAGGAGGCTTCCTTCTGGGACAACAGCCATGCAGATATGATTTTTCAAATATTAATAAGCAGTGAAGCTATGTTTTTTATGAATGTTTTTTTTTCTTCATTATGACATCAAGACAGTTGTACCAACCTGATGTTTTTGACATTAGGCCACCCACAATATCTAAAAGATTTTTTAATGAAAATCAAATCCTTTTATTTAATCCTGAGATTTTAAATAGACCCAGACAAAAAAAAAAAAAAATTACATGACATCACGTCATTGTGTCAGGAAAGGGTGAAGGGATGAGGCATGGACTCAAGAAGGCAGAGTAACCGGCTTTTATTTAAATAAAAATTAAACAGAAATGCACAAAAACCACCCTGTAGGGGAAAACATGGCAGCTGGGAAAATTAAATAGGGAAGGAAATCAGGCAGTTAACAAGGAAGAGCAGGTGGGGCAAATGAACCAATAATCAGGTAACAAGAAGGGGGGGGGGGGGGGGGTACAAAAAGCCATGTACTCACACAAAACACGACATGAACACGCAACCAACCAGACTGCGTGTCCACACAGAACATAACATGAAAGTATGCGGCCGATGAAAAACACGAACCAAGTGATACAGTATACAAAACACGACAATAGGAAAATGCCTGGCCAAATAAACATGCAAACCAGGTGCTCTACAAAAAACACAAAAGACAAGAGCACAGTGAATGAATATTCAACTTGTGCGCTTACACGAAGAGACAAAACATGGAGCGAACCCAATGTCCCAACCAAAGACACAAAGACAAGAAAATAGGACTGTCAGGGCTCTGTCACCAAATAAGGGTAACGTTTACACAAGTGTTTCTTGTATTTTTTTGCATACAGATGACAACAATGTCCAAACAATCCCAATTCACAATGATCCACAAAAACTGCAGAAAAAAAAAAAAAACGCTTTATTATTCATTCCAGGCCAGTTGTTGGCGAGGTCATTCTGTAAAGAAACTCCACGCACACGACGTCACCGTTTTCACAAATTCACATTTTTGCAGTTTACACAGAGTCATTTTGAAATCATGCATGTTGAAAGCCGTTTTCAAAATGTAGCATTCCCAGGTCCCCAAAATGCCATTGTAATAATGTCATTGTAAATGAATGGGCAAAACTCATACAACGTTTTTTTAGTTGAAAATTGTGTCGTGTATACGGCCCCTAAGAATAAATCAGACCAAGGTGACAGAACTCTGACACATTGACCCATTAATTAAAGATTTTTAGAATGCAATAGGACTATAAACAAAAAAATCACACATTTTCTTTTGTCATTTATTACAAACAGCCAGACAGCAAGTACAAAAATTGGTGTGACAATCACATTGCTTAAAAAGCGAACATTTTGTGAATGCGTTACATTTTTTCTTTAAAAAACACAAACACTGCCGTGTAACAGACAATAAGGAAGAGAAGAAAAAAGCAGCATACATAGTTACAGACGTTAAAGAAGACAAAGTGAAACAACACGGAACAATCAGCTTCCACAACAGCAAAAATTTCAACTCCATACCAAGAGTTTGATGGACTACTGATTTCCTCACAGTAATTAGTAGGAAAAATAACAATAATAATATGTGCTGCTGAAAAAGGGCTTAAACAACCGAAGACGGTTTCTGATCTTAGGCATTTGGTCTTCCAGTCTGATCTGACAAATATGCCCACCTAAAATCAGCAAACTATCTTAGCAGATAGTTATTTTCCTTTCCCAGCAGGGTTTTCAACGATAGCGTTTTAAAACCTAGAAAACAATTAGAGTTGTGCTCAGAATTAGTGGCACCTTTGGTAAATATGATCAAAGATGACTGCATTGTTTGTCCTTTTGATCTTTAATTCATAAAATGAGCAAAAATCTAACCTTTCATTGAAGGAAAAGAATTGAAAGTGGGGGGAATCACATTCTGAAATAAATGTTTTTCTCCAAAAAACCATAATGTCTTGGAAATATATTCCCATTCATATTTACATTTTTTAGTACACCGGGGTGATAATGAACATGAAATTGTCCAGCCACGACTTCCTGTTCCACAGGAGTATAAACATGAGGAAGCACAAAGGCCATTCATTCATCACAATGGGTTAAACCAAGGAATATTCTACTGATGTGCAGCAAAAGATTGTTGAGCTTCACAAAAAAAGAAAATGGCGCTGAAAATCCCCATTTCCACTATCAGGGCAATCATCAAGAAGTTCCAATCAACTAAAGATATTACAAATCTGCCTAGAAGAGGACGTGTGTTTATATCATCCTAATGCACTGTGAGAAGAAGAGTTTGAGTGGCCAACAGCTGGCGAATTACAGAGATTAGTTGAGTTTTGACTGTCAGAAAGCCTAAAAAAATGATCAAACAGCACCTACATCCCCACAAGTTGTTTGGGATGGTTTCAAGAAAAATCTCATTGCAGAAACAATCTTCAGCAGATTCAGTTGTCAGACAAGACTGGAACTGTAAACAGGACCGGCTTCTATGGTCAGATAAAACTAAAAAAAGAGTTTTTTGGCAGCAAACCCACCAGATGGGTTTGGTGCACACAGGGATAAAAAGTACCCCATGCCCAGAGTTACATTTGCTGCTGGATCTTTAATGTTGTGGACTTATTTTTTCCGCTGTGATATCTTATTCAGATTCTATCAAATACCAACAGATCAAAAATCCAAACCTGACCGCTTCTGCAAGAAATCCTATATTGAGCCGTGGTTGGATCGTGATCTAAAACAATCATCAAAAGCAACACAAAAATGTGTCACTGAGCACAAAATGAAGCTTCTGCTATGGCCGTCCCAGTTCCCTGAACTGAAGAGAAGAAGCACCAACATGGAGCTGGGAATCTGAAGGATCTGGAGAGATTTTGAATGAATGAATGGTCTCTGAGCTCTCGTCAGGTGATCTCCAAACTCATCAGGCATTACAGGTGAAGGCTCAGAGCTTGCCAAAAGGAGGTCGCAAAAAGTATTGAATAAAAGGGTGCCGATGATTGTGGCCAACGTGTTATTTCATAAATGTAAATGTTTTGATGTAAATATAAATCTATTGATATAATAATTGATATAAATGTTTTCATAAATTCAGATTTTTCCAACATTTTCAATGAAAGGTTAGATTTTTGTGATTTTTTTAATATAAAAGAAGAAAAGGATTGACAAATGCAGATTTATTTTTACACGATTATTTGTTCATATTTACCAAGGGTGCCAATAATTCTGAGCACAACTCTATTTTATAATGCAACAAAGTGAAGCAGATGTGCTGATTTACATGTAGATACTCCACAGGTGTTTTCTCACACATAGTGTTTCTTACAGTCACTGTAATTCCACAGAACAGCAGTGAAATTGGGGTTTTAAACTGTGAGCAGAAGCCTAGATGGGAGCACAGTACATATGGCAACGCCATCTGTTCAATCAAGGGCATCAGCACATTCTGGGAGAAATGATTTTGCAGGAAAATGTAAGCATTTGATTAAAAAAAAAAAACTGAAGCGATGAGTTAACTGACCCGCTTCAACAAAGTTTCAGATGAACTACAGAACGTTGAGTGAATATCATTGACATAGCGGTGCCCACTGGAATTTAGCCTTAGAGGCCTTACAGGACTGTTAGAGCCACGGCACATATAAAGAATGTGAAAATGACAGATATGTTGAATTGAGGAGCTATGCAAGCTGGGGTTGATGGGCTATTAAAGCTCATTTCCCATCACCGTCCCATGGTTCATTTAGATTTTAATGAGGAATGTAACCATTGTTCATAATCACTTCCAGTTCTCAAATGCAACCACGTCTGGAAACAACAGAGCAGGAAACCATCAATTCTACAAAGGCTTCATTAATATATGTCGCCAACTAATAATCTGTACTTTATTATGTCATTTTCCAACCTGGACTGTCTTATACTCACCAAGGCTGCATTTATTTAATTAAGAATACAGTTTAAAACAAAACAAAACAAAACAAAACAACAATATTATATATTATAGTATATATATTATATATACAATAGTATATATATATATATATATATATATATATATATAATCAATGTTGAAAACAGATTTTAATGCTTAATATTTTTGTGGGAAAGTGTTACACATACTATTCAAAATCTTTTTAAAAAATAAATTAATCAGCAAAGATTTTAAATTGATCAAAAGTGGCAGTAAAGACATTTACAATGTTACAAGACTAAAAAAATAAAGCATCATGGTTCCAAAATTTAACATCAATAATAATAATCATTAATAATAATGGAGCAGCAAATCAGAATGATTTCTGAAAATTCAGCTTTGCAATCACAGGACTAAATTACACTCATATCAATAGTATTTTTATCAAATAAATGGAGCACTGGCGAGCATAAGAGACTTCTTTTGACCAGTAGTGTGTGTAGGCTATTTTTAAAGGAATGGCCCAAAATAATAATAATAAAAAATCTCATTGTTTATTTCATTCCATGTCTTTCTATATGTATATGGAATATTTTTTAGTGGAAACTTTAAAGAACCATTACACACCTCTTTTCCAGTCAAGATTTAAAAAACAAAATCGAAAAACAATCCCCTCCAATGCTACATTCTCAGACAGCAGGAAAGAACAGGGCATGTCAAGACAAACGAATTTCGCCCATCTTCAACCGTTCTACTCATAAATGAAGCAAATAAAGAATCAGTAAGTCAAACTAGCTGCTCCCTTCTTGAATGTGTACTGCTGATAAACCCCAAAATACAGTAGACTGACCTGTAAATAAATATAATGTTATTATATTATATGCCCACACAGTTTGAATCCACTTGTTCTCTTTTGCAATGACATCTTTTGCACACACCACAAAATAGCTCACATTGATAACAAGGTTAATTTTTACAAACCGACACTGTGAAACACTTTGAAGGCAAGTTTCATAACACACTCAAGATCACAACACAAGATGATACAGTGCTTTGCAAAGGTTTTCACACCCTTAATTATTTCTCTCATTATTCTGAGTTACAAATCCAATTTGAAATGAAGTGTTTTACATTTTTAATTAAAAGTAAGACCGTGTATATGTCTACACATCTGAGTATCACAGAGCTAGTATTGAAGCAATGATAGCTGGAAAGCTGGCTTTATAAAAGTCTTTTGTGACACATACCGCTTTTCACAGCTATATTGAGGCGTAATTTTGTCCCATTTTCCCAGACATATTGATATTTCAGGTTAGTCAGTGACTCTTGTGCACTGCTGATTTTCAAATAGCACCAGAGATGCACAATTGGACTGAGATCAGGGTTTTGTCAGGGCCATTGTAGGAAATTCACCTTTTAGGCCACTGTTAAATCGTCCTTGTGTGTAGGATCATTTTCGAGCTGAAAGATATTCTAGAATAATGCATTCTTTTTTTTTGCAAGATGCCAACTCCTTACTTTTGAATAGCAGCTCCACAGCAGGATGCTCTTCACCTCTACTGCTGCTAGTTCACGGTTATTCATTTTAACTCCATGTGTTATATGTATTCATTTGCACCACCTTCCAATACAGGACAATATGAAGATATCTTTGCACAATAATATGTCATTTTACTCTCTTTTCTTTCTTTCTTTTTTTTTTTTTTTTTTTGTGTTGATTCAGATGTGGCTTCCTTTGTCATTAATTAAATTCAAAGTGTGATGAGCATTTCAAATTACAAATTCAAGGCAGTAATTAAACTAACGTTTTCCATTTTAATAGCTGAAGCATTAAGTGATCTTATGATTTTTATGACAAAACATTAAAAAAACAAAAATCCTAACTTGTATTGCAAAAGCAAAACCTAGGGATCTGAATATAAAAAAGTGCTGATAGAATCTTTTGGCCTTGACCAGTATATGCAAACGCACAGAAACCCTCTAAAAATCAGTCAGAACACCTTGGCAATCTACCTTGGAAAGACGGCTGCGAGTTTGTAACAGCACAGTAAAAAAAAAAAAATGCTCAAGTAATAGCTTGTTGCACTGTGATATACTCTTCATCCATCAATTTGTTTTACATTCTCACAACTAATTTTTACATAATTGCCTAAATGATTTTTTTTTGTGTTAGAGGACAATTGAAAGGCAATTGTTTCCTTGTTAGTGGGATTGTTACTTTTGGAAAGCACTGTATATTTGACCGTTAGTAGATTGCGCCAACAATGGCGAGAAAACACTCAGGAAATCATCACCTAAAAACAGACATTTCTGATCGCAGTGAATGGCCAAAACATTAATTATGTGAGAACATGAAAAAAAGAAGAAATGCAGCAGAAATACAATAGGCTAACTAGAATGAAAGATAAAAAAAATAAAATAAAAAAGGACACTTTATGCTGCAAAGAAAAGTGATAAAGCGTACACCTCAAGCACACACCCTTTCAAAAGGTTCAAGAAAAGCACTTCCGACATAAGATAAGCTCAAAACTAAAGTAAGTATTGCGTTTTTTTCTACAAACAAAAAGAACATAAAAAGTGCTGAATTTTGACTCAGTCGGGCATCTGGGTGACAAGTCAACATTCACATGCTTGTGCTGAACCGCTAAAGCTGCTGCAGATCTGTGGAAAGGCATCGACCGCATCAGGCAGATCATGAGACTGAGATAACAGAGCTCAAAGAGTCATGACCTTTCCTTCTGAACATCCGATATACACAACATGGCCACAATGGCATGTGGACGCACACTTCCTACTTCAGCCACAGCCATTACTAAGAAGTTAATTCAATCGATAATACAACTATTTAATCTTCTAAAACATTTTTCGAAGAATGGGGACCTTTTCTCTTTCAGTATTGCAAAGTCACTCTGAGAAAAGGAAGGTCCGTGGAAAAAAGCATGGCAACAGCCCTGGAATTAATTTGGAAAGCAGAGTGAGTCAGACCCCATCATCCAGCATCAACACCTGACCTCACAGATGCTCTTCTGTCTGAATAGAAGCACATTTCTGCATCCATATTCCAAGATCTGGTGGAAAGACTTTCCAGAGTGGAAGCTGGTAAGACCAACATATTTTGGGTGTGATGTTCAACTATACTGCAAAAATAATTCTGCCAACAAGTATTTTTAAAAATGTTTTTGAAAGAAGAGTTTCAGTTTTTTCAGTTTAATGTAACTGTAAAATGTCATTTATTCTTTTGATGGCAAAGCTGAATTTTCAGCATCATCACTCCAGTCTTCAAAGTCAAATGATGCTTCAGAAATCATTCTAATATAATGATTTGATGCACAGGAAATATTCTTATCAATACTGACAGCAGTTGTGCTGCTTCACTTTTTTTTTTCTTTTTTCCGGGATGTTGTGGTTCATTTGAAATAGGATTTTAGTACGAAAAGTCTTCACTGTTCATTTGTTGTTATGCAATTGTTTTAACAACAAATATTAATAATAAGATATTTGTAATATTTTTTGTATTATTTTTCTTAGACAATAAGTAAACCTTTTTTCTCGCTAAAGCATAAATCTAACCACATTTTGCGTTTCGGGGGCCTGAAAACGTAAACTCTGTCTGCGTGTAAATTACAAAAATGTAAATTTGTGAAAGTGCTGACGTTATGCGCAGTCAACACAAAGTGACATCGGCAACTAGTTTAAATAATACCGCTTTTCTTTTCTTTTTTTTTGCGGATCTGTGTGAACGGGGACCATTTTGTCTGTACTTCATTTGCACTTTCCGGTTTTAGTACATTGTTGTCGTGTAAATGTACGCTTTGTGATGTTTATGAACAAAGATTGGGGTAAGAACGATGTGAAAATAATATCTTACACTATTTAGCGCCTGCAAATGTATCTTGCTTTTGTTTTAGATATTTTTAAGGGGAAACAAGACAAAAAAATAGGGCTAAACAATGATTTTTTTGCAGTGCATCCACATACTTTGGGTCATGTAGTGTATATCACGAGAAGATCAAGTATAACTGAGGCATGAACAGCGAAATACATTGAAGAGTGAAAGTGCTGTTTGTTGACCAGCTCTATTTTTTACACCACATGGTGAACAAAATCAATATAGACAACAGGGAACGATGATCCGGGGTCAGCACTCTGAGAAATTGAGCTGGCATCAATTGTTTTAATGAACAGGTCGGCCAGAGGTGTGAGCAGTATCTCATCAAAGTGCTCCAGCCTGTTCTGTGAATCAGTCTCATATTCTCAGGCCATATACAATTCTCTCGTCACACAGCTAGTGCATCCAGCACATCTTTCTCTCCAGGGAAAAACCGTGACAGTGCTGAGGCGATGTTGCAGTGCTGGTCAAACATGCACAGAGTGGTGCATAGAAAAGAAAGGCTGTCCGGGCCGAGCTGCCAGATGATGTCAGAATCACAAGCTGATACGAAAACTTGTTACGCACAGTACAGGCGGCGATGAATGTTTTTGATATACATGCAAAAAGAGTGCATGCTGTGTTTGATGGGGAAAAACACAACGACAAGCGCAGCGGGCATCTCAACAGCGGTAGGGGAGCCTCAAGGGCGCTGCATTGTCTGCTGGTTTATATGATGCTACGACACTTAGCTACAGTAGCCGATCAAATTAACCTGCTGATCTGACGACAGGGACAGTGTACCTTCATCTCGTGGGAATTCAGGATTCTGACAGGTGGTGGACAGGAGTGTCATTTTTAAATAAGCAAATAAGGCATAGAAAAGGAAGGATGCCGATGCACTGTATGCTACACTACATACAGGCACAGTCTTGACATTCACATTCACTCGATCTGAATCGCTCCTCACGTCTTTTGTCGACGGTAGACCTACATATCGTTGAAAGCAATTGTGCTTTCTTGTCATGGCACATAACAAAATATCACTTCATATTCTACAGTGTCAAATCAACAACCATCTGGATTCTGCTTGTGTACAGGGAGTAAATAAAAACAGAAATAATAAGTTCCTTAATGACCTATTAAGCGGTTTAAAGGAAGTAATGCGAGTCACTTTGGGACTAATTGTTTTGAAGTAAATTAAAATGTTTAACAGTGGCAAAAACTTTCCTGGACTGGTTTCAGCTTATATGAAACTAGGGCTGGGAGATATATCAAATTTTCACAATATATTCATGATGATGATGATGATGATGATGATGATGATGATGACTTTGCAGGCATTATAAAAATAAGGAGCACTGTGAATCATAATTTAATGTGCTTTTAATTTAGCATTACGTTTTCTAAACACTGTAATACTAGAGTGTGAAAGTGTCTAAAATCAATAGAAATGTTTTAATAGCTTACATTAATTTCTGTGAATCAGTTGATTTAAATTCTGATACTGCTATTTATTAGCAGAGAATTCTCCATGGCATTTGTTTTACTTTGTTGCTTTAGTTTTAGATCAATTATTTAATTAATTACATATTGTTCTTCCTTGGGTTTATTTGGTGAAAAGCTTTTTTTTTTTTTTTCACAGATTTTTTGGTCGCTTGTAAAAATAGGATGATGAAGATAAATGAGCAGATAAATTATTAAAATTGTTAAACCACCAAACATCCTTGGGGTTTGTGTAGTGAGAAATATTTTCCACCAATTTTCACTGTCATTTTAAGTTTACAATAGCTGTTTGGTTCAAATTGTTTCATAGCGTTGAAAGAGGACGTGTTTTGCTGTTGCTCTCACGTCTTTTGCAGCATCTCACACATTACACAGCATTCCAAAAACAGCCAGCTCAATTAAAAAGTAGCTCAACAAGTCTCTAGGGTTTGCGTTTATTCCAAAAACGTGATCTGTGTGGATAACCCCTAAGCCATTTCAGAGCAAATAGAGATGTATAGAGAATGTCATTAAAAGACTATTATATATATATATATATATAATTTGGTATATCGGCCAGCCCTAATGTGAGGGGATAAAAGATTAAGCAACGACATCACGCTCTACTGTAGCCCATCCTTTCTGCAATAAGTGTATGTGCTCTGAAGAAATACTACTTGATTGTCCAGATGAGTACAACATGAGAACATGCAAAATCCACTATTTGATCACACCAGTTTCATTACAGACCTGTCCTCATGGTCACAATGGGGTACTTACTTCACTACCGTTTGAAATCACATTCGGAATGATTCATTTAGCCACTACATGACAAGTTTCATGTGTGTTACTTTAAGATGGAGGGGAACGAGCCAACAGGACCGTAGTGTTAAGGAATATTCTGAAAGAATGGTAGTCTTGGTCATGACAGGTGCCATTCCGGACTGAAAAACTTGATAGGGTGCGTCTTTGCCCACTTCGCAAAAACAGCCTTCTCTGTGATGAAACGGTGCCCGCCGTAAGGGGCGCTCTCGTGCAAGAGGTATTCGGCACATTCATCACGACTTCCAGCTTCGTAGTAGTGGTACGGGACCTTCCTGTAGCCTTCTGATCTAAAAATTGAAAAAAAAAAAAAAGTGTATGGATGAAAGTGTTATTTTGTATGGAGCCCAGTACATGACATGCAGGAACAAAAAAATAGTAGGCTAAATCGTGTGCACACTTTACTCAGTAAAATGTGCATGTCATGTGCGGGGCTCCGTAATTTTGTCGTTCCATGACGATAAATCGAACTGTAAACTGTCATTTTCAGTAGCCTATATTTTAAAAGGCACTCAAAATTAAATTAGCAAACATTTTATTCTGATGCCGCACTTTTGACATTCTACAAACCATTAGTAAATTTGCAACGCCGCGCCAACTAACTCAGTAGAATGTTAGTAGACTATCTGATCAGTATCTGCTAACATTTTATTTAGATGGTCCCCCGACAGACATTTTAATAACTATAAATATCTTTGCAACTGCATGTCTGCCGCATGTATGTCTGTTTGTCATTTGTCTCATTATTAGTTCATTTATTTCAGCTGTGTGTAATTAAGTAGTCTTGTTTGCTCCCCTGTTTCCTTTGTATATAAGCCCTCAGTTTGTGTTCAGTCCTCGTCTTGCGCCGATGTTATTTTGACGGGGTTATTCGGCATAATTCTCCCTGTTAATCTCCTGTTCCTAAAAGTTATATGCAAAGATTGCGCGCTTCATTCTTGGACACATGTCAAAGTATTCTACAAACCCAAACCCTACCTTAACACTCTAATGGGAGTCAGTTGACATGTAGGTGACAATTTACTTAAATGGACTTTTAGAAAAAAAAGTGTTACATATGTCCAATACAAAAGTGTTGTTGGCATTACAGTTGTGTTTCAAAATATTCAACCCCCCCACTGATTTTGTGTTTTTTGGGGTTTGACATTGATTTTTGATCATTCAGTCATCCTGCTTACAATTAAATCAAAAAAGATGTGGTGTAGGTCAGACAAATATAACATTTATAATATGATATTAATAAAACATGTTCTTTTCTCTGCTCACATCATTATCAGTATTTTTTCCCCCCCCAACCCACATTCTATCTTAATACTTAGTACAACATCCTTTTACAGTTATAACACAGCTTTTAAAAGCATGAAGCTACACAGCAAGTGTTGACACAAGGCTTGGTATCTTCGCCGGGTATCATCGGGGGCAAAATCATGGCAAAAATCAAACATTTTCAGAGTTCACTGCAACTGCTTGCGCTTGGTCCCTTGCGAGGTTCTCAATCACAGTTTCCTCTCAAGTTCTTCAATTCATTGACCATTCTGGTGTGATTTTAAAATGTTTTCACAAATTCTAGTCTTGCAAACATGCTACTTGGACTTGGAGTCCTGTTGACCTTGTTGTCCGAACGGTCTCCCAAGCCTGTCTCCCAATCCTTGTTGTCATCACAATCATCTCATTCCAATTCCTGGTACTCAATAGAGAATACAGTACCAAGGTGAATTCGAATACCTGAAGCACCGCTGAAACTTTCCCAAAAGCTGCAGAAGCATTGAAGCCCCCGCCATGCCCGAGCATCCCCAGAGGTGTTCTTTTTCCTTATAGGCCTTCTCTTCTTCCCTCGGCAACATAGCGTCTGACCAAACAGCCCAAACAGTTCTAATTTTGTTTCACCAGTCCAAAGAAGCGTTGTCCCAAAAACACCTGTGGTTTTGTCCACATGACTTTTGGCATACTGCAGTCGACACATGACTGTTTTTTCACACTCTTCTTTGGCTCATTACTGGGGGTAGCCATGGGGCGCTGAGCATTACGCAGAGCTATGCCTTGTGGCCTGAGCAGAAACTTCAGTACCGTTATCTGACATCACTTTTCTCATTCCTCCTACTTTCATCAAACACTTTTCTCCTCACCTACATCTTCTTTCACACAGCAGTTCGTCTCAGCATCTTCTTTCTGCCCACACAGCTTCTATGTCATTCAACAGTGCTGCATGTCTGCGGTCGAAGTTTCTGGCTTTCTTTGCTTCCTCTGGTGATGTTTCCTATGCTGCTTCTTTTCTTCTTGCGATTATGTTTAACATCTTAATCTTCTTCTCTATCTCTTTGTTCTTCCTGTGAAGAGTTTGCTTCTTCTTGTTTGTAACCACTCTTAATTCTTCACTTGTCTAGTCTGAGTATTACCAGGTCTTTTAAAGCTCCTAATTTCACAGTATCACAGTTATTTTTAACCCTGACATCCAGGCTTGCTTTCTTGTTCTGAATTGCTGCTCCCCAAGCAATTGGTGTTCTTGGATTGTGTTTATTTTGAAAGTGATCTTCAATCATTGAGTTCATTCAGAATAATGACATTGATGTTTGTAATTCAAAAAAGTTTGATGTCATTTTAGTTAAATATTAATCTTTAACTGAATATAATGTTTATTGTGATTTTGAATTCAATTAGTATTAACCTTTTAGGATTTCTAAATCAATTTAACCATCATTTCTAATTTTACCTAATTTGAAAAACAAACCAAACAGTACATATTTCTGAGTGAAAATGAAAAAGAGAAAAACAAGGATTTCTTTCTCTGGAATCCACTGATGACAATAAAGACCACACAATAAAGATTAAGAAGTATGAAGCAGTTTTAATTCTGTTGACGCTTTAACCCATTGCTTCTTTTTAGTTAAAGACGGAGTCCATAAGGAGAACTCCCGCTGAGAGCTTTGAAGACGTTTTTTTCTCTTACTAATAGATTCAATTTTTCTCGCCCAATAGCACCTGTTGAATTTTAATTACAAGAGATCCAGCGAGGTCAATTGCAACAACAGCTCAGCACATTATGCTAAAATAGATACTTCCCAGCTGAACTGCCTTTCATCCAAATGAATGTGTTGTAGCCACTGTTTTCTCATTTGCCAGTCTTTACAGGTGACTGGGAGTTTCTGTAGAATGAAAATTGCTCATTGTTTTGAAAGGGAGAGCGGAATGAGTAAATGGCTGGGAAAACAGACTATAATAGCTACTTTATAAACATGCTAATCACATCATTGCGTGCTTTGCTTATGTCTATGTGCAGTAGGGGGTTGTGAGGTAGTTAAGGACACTATCATTAAAATGGAACCATAGTGGGAGACTCATGATAAAGGGGCTAGAGAACTATTAAAAATAATGTCAGGAGACAAGCAAGGTAATTTGTTAGAAAACAGGACAACCGACACCAAAAATGATTTTAGTAGTAATTAAATCAATGGCACAATTGAAACACGTTGGCTAGAAGGTGTGTTAAAATGTATAAATAAAATAAGTACCGAATGTTAACCAAATTGACAATTATTTTTATCCATCCAATCGAATTTAGGCAGCACTTCATTTTACAGTCCTGTTCCCCATGTGCATGTTACGTACTTATTAAATTTATTACCATAACTGCTAATAACTAGGAACTAACCCCTAAACTTAGCCTTAATCCATGTAGTTACCTTATATTAACCAGAACTTTCTTAGGTAAGTACACTGTAAGTGCATGTAAGTGCACATGCTGTGAAATAAAGTGCAACCCAAATTTTTGTTGCAAACATCAATAAGAGCTTTAAATTTTCCATGCCGGCAAGTGACCATGGTCTATGTGCGATCATTTTAAGGCACTTCACTTTGCATTGAGTGGTTCTTTGCCTCCACTTTGTGCATTAAAATTGTTTTTATTTTTTTAAAAAAACACACCTAGCCGTCATTATCTCTTATCTCGCTGATTGTGAATAGACAAGTTCTAAATGCTTGCTTTTGTGTGATGCTACATCCACATCCCTAGGTGTGGTTATTATAATTTTGAGGGTGGAACTGAGTAATTCCAATAGGAATCTGTGCAATGGGAGTTTTTTTGTGGGGGCAAAAAAGCCCTAAACCTAAATAAATTTAAACCTAATATAAAGTGTGACCACAACTGGAGTTATGAGGTTTAGTCACAAGCTCAGCGATAACGCTATTTAGTATAACGTTCTATTCAAGCTCTAGTATAAAGTATAGGCAATAAATAATAATAATAACTAATAATAATTTCAGACAGAGGGTCAGAATAATTTCTGCGATTATATGATTGTTTTTTTCTCCAAAAACCTTTATCAACATTCTAAGTGAACCTTAAGGAACATATTAAAATAACTAAAAAAATTTGAAGCAAATATATTGGTATGACTGCGGGCTTGTTTCCTCCAAGTGTTCAACTGAAACTCACAGTGCTCCTGTATCAGCTCTGCTGTCATTACAATCTGGAAACAGGTGAGGCTGCTTTAAAGACCACTGTCAAGTGATAGATTGCATGTCAGTCTTACTTGCAGTATGTGTCATTGATCATTCCGTAGACTCGGATCTCTTTGCACATGTCCATGGCCAGTATGAGAGTGAACCAGCCGGTGCTCAGGTACGACCCCGACCGAATCCTGCCAACATAAAATCATGATATCAGCACTCAAAGTACCATATTTACATGTGTAGTTTTCTTTTTTCCAAAAGAAGTTGCTGATAAAACATGCAGTTGAGAGGTCTACATTCAAATGATCCTCATTATAGTTCCCGAAAGTTATAATATCTCTTTCAGAAAGAGAAATGAAGCACCTGTGTGTAGAACATAAACCGTACTGATGAAGATAGTTAGTGAGGATGACCAGGACTAACAACATAGAAGCTGCTCTACATAGAAGAGGAAAGAGCTTTACAGGTAAGAAATGAATAGTCCGTGTGAAATGAAATCCCCAAATCAGTAAATAAAGTCCCATCGTGCTTTAAAGGCACACATGCTCTCTTGCCTTATATAAAAGCACCTCCCCCGCCTCAGTATCTCCATCATGCAGTCCTGACGCTTATATTCCCTGCAACTTGAGCCTGTGAAACTCTCCCCTGCAGGGCTCAGAAAAGTGGTCAATCATCAAGACATATTAGAGCACGTGGCCATTTAGAGAAGCTATTGGCACCTGTGGAAAAATCCATTTCCCAAGCATTTTGTAAAGAACACCGGTTTCATCAGAAAGAGCAGACCTGCTTTCAAAGTAAAGGCATTAATTCCCAGCCATCTACCCTCCTCTGCTCTGTGCGCCATTAAATTGCCATTCATACAGTTTCTAAGACATCGTTCAGCTGAACATAACAAACCTTAATGAAAGCTTCTCTGGTAGCTAAAGAAACCTAAAGGGATAGTTCAGCCAACAATGAAAATATATGCGGTTATTTTTTTCTGTGAAAAAAGAGAATTTGAAGAATGTTCATGTAGCTCTTTTCCATACAGTTCATCTTGAACATGAATATCAAACTCTAAAAATGAAAAACAACCCCAAAATAGTTCATACAACCAGTGTGCTATATTCCAGATATTTTGAAGCCTTTGTGTAAACAAACAAACTGAAATTTAAGATGCTATTCACTGAAAATCCTCTGCCATATCCCAAATTTCACTGTACTTTGATTTGAATTCACTGAATTTAGAATGAAGGTTTCCAGTTAATAATTAATGAAACTGAATTTAGTTTCTCTTCAGAAAACTTCAGATTACAGTGCACCAGGCATACTAATTTATGGAAATAGATCATTTTGGAATTTGATAAATGTGGTCGCATGGAAACGAGTTGAATGAAGCTCTTCAAAATTTCTTCTTTTGTGTTCCATGGAAAATATCTCAGCATATAGCTTTACGACTTCTTTGTCTAACTTTGCAGATAAGAACAAGCGTACATTTGCTTTAGAAACATCGCTGCATATGACATTAAGACTTGTTTTTATATGCTTTAATATAAGTAGTTCTGTCATGACAAATCTCAGTGTTTTGCATGGTAATGGATATGACAGTATTGATATGTCTGGTCTTGGCAGAACAGACTTGCTATGCTGCTGCTGCTGCAGAGCAAGTACGGGACTTGCTATTGCCAATATACACGACACGCTGCTGTGATGCTGCTGTACAATATTGCATACAATAATTACTCCCAGATCTATACAGGTGGAGCTGGGGAAGGTGGAGAGTACAGCAATGCTAACGGAGTCTTTGAAGGTTGAGCAGCGAGCGCATTGACTACTGATACAGCAGGAACCAATCAGCTGTGCCCTGATGTGATTGCAAGTTAAGGATCTTTCAGCCTATGCCATCTAGTTTCATGACAGAACTTTGAACATTTTGTCTTACTGAACAAGCATATTTTTCCACTTTTTAAAACTTGGCAGTGCAGTAATACACTTACATTAAAGAGACATTCAAGGACAACTAGAGCCTCATTATGTAGTGTTGCTGTAGTAAATATATCTTGTTTCAAAGATTTTGAACTTGGAAATAAGGGATAGTCCACCCAAAAAAGAAAAACTGTTTTTGCCAATGCACTGAAATTTAATGAAGTGAGGAATACAGGTGACTTTCATTTTACTGTATATGGACAAAAAAACAACACAGTAGCATTCTTCAAAATATCTTTTTTTTGCTTTCCAAAAGTAAATGTGCCATTTTTTTTTTTTTTTTTTTTTTTTTTTTGCAGTGTTGGAACAACAAATAATTTTTATTTTTGGAGAGCACAATTGTTAAGTTTTCTAAGCTCACCTGTGAAAATAATTTGGTTACACTATATGTTAGGGTGTCCGTGTTACAGTATATTTATACATTTAATGAATGATTAATAATAATTAACTACATGTACTTACTATAGGGTTAGGGCATTTGCATGTAATTAACCCTTCGCAAAGACCCGCCCCCTTTAATTTCTGTTGCTTTGTCCAACGAGCCATGCGCTCTCACGCCACACATCAAAAATACATTATGGAACAAAGAGGACACAGACAATGTTTTTATATTAATATATAGTAATTTTTTAAAGAAGTTCAAACAATAAATACCATATAGTGGCTCTTTAATGTGTCGTGACAGATCACTGTAGCTTGTGAACCAACATCTCTTCATACTAGTTCATTTATAGCATCAAATAAACATGAATGGACATCAGAGGGAATGTTGTTTCAAGTGTGGAAAGATGCGAGTACGCACAATTTTTCAAGTTAAAGTTCACCGACGTTAATCTAGTAACTCCCCTGACTGCTTTGTCGGACAAAATGGCGGATTCGGGGTTATGAAAGGTCAAATGCCTGTCGATTATGCATAATTTATAGTTATTAATACAGTAACTACATGTAACACGTGTAACAATGACACTGTAAAATAAAGTGTTACCAATAATTTCGACTTGTCTTTCATGCATATAAATCATGAAACCAAAAATCATGTTTACAGAAATGCATATACAATGGAAGTATAAGGGGCAAGACACTGGAATAAGCCTTCAAATAAACACTATTTGGAAAATATAGCCACAATACTTACACAACAATATATATACGCCACAACTGTGATAGAATTGCTTAGTAACTTTGCGGAAATGGAGAAGCACTGCTATTCTTTACCTAATTGATTTATCTAAACAGCTCATTTTTTATGGTGCAGTTCTGCTGACTAATACGTCTGAACAGTGCTTCCCTAAGATGTTTTAAACTATTTCTTCCCCGGGATGAGTTTTTCATTTAGCCTGAATAGTAGAGTTGCCTAGCGCTCTTAGACTGTGCCAATTTATCTTTGTGAGGAAACTAAGTACAACCATTATTACCCGACACATTAAAGAAGACAGACAGTTGCTCCAAGCTAAGGTTGTGTTTACTTTCATTTCGGCAAGGTCTATTAATAACCCTGAGGCTGTCAGCAGTTGCTAGTAAATGATAGGCCTTTAGTAAGTGCACCAGCTCCTGTTCTTAAGTGGTTTTACCTGGTCAGCACAACTTCAATTTATCCACCAGGAGCTAATAGTGCCTCTTATCTGTTTTCATTCATGTCAATGCACAGAGTTTGTCACTTCTGTCACTTTTGGAATCTTTTCTGGAGCCCAGCAGAACCGGAGCTGATCTTCTGTCGGAGAACATCTCCAAGACGCTTCGCACCGTATGACTAGTAAGTCAAACCTCAAATCGCAGTATGTGTTCTGCCCACGTAACTGATAGAAATGTGAGTGTGATGCAGTCTATAGAAACCGTGTCTATTCCCCGAATAGTGAGGTTTAGCAATAACAATAAAAATAAAGGATCTAGAAAAAACCTGATTGTGATCAAACCAGAATTTTGCAAAATTACTGAACAAAAATATTTTCTAAAGCTCGGGCTACTAAACAATAGTTCGTTGACACCTAAGGCAGTTATCATAAATGAAATGATCACAGATAATAGTCTTGATGTAATTTGCCTTACTGAAACATGGCTTAAACCAAATGATTATTTCGGTAATTTTGTCATGACTCTTGTCCACCAGGCTACTGTTATAAAAATAAATGCCGTCCGACTGGCCGTGGCGGTGGTGTAGCAACAATCCATAGAGATATACTTAACGTTACTCAGAAAACAAACTATAGGTTTAATTCATTTGATTCATTTAATTCATTTATAGTAAATGTTACACTCTCAGATATAAGTAAAAAGACGCTACTATCTCTTGCTTTGGCTACCGTTTATAGACCTCCAGGGCCTTATGTTGACTTCCTTAAAGAGTTTGCAGACTTTATCTCAGACCTACTGGTCAACGTCGATAAAGCTCTGATTGTTGGAGATTTTAACATTCATGTAGACAATAGAAACACTGCATTAGGTGCTGCGTTTACAAATTTACTAAACTCCTTCGGGGTCAAACAAAACGTCACTGGACCCACTCACCGTCTTAATCATACTCTAGATTCAATTATATCACATGGAATAAATCCTGCTGATATAGAAATTCTATCGCAAAGTGATGATGTCTCTGATCACTATCTTGTAACTTGCGTACTGCATTCTGATGATATTTGTCAAATTGCGCCGCGATATCGACTAGGCAGAACAATTCTCCCGACAGCTATAGATAAATTCACAAATAACCTGCCAATTGTGTCTCAATACTAGTGTTACTATAGTTCATAAAATACTCCTAGACCGACTACAAAATTACACTGGTATTCAGGGACAGGCATTACGGTGGTTTAGGTCGTACCTATCAGACAGACACAATTTTGTCTATTTAAACGGGGAAAAATCTAAGATAACAATAGTAAACTATGGAGTGCCGCAAGGATCTGTGTTAGGCCCTCTGCTATTTTCAATATACATGCTGCCACTCGGCAATATTATAAGAAAACATGGAATTAGTTTCCACTGCTATGCCGATGATACTCAGTTATATATTTCATCACGACCAGATGAAATCTCTAAATTATCCAAACTGACAGAGTGCGTTAAAGTAGTAAAACATTGGATGACTAGTAATTTTCTTCTATTAAATTCAGATAAGACTGAAGTATTACTTATTGGACCAAAGACCTGTACACAGAATCTCTCAGACTACAGTCTGCATTTAGAAGGATGTACTGACAGCACAGACAGCAACTTGTCCTTTGAAAATCATATTTCATATGTTACAAACACAGCCTTTTTCCACCTCAGAAACATTGCTAAGATACAGAATCTTTTATCTATTTCTGATGCAGAAAAGTTAGTTCATGCTTTCATGACGTCTCGACTAGATTACTGTAATGCATTATTAGCTGGTTGTCTTGCTTCCTCAATAAACAAGCTACAATTAGTACAAAATGCAGCTGCTTGAGTTCTTACCAGGTCAAGAAAATATGATCATATAACACCAATTTTATCATCTCTGCACTGGTTACCCATTAAGTTCTGCATTGATTATAAAGTATTGCTAATGATCTATAAGGCTCTGAATGGTTTAGCTCCTGTGTACTTAACCGATCTTCTATTGCCCTACAATCCGTCACGCTCTTTAAGATCACAAAACTCTGGACTTCTGGTTGCACCTAGGATAGCTAAGTCCACTAAAGGAGGGAGAGCGTTTTCTCCTTTGGCTCCGAAACTCTGGAATAGCCTTCCTGATAATGTTAGGGGCTCAGACTCACTCACCCAGTTTAAATCTAGATTAAAAACATCTCTTTAGCCAAGCATTCACATAATGCATCTCATCTCATCAATTGCTCATTATGACTTACTTTTCTTAAAGTTATGAACATCAGCTACGCTAATTATTCTCCTTTCGCTTTTCTGTTTTACCTCGGGACACCCGCCCCGAGGTGACTAGAGAGCACATCAGCTTCAGTCCGGATCCAGCCTCTTAAGATGACCATCACCCGTGAAGAGACGGCGCCAGTTCCTGCGAGGACTTCACAAGACGTAATCATCTGGATCTACATGCACATGGCCCAATTTCTATATCCTAATTATTGTTAATGTAATTCATTTTCCAGGAGCTCTTTGCTTCTACCTTCAGTTAAACTGCTAACTCTGATTGTAAATTAATTACCTAAATTATATTTTTTGCTAACTGTATTCTTTAAATTGTAATGTTGACATCCATTCTCAGTAAAGTTGCTTTAAAACGATATGTATCGTGAAAAGCGCTATACAAATACATTTGAATTGAATTTGAATTGAACTTCTTTATTTAAGAATAAGGTAATGAGGTAAAGAATAATTTTTTGCTCGTTTGATTCAATTAAAACAAGTTCAGAAGTATGAATTTCATATTATTTATTGTCTGTTTTCTGCATAAATGATCTAAAGATGCCATCATCAAATCTGCCATTAGAGTTATTACTCTGCTTTTGGCTGTATAAGGGGCCGTTCACATATCGCATATTCATTATCTCCAATGGAAAATGGTTGCATGCGGTGCAGCGCACTCATTTTTTAACAGGCGCGCCTGTGCTGTGATGAAAACAACTCAACTTTTCAAGCTATGCCTTTGTTTTCGAACTCTAGCAGACGGAAAACTACATAGTGCACCTTTAAAGGCTTGTTAACACCAAGAACAATAACCTTAAAGATAACGGTCACATGTAGTTTTGATTTTGTTTCATGTTTCATGTCTAATTTTTGTGCTTTTCACAGTCATGTTTCCTGTTTTGCCATGTGCTCCTCTTTGTCTTGTGATTCCCTTGTCCGCATGTGCTTCCCAAGTCTCATTTGCTATGTTGTCATTGGATAATTGTCTTGATTAGATTCACAGGTGTGTCTCGTTTAGTCACTAGTCCTTGTGTATTTAAGCCCTCATGTTTGCAATGGGTCTTTGTCTAGTATTGTTCCCTGTAACCACTATTGGTGAGTGTGGTGTTCCTGTCTATGTCAAGTCAAGTAGCTAAGCCTTGCTAAGTCTTTGTTTGTTTTATGTTTGATTATGTTTGTGTAATAAATTGCACTAGGGTTCTTCAAGCTCGCATTTAGTGGATTCCCCTACAATAACTTGTTACTTTTTTTTCCTTTGAACTTGATTAAAAAATGAATACATATACAGAACACAAGTTAATAACCTGTTGTGTATGTTCTCTTGCACACTTTCTTCAATCATGTGTAATAAAAAATGTTATGATCATTTATATTTCTTTATTAGTTTTCTTATGTTGATCTAAGAAGCTATTCTCTTTATCAGTGCACACTGTGCTCCCTGAAATGCCTCGATTGTAGTTTTGAGTTTTCTTCCAGGAACGAACACAATCACAATATTCCTCACTTAAATAATTCCCACTCAAGACATAGGCCTGGTTGTGTAGTGGTAGTAGTGTGTTGAAATTCGGTTTTAGTAAGGTGCTGTTATGGTAAGATGCAAACACGCTCAAAGCGGCTGACCAATCTCAACTGTTGACCAATTAGAGAGTATTGAACTTTTTGGAAGGAGGGGCTTTAAAGAGACCATAAATAAACAGAGCATTACTTTGAACATTCAAGCAAAACCTATTCTAAAAAAACTACAAAAATAAAAATCAAGACTTTGAAAAAGCATAATCGGTCCCATTTACACTAAATAAATTAAATAAAGTACAGTCCCAACACATGAAAAAATTTGCTTCATGATTTATCACACTGATATTGTTCAGATAGCATAATAATTTGAGTTTCTATTGATTAAACAGATCTCTTTCTTTGTATTAATTTAAATTTGCAGTTTCAGTGAACTAAGAATTTTAAGGCAACAAGGTTACTGCCTTTTTTTGGGTAACACTTCATAATAAGTATACAGTAATAAAGTAGGTGTCATAAACGATCATTTGCTGTTTATCATCCGATCACCTTTGCATATTTTAGTTCCTACTATTCACTTAGTGTTTTGTCTGGTCATTTTTGTGTGATGGTGTGTTTCTCTGCCTTTGTTGGATTAAACTTCAAATTGGATTTTTAACTGTCTGACTCATCTGTTTGTCTGCCTGCATGCACACCTAAAAGTGTGATAGATGACCAGACCACCCAAAAAATGGACGATAGGGCAAAATTTTTTGTCCTGGCTCAGGAAAGCCATGAGTTTTTTTTGTTTGTTTTTTTTCCGTAAAAGACTAATTCTCTTGACGACGAGACCCTGAAGACCGTGTTCCAGATCGGGCTACTTTCCACCACCTCATCGTTATAGTCATAGTTTTAGTAATTCATAGTTAATGTATTGTAATTTCTACATTGTTAATATATTAATAGGCTACATAGAAATTTAGTGAGTTCTTCATTTATTGTCACTGTAATTAACCAAATTATTATTGTTTAATTAACTTATGTAAAGAGTTAGATAATGCTTTTTATGCTTTGTTAACAACTTAAAACAACTATAAATTGTCCTCACACGCCTATGTAGAACCCATAAACAACATATGCCAACATATATGTGTGTGTGTGTGTACTTAATGTATTTGTAAACTTTTTAAAAAACACTGACTATGTATGCAATTTCTAATAAAGGTTGGTTTAAGCCACTTAATTAGTGACATTTTCCCAGTTTAGACCTAATTTAAAGTGAGAACTATTTACTTCTAATGTTGTCATGATACTGGAATTTCTGACTTCGATACGATACCTTGAAAAGTATCGATATTCGATACCAATTTCAATACCACAGGGAAAAATGCTGCACACTGTAATATATTTTTAATATTATTTCTTATCGAAGTCTAGAAAATCAAAGTCTTGTGAAGAGATCACTTTATATGATAAAGCTTTTAAGCTTTTGATCAATTACCAACACAATTATCTCACAAATATTTGCTAACTCAATGTATTTGTTTTTACAGTGGGGTAATTTTGTTGCAATATCTTACACGCAGGGAACACAAGGAAGCTTGATTTCAAATGGTAAATTGAATTTAAATAAGACAAGTAAACAGTAATAAGAACAAATAAACGACTAACAGCACAAAAAAATACAATAGAATAAATATGCAAATGAAATAGACTGCTTTTTTTTTGTTTTTTTTGGTAGGTCTACAGTAGTAGCCTAGCCTATTGAGCTAAAAAACTGAATAAAAAAACAAAGTAATCAAATGTAAAATAACATTAAATAATCTTCATTGTAAAAACTAAACACAGATTAATCAATTAAAGTTACATAAGTTAATAAGTAAGTGATTATCTCTTTGTCTTTTTTTTTTGTTTTAATTTACTTTAACAACATAGAGACAACATAGAGAACATAGGATGTTTATTAGCCTGCTACCCCTTTAAGAACTGACGCACCCAAAATACTGTTACACATTCTTATTGAACTGTTTGTGACTGTTTTTCGTTCAAACAAGCTGGGTATTGTGACTTGTTTTGAGTGTGTTTGACCATTAATAAGCCATGAAAAAAAAGCTAATTTTGGGACTTGTATGTCAGAGGCAGTTTTATTATGTATTATGTTATGCGCACGCTTCAGATGTGATCGCAAAATCTGCGGGAATGAGTAGAATTATGCTCAATCCCGAGCTGAAATTCAAACCCGGTTAAACCAACGCTATTTAACCGGAGTGAATGAGACGACTGAATGAGAGGAGGCGGGTGCGTGTCAAATTGCTGTTGGAGAGGAGAGTATCGATACTGCACAAAAGAGTATTAGTCTCATTTCAGAAATTTGAGTATTAATACATTGAAATATCGATTTAATTGACAACACTATTTATTTCTAAAAACCAGTTAACAATTCCTTTACTATAATTATAGTGACAATAAATAAAGAACTCACTATTTGTATATATCCTATTATCACATTAACAATGTAGAGACTACAATATATTAACTATGAATTAACTATAGTTTGTCAATGATAAGGTTGACTGAATCTGAATGAAATAAATGAAATTGTGTGGAAAAACTTTCTTAAATTAAAATGTAATTAAGGTTAGTTAATAATTATTTTTATCATTAGGTATTACGAGCAGAAACGTAAACATGTGGTGATAAAAAGGAAATGAGATTATAAAATGCTAAAAGCAACAATCACAATTTTTCCAAAATAACCATTACAGCCATAGTTGTCATTTACAACAGTAACAGGAGAGATTTTTGCCTTGACCAACTAATTACACCACCAACGAAAGCATCTCAATTGCTTAGTGCGTGTTTTGAGAAGCAATCTGGACTTTGTCGAGATTTATGTTTTGCTGATCGTTGCGGTTGTCATCCGTGACAGAAAACGAGTGTTCTCTGCTGTGCACGGCTCTTAGACACGCTCGCCGGTTCTATGTTGCTTGTTTGTGTGCTTTAAAATGATTTGTTAAAACACTTTTCAAAAGGTTTCATTTGTTAACATTAGTTCAATTGAACAAACAACGAACAATATGGCTCCAGCATTTATTAATCTTAGTAAATACACTGTGAATGGATATTTTATTAACTAACATTACATTTATAAACAAAGTTTATAAAGTTGTTTAGTGTTCATTGTTAGATCATGTTAACTAATACATTAACATGTCACCAAATGAGACCTTATTGTAAAGTGTTACCTAAAAACTTGTATCAGGGCAGGTTAAAACCTTGAACCCCATAAACATTTTGCAGGTTATTTTCCAAGTGGTCATGCTTAGTGATTCACGCATTTATGCATTCACTTATAAAAACCCTAAATCCTCCCTCAAATCACTGTAATGAGAACATAGTAATCGCACAAATTTGATGTTTAAAAAGAGGTCATTTTTACTTTAATAACTGTATGTTATTAATACATCGTTTACATTGCAGTGAACTGGAAATTGCAAATACTTTACTACGGACCTGATCTCTGACGAACACATTTCAACATCAAACATGACTTAATTCATATTCGTAGGTCAAGCCTTTGTCGTTTTGAGAGATTGCAATGGCACATACGCAGCCACTTGAGTAAATCTTGACGGTTGTCTTGGCCCACTTTGCAAAAACAGTTAAGTTAGCCATAAGGGATGCATTCATGCAGGAGACACAGTCATCAAAACATCATGCTTCATACATTGGCATATTGCTGGATGTTTTGAACCCTAAACAAATTCTCAAAGGAAATCTAGGCAGACATACGTTTTGTTTGTGCATTCTGTAAATAGTTCTCCATAAAGTTTCAAGAGCTAGAACTCTTTATGAGTCATAATATCTCAGTCTCAGCAGTGAATGAATGGCCTCAAAGAAAATAAATGCACGAATAAGGTGAGCTCAAAGAATTTTTGTACATAAACGAAAAAATGAGAAACCCAAAATGTTTAACTAATTTATCACCCTACTCACTTTCCACTTTGGACTGCTTATGAAACAAATTTCATCTGCAGAAATATTCATTAATCTATGACAAGATAAAGCCTTATGCTGTGATCTCTATCAGCTCACAGAAACAGCATTGCATGATTTTACCATCTTTCATGGTTGGAAATAGATCTAATGTCTTTAATATCAGTTTCAGCTCATGTTTTGCATTTAAAGCAGGGACAAAAATTTCTGGATTTGATTTACTGTGAAGTTAAGCAGATTCATTTCAAAATTGTGTGCAGATTCTTGCATCAAGTCATAAGATCAATACATGTCAAAGATCCTTATTATTCATAAAAAAAATCTGAAACATGCGGCTATCCTCATTTAGATAGAGATTAATATTGTAAATAGATTCAAATTGATTAAAGATTGGTATTATAAACTCTTAAGTATAACTTATCAAAGTGTATCGAACTGTAATTTAAAGAAATATTTGAATTGTATCCGCACTTGAATAAACGAGAAAAAATAAGTTAATTCTTATTGCTTGTGAGTAGCTGGTGCATAATAGTGAAAATTACATATACAGTAAATGAATGCATATTTTAGGTCATATAACAAGTCATCATTTCTGTTAGGTTTTCCAGGTATAAAATAAGTAAAATGATGTTGAAACAGATTTAGATGGAATCAGTCACGCTGCAGGCTGTGACCTGTTTCTGTAACCAAACGCATGCATGTTTTGTACTGTATGTATTAAACACAAGAAAATGTCTTCTTTCTATCATCTACACATCAAAACAAATAAAATAACTTTACAGAGACAGCCAGAATTGGCATTTTTTTAGATCTAAAATCCATCTTCAAGGGCTAAATTGACTTTGTTGAACTACAAATCTAATCTGGGCATAGCTGCATTGGCTGCAGGCAGGAATATGAGTGAGCAAAATAATGAACAATTTCAATATTTGAATTCTGCTCACATCCCATCTCAGTAATGTCTCTTTCAAAGGCTCCAGGATCTGTGATAATAGCCAATGAATGATGAGGCCTTTTGCATGCATTAGGACTTTTATTCCCTCACCCTATTCATAGAGTTTTCCGACAATGCTTGGATTCATGGACTATAAAGCCATCCATCCCGACACACGGTTGATTCAACAGAACTTTCCCAAGAATACACAAATGGCAGTGCCTCAGGAAGCACTCTTTGGATAATGGTAGGTCATTTCTGCTATTTTGCTGACATTCAGCCAAATTCTACAAAGAGCTGAAATTACAGTGGCTGCTAAAAAAAGGGGAAATGGATTTCCTAATACCATAAGCATGTAGTAATACGTCAGATAGATGCTAAGGAAATTGATATAGAATACACTTATTAAACTTATGCAGAGCGACTTTGTGCAGCCGAGCAAAATAACAAATAAATGAAAAGATAAGCACATCTCAAAATTCCTCTGTGAACATTCAAGATGAAAACAGTAAGCTGAAGAACTAACACCTTTGTGCCTCCAGTATGTAATAAGGGATTAGAGTTTAAATAGGGGTCAATGCTGTTGACATGGTAAATTTCAGACTTCTAAAGTTATTTTAAGTGCAGTGTGACATATTCAAATGGAGCCTTTCCTATACATTTCAACATTTCATAAATCATCTGATGTAGAAACATATGCATCAGGCTTCAGATGGGTCAAAATGTAATTTCTCCATTTCCTTTTTTGGCTTTTTTCACACATCATTGAAACTATCTTCTAATGGGCATATATCTACATTACCATTATTGGCACCCCGTCATGTTTTGCATTACTGAGCGAATGTCTTCAGAAATAAATGGAAAATTACCAAATTTATATCCGCAAGATCTTTTAATTGGAGGTACAAAGTAAATTAACAAAGACAATTGTAATTTCAACATAGATATTGTAAGTCCAAAAGAAAAAAACAGAAAACCAGCATGTGCACAAATATTGGCACCCCTCCTTAATATTTGGTTGCTCACCCTTTGGCAGCGATGACAGCCTCCAAACGTTTCTTGTATCCATCTATAAGCTTCTTGCACTTCTCGGGTGGCATTTTCTCCCACACTTCCTTTGCAATATGCTCAAGCTCTTGAACATTTGCAGGGTTCCTTTCTCCAATGGCAGATTTTAGCTCCACCCAAAGATTTTCAATCGGATTGAGATCAGGACTCATTGCTTGCCATTTTAAAACAGTCCATTTTTTCCCTTTCATCCATTCCTGCGTGCTTTTGGAAGTGTGCTTTGGGTCTTTATCTTGCTGGAGGACCCATGATCTTCACCTCAAATCAACGTTCCTTACACTGGGCAAGACATTTCGCTCTAGAATTGCTTGATAATCTTCTGATTTCATGATGCCTGTGATACGGTCAAGGCCTCCAGTACCAGATGCAGCAAAGCAGCCTCCACCATGCTTGACTGTTGGTATGGTGTTCTTTTCCTTAAAGGCTTCATTGCACCATCTGTAAACATACTGTTTGTGTGCTTTACCAAAACAGAAGGCTTGAGGTTTGTCCAGGTTCTCTTTGAGAACCTGTTTCTCCTCTGCCCATAAAGCCCCGCTTTGTTTAGTGTACGGCGTATGGTACTTGTTGGAACAATTACACCAGACTGCTCCAGGTTGGTCTTCGGGTCTTTACATATTTGACATGCTGCTTTTTCCACCATTCGCACCAACCTTCAAAGACTTTTGTCATCAATTTTTCTCTTCCCCCCACGTCCAGGGAGGTTCTTGACGGTTTCCGTGCCTGGAAAACTTCTTATTAACAGAGGGAATAACAGGTGGCTTTTAAAAACACCAAAATGATCATTCATTGGCTAATTCATGTCACATGGGTGGAGGCAATTCATCACAGGTCATCCTCATTTGTGATTTGCAACGGGTGAGCTAAATTGGGCTTCCATACTGATTTGCAGCAAAGAGTGCCAATACCATTATGCTTTTCTATGTTTTCCTCATAATGTTTATCTTTTTAAATGTTCTTTATCATTTACTGTTTTGTATCAAACACAAGCTATCTGTAGTAATTTGTTGTTTCACTTGATAAATTTCCTTCAGTAGATAGATTCCATAATATGTACATAATCTTCAATAATGGTGAGCAGGACTGTATATATACAATTCTTTCATTGAATAATATTTTAATAATCTAAAGAATCTTTTTCACTATAACACTGCGACAAAAACTGCACTGTTGTTCATATTTCTAAGTAATGCTACACATGCTCTTTCAATGAACACATGATGCTATTGTCTAAAAAAAAAAAGAGAAAGAAATAGAAAAAAATAAACTCAATCCAGATTTACAAATCAAATCCACACAAGCCTTAGAAGATTCAAATTAACCAGAGAGGAATTATCCAGATTAGAATGACGGTATATGGTGTATTAAACGATATTCAAAGAATGAAGCCTGGATTTAATGCAGCACATTTCTGGATGCTCCCAAGCATTTTATTCTCATCCTCCATAAGTAAATAAGTCAAGCAAAGCCTGAAATGACTGGGTATAATTTATAGGTACACTTTAAAGAAATGCCTAACAGCTTTTAATTACAATAAAAATTACTATGTGTAAACTTTGAGTCATTAGGAACTGAAAGAATACAATTAACTCTGACAACATGGTGTTTACAGTGTTTCAGATAGGATTTTGTTTTTTAGAGCTGCATCATGGTAACTTGCTACGTTTAAAGTCCACTCAGTGTGTTTGAACATAAAATGTATTTGTGATTATTTCGAACCAAACAGTCAGCAGATCTAATTATCTCTAATGACATTATACTGTCACATTATATTGCATGATATGCAGGTGCACTCATTAAAATAGAGGGTGAAAGGGTCTGATTCAATTAGACATAGACCGGAAGCAGACCAATGATTTCCAGAGGCAAAATTGTAACTACTTGACTGTTGATGAGTAACATTAGAGTCTTTCTAGGCAATTAAATGTTGCATTTAAACCTGCCTGTTAAAAGACAATAAAAAAATGGACAGTTCAGACTTCTAATTCTGATAAAATGAGCCATAGTCAGTGAAGATAATGAATTATGTACTAATACAGCAAGTTTCTATATTACTTGGTATAGTCTCATACATCTGCACTGATACAGAATGAACAATATAATTAAGGGGCTTTAATTGAATCTTTTTGAACAATTGATAGCAATTATTGACCACAAGAAAACAACCACGCTCATGCACATTTTACAGATGCACCCAAAAAGTACAATGTTACAGTGTTATAAGGTTTCAATAAAGCTTTTATAAAGATGTAACATGTAAAATGGTGGCAAGCAAAGTGAAAAATCCACAAAATGGAGTCTTGGATTATCAGTAATATCTTAGCACCTGTGTGTGTGTGTGTGTCAACACAGAGGTCAGCAGGACTATCATGGCAACAAGGTAACGTGACAGTGTGATTTAGGAGGGCTGTCGGCTGTTATCTGCACATAGTTTACCATGCCAACCCCACACACAGCATGACAGCGAACCGGTAAATGTGCGACATTTAAGATAAAAGAACTCAGTCTGGAAGATTGTGCTTGGCATAACGCACTGCAGGTACTGGTCAGACACAGCGATTGCACAAAAATGTACACATGGTCTGGAAGGAAACATGGAAAGGTGAAAAGGCAAAAAAGGGGGGTGGAAATAAAGAATAATGAAAGCAGAGAGGAAGAATGATCAGAAGGAGCATTAAAAAAAGGATGAAAGAAAAAGAAAGCAAAAATCTTTTGTATTCTAGTATTGTTTTCTTCCAGTATTTATTTTTGTATTGTTTAAACAGTGTGTTTTCACTTATAAACATAGCTGATTATAAATGGCTAAATATATGCAAGGCGTACTGCAATATATGCAAAAAAGAAGACCAGTCACAAATGCTTATGCAAATCCTATGACAACATCACCACGGACAGCCACATTTTGAAATTCTAAACTTTAATGTTTAATTTTAAAGAAAACTAATTTAATAAAAACTTAAGTTGAATTGAGTTAAGTGGTTTGAGTTAAATTTATGTTTTAACTTTACTAACTTTACAAATGTTGCCTTTGGCTTGCTTAAGTTGTATGCGAACTGAGCTGAACCGAACGATTACGTCACTGTTTTCTCCAGTGCTGCTATACTTAAATTAACTAGACTAATAACTACTGATATTTGCAATGGAATGAATCAATAATATATAGAATAAGCTGCACAATGACACCATTTTCTTATTAATGTAAAGCTGCTTTGCCACAATTTGCATTGTATAAAGCGCTATATAAATAAAGATGACTTGACTTGACGTTCAGAAATAGTATAATTCTAGCAAGGGGTGGTGCTAGGGGTGGGCTAATGGTGTTATGGCTTCAGTTTGATCAGCCAGGTTTTGTTGTCTTTGTCTTCGTTGTCTGCATGCTTTGATGTCTAGTGCACATGGTTTTTGTTTTGACAATTCGCCATGTATTCCACTGTCATTGTTTAACATTGTTAACACTTTACATCCTGTTTCCTCAGATCCGTTGAGACTTGGCTTCACCGCTCTAGCCCCTCTCAGCATGCTCATCATTGGATTACGGGTTGACTTGTAGCACCACTGGTAACTCGGGGACTGCTCTTCCCGCTTTGACTGTGTAGCACTCTCTCGCCCCAGTGGATGCTTATATGGATGCTCAGTGCTGCTCAGTACCGCAGTCCCGCTGGCCGCCTCCAGTCTGGACTCTCTCTCCCAGTCTTGTGTTGCTGTCTTTTTTTTGTGCTCACTGAGGATAAAATTAACTTTTGTGTTGTACCTGCAATTGAATACATATCTCTCCCTGACAAAATAGTCTGACCAATATGGATTCAGCAGGTTCAGACTGTCACACCCATGAACTGTTGTGTTTCGTTTAGTCCTGTCTAGTGATGTCATTCTGTTAATTTGCCCTCCATGTGTTTGCCTGTTTAGTTAATTATCTGCACCTGTTTTAAATCTCCCTAATTACGTTCTTCCCTTTATATTCTCCTTGTGTTTGTTCAGTCGCTGTCGGTTCTCGTCAATGTTACGTGTGTGTCACCTTCCTGCCTGCCAGCCTGTATTCCCGTGGACTTTGAATTAAATCTATGTTTATCTTATCTTCGACGTTATCGTCCTTTATATGCACACACAGCCTGACAGAATAACCGACCCACTAATTGTGAAGTTAGAGCAGCGTGTTCTCCGTTTGTTTTTCCCGTTTGTTAGTTTCGTTTTTTGTTTGTTATGTTTTTCCCCGTCCTCATGGATTTCCTCGCTGTTCGTCTCCTACTGTTGGAGCAGGAGGAACAAACGTTGGAGGACCACACGCGGACCTTTCTTGAGCTTGCTCATCTGACACACTTCCCAGACGACTGCTCTGCACGTGCTACCAGGTGAGCTTGAATGCCACATGCAGAGCGCAGTTGTCCGGAGAGGGTCCGCCTGTGGATTTTGCTGCCTTTGTGGAGTGGGTGCTGGCGAGCTGCAACTCGTCATTCACCATCTGCCTGGGAGAAGATCTTGCCAGCTCCACTCCGGACCCAGAGCAAGACCAGCCACCATCTCGCGACACGGAACGCCCGCACGAGCCATCGTCAAGTGGAGCAACAGAGCCATGGCCCGCACGGAGTCAGACGAAGGAAGTGAGTGTGACCAAGTGCGTGAGCCGGCTACAGCGCTCGTGAGGGAGCCTGCGGTGGAGAACGAGGGCCAGGAGGAAGGCCCCGCCCACAGCACCGCCGCTGAGGGTGAGCATGGACTGTGCTCAGAGGACTATTTTTTCGATCTGTTTTGAATCATCTGCCTGGTTTGAATCATCTGCCTGTTATGAAGTGTCTGCCTTTTCAAAGATCCCACCCAGCCTCCCTCTCCCACCTCCCCTCATTCATCTACCACCATCTCCGCTGCATCCTGCCAGCCCCTCGCACCCTCTACCCACCATCTGCGGCGTGAGCGTGCAGTGGGCCTGCCAGTCTGCAGCTCCATTTAGGGCAGTGGATCCCAAGTCTCCGCCTCCCACCTCCTCGACCTGGACTCCTCCTCGGCCCATCAGTCCGCCAGCTCCTCGTTGGCTCCAACCTCCCTCGTCTCCACCGTGGCCCTTCAGTCCACCAGCTACACCGGGATCCCTCATCCCTCCGGCTCCGCCTTGGTCGTTCGTCGACCTGCCCTCGCCGTGGGACTACACTCCTCTGGCTGCGCCTCGTCCCTTCGTCCCTCTGGCTCCGTTGGCGTCGTCACTCCCTCCGACGTCACCTTGGTCTTCTGTCGCTCCGTCTTCACCACGGCCTTCAGGATCTCTGTCTGCGCCTCGGTCGCCAGAGCGCCAGCATCACCACGTCCCGTCGGATCCTCAGCATCGCCCTGGCTCATCGGCGTTCCAGCTACGCCCTGGTCTCCTCTGCAACCTACTCTGCCACAGTCAGTCACCGCCCTGGAGTTGCCTGCCCTTCTCCCACCATGGCTGCTTCCTCCTGCGGCTCCACCATGGGCGGTGGGCGTGACTGTGGCCTGGGTTCAACCATCCTCCTCCTGCTCCAAGTCCCGTCAGTCTCCTCCCTGGCTCCTCCCACCATCTACTCCTCCCTGGTTCCTCCTCTCGTCTGCCACGTTGTCTGCCTGTTGTCCTATCCACCTTCCATCTTCGTCCTCCACCTGAGCCCCCTCCCTCCCTCCGCAGTTGGTCCATCTTCGGAGCGAGGACGCGCCTTCCGGGGAGGGGGTGTACTGTCACACCCATAAATCTATGTTTATCTTATCTTCGACGTAATCGTCCTTTATATGCACACACAGTCTGACACAGACCAAGTCAGTACCCCAGTAACTCAACAGGGTATTTTTTCTGGGCCAGTATTCCAACCAGTTAACTGCCACTTCATGGGAAATCAATCTCCTGATAGTCCAGGTAGCCGAACTCAATGCACAGAAACATGAACTCCAGCAGGAAGCCATGTACAGTCGTGGCCAAAAGTTTTGAGAATTACATAAATATTGGAAATTGGAAAAGTTGCTGCTTAAGTTTTTATAATAGCAATATGCATTAATCCCAAAAAAACCTTTCCACTGCATTTCATTGCTGTCATTAAAGGACCTGCTGAGATCATTTCAGTAACCGTCTTGTGAGAATGTTGACGAGCACAAGGCTGGAGATCATTATGTCAGGCTGATTGGGTTAGAATGGCAGACTTGACATGTTAAAAGGAGGGTGATGCTTGAAATCATTGTTCTTCCATTGTTAACCATGGTGACCTGCAAAGAAACGCGTGCAGCCATCATTGCGTTGCATAAAAATGGCTTCACAGATTGCACCTAAATCAACAATTTATAGGATCAACAGCAACTTCAAGGAAAGAGGTTCAATTCTTGTAAAGAAGGCTTCAGGGCGTCCAAGAAAGTCCAGCAAGTGCCAGAATCATCTCCTAAAGAGGATTCAGCTGCGGGATCGGAGTGCCACCAGTACAGAGCTTGCTCAGGAATGGCAGCAGGCAGCAGGCAGGTGTGAGCGCATCTGCACCCACAGTGAGGCCAAGACTTTTGGAAGATGACCTGGTGTCAAGAAGGGCAGCAAAGAAGCCACTTCTCTCCAAAAAAAAACATCAGGGACAGATTGATCTTCTGCAGAAAGTATCGTGAATGGACTGCTGAGGACTGGGGCAAAGTCATATTCTCCGATGAAGCCCCTTTCCGATTGTTTGGGGAATCTGGAAAAAGGCTTCTCAAGAGAAGAAAGGGTGAGCGCTACCATCAGTCCTGTGTCATGCCAACAGTAAAGCATCCTGAGACCACTCATGTGTGGGGTTGCTTCTCATCCAAGGGAATGGGCTCACTCACAAGTCTGCCCAAAAACACAGCCATGAATAATGAATCCAAAACATCCTCCAACAGCAACTTCTTCCAACAATCCAACAACAGTTTGGTGAAGAACAATGCATTTTCCAGCACGATGGAGCTCCGTGCCATAAGGCAAAAGTGATAACTAAGTGGCTCGGGGACCAGAACGTTGAAATTTTGGGTCCATGGCCTGGAAACTCCCCAGATCTTAATCCCATTGAGAATCCTCAAGAGGCGGGTGGACAAACAAAAACCCACTAATTCTGACAAACTCCAAGAAGTGATTATGAAAGAATGGGTTGCTATCAGTCAGGATTTGGCCCAGAAGTTGATTGAGAGCATGCCCAGTCGAATTGCAGAGGTCCTAAAAAAGAACGGCCAACACTGCAAATACTGACTCTTTGCATAAATGTCATGTAATTGTCGATAAAAGCCTTTGAAACGTATGAAGTGCTTGTAATTAAATTTCAGTACATCACAGAAACAACTGAAACAAATATCTAAAAGCAGTTTAGCAGCAAACTTTGTGAAAACTAATATTAATGTAATTCTCAAAACTTTTGGCCACGACTGTATGTCCATTCTCCGCCTCATGCTGACCCTGAACACCATGCCAATAATCCACCGCCCTACAACAGAGATCCAAATTTCCCCACATGAGGCGATCAGACATTAGATCATTGCTATTCTACACTGAAGGACAGTTACAAACCCCTCCCCTGACCAGCATTTGGCAAAGGTGACAACATTAGTATACTGCTGTTACCAGCCTACAGACAGTTTTTTCAGTTTTCAGAACAGCTCACAAATGGAGTGAAGATACCATCTTCAGACTGCAGGACTGCTTTGAATCAATCAATGATGTTAAATCATTTCCGAACCGGAAACCATGGGTCAATGGTGAGGTACATGCCAGGCTGAAAGCACGTTGTGACGGGCAGGGCGGGCGAGAGCCGTGAGGGAACGGCGTGAGGGCGGTGACGTGAGAGATAACGAGCTTCAGCTGCTCGGCGCACCGGTCTCGAATCTCTCACGGAGGAGCTCCGGAAGCATAAAAGAGGAGCGACAACAGTGAAGGACGAGAGAGGACCAGGCCTGGATTTTATGTTGTGTTTTATTTTGTTGGTGTGGGCGGCAGTCGCCCTTTTACTTTTGTTTTATTGTTGGTTTATTTGTTTATTAAAAGTTGTTGATTGTTCACTTCCTTCTTCCCGTTCTTAAGAACTTTGTTACACACGTATTGCAGCCTTCAACTCTGGAGATCTAACTGCTCACAAGAAGTCCAGGTATGAACTTCAAAAAGATATCAGATCTGCCAAGAGAGACTTTAGGGACAGAGTGGAGTCAGATTATCATGGCTCTGATCCCCAACGCATGTGGAGCAGTTTGCGCTATATCACTGACTACAAAGGAAGGAAACGGTGATATGTCTTTGTCTGCCTACTTACTGGATGAGCTCAATACATTCTACGCTTGCTTTGAGACAGGCAATACTGTGAAATTACCTACTGACCATGACACCTGCCCTCTGGTCCTAACCACACCAGAAGTGAGCAGGGCCTTTAAGAGAGTTAATACTCAGAAGGCTCCAGGTCCGGATGGCATCCATGGACGTCCTGAGGGCCTGCGCTGTCCAGTTAGCAGATGTCTTCACACCAATACCTTCAACCTCTCCTTGAGTCTTACATCATCCCTGTTCCCAAAAAATCTCTTGCCAGAAAGACTACTGCCTCGTAACACTGAAATCAGTCATCATGAAGTGCTTCGAAGGTCTAGTCAAATCTCATTCCTGCTCCTCTCTACCTGACACGCTGGACTCATTCCAATTTGCTTACCAGACTAACAGATCCACTGATGATGTCATGGCAATAGCCATACACTCTTCCCTGAAACACCTGGAGGGAAGAGATACCTATGTGCAGATGCTGTTTATTGATTACAGCTCTGCATTCAACACCATCATCCCTACCAAACTTATAGCAACACGGAAGGATCTGGGTCTTAACAGTCATTTATGTAACTGGGTCTTGGACTTCCTGGTCAGCAGACCCTAGGTGGTCAGAATTGGTAACCAAACATCCTGGCACCCCAACAAGGATGTATACTCAGCCCTGTCTTGAACTACCAGCTCCAACATCATCTTCAAATTTGCTGACGATACAACCATCCAAGGACTCATCACGGATGGCGATGAGACATCCTACAGAGATTAATGCACTCACAGTATCTAAACGTCAGCAAGCCCAAGGAGATAATTGTGGACTACAGGAAGTCACAGAGAGATGATCTTGTTCCCATTTACATCAATGTAGTGAAAGTAGAAAGAGTTGAGAGCTACAAGTTCCTTTGCATTCACATATCTGAGGATCTTTCCTGGAGCCTATAAACTCAGAGACCATAGTGAAAACAGTCCATCAGCGTCTGTACTTCCTGCAGAAATTGAAGAGGTTTGGCATCTACTCTGACATCATGTCGAACTTCTATCACTGCACAATAGAGCAGATTCTTACTGGCTGCATCACAGTATGGTACAGCAACTGCTCCTCTTCTGCAAAGCTCTTCAGAGAGTGGTGAGAACAGCAGAGCTCATCATTAGACATAAACTCCCGGCTTTACAGAACATTTATCAGACACACTGCATGAGAAAGGCCCGCAGCAGCATTATGCTCACCTCCTGTTTGCTACACTGCTGTCTGGCAGACGCTTACGATCCATCCGATCACGGACAACCAGACTGATGAACAGCTTTTATCTTCATGCCATCAGACTGCTTAACAGCCAGCTATCCTTCATCCTGCAATCACTTACAGCAAACCTTATATACTTTACTTCTGCCACTTTGGACACTGAGACTTCTTACTCAGGAACACTTAATGCTCTTGAGATTCACAATTATTATATTGTAATGCTACTTTTTAAAATCTGTAACTGTATATTTGAACTATTTTTTTATTATTTTATTTGTAAAGCCGATCCTGCTAAGCCGAGGGCCATGGCAAAGTGGCCTACCCCTGACTCTAAGAAGGTGCTGCAGTGGTTCCTGGGGTTCTCCAAATTCTCCAAAAATGCGATTCATCCAAAACTTTCACCTGGTTGCTACACACTTAATTGCACTCACCTCACCTAAGATACCGTTCAGATGAACTCTGAACTTCAGGCGTCCCTAAACTATTCCATTCAGGGAGGTGGTGGTGGGGTCCCTTTCCTGGGATGATGAGCGAAGGGTGGGGGAGGCCATGTGGGGTTGGGGGAGGTCCCAAGGAGATGTCTGGTTGGGGCGAGTTGTTTGTGCCAGCTGCACAGCGTCCATAGGTCCTCCAGTGGGGCACGATTCCATGGTGACTTTGTGTCGTGAATGTGTCGTGACTTTGGTTTGATCAACCAAGTTTTGTTGTCTTTGTCTTTTTGTCTGTGTGCTTTGTTACCTAGAGCTTTTTTGTTGTACCTGCAATTGAATCAGTGTCTCTCCCTGACAGACATGACTTAAGCCCTGGAAGTTTATAGAAAAGTCCTGAATGTTTTGTTATTTTGTAGATGCAAATAAGAGATTTACTGCAATTTAGTCTTGGTTGTAGAGTTTTCGTGAGAACAGAGGAAACCATGAGCTCGCAGTGAAATAATTGACCACTTCAAATTATACACAAATTCCTTTCAATTCATAATTTACAGATGTCCTCAGAATTATTGGCACAACTGTATGATCTAATCATTAAATATGATCAAAAACGACTGAAAAAATAAATCTGCATTGTTTATCCTTTTTCTCTTTAATTCACAAAATTAGCAAAAATGTAATTTTTCATTGAAGGAAAAGAACTGAAAGTGTGAGGAAAATCATATGAAATAAATGTTTTTCACCAAAACACATTGGCCACAATTATTGGCACCCTTTCATTCAATACTCTTTATTCAATACTTGCTACAAATATAAATATTAATGGTAATATACTTCATAGTGCCAATAACTGTGGCCAATGTGTTTTACATACAATTATAAGTTCAATTCACTGCAGAAATGAATTTTCTAGAACACTATTGGCAAAAAAGTGAAACTCTTACTTCCACAGAAAATGAACATGATGATTCAAAAACATAAGATTTTTTACAATACTCAGAATAACCAGCAAACAGTGTACTATCGCACAGAGAACAACCGACAATGAACATGAAACAAGGGGGAACTTAAATACACAAGATGATTAGCTAAAAGATGTAATGATTAATGTAGTGTCCATGGAGACTGATCAGTGGCAGGGACATAAAGACTTGATGAATGTAAACAAGCTAGAGAGTCCGTACACTGAACTAAATGGAACATAACTGTGACAAAAAGACCAACAACTTTTATTCCTGTTTTATTCCTCAAAAACACACATCACAATGAAAGAGCTCAAAGACTTGTAGAAGCAAGCAAAAAATGGCATGGCGTTTTAGTTAATGTGTTTTTATCTCACGTTTTATTTTGTTGACACTATCGGTTAGGGTTCAGAAAGGGTTTAGAGTAGGTGTAAGTTATCTTAAAATGCGAGCATTAACCTTTTGACGCCACTCACTGGACATTTAATTTACAAACTGCCACAATAAATGCAATAAATGCAACAACCGGCATAATAAAATGTTGTGAGATATCTGTTTCCATCTCTTAGCACTCTTCACTGGACATTTGTGCAATATTATTTTGCAAAATAATGTCACCTCATTTTTCCAATGAGTCTGGGCTGTTTACTTCCTGTCTTAAGTCTGGTTAAACGCTGACTTTACTGTAGCATTTTTTGCAATGTCTACTGTTAGAACTGACAATCAGCCTCAGATTGCTTCCACTTAGAACAGTACAGTATCAGGAGACCTCACAATTGCTCAAACTGAGCACAATCATTCTCCTGGAATCTTTAAGCTTTCATTCATCATGTGCAACATTAGAGCTGTCATCACACATATCTGAAATGTCATTGCTGCTCACAATCAGATGGGTGGATGTCTGACACTCAGAATAATGGAGTGTCTTTCACTCGCTTCCCCTGCTGCTGGGTTCATACTGTTGGCTTGATTGATGGTTCACACTGGACTAATGAGACAGAAATGGATGTTCTGATGTACTCTTGGGATTTTATTCAATGTCTGACAGGCATTCAAATCTGGAATTAGGTGCTGAACAATGTGAAAACTGAGATTAATAATAAAGAGAGATAATAATGAAACAAACATGCATTCAAATGTCTAAAGCAAGAGCAAATCATCAATGTATTACTAGTTGCCATTTCTGAATGAAACTACAGTTCCCTTTCATTCAGTCATGAATGTCAACAAATAAACTGACGTTATGGGATCTCACTCGGGAGCCCAATCACTTTCGAGTGGTTATAAAACAAGCCAATGGATACTGGAGAATGAGATTTGCATTGCAAGCCACTCCCTGTACATACTGGTATTTAAGCACATTTGCAACTCACTCCGAGTTGTTGTTTTATCAGCGCTCTGCCATTCTGCCTTACGGCACATTCAATGGTGTGCTTCACCATTGATAGAACAAACCTTGCACAGATAAGTGCAGTGATCACACCCTTGGGCGCTTCAACTGTTAAAATGGCAATTTCCTTAAAAGAGAAAGTAGAGTGACGTTGCGTATTTTTAAAGATGGCATTCCACCTGTGTGTGGTCCTGGCCCCGTCTGACAGCCACAATCCCTGCCTTATGTATCTGTGCTGTAAGCATGCTGAGGCAGCGTTCATTGATGAAAAAGGTGGAGTCCCCTCTGCTATTCCCCTTTTTGGTTTCTCTGCACCACAGAGGACCACTTTGGATAATACAGAGGATTAGATTACAGAGTTCCTAGGGCTTCACACTCCTTTGTGTACATCTCAGGCTGTGGAGTTTCCCGATGAGCCTGCAGGGGATTCTCATAGAGCGTCTCATTTGGAGCTCCAGCAGAGGACCAGATCGCTGCATCGGAAGGTAGGCTTGAGTCTCCGAGAGTTGACTGCCATGCTTTTCTGGGCCGCTGCAAGCATCTGGCTCAAGTGGAACCCTCCACCCTGTCTCGAACGTTCACGGTTTGACGATTGGTTTCTCAGGGCGGGGCATGCTGCACAGCATCGAAGTGGAGGGTACCTTTTACTGCCAGAAGCTGCTTTGCTCCCTCCTTCACTACCCTTGATGGTGCGGCAGCCAAGGGTTACATGGATATTCCTCAGGTGGAGCGTGCAATTGCGGTACATTTATCCCACATGTAAGTTCTCGGCCACACTTGCTGCCAAGGCTTACAGTGCTGCTGGCCAGGCTGCCTCCAGCCTGTGTTCTATGACCCTCCTGCAAATATATCAGGCAAAAGCACTAAAAAAACTCCATGAGGGCAGTTCTGAGGTAGGGTTGATGCAGGAACTGTGTATGACGACTGACCTCGCCCTCCAGGTGACAAAAGTCACTGTGCAGGCCGTAAGCCAGACGATGTCCAGCTTGGTAGTCCAGGAATGCTACCTCTTGCTGAACCTGGCTAAGATTGGCTTTCTCGCTTTCAACACAGTTCGTTTTCTCAATGCCCCAATCTCCCAAGCTTTGGCAAAACTGTCAAAGACTTTGCCCAGCAGTTCAAAAGCAGACAGAGTCGATCAATCACATCCTGCGCCTGACTGGTCTGCTGCTGCCACCAGACCACTGAGGGCTGTGCTTCCAGTGGGCAGTGTGCGTCACTGCTTTCCTCACTCTCATACCCCTTTTCTTTCACCACAGTAAGTTTCTTCGGCTAGGCGATTCAATTCGCCACGGCAGCCCCTAAGGTTCAGCGGCGTCCTGTTTACCTCAGTGGCAGACAAGGGTGTCCCTTGTCCTGTGTGGTGAAATTGCAGTTGCAAATTGAAATTGCATTGCAAATAGAGCCGGTCATTTCTGCCGAGAAGAAGTCAGGGTTTCACTTGACATACTTTATCATACCCAAGAAAGGCAGTAGGCTATGGCCGATCTTGGATATGTCTGTCTTTAATCAGGCCCTCCACAAGCTCCTACACAAGATGTTGACAGAATCGCATCCTCAAGTGGGTCCGTATCCAAGATACGTTTGCAGTGATTGACCTGCAGGATGAAGGATGTGTACTTACATGTCTCGATTTCGCCTAGACACAGACCATTCCCATAGTTTGCTTTCGAGGGTCGGTATATCAGTACAATGTCCCCCCCTTTGGGCTGTCCCTGTGGCCCCGCATCTTCACGAGGGTCGTGGAGTCTGCCATTGCCCAGCTAATAGAAGTGGGAATTCAAGTTCAACTATCTTGACAACTGCCTCATTCCAGCACACTTTTGAGATTTGTTGTGTGAACACAGGACCTGGTGCTCAGACACCTCAGCCGTCTGGGGCTTCAGGTAAACTAGGTAAAAAAGAGAAAACTTAACCCTGTGCAGAGTATCTCTTTTCTTAGTATGGAGTTGGACACAGTCAACATGACGGCACACCTCAAGAACAAGCAAACACACTTTCTGGGGCACTATATGCAACGAGCATGTCTTGGGTTCCTCTACAGGACCTTGACTGCAGTGTCACATCAATTTAATTTTTAGCAGTACTGTTGGACCTACGCCACTTTTGACAACAGATCAATGGTGGTATACATCAACCATCAGGATGGTTTACGATCTTGTCGCATGTTCTTGTCGCAACTTGCTTGCCATCTCCTCCACTGGAGTCAAGTCGCTCCGGGCTATTTATATTCAGGGTGAGGTCAATCATGCAACCGATGACCTCTCATGACAGCTCACTCTCCCGGAAGAATAGAGGCTGCAACCCCAGTTGGACCTGTTTGCTTCTCCATAGTCCTCCCATTGCAAAGCTCTCATTATAAAGCTTGGAAGAGCAAGAATATTTTTTAACATAACTCTGCGTAACTCTGTCATATACACCTAGGATGGCTTGAGGGTGAGTAAATTATGGGACAATTTAAATTTTTGAGTGAACTAATCCTTTAAATTGACAAAATATTTCTATTTTAAAGAAGTACTGTTTTTGAACTTTCAGTTCATCAAAGAATCACGATTTCACAAAAATATTAGGTAGCTATAATGCTAGATGATAATTGATGATAGTAATATAACCATAGATTATAGATACGTATTAAGACTTCTGCACACTATTTTTTTGGCTTTAAAAAAGTAGTAGGGAAAAATTAACTTTAGAAAAACATGGTGAGGATATTGTGATGTTCCCAGACTCTTGTTTTGATATTTTGTTTTGTTCCGGTTTTCCTTCCCATGTTTTCAATTCTGATTGTTTCTAATCATGTTTGGCTACAAACAGGTGCTGGTCATATAATTAGAATATCATCAAAAAGTTGATTTATTTCACTAAATCCATTCAAAAAGTGAAACTTGTATATTATATTATATTCATTCATTACACACAGACGTATGCAAGACATGGGTTTCAGCTGTCGCATCCCTTACAAAAAAGAACTGCAGTATATTGAAGTAGAACTGCAATAAAACTGCAGTACCAAGTAGTTTAACTGCAGTTTAATTCAAATTTGCAGTATTATGAAGTATAGTCACAGTACAACTGCAGTACATTGAAGTTCAACAGCAGTAAAACTGCAGTACCAAGTAGTTTAACTGCAGTTTAATTCAAATTTGCAGTATAATGAAGTATAGTCACAGTTCAACTGCAGTACATTGAAGTTGAACAGCGGTAAAACTGTAGTATAAGTACAGCTAAAATGAAGTACAAATGAAAGTTGCATGAAGTATAAAAGCAGTATAACTGCAGTTGTATTGCACACTCAAAAAAAAATATTTTTCGATGCTGTTCACTTTATTTAAACAACTTATTTTGATTCAACACCATTATATTGGTTTTAGGTTCAAACGTGATTGCTTCATGTTAAATGTTTCACTCAAGTAAACTCAATCAGGACTCAATCAAACAGGACTTTCACTTCCCATCATGCTTTGCAAAGCGGCTGAACTGGGAGAGTAAATGTTGAAATAAAGTGTTATTTTAAACCGTTTTTAGCAAGATGAGAAAATTGAGAGATGTTTTTAATGTTTACTGGTCTATTATGTTGATATTTAAAAGTTTCTGTTATGTTAATAGTTTTGGGGTTACCATTGTGGTGAAGTGTTGAGCTTGTGCTTAGGTTGAGGGCATGCCAGCTGCCATTCTAATCACACTAATAATTGAGTGATCCCTGTGGTAGTGGTCTGGATGAAACCAGTATGACTTCTGGACCATGAACAAAGAGCATCACAAAAGTTATACAGAACCAAACAAGAAGCATTAATTATAGGGTTAATTAAACAAATCATATTAAATTCCCTTACAAAAAGAACTGCAGTATATTGAAGTTGAACTACATTAAAACTGCAGTACCATGTAGTTTCACTGCAGTTCAATTAAGCACAACCATAGAATTGCAGTATAATGAAGTATAGTCACAGTACAACTGCAGTAAAACTGTAGTATATGTACAGCTGCAGTAAAATGGAGTACAATTGAAAGTTGTTTGAAGTATAAACACAGTATAACTGCAGTTGTATTGCAGTTTTATTTTACTAGTACTTTAGATGTATTGCAGTAGTTGTACTTCAGTAAAACTACAGAAATTTGAGGTTATACTGCAATACTGCAGTTTTTTCGTGTCCAAAAAACTGCATTTTTCTATATGTAACAAAAACTGCAGTATTACTTCTAAAAAACTGCAGTAATTTTTTGTAAGGGATTCCTTGTGTCAAGCCACTCTTGAACAACAGACAGCGTCAGGGGTAAAGACAAAAAGGACTGCTGAGCGGTCCAAAGTTATGTTCTCTGATGAAAGTAAAATTTACATTTCCTTTGGAAATCAGGGTCCCAGAGTCTGGAGGAAGAGAGGAGAGGCACACAATCCACGTTGCTTGACACACTCAGTGATGGTTTGGGGTGCCATGTCATCTGCTGGCATTGGTCCACTGTGTTTTCTGAGGTCCAATGTCAACACAGCCGTATACCAGGAAGTTTTAGAGCACTTCATGCTTCCTGCTGCTGACCAACTTTATGGAGATGCAGATTTCATTTTCCAACAGGACTTGGCACCTGCACACAGTGCCAAAGCAACCAGTACCTGGTTTAAGGACCATGGTATCCCCGTTCTTAATTGGCCAGCAAACTCACCTTAAAATCTATGGGGTATTGTGAAGAGGAAGATGCGATATGCCAGACCCAACAATGCAGAAGAGCTGAAGGCCACTATCAGAGCAACCTGAGCAGTGCCACAGACTGATCGACTCCATGCCACGCCGCATTTCTGCAGTAATTCAGGCAAAAGGAGCCCCAACTAAGTATTGAGTGCTGTACATACTCATACTTTTCATGTTCATACTTTTCAGTTGGCCAAGATTTCTAAAAACCCTTTCTTTGTATTGGTCTTAAGTAATATTCTAATTTTCTAAGATACTGAATTTGGGATTTTCCTTAGTTGTCAGTTATAATCATCAAAATTAAAAGAATTAAACATTTGAAATATATCAATCTGTGTGTAATGAATGAATATAATATACAAGTTTCATACAGACATTAGTCTGTATGTGCTGAAATTAATCCAATAAAGACAGATATTGATACACCAAAAGATAAATAAAACTTTTTTCACAAAACTTTATTTCATACTCCCCCAAAACCGAACAGCCATTAAATCTATTACCGTCTGAGTAGACTTCAAAAGGATTCAAAAGTGTGGTAAGTGACAGTTTCCAATCTCACGTGTCCATATTCTGCTCTATTGAATAGTTCTCATAGAACCTAACTAGAGCATGAAATTGGGGCAACTTTATTTGCCAAAGAAAAAATAATTTAATTAATTACAAGATATATTACACTGTTGACCCTTGCCAGTGAACCTGTCCCCAATATTACCCGTACCCCATCTCAATAGCAGTGTTAAAAATTCAACATTAACACAATAAGTTCAAAGTACCTAACATTCATTATTGTTATTAAGTACAGAGTAGTTGAAGACACTTAATACAAAGTGGGATCCATGTTTGACTTCATAGTTGAACTCTCAGTATCTGTTTCTATGATGTAACAGCATTTTTGAATTCTGCAGCAGTCTTCTGTGAGTTTAGACTGTATTAGTGATAATTCTGTGCCTATCAACTACACAGTCCAATCACAGGTGTTTTCTGTAAGCCAGGTTTCTCCTAAAACGTGAATGTTCAAAACAAAGGCTTTGCTGCCAACTGTTTCCTGACATGCCGATCTGCTCTATTAAAGCTGATTTATTACTGACATTACTCACACATCTGCTCATGGCCATGCATTCACTCACACTCACTCTATAAGTGGCTCTTCTCTATGCAGTAAATGGCCACATCTCACCTACCGGATGTACAAACCGCAGCACACTGTTAGGGACATCACTATCAGCTTGCTTTTCCTCTAAAGGAATTGATGTAGGATAAAAGATAATCCTCTTCAGCCCTCCTTAGGAATATCTCTTATCTGTGCTATAACACAACAGCATTAGGACTATCATGTGGGGATTACTCTTGAAAGGCAGAACTATCGCAGGATTTCAGTCGGACCGATCAAATGTAATCTAAGCCTCTCCATGAAATAGAGATTTTTTGGAGACTTTTCAGAGAGTAACAGTGAACCTGCTGACTTTGTGAGTGCTCAACTTCAAATGAAACATTCATGAGGGTGTTATGTTATGGTCTGATGACTGTAATGAGTAATATCAACAGCTGATTAATTCCTGCACTATGAGCGCACAGTGTGCCAGACTCATTAGCACACAGCGAGTGCTCTTCAGAACCCAAATAACCTTGAGAGTCCATTGATTTCTTCTGTCGACATCTCACCTTTGGTACCGCTGGGATGTTGACAACAACACAAGGAAGATTTTACCTTCTCTGCCTTCCTGAGAACACGAGTTATTGAAGTGGCACTTTACAGAAAGCTACAGATCTTACAGTTATATTGCGTGTCTAAAGAGGACAAAGAACACGTTGGTTTCCAGATGTGACGTGATAAAATGAAATGCGCAACTGGCATTATGTGATCATGTTGGTATATTAATCTATCAAAATCAATTCATCCATGGCTGACAGTAAGGCCTATAAAATAAAAAAAACAGATTGTGCAAACTTTTTTTTTTTAAGTTTCTAACAAGGCTCTTAAGCCAATCTTAATATTAAGTCAAAATGTGTTTTGACATCACTTTTAGTAAGGATAGTATGATCACGGTCTTTAAATGCAAAATATTTAACGTGAACCTAAAGTATACTTTGCAATAGCATTTTAGCACAATCAGATACACTTAAGTATATCTTTAGTTGGACCGCAGCACTACTTCCAGATAACTAAAGTGCAGTAAGTACAAAATTAGTTGTTCCAATTTAGCAGACTTAAGTATATAAATTTAGTATACCAAAAGCGCAATAGAAGGGTATTTATATTAAGTACCTAAATATGTAAATGAATTCGTAGTATACTCAGCACAAAATACATGAATTTCAAATAAATTTTGGTAGATTTATTTTTTTCACTAAGGATAGAATATAAGTTTTAGAAATGTGATGTTTGTATTCATGTTGATTTCATATGGATATAAAACTTCTGTACCAAAAAAAGTTTCAATTTAATAAATAAAATTTAATGTGTAACCATCACATTTATAATTAATTTTTTTAGGTGTTGCCCCACATGATACTTTCCTCCCTGAACTAACCTTGCCATAAAAAATATATTATAATTTAAGACTCATTGCTTATTATTATTTACTTTTTTTGTTAGTTGTACCATATGACTTGGTTTATAAGTTATATGTTTTTTTTTTTAATACAGAAATGCAGAAACAAATAGAACCTATTTGTAAAGTGTCACCAATGTAATTCTACTTCCTTAAATTTAAATATGAATAGCAATTATACACATCCTATTTATTAACTTGATTTAACAAAGATTCACTGAATTGCAATTTCAATAGTATTCTCAATTTAGCTCTGAATGGTGCACAACCCACAGACACAAGCCACTGCCTGGAACCCTGTGGGTTAATGTTGTTGTAACGTATCGTCCGTGAAGGAAGATGAGGAACACAGGATACGATATAACTAATACATACAAGACAGGAGGTGAACTAGCCAGAACATACACAGTTACGTAATAATATTAAATAAGAGTTTTAAGGCTATATTCACTGTTAAACTGTCAGTTTTTGGGATTGACAACTGCATTTACTCACAGGTGTGTCTTGTTAACACAGCAACTTACAGTAGCATCTTGAAAACTGTCTGTATTAACATGCAATAAGAGTCAAGCCTGTATTCCCAGAGTACAGTGATCAAATGTCCATTTAACTGAAAAGCCTCATCACTTTTGATACGACAAGAGTCCAATCGAGTGAGTTCATCCATAAAATCTTCATTAACTGCTTTTATATCTGGGTGGAGAGCGAAGCATTTGAGTCACATGTAGAACACAACACTGATGGGAGCATCGCCGGTGGAGAGAAGTGACTAGATCTAAAACCTTCAGTAAGATACCAAAAGCGAAACCACACATGAAAACCCAGAGTGACGTTTGTGCCGCACAGAGCAGCCCTCTCGCACTGTAATACCTCATACAGAACCGGACTGTGTGACAGTTCAGACTGCAAGGGTTTTCCAAGAATGTGGTTGTGAGTTTGGTTATAGAATCCGGTTGTCACTCTTGTAAATAACTGATATGTGTGTGAATTTAACAGTATTAAGGACTCAAATACAGGACTGACAACCATATTCTGTTGCTGTGTGAATATGGCAAAAGATTTTTCACATTTACAATCCGTTTAACTACCTCTTCCATTCGCACAGTGCATCACAACATGTCACAGACTACAGGATGTGCTTACAGTGCTCTCACCTGTCTTTTCCTGTCTCCTTCTTGAAAACTGTGTCGCAGTAATTCATGCGCTCTTCTGTTGTGACGTAGATGCGAGCTTGTGGGTAGTTTTCCACCGCTTGCCTCAGCATGTTGTACACAATACCCTTGCCATCCTGCCTCATGTTGCGCAAGGGTCCCCAGACCACATAGACAGTCTCATTTCCCTGGCCGAAGAAGTACTGGGGCTTCTGAATCAGCAGAGGAACACTAGTGTGTGACACCACTCTCAGGTCCGTCCTGCGGCCCACGTCCCTCTCAAACCCCCGGGTGGGTGCGTTGTTCATTCTCCATATGCAGGAGGACTGGTCGATCTCAGTCCCTGCCTCACGCCCCAGCATCTGGCCAGAGCTGGAAACTATACTGCAAACCTCACAATGCAGCTTCAACGGCTAAAAGAAAAGAAGGGAAATGGGGCTAATTAGAATTAGAGGTTCATTTATATCATGCATTACAAGCTTTCATAGTCTATTTTAACATAATTATAGAAAATAAGTGTTTATAAAATTACTCATAAATTAAATACAAAATAGTGTTATTATTTTATATAAAATTATTATTATAAATGATGAAAAATAGTTATGCTGCTTAATAATTTTATGGAATCCTTGTGATTTTTTCCAGGATTCTTTGGTGAATAAAGAATTTCAAAACAACCACATTTATTTGAAACAGAAAACATTTCTAACATTTCAAATGTTTTTACTGTAAGTTTGATCTTGTAAGTTTGATCATATACAGTGGGGAGAACAAGTATTTGATCCGCTGCCAATTTTGCAAGTTTGCCAACTCACAAAGCATGTAGAAGTCTGTCATTTTTATCATAGGTACTCTTCAACTGTGAGTGACGAAATCTAAAACAAAAATCCAGAAAATCACATTGTATGATTTTTAAGTAATTAATTTGCATTTTATTGCATGGCATAAGTATTTGATCACCTACCAACCAGTAAGAATTACGGCTTTCACAGACCTGTTAGTTTTTCTTTAAGAAGCCCTCCTGTTCTCCACTCATTACCTGTATTAACTGCACCTGTTTGAACTCGTTACCTGTATAAAAGACACCTGTCCACACACTCAATCAAACAGACTCCAACCTCTCCACAATGGTCAAGACCAGAGAGCTGTGTAAGGACATCGGGGATAAAATTGTAGACCTGCACAAGGCTGGGATGGGCTACAGGACAATAGGAAAGCAGCTTGGTGAGAAGGCAACAACTGTTGGCGCAATTATTAGAAAATGGAAGAAGTTCAAGATGACGGTCAGTCTTCCTCGGTCTGGGGCACCATGCAAGATCTCAACTCGTGGGGCATCAATGATCGTGAGGAAGGTGAGGGATCAGCCCAGAACTACACAGCAGGACCTGGTCAATGAAGAGAGCTGGGACCACAGTCTCAAAGAAAACCATTAGTAACACACCATGCCATCATGGATTAAAATCCTACAGCACACGCAAGGTCCCCCTGCTCAAGCCAACGCATGTCCAGACCCGTCTGAAGTTTGCTGATGACCATCTGGATGATCCAGAGGAGGAATGGAAGGTCATGTGGTCTGATGAGACAAAAATAGAGCTTTCTGGTCTAAACTCCACTCCACCATCCCAACTGTGAAACATGGAGGTGGAAACATCATTCTTTGGGGATGCTTTTCTGGATGGGGCCATGTATCGCGAGATCTTGACCAACAACCTCCTTCCCTCAATAAGAGCATTGAAAATGGGCCATGGCTGGGTCTTCCAGCATGACAACGACCCGAAACACACAGCCAGGGCAACTAAGGAGTGGCTTCATAAGAAGCATCTCAAGGTCCTGGAGAGGCCTAGCCAGTCTCCAGAACTGAATCCAATAGAAAATCTTTGGAGGGAGCTGAAAGTCCGTATTGCTTAGCAACAGCCCCGAAACCTGAAGGATCTGGAGAAGGTCTGTATGGAGGAGTGGGCCAAAATCCCTGCTGCAGTGTGTGCAAACCTGATCAAGAACTACAGGAAACATATGATCTCTGTAATTGCAAACAAAGGCTTATTTACCAAATATTAAGTTCTGATGTATCAAATACTTATGTCATGCAATAAAATGCAAATTAATTACTTAAAAATCATACAATGAGAGAAATGTCCTCTGACTTTCAACTTCTTTCCATAAAATTTCTTAACTTAAATAATAAATCATAAATATGAATAAATATTTGTAAGAACATAAAAAATTAAACAACTGAATCATCCTCATGGACTGCAACAGATTTGCCCATTTGTGCTGTGAGACGTTACTCTACTCTTCCACCAAGGCACTTGCAAGTTATCGAACATGTCTGGGGACACAAATGGTCACAATGGTTTGGTGCTGCAAGGATGATCAGTTGTCTGTCCTGTCTCCCTGTCCTTAGGCATCTTGCATTATGGACATTGCAGTTTATCGCTCTGTTCAAATCTGCAGTCCTCATGGCTTCCGCAGAAGGACTATAGCATGTTCGCACAGGTGAGGGTAGGTTCAGAGTCGGTAGAAAGGTTTCTTTAATGTCCAACGTTATTGGAACTGTGACCTTATTTGTCTATCATATGTAAACTGTTAGTGTCGTACTGACAGGTGCATGTGCAAAAACTGTTTATTGCTTGTCTTTTGTAACATTAAAAAAGTCTTTAGAGTACGGGTTGCACAGACTAGTCAACTTTAAAGGGTTAGTTCACCCAAAAATGGAAATTCTGTCATTAATTACCCTCATGTTGTTCCAAACCCGTAAGACCTTTGTTCATCTTCGGAACACAAATTAAGATATTTTTGATGAAATCCATGAGCTTTCTGGCCTCCGAAACACTCACATACTGTGAAGTGTGTGTGACAAGTCTGCTCAAGCTCTTTCTTTCTTTCTTTCTTTCTCTTTGTTAGGAGTTAGATTTGGCAGGCAGTGTGCAGAAACTTTCTCTCTCAATCCTTTTCATCTCTATCACATTGAAAAGTGATCACACACACATATATTATATATATATATTTATATATATGCCGAAAGAGAAAGTATGAGTGATCAAAAGGCTCAAAAAAGGCCCCCTCATAAGGCTGGGGACCAGCTCATCACACTCAACAGCTTCAAAATACACCTGAAACAAAAATCATGAGGGTGTTTTTGTGCAGGTCTCTGGGGGTGTGCCCCTTTGGGACAGGGCATGTAAAATACATCAATCAGCTTCTACCCGAAACACACACAAAACCACTGTAACCACCCCGCCCACCTATGATTATTTGGGGGGCAGCAGTTTCCAGCAAAATGTTAGATGTTATCCTTCCTTCCTGTTATCGCCCAGGACAGAACATTTAACACCCCAATAGGAAGTATTAAAATTGGTACACCTTTAAAGAGACCTTGGCAGTATGAAAGCTACTGCTGGGTATCTCTCCTTAGGTCCTAAAGACAGTAGAAAAATACACTTCAGATCTTGAAGACGCATATTTTCATAGAAATATTGCCACAATGTAGGAAGTTCCTGAGGTTTGCTTTTGCGTGAAGCTTACCATCAGATTATACCATCAGAGCTTATATCAGATTCTTCCATTCAACCTAGTCTTGTCAACCTGCACTGACCAAGACATCGAGATCAATCATCTGGCCTCTCTGGAGCTGAGAAGTAATGCTAAGAAAAGTGCTCTCTCTCTCTCCCGCAATGTGCTTGCTTGGGGGTTAAATGTGACCTTCAGGGGCACAACTGTCTCCCAATCATGTCGACACCATTTTAAACACCCCAAATAACATCAGGGTTGGTCAGGACATTACTGATTAGAAAAGCCACGATTTAATGGCAGCTACGTCCACAGTGATCCATATGGAACTTTTGCACATGAGACCACTTCATTTGTAGCTCAAAGCCAGGAGATTTCATCAGCAAGCAAATCCCACGGCAAAAAAGGGCAAGAGAATCCATGTTTACGGTAAGTCACCTGCTAAACGCTTTGTGCACTTTCTTTTTTTACGTGGTGCGGCATCATTCCCTTTCTATGTTGCTCAGACCCCGGTTCTTCACCTTGGGTCCCATTTTACGTGTGTTGATGTTGCATGGCGTTAACAACAAATGCTTCCCGTAAGGGCTGGGGAGCAGTCTTAGGTGGCCGTCCAGTCCAAAGAGATATGGTGAGGTCTTGATTAGCACATCAATTGCCTTAAATTGATGGCTGTGTTTTTGGCCCTGAAATACTTCCTCCACCAAGGGGTTACTATGTCTTTGTGCAGATGGACATCACTGTGCTATCCTCTAATACAAATCGCCATTATGTCCTCATATCTCAATGTGGGAGCAGGTCTACTGTCCAGCCAGAGCATACCAATGGGGGGAGTAGAAACTCCACCCGAGGTAGTGAAACAAACCTGGTAAAGATTTTATGAAAAAGAGATGGACCTCTTCACCTCCCAAAAGACAGTGCAATGTCCCCTGTTCTCTCTGAGTCACCCAGTCACCCAGCTCCTACTGGATCTGGATGCGATGGTGCATACATGGTCCAGAATGCGCCTGTATACGTTTCCTCTGGTTTCTCTGCTCCCAGGAGTTCTAGCTAGAGTTCTCCAACAAGAGTCTTGCCTCTTACTGATGGTGCCACGTTGGCCAAACAGATTATGGCTCTTGGGAATAATAGCTCTCCTCGATGGCGAGGAGGGACCTTCGGTCTTAGGAGCAGGGGACAATGTCTCATCCTTGGCCAGAGATTGGAACCTTCATATTTGGCCCCTGAAGGGGACCAACTGAGGGACACAGGGCTTTCACCTGATGTTATTAAAACCATTCTAAGTGATAGGGCTCCCTCCACTAGATCAAGTTATGCCAACAAATGGGATGGTGTACTGGACACAATGCAGATCCAGTAAACTGCCAGATTGCTATAGTTCTGGATTTCCTGCAGGAGAAATTATCAACAGGTACGTACCTCGCCACTCTCAGAGTTTATGTGGCTGCTCTTTCGGCTTGTCACGCTCAGATTGATGGGTTGCCTGTAGGCAAGCATGTCCTGTTCTCTCACTTCATTCAAGGAGCTAGGCGGCTGAGGCCCAGTGCTAGAACGAGGATCTCTTTGTGGGACCTAGCTATAGTTCTAAAGGTTAAGACCTCCTTTGAACTGTTGAAGTAAGTTTCTGATAAGCAGTTAACTGTGGAAATGGTTTTTCTCATGGCTATAACTTCTGGGAAGAGAATTGGGGACTTGCAGGCTCTGTCCATTGTGCCATCCTGCTTAGACTTTGAAGGTGAACGTGATTGGATTCTCACTACATCAATCTGGACCGAAAAGACCTTAAGCAAATCAGCGAACCTGGGAAACCCCTTTCTCCAAGCCAAGGACAGCTACAAGGAACCCCATTTAAAGACACAAACGACAGATGCAAGTACCTCCAGATTCTATAGCTGAACTGGTGCACTTACATAAAGTCTAATAACTTATGTGTAAATTCACTTACACGGGTTACTTCACTGAAACCCCGTTCCCTATAAAAGTGGGAACAAGAAGCTGCACTTTATTGCCACACTGGGATATCCCAGGACTGCTCTTCAAACAAAATATCCTGCAGACACACCTGTGGTTCATCTAATTATAGTCTTGTATCAGTGCATTCTGATGACATCACGCAGGCTATAAATATAGGTCAATTTTACGACTAAAGACGTTCCCATAGTGCTGAACAAAGCGCAGCTTCTCGTACCTGCTTTTTCAGGGAACATGGAGAACCCTTAAAGGGTACCTATTAAGAAAAATCCACTATTACATGGTGTTTGAACATAAATGTGTGTGAAGGATAAAAATCCACCCACTCCTTTTTTTTAAAATCCCCATTAAACCAAAGCAATCTCATTAGACATGCTGTTTTGATTCTGTCAGTCAATGGTCGTGGGAGGGCAGCTGACTAACAATCCTGCATTACCATAGTTTCCGCCGTCAGCAGACAACAATGTCTCGTTGTTGGATGTAAGAGTGAACATAAGAGTCTTCATTTTCTCCCACCATCTGAGCCACTGCGGTCCCAGTGGATACATTTTTGAAGGTCCCGAAATATACCTAAATTCATTTATGTCTGCGCAAATTATTTCACTCCTGCCTGCTTTGTGAACAAGGGTCAATGAAAGAGACAATACAAAACACAGGTTTTGCTAAACTATAATTACTAAACTATGAACATTTTCAGCAATTGAAATGGTCCTGTTTGTTTGTTGCATGAGCTCTAGAAGCTCCACGCTCTTCTTGAAAGTGGGACAGGAGCAACAGCTCATTTGCATTTAATGGGACATGCACAAAAATGGCTTGTTTTTGCTGACTCCCCAAAACTGGCTATTTTAACACCCTATAAAAAAATTCAGTGAGGTATTTTGATCTAAAAATCACATATACACTCTGGAGACATCAAAGAATTATTTTACATCTTGTAAAAAAAAAGGACATAATATGTGCGCTTGGAAGACTGTCATGAAAGAAGAGAAATCTTTGAAGTGTTTTTTTTTAAGTATTCTTTTCACTTTATAACATTAAGTTTGAACCATTGTACTCACATGGACTATTTTAACGATGTCTTTACTACCTTTCTGGGCTTTGAAAGAGGGAATTAGGTTGCAGTCTATCAGAGGCTCTCAGATTTTATGAAAAATATCTTAATTTGTGCTTTGAAGATGAACGAAGGTCTTATGGGTTTGGAACAAAGTAATTAATGACAGAATTTTCATTTTATTTGGTGAACTAACCCTCAAACGCTATGACACTTTAGGCTTGACTTCAGACTATTCACTGATCATGGTCTATAGAGGGCACAACAGAATAACAAATCTTTGCAGACCAGCAGACTCACAAGAAGTGAAAAAGGTGACAAACTAAATTGTTGTAGGGGGGTTCTGGGAGCATCCTTGAGAGTTTTTGTGATTTTAACAGGTAAACGAAGCACTCTGGTACAATGGAAAAGACGACATTTGCTTGAACTAATATATATATATATATAATATAATATATAATATATATATATATATATAATATATATAATATATAATATATATATATATATGTATCCATTTATTTATTGACACTAGGGCTGGGTGTTGACACAAATTTGACAAACGGATTCGATTTCTATTCAGAAGCTTGCAATTTGATTTCGATTTGATTACTTTTGATTCAATATTGACTTATTTGGGGCCTATAAGGTAAGGCACATGGCAAATTTCCTCATAGAAAACAAATCTCTTAATTAATGCTGTAAATTATACAGGGAACTACAGTTAATATATCATTAATATTATTAAATGATAAAATTAATTGATTTGTAATTACCCATAAGGAATTTTTTTAATAACGTTATAATTTTTTTAATGACAATTATGTTTCCACTAATTTTTTAGGCTATAAAAAAACATGTAAAAGGTTGCTGTCATATAACATATTTATTCAAACATACATTCAATATTGAGGCACAGGTTAAGTACAAATACAATGAATATGCAACAGCCTATAGTGCAAATATTTAGTAAAATGCTCCTCTCTAAGTTAATTTTTGTAGCTGACTAACAAGTTCTTGGACACTGAACGGGCTTTTCTGTTGTAAATGTGATAGTGAATGTGACATTTTTATAATCTACTTTATTGACCTCTTTCCATGGTTAAAAAACTGATTGAGCGATTACATGATACGGATTTGACCATTCACGTGTGCTCTGCTTGAACTGAGGCACTGTCACAGTCCAGAGCAACAGGAAAGATCACAACTGCTCGAGAGACATGATGTCTCTGGTCTCTTGTGAGGTTTAATTTCACCACGTTTTAAAGAGCTTATTGTACATGTAAGTTAATCACTGTTCTAAACTAATACACTGCTGCATTGTAACATGCACATGCATACAGACAGTTGCTTGCACGTCACAAGCAGATTGCGCGCACACAGTAGCACAGAAATGTTTCGTTTTTTTTGCAGAAATGCATTGTCAACAATGTTGTGTGATATATCAAAAAATATCTTAGAAACTGAAAGGTTAGCTCGAGGTTTAGACTCATTTGTTAATTAAAATGTCGACATCAGTTTGACGTCAATCACACTCAGAATAACAGGTGGCGGAACACGAGTCCAGGGTGGTGCATACTGTGGTGACAGCCATGGTGGAGCCTTGAGCAGAGGAAGATGGTGACTGATCCAGGCCACAGCCAAGACTGTGGCCCATAGTGGCATCACACGAGGGAGGAGCCATGGCGATGCCATCAGTGACGCACCCATGGGGACAACCGGAGACAACGATGACATGGAAGGAGCCCACCGTGCCAAGAGCTGATGTAGGGAAGGGATCCAGAGGGCAGAGGTGGAGCTGGAGTGACCGAGGGCGGAGGAGGAGCCTGAGGGAGGGTGAGCTGGCCAAAGATGAAGGGTTGAGCAGTGTAGGTGTAGTGATGCCTTACACAGTTGGAGCCAACGCACTGAAGGAGTCCAGCAAGGATGAACGCCCGATGGTCACTGCCGACATGGAGCCAGGGCGACGGGTCGAGGAGGAGTGGAGGCTGCAGAGGCAGAAGGCGGAGGCATGGGCTTCCCACAACCAAGAAGAGATGGTTCCCAGCAGGCCCAAGGTGTAGACTCGCCACTGAGGCACTGATGGGAGGTAGCGATGATCGGGGGGCAGGATTAGCTGGGGATTGGAAGGGAACTTGGAGGGCAGAACAAAATCCAATAAAAAAAATCAAACGGTGTCAATAGCGTTCTGGAGAGGTGGTGGGTGAGGGAGGCTGGGGAGACCAGCAGGTTCGGAACTTGGGAGACATTTTGAGGGGATAGAAAATTACCATGTCCGAAATCAAAAAATATATCCAGAGCGATAGCCAAACACTCACTCACAGTGGCAGGGGGTTATGCGGGGCTCGTTTCTATCCCACCATACTCCACGAGGACTCCCTCAGCGATGGAAGCAGTCGGCTCACACACTTGGTTAGGCACGTGTTGCTCGGGCTCCGTGGTGATGTTCAGCTCGTGTGCACTGGCTTGTACGTCGCAGCGGAGCGCTTCTCGTTGCCTACAGTGGGCTCGGGCTGCTGATCCTCGCAGTCTGAGTGTTGTTGGCTGGGTACTGGGTAGCTTGTGGGGCTGGTGCCATCGTCTTCAACGATGTCCACTGTGAGCGGCAAGTCACAGGACACCAGCACCCGCTCCCTCAAGGTCCCTACTCAGACAGCTGCTCCTTGGTGGCGGCACATAGAAAGCTGCAGAGACGGTTGTCCAGGAAAGATGTGGCTGGAACAAGGTTGAGGAAATCCTCCAAATGTGCCTCGGGGGAACGGCCCTTCTGCTCAAGACACAGCAGTTTCACTGCAAAGTGGTTCATTGTGCAGAAAGAAAACCAAAAAAAAAAAAAAAAAAAAAAACACTAACAAACACGCAGCTTATCTACGTCTGGTCTTCTGTAACGAGTGATGTGGATCCAGGCAGACGAAGACGAAGAAGAGTAAATTCCAATACAAAGCTTAATAATAAAGATCCAACGGGCAGGTATACACACACAGATAACTGAAACGAGACCAGACCAAGACACACCAAATGAACTGAACTATAATACAAGATGATTTAACTCAAATGATATTCAGCTGTGGTGATTAGTGTAGTGTCCTTGGTGACAGATAGTAGCGGGAAAATAGAACAAAGGAAACATGTGACTAATGAAAACAAACAAACTGAAAGTCCACATGGTGTGGGCATGTGAAACATACTTTGACACAATCCTTAAACACTTACCCCTTCTAAGCAGCAGTGTAACGACTAATCATCAACATCATGGCATTAAATCTATTACCCTGGTCTTTCTATTTATCCGCCTCGAATACCAAAGGGATGCTAAATGCCATGAGATTGCCCTAACAAATTGAAGCATGTTTGCCCTGCTTGGCTGATCTGCAAATCCGAGAACAATTTACTATTGCTCAAGACAGGATAATGGTGGCAGGGACTGATCAATAGCATATGACTGACCAGCAGATCAGTAACAATTAGGAACTAATTTGAGTCACGCCTCCTTAAATGTTACATTACTAACATTATTCTATTGTGAATAAAGAACTGATGAGACAACCACTGAATCACTGTGACTTTGACAGTGAAAAACAACATCAGTAAGCCTTCAGACACATTTAGTTCATGGCAAATGATAGATATTTGCATGCAAAAATGGAAATGAGATTATGTGTATAATCATACCAAAGAAATGTGTGGAAATTAAAGTAAAGAAGATGCGGCAGTTATTTTTGGCCAAATTTAAAATAAAGACATCAAGGAGGACAGAAGATATTGGCTAAATCCACCAAACCCGTTTCTTATATCACTAAATACAACAGGTAGGTAATTTCAATTCATTTTAATTTAATGTGATTTAAAAAGACATGATTCCTGCTTGCTATTTCAATTCAGTACAAACTTTAAATGGAAATAGAATTTAAAAAAAAAACATTCTAAAATTAATTCTAAATGAACAATACAAATTGGCTCATCAAACCCATTTTAGACTCTCTCCACTAGTTACCACATCTTGAACACAACCAGAACAACATCATTTGAGGGAGATTGTGGAACATTTCAGTGCAGCCACAGACTCTCACTTGTTCTGATAAACTTGCTGCTGGACTCACAACTCACACTGATGTACACATATCGATTGTTTGGTTGGAGCAGCAACACACTGTCACTGAGTTGGTAGTCATTAAATCGTTCTGGAGCATCTGGACTGTGCCTGGATTTCATTTGCCAATCTGGGCAGAATAACAAAGAACATATGAGCACAAACAAACACACAGGAGAAATTAATAAAGTGATTTGATGTATCACAGAAGACTTGCAATGCACCGCTATTCAATATCATATCATATTTTCACCTACAATAGGAAGTGGTGTGCAGCAATATATATTAACCAATGGGTTATTATGTAAAATATAATATTATTTAATGTCCACCTAATAAAATATTATGCTAAAAGTATCACCAGTAAAGCATCGCCTAAAAATTTCAGAAGGAGATTATGTAGGTTACACAAGCTTTTTTGACAGTTACAATAAAGCATGTTGATAAGTGAATAGCATAGTTTATGCATAATATTTCTGTTATCACTTCATTGGTTTGTTTTATGACTGGGCTTCATGCATTTGCACTTTTGATCTAAAACCTCATGCAGAGTTCAGCACCTCTGGATATCTTAAATCAGACTGAAAACAAGGTCATAACAGAGAGAGAGAAAGACTAAATGCAAATAGCAATGACTAAGTAAGTGTGTTACAAAGCAGACCAGAGCTTTTATCATAAAAATAGTCCAGCTGATTAAAGACACGAGTATATTTGACCTAGATTTTGCAGTTCTACCTTGGAGACAGCATTGCGTAGTTTATAGGTTAATAATATGTAATAAAAGCAGGTAATTAATGCACTTAAAATTGCTTTTTTTTTTACACTGCCCTTTTGCCATCATAATGTTTAGAAAATGTTCTTTGTATTTTCTTTTTCTTTTTTTGTGCAAATTTTAAAAGTCAAAATAGTACAGAAATATTCTTGTGAATGGCATCAAATTAATTATTAATGGAAGATTAAAAGTTACAAGATTAATTTACTTAACTGTACCCATTCTAAATCTAATCTACCAAACACTGCTGGAAGATATAAACAAATAGTTTGCATTGTGGGATCCTCAGTTAGGGATGAATACACAAACACATGCATTTGCTAAGAGAATGAATAATGGGCTTTTAAAAATATGCACACACATCAAGCCTGGAACCCTATTTGAATCAAATTTATTCATTCACATACTCATTTAATTTTGTTCTGAAAAAATGGCATGTGCTACTGTAATTACTGCAATATTCAATGCACGCTGCTTATACATTGCTGATAGACAAAGGAGAAAGAGAGAGACAGGGAGAGAGAGGAGAGAAAAAGAATTCATTTTTCATTTGGTATTCAAGCCAGATGCAATACAATGCTTCAGACTACTGTGAGCCTTGATAAACTGAACTCTTCAAGTTTTATAAAAAAAAAAAAAAAAAAATGTGTGTGTGTGGCATTTTAAGCACAGAATTAATGTTGCCTCCCCCACTCAGCAGCCTAACTCCAGTAAACATAATAAAAACCAAAAACTAGTCCTGATTCACCTGTCAAAACAAACACAAATACTGTCTCTGTGACAAGATGAGGAAGAGATGGTGCATAAATTACTGGCTTCAGGACTGCCGGATAAACTTTATTTACAATAAGCCCTATTTTCCAAGACTAAAAAGAATAAACAATATTTGTCAAATCTAGAAAAAAAATGGGAAAATGAAAAGAAAAGCTGAGAATTTAGTTTAGGTGGTCCATATGGTGAAGCATTCATTTAGTTTCCACAGCTTGAAAAGGCAAATTTAATTTAATTCCACTTTCCTTTAGAAGGCTTAATACATAATACATCCATGCTTAATTAGTAAACATCTTGTTTAGAGTAAAAATGTGCATATTTTCACTGCAATATTCTGACGGAATTGTGTATAAAAATGTTAAGCGAATAAATCTTTAATGAGAAAACTGCTGACAAATGCTTATGTCGGTTTGAGATCAAATTTCTGTTTCAGTTAACAAAAGAATATTGATCTTATGACTGCCTGATATCAAGCAACTCTTCGAATTTAAATTTGTTTGTTTCATTCATTTAAGGAGTATAATTATTTTATAGGGTTTTACTCTTTTTTAATTCTTTAAACTTTCTAGGATCTGCTGGTGATTCTAGTAATCTCACATGTTCTTCTCATCGTACACGAATGGAGTATTAGACATATATCCTTGCATAAGACAATGTGAACACACACAAAAAAAACACTAGAACAGCATAAAGTCATATAAGTGAAGTCTTGATGCTTGATAATCATTATAATAATGAATCTTATGGGATTACAACTAACCCTGAAATTCATTAAGATGCTTCAGAACTATTCTATGAATTATTCATTACGAAAATTATATATCTATTTGTGCCAAACAGGGGCCTCCATGGGATTCTGTTCCACCACTTCATTTTAGGCTAAAAAAGGTGATCTTAATATGCATGTGCGAAGGTAACATTATGCACAAAGGGTTGAATAAAACGTCCTCTGCCAACAGAGCCCTGTTTTTAACCGTATAGCACTATGTCCTTGGCATGGCTATCAGCCTAAACATCGCTCATTGTTAAAGGGCAAGTCGCATATTTCTGTCAAAATAAATGTCAGTAGAGACACGTTTATGGTCTCTGATAAGATTAAGGCATGTAGGAACATAATCCTGTGCTGATAATATACACTAATGACATACTCAATCAAATACCCCGGTTTACTGCAAACAAGGACAAAAACAGAATAGAAAGGGACAAAAAGAATAGATCCAAAGTGAGGTACCAAAAACAGGCTCCACACAAACAATAGACTAACACTATTTTTGTCAGATGGCATGCATGATGCCAAAGTAGGGGACTGCAAGGAGAATAACCATGGCTGATCTCAAACCAAAAACGTGTCACGCTATGAAAGCATTCATATCAAAGTGCCTTTTGAACTGTTTTCAATAGAGATCTTTGTTATTCTAATAGAGAAGGAGTTGAAAGAAAATAGAGTTACTCTTTATTTTGCCACAATTATGTTTAGTTCCCTTTCAAGGGAACTCGAGCGGCGTCAAACGCGAATGCGTCGTGAGGCACACATGGAATCAGTCCAATGGCGTGACAGAAATCAAATTTTCCTTGATCTTTTCACATTTAAGAGGACATCATACTATAGAAATCAAAACTTCTCTGTTAGTCCAAAAACGGGCTGGTTTTTGATGACGAATGGCCGCCTCTGCAGAAGATCAACACCTACTTCAGCATCATCATGTCTATGGCCCCGCCCACTGATTAACGCACGCAAGAAGAGGTGAGTAAATGCTGGTTCCGACAGCAACTTTAAATTCGAAAGCATCTCGATTTAAGAAAGCGGAAGTACAGTATAGAAAATGTTATATACAAAATGTTTTTCTTCTCAGAAAAAGTGTCATCCTTGTGCAACTGTCCCCTGGTCTTCCTTAAAGTAAGTCCATCATTCAGATGGAAAGCAAGAAGGTGGGAGAACGATTCTTTAGAAGTTACTGACAGCTTACGCAGCAGCCTGTCTGAAAGCACACAACCTTGACAGAGGGCCACAACCTTAACCTTTCTGACCCCATGGGACACCATGAATGATTCATGGGACACACTACACAAATTTTGCTGACACTTGGCCTTATGTTACCTACGGGTAGGAAAGAGACATATTGATGTCGGACATTTTTCTAAGTGCTAAAAGCCTTCGCTCACTCCCTACGGCTTTATGAGACAGATTGGAAGTCTGTGTTGCTTTAAGAACAGTGATTGTGTTGTTTGCATGGCTGACGGGCCACTGTGGACTGGGTCCCTGTTGAGCCGGATCAGTTACTTGTGATTCATGTGTGTTTCAAGGGGCAGAAAAGCAAAGTTGCTTGAAATGCAAATTGATATGGTTGGGCTCTGGGCAGCTGTGTAGACAGTTTGGATGTTAGAATACGTTAATGTTCAGTGGCGCTGCTATGGTGGAAGTTTTAAAAGAAAGTGAACGATACACCACATTAGTCCAACAGCGCAGAGAAAAAAAAAAAAACAGCCTTTTTTCATTAAAGCTGAGATGAGACAAACAAGAAGAAAATGCTGCTTCTGCGACTTCACTTTGTCAAGCTACACCAGGACTGCATAAGCATGTAAACAAAGTACAATATTTTACAAATATATTCTTTGAAGGACTGTACTTTATTTTCGTGCATCAATATTTCTGGTCAGCAAAGCATCTTTCCATTTTGATATATCATGAATATTTTGTTTTCGTACTAATGTTTCTTAGATATTCTATTTTTTCCCCCCAATTCCCGCCAAAATGTCGGCAACTGAAAATATTAATCTGAAACCGTTTCTGAGGGCCAAAATGTTCTTTTGTTATTTGCAACGATTAATTAATGCTTCTACAAAGGTGTGTTTTGTCTATTTGAAGAACACAACCATGGAGAAGTTGCCGACAACTTTACTAAACAATAAACTTTGTGTTTTGTTCCTTCTGATAGTAAACAGAGTCTGAGCATGTCAATGTTATGAAATTCAAACAATAAACATTTTGATGCTTTTTAATGTTGCGTGACATACAATTGAAATCAAATTTTTATGTTAATAAAATGTCAATTTTTTATTAAAATAAGTTGTATGTAAATAATGTTGATTATTAAATAAATCTGATCATTAGAATATTTGAGCTCTTTCCCTGCTAGCATTTTATCTAGTAATTGACAAAAATATTCTAGTTTCATTCATTCTTTTTTTTTTATCAACACTTGAATGACGTAAGCTTTATAAAAAAAAAAATGAAATAAAATCAACAAGAAAACAAAAAAGTCGAGAAAAGTTTTCAAGGACTTCAAATGACTCCACGTGATGATGAAACCATAGATGGAGTAATTTGAGTCCATCAACACCCCCAAAGGTCGTATCATGGGTTTGACATTCCTTCAGTAACTTTAGGCAGTTTCGATATGCTGTTCACATTAGCTTATTTGCGCATAAGCAACCTTCTGGTTAACGCAGATCTTCTTCTTAGCTTGTTTTTGGATTCAGAGATGCTATACTATTTCAGAAGATTTGTAACAGCACCTCTACTGTATAACAGTTAAAACATGGATTGCTGGAAAAACTTGTCGATGGCAGGGAAAGAGTTAAAGTTACACTAAACCGAGTCACCTGACACAACAAAAAGACTATGGCTGTGTTCGAAATACTACTACTTACTTAAATACTTGCTTGCTATTTCTGTGTATATTGAGCGTAGTATGCAAATTTCCTTCATGCACGGAATACCACGGCTGGCCTACTATATTTGCCGGCATCTAATAAATACTACTCAGGAAGACTGAAATCAGTATGGAAGCTGTGTTCGGAATGGCATGCTACAATACAACTCCTACTATACTGCAGTATGCGGTGTGTTTACTGTGAATGTGAATGTTTCCCACAATGCAGTGCGCTGCACGTAATGTTTCATCTTTGTGAAGAGTGCAGCATGAGGGAACTGGAGGTGGGGAATAGCTCTAAATGTAGCCACCAACACTTTTACAGTAAAGTTTCCGAAAACAGAATCTCTACTGCATGTTTCTATTCAAGTCACCTTTATTTATATAGCGCTGCAGAAATACAGATTTGGAAGCAGCTTTACAGAGATAGACAGGAAAATAATGATTCAGTGATCCAAACAGAGCTCTAAAAAATTGTGTTATTATTCAGCTGAAGTCTGTTTATTGTTGATTTAAATAACCGTTCAATAACTGTGTAAACTTCATTATGAAATGAGTTCAATTCGGCTACAAACCATCATTGTTTAATAGCACGATAAATTGAACCCTTTGTAAATGAACGAAAGCCTAAGACCACTTAGGCTATTTAGATCATTATGTTTAATGCAAACAAATCTTTTGCATTTTGCGTTCTCAATCAGAGTGTCCCAGAATTGAAAATAATGGTTTATGATCTAAGTGTCTCCGTAGTAGTTTATTTGCATCGCGATGTGCTCATGGTCATAAGTTTTCCTGCAATGACTAGGCAACAGGTCTCGTAATGATGACCAATGGAAAATGTGAACTTCGTAGTATCTGCTTTATCTAAAACGTCAAATTATAATTTCGATGCTGGGTTGAAATTCTCTTGACATACAAAAATACATATAAGCATTTCAATAACATATTTAAAACTGACAAAATATAACCTATTTACCTAATATATACTGTATTGCATAATTTACCACAAATCTTCACAGAATTATTTGTGATGTTTCGGAAAAACACAGCTATAGAGTTATTTTTACCCATGTAAAATTGAAGTTCTACAAAATAAAATGTGGCAGGTGTTCCTGTAAGGACCTATATTGTTACCTGAACTGTTAAAAAACGTACCCTCTTAAAATCAATTTGATTCAAACATCATATATTTGACTTGAATATATATATATATATATATTATTTTTTTTTTTTTTTTTTTTTAAGTGAAAAACATGATTTAATTTCACTGAATAAACTTGACTTTACAATAACAAACAGACTTTTTAAGCACTCGAGCCCAACTGAACCATGCTCTGGCCCACCTCTTCCAAGTGAGCCAGGGATGCCTAAATGAAGCGTGCTGGGGCACAGTACGGAGCAATCACAATAGTCAAAGCACGGTTCAGAGCTTGTAAGGTAACAAGCTGGACAGCTGTGCTGAATTAATCTTCAATGTTTATCATGTGGCAACACAGTAGCATACTACTCTGAAACATTATTTGTTGCATATTGCATACTATTTCACACACTATTCTTAAAAAAAAATAGTAGGCAGTATGCACTGTATAGAGGGCAGTAAGTAGTAAATTAGGGTGTACTCATACCAGGCACGATTGCCTTGAACCGAGCCCGAGTGTGATTGTCCCCCCTCCCCCGCTGGCCTGAATTCACACTTGCACTTAACATTCCAATCACGCTTACGTCATATATGGTGCAACTTTTCGTATGGAAGAAAACAGGAAGAAACGCACTTCGCTAAGATACTACCTAACAGATTTATCATTTATGCCACGCAGCAATTTTCACTTGATTATAATGCATGTATCAGAAGATTATTAAATTATTACCAGCTCTTCCAAGCAGGCCAGGGAGGGCTACACGAACCATGCTTTGGGGGTCAAACACGCAATTCGGGCACGGTTCAGAGAGCCTAGTGTGAGTACACCCTTAATGTGTCATTTCGAACACAGCCTATTACAGGGAAACCAAACAGGTGAAATTGAAATACCTTCTCAAACGATCTGGTTCAGTAAGTATTAAAATAAACATATTTTGCACATTTTTAAAATCTCATGGCCATCTCATTACGCTTTGAAATGGTGAAGTCGAAAGGTTTGAAGATTTTAAACAGAATTAATTAAATCCTGCTGTATTTTGTAATTATTCAGAATATTTAAATACAGAAATATTACAAGTGGAAAATATTACATTAAATGATGAATGGAAAAAGTGGAATTCAAATTGAGGGTTGCATGCTTAATATGAAATTCTAGCCTAGTACAAGCAGATGCCTTGGTTTCATTGAATAATGATTGGAGCACTGAAACAGACTTACCCACCCAATCCATTTCAGTGCATGGCAGAAGTTCAGAGCAAAGTATTGACAAGAACATCAGCAGGAAGATGAGAAGCATTCATCTCGCTTTGAGCTGACAGACAGACACTGATCTGACAGGTAAGCCTGCTCCACTGTGAATGTGAGAAGCTTTACTACAACGCCCACACTCCATCATTTCAGACGAGAACAGCCTGTTTCGAAGTTCTTTTCATGAGTACAAAACAATTAAAATACAAAACATGACAAGGATAAATGAAAGAGTTGTAGTAAAGAAATGTGCTGGTGAAAGTATGTACTAAATATGTATTTTTGATGTGTCTCCTGAACATGTATTTTTGATGTGTCTCTTGAGGTGCCAGTTTTGTAATTGTAAAAAAAAAAAAAAAAAACAAAGAAACAAAGATCAAGAGATCAAGAAATGTTTAGTTTCACTATATATATATATATATATATACTCTCTCTCTCACACACACACACACACACACACATACACTTGATATACTAGTGCTGGTCATAAAATTAGAATATCATCAAAAAGTTCAAAAAGTGAAACCTGTATGTTATATTCATTCATTACACACAGACTGATATATTTCAAATGTTTATTTCTTTTCATTTTGATGATTATAACTGACAACTAAGGAAAATCACATATTCGGTATCTCAGAAAATTAGAATATTGTGAAAAGGTTCAATATTCAAGACACCTGGTGACACACTCTAATCAGCTAATGAACTCAAAAAGGCCTTTAAATGGTCTCTCAGTCTAGTTCTGTAGGCTACACAATCATGGGGAAGACTGCTGACTTGATTGTTGTCCAAAAGACGACCATTGACACCTTCCACAAGGAGGGCAAGACACAAATGGTCATTGCAAAAGAGGCCGGCTGTTCACAGAGCTCTGTCTCCAAGCACATTAATAGAGAGGCAAAGGGAAGGAAAAGATGTGGTAAAAAAAAAATGTACAAGAAATAGTGATAACTGCACCCTGGAGAGGATTGTGAAACAAAAACCATTCAAAAATGTGGGGGAGATTCACAAAGAGTGGACTGCAGCTGGAGTCAGTGCTTCAAGAACCACTACACACAGACGTATGCAAGACATGGGTTTCAGCTGTCGCAGTCTTTGTGTCAAGCCACTTTTGAATAACAGACAGTGTCAGAAGCGTCTCACCTGGGGTAAAGACAAAATGGACTGGACTGCTGCTGAGCGGTCCAAAGTTATGTTCTCCGATGAAAGTAAATTTTGTATTTCCTTTGGAAATCAGGGTCCCAGAGTCTAGAGGAAGGGAGGAGAGGCACACAATCTACGTTCCTTGAGGCCCTGGTCCAGTGTTAAGTTTCCACATTCAGTGATGGTTTGGGGTGCCATGTCATCTTCTGGTGTTGGTCCACTGTGTTTTCTGAGGTCCAAGGTCAACACCGCCGTATACCAGGAAGTTTTAGAGCACTTCATGCTTCCTGCTGCTGACCAACTTTATGGAGATGCAGATTTCATTTTCCAACAGGACTTGGCACCTGCACACAGTGCCAAAGCAACCAGTACCTGGTTTAAGGACCATGGTATCCCTGTTCTTAATTGGCCAGCAAACTCAAAAATCTATGGGGTATTGTGAAGAGGAAGATGCGATATGCCAGACCCAACAATGCAGAAGAGCTGAAGGCCACTATCAGAGCAACCTGGGCTCTCATAACACCTGAGCAGTGCCACAGACTGATTGACTCCATGCCACGCCGCATTGCTGCAGTAATTCAGGCAAAAGGAGCCCCAACTAAGTATTGAGTGCTGTACATGCTCATACTTTTCATGTTCATACTTTTCAGTTGGCCAAGATATCTAAAAATCCTTTCTTTGTATTGGTCTTAAGTAAAATTCTAATTTTCTGAGATACTGAATGTGTGATTTTCCTTAGTTGTCAGTTATAATCATCAGAAATAAAAGAAATAAACATTTGAAATATATCAGCCTGTGTGTAATGAATGAATATAATACACAAGTTTCACTTTTTGAATGGAATTAGTGAAATAAATCAACTTTTTGATGATATTCTAATTATATGACCAGCACCTGTATAGTGCAAATTGTTCACTACACCAGTAAAAAATAAAAAGTTTATGTGTTTAACTATCAACGTTCAAAAGTTTTCAAGATTATTATTTTAAAGATGAGTTCTTTTCAAGTGAAAGTAAGTTTTATTATAGAGCAGTCAAGGGTTTAAAAACAAAAACATTCTATAATAAAGACCATTTCGCTGAGATTTGATTCATGAAGCATTTCAAAATTGCCTTGTAGCAATCTGCGTTGAAATCAGTGGCGTTTTCTGTGGGATTACAGGGGTGCAGATTTCAAGCAGCATTAGTTATTAATAATATTTTTTCATTCTGGTTTTCTATGCTCTAAAATAAACAGTTTTTTGTGTGGAGAGTTTTGTGACTTTGAAAGAGCTCAATTAGTTGGAGGTTATAGAGGCTGCCCAGCAACTAAAAGATCTTTCATTCAGGCATGACTGTTGTAGCAACACTTTGTAACCTTGACAAAGGTATTCAACACAGAATTAGTATTAGGACCCAATCTGCCCCTGTTTTTGTGCATAAAGCAGCATGAGAGAATAATAATTCCAACCCTCCTTGCCCATTTCATCTGTACTAAATTGCTTTCAAAAAGCTGAATGCTTTTAAGAGATCAGATTGGAACAATAAATTCAATTAACTTCTCCTGTTTAATTTCTTTAGTAATTTTCTTTGTTCTATTGTAAGTTGGAGAACAAGCCAGCCTCTCTGCACTAATTGTGGCAATAAATCACCTGAGCAGTTGAAACTACATGAACTTGGCAGTTATGAGTCAAAGCCTCATCTGTGTGTGGGTAAAACTCTTCAATGACCTTGAATATGAGATAGAGGACTTGGCAAAGCTTCACTTAAACATTTGGGCTGCAGATTCTTTCATCATCCGCACATACTTGAAAACATCTTGAGGCAAAATAGACTAAAACTATTGTTAATACCCTAATAAATATTCATGCTAGTAGAATTCAGTCTTAACATACTCATTAGCACTCAATAACATAAAATGTTTTTTTTTTTTTTTTTTTTTTTTGGAAAACCATATTAAGTGGAAAAAAGGCTTCAAGATTATGTTAATCGCCACCAATAAAACTCTCAGTGTGAGTAACTCAGAACCAAAGTATACCGAGAATGATATGACTGACCATAGTGCACTTAAATTAAAATAGCTATGTGGTGTACCACAATATTTTTATTAAAAAACAAAACAAAAAAAAGATAGCAAGCCGGCCATTGCAACGAAACAAAATTAAATTCACATTTGCACATTTCATTGCATCAGAGCAAACAGAATAACACAAAGCAATGTAGCTGTTGCATGTATGTCTTGTTTAGTTCGGTTCTCTCTAGTCTGTATGAGTTCTGTTAATCACCATGTGTCTAATTAGTTAAGTTTTGTCAGCTGTCCTCGTTTAGTCATTGTCATCTGTGTATTTAAGTTCCTGCCTGTTGTATGATCATTGTCTGTTGTTGTCTGTGCGTAGCACACTGTTCCATATTCTTTACCAGTGATCCTATGTTTTATAATAAATCAACCTTTGGACTTTCTACGTCTTCTGTGAGACCCGTCGCGTTACAGTAGCAGTGTAAAATATTATAAGACACTTTTGTTTGCAGAATACTTATAATATATATTGTGTGAAATGGAAGTGATTAGGCTATTTCTAATTTGCTTTCAATGATGCTGCATCCACGTGGGTGATCTATCACAACAAACTGTTCAATTTAAAGTTGTAAATAAAACAAAAATTATCAGAGTATGTTTTCCTTCTAATTAAAAATTTCATGTGGGGTCAGCGGTGACGTCGGCGTACCATCTCGCATTTTTTCTTATCAGTGCGAAAGAGACTCAAAATACTCCGCCGTAAGTGCTATACATCATTCGAAACTGTTAAGTGTATACTTTAATTTGTGTACAGCCAAAATAACGATAAAACTTTGTGGTTTTGTAAAATGAAGAAAACAAACAGGGTGCACTTTCTACCATCTCAATCGCTGTGAACTTTTTTCTGAAATGAGTTTCAGAAAATACTTGCCACACAGACATGAGAGATATGCCTTTAGAAAGCTTGAAGTGTCTAATTTTAAATGAAGTTAGTCAAATTGAAAACAAATATTCTCTGTTTATGTAATCCATATGAAACCAACGAGAGGTAGGTTGTCTTCCTAGTTGTGAAAAACCTCATTATTCAGGATCATTCACATCCTCCCTGCATACAGCCTTCTGACACAAAACATGTCTTACAAATTTTAAATCAATATATTGGTTTATGTGAATGAGTGGGCAGGATGCTTTTCACATCATTTTGATTAAAAAAATCTAGGCTACAACATATTAATATTCATTATGGGTTTTATGGCCTTATATTAGTGATTTCATTTTTTTCACAAACCATGTAAACGTCATTTTCTCAAAACTACAAACTTTTACATTCACGCTGCTCACATATTATTGTAGCAGAGTTTGTGCTGAGTACAATTATTTTCAGACTTTAGTCTTGAAAATGTTACAAGTAACAGAAATTAACACAAATGTCAGGGCATATCAAAACACCTCCAATGCCCAGAAAACACCTCAGGCCCCAGAGGGTTAATTCGATGTTACTTGCTGTTTCTTTGTAATTAAGTTTACTAGTGAAAATTGCTTCAAAGACAATTTTATTTTCAGTGCAGTTGAACTGGTCAAATGAGTGAGATGTACAGTATTTGTATCCAGCTTTGACTGCAAGACAAGCCAGTTTGTATTTTTTTTTTTAAGTATAATGCAGCTCAAGAGAGTAAAACAAGGACAAATCACTAAATATTTTAAGTGTGCTCTAGTCTCACCTCCTGGTTGGGGACGCCGAGGTAGCCGCGGTGGGGTTTGAAGGCTCTATGCGGTGTGCGGGAGAACATCCAGTTTCTACTGAAGCTCTGGCCGAACACAGGCTGCAGCAAGAAGTAGGGTTTCTCTGAGTAATTAATCACCACCAAAAACAGAGACACCACCACAATCAGACTGGTCACTATGACTGACTTCTTCTGTGAGGAGGGAGAGAAGAACAGAAAACATGGCGACATTTAGTTTTTCTGATTCATGGACAAAATGAAACTTTCAGACAAAATAGCGATGAGCTGTTTTTCTTTTTTTTTTTTTTTCTAAATGATAGATAAAAGAGTGGCTTAACCTTCAAGAGGTCAAATTAAGTAGTATATTAGCTGTTTTCATTTCTACTCATTTCATAGAAGGCTGACCTTTTTTGCAAAGTAATAAACATTACATAAAGGTCAGAATTATTAAGTGGTATCGTGCCATTCTGCTTTAAACATGATGTGGTGCAACCTCTTCTAAAACTCTGAAAGATCTCAAAACTAAAACATCTAAAAAAAAAAAAAAAAACTAAGAAAATTATTTTTATCATTCTTTTTAAAATGGAAATATAATTTTTGACAAATTGGAATGTGATTATTTAGAGCACAGCACAGAGTCGGCCCTCCTTGAGATGTGTCGCAAACTGTTGCTGGCTGATGATTCAGCAAAGTGTGCCGTTCTACTTAGATCTTACTGATGAATTCTACACCATAGTTCATGCAATTTTGCTGGAGAATTCATGAACGTGGGCAGGGATTTAAGGGACTGTTCTTGAACTCTGTTCTGAACAAGAACTTTCTCTGTAGAAGAAAGGACATTTTTCCTCTTCCCCTGAAACCATTCCTTGTGGTGTTCCACAAGGCTATATGTTGGACCTAGTTTTATTTTCTTTACATATGCATTCACTGACTCATATCTGTCCATAATAAATAAATAAAATCCCACCATCTTTAAGCTAATATTCACCCTGAATATTAAAACTAGAGTATAAATTTGTTACTTTTTTAATGAAATTAAAAAATGGATGACAACAAACTTTTTTGAGATGAAATGTTGGTTTGTATATGATGGGAAATATTTCCCACGAATAATGTTAATTTGTTTATTATTCATACAGTATATAATCAATTTATTATTTTTAAAAGTTTAAAGGTTAAAAAGGTGCAATGTAGTCAATATTGTATTTTAAGGAATGTTTAACCTTTTAGTTAGGGGAAAATCATGTGATAAAAGGGTTGCATGCAAAATCTAGGATACAGATAAATATTATGTTTTTGGTCATAAAAATGAAAAAAAAAAAATGTTTTTACCATATAAATTCATAACAGAAATATAAAGTTGTATTATTTTAACTGTTAAATCAAATCAAATTGACCAAATTTTATTTATAAATCACATTTAAAATCAACCTCGGTTGGCCAGTTGCTATACATGAAAGTAAAAAACAAAAATGAAAACAAATGTATTAAATATGTTATTGAAAGGGTCAAGACCTTAGATGCGCTCAATTATTTATATGTTAGATAATGCTTACTACACTTAATTATACAAACATGTGAAATGATAATAATCCAAATCGATCATTTCTTAATCGAACAAAACTCTTATTTTTAAGTGCATGTCTTAATGGTCTTAGCAGTGCAAAAACTCTAACAATCAAAAGTAAATTACAGCAGAAGTAATTCTGTATTCCTTTGAGCTATACAGAATTATAGCTTCCTACTGAAGCTCTTTTCTCTCTTTTGCACTCAACTGATCGCAGTGAACAATTCAAGCCAATGAATTGAATTCATTGATATATGAAGTACAGCTCACAACAAAACTAATGTGGCGAATTTCCATGACCATCTGTACCATGGTGAAATCTTCCTTGGAACATTCCAGATCCAGAATGAAAAAATGAATGAATGAATGAATGAATGAATGAAATTCGCAAAGCAACATTGGATGTGACTGCATCTATTAAAAAGGATTAAAATTATTTAAGGTTCAAGTGCTTATCTTTGCATCATGCCTCAAGCAACTTGTGTGTACAGCAATGTATCTGATGCATTTCCATGCAATAGAAACATATAAAAGCAAAAGCCCCCTCTTTCACCGCTAAGGTGTGAATGTCTATATTCTTTGATGTAGTTTGATGGCCCGAAATTTGCCATCTAGACTGGAATCGTGTCTGGAATAATAAGGTGGCTGTCAGCAAATCTTTCTGAGCCAGTGGGGCTCAAATCTGGCACATCAAACATCTCAGGGAGAGTGTTTGGGTTTGCACTTCACAGGAAGACATCAAACATGAAGAGTTGATTTCAAAAAATGACCATTTAAAGCTCAGACTAAAAGATTGCACTGCATAGATTGCTGGAATGTTACATCATTATCTCAGGAACGGTCTCACATTCCTGTTGTGTCATTGAGTTGAACGGTAAAGACTTAAGGGATAGGATGGGCCTTGGATAGAATCTAAATTTCTGTGTATATATTTATTTTTTTGGTAGAGACTTTGTCACTAAAGTGTTTTTAAAATGAATTTATGCAAAAAAAAAGAAAAAAGAAAAGTATCTTAAAACACGTTTTAACATCCCTGTTTAATGCGCCTTGCATAGATAGAATCAAGATTTTTGCATTGATATGCATTTTTTGGTAGAGCCTTTTTAACTAAATTGATTTGAAATTAAATTACGCTGATTTTAAAACACTTTCTAATATCACGGTTATATTCTACACTGCGGTTGTTTAAAGACTGTATAACTATATTACAGACTACAATTTGATTACGTTTTGAAAATCATCCAAGAATCCAAGTCATAGAAGAAAAATATGTCAGCCCATAAAGTGCTTAAAAACTCAACCAACAGAAAGAGAAAGGAGAAGAAAAATAAAACATCTGCTTGACCGTTCATCTCTTCTGTTTTCATGGCAAGGGGAATAAAAAGAAAATATCCCTCTACCTTGATTTGAATCTGTGGCCACAAATCTTGGCAAAGTGATGTGTCAGATTCGAGGGTGAGGTAAAGGCTTAGGGGAGAAGAGAATAAGTCGAAGAACTTCCATCAGCAACAGCATATGACTCATCTCATCGTTGTACTATCCATCAGGATAATCATTGCACAGGCCTTGTGTTCTGCACAATTTCACCCATTTCGGTGGAGAGAATTATTCAAAAGCAGGGACAAACAGAAAGAGATGAAAGAGAGAGAGCGAGAGAGAGAGAGCAAGAGCGCCATCATAAGACTATTATGATACTCAAAATAAAAGAGACCAATATGATCCAATTATGGACAATTGAGTGACCAGTAATAGAAAAAATCTTAGACGCTACCATTGCTACCATTAGGAAGCTATTACAGACATTAGTTATACAGGAGAACAATAATAGTGGTGAAGTGGTAAACTAGAGTGGTGACAATGTAAAAAATGTGACTGATAGGCTATGTGGTTGCTAGGTTATTATGGGCAGCTGCTCCTGCTTTATTAAGTGGTTGCTAAGGTGTTTAGAGTGCTTTTAGAATATTACTACGGATGAGCTAGGACATATGGATTTTGAACATGTTGGAGCGTTTGGTTACTAGGTTATTCTGGGTAATTGCTATGGCTGCTAATGTGTTGTGGGTGGTCAGGTGTTTTGCATGATTCTTTAGCACATTGCTTGTGGTTGCTAAGGCGTTCTGAGTGGTTGCAATGGTGTTGCTATGCAGTTATTAGGGTGTTCTATGCACATTGCAATGTGGTTGCTGTTTTATGTAGTTTTGTAATACATCGCTTGTGATTGCTAAGGTGTTCTGGGTGGTTGCTGTGGCGTTGCTATGCAAATGTTAAGGGATTATGGGTGGTTTCTGGGATATTGGTATGCTGTTCCTAAGGTCTTCTATGCACATTACAATGTGCGTCTGGGCTGCTGTTGTTTTGTGTAGTTTTCAACACATTGCGCATTGTTGAATGCTGAGGTATTCAGAGTGCTTGCTATGGTGTTGCTATGCTCTTATTAAAGTTGTTTTACAACTTTGGCATCGCTATGAATTTGTTAAGGTGTTCTAGGTGGTGTCTACGGCTTTATGATGCAGTTGTTGTGGTGTTTCTTTGTAGTTGTTAAAGGGATAGTTAAAGGGACAAAAATGAAAATTTTCTCATCAATTACTCAGCCTCAAGTTGTTTCAAACCTGTAAGTATTTCTCTCTTCTACGGAACACATCAAAAAATATTTGATATATGAAGAGTGTCTATTAACAGTGTCAATGGGGCCCATCAACTGTTCGAGAAGAAATTCATACAGGTTTGCAACAACTTGAGGGTGAGTAAATGATAGAATTTTCATTTTTGAGTGAACTATCCCTTTAAGGCATTCTAAGTAGCTGCCAGAGTGTTTGCAGTTTCTATGCAGTTCTATGTGGTTGCAAGGAGCTGTTCCTAGGATATAGCTATACAGTTGTAAATGAGCGCTAGGTTGTTGCTAGGATGTTGCTATGCAATTGCTAAGATGTACTGTATGGTTTGTAGGTTCTATTCCTATGCAAGTTCTTTTGGGGTTTTGGGTGATTGATGTGTTCTGAGTGGTTTTATGTTGAATTCCTACGCAGTTAATAGGTCTTGGTGATTCCTTGAGTATTGCTAGGTGCCAAGATTGCAATGTTGTCATTATTCAGTTTCTAAGGTTTTAATATGTTGCTATGTGCATGGTTCAAATGTTATTCTGGGTTATTGATAGGGTGTTGCTTGGTGTTTGCTAGAGTGCTTTGGGTGTATTCTAAGTGGTTGGTTGCTTAAGTCAAAAAAGCCCATAGCCGGGATGGCTTTCACTCTTATTAATAACAAAATTATGTGTGGATGTAATGTCTACAACATGACTGACAACCATATTATGCTGTGTGAATTAAAACTGCACGATTTTTGTTAAATCGATAATCACAATTTTTTTGTTTCATACAGAGATCACGACTCTTCGACAATTCTAAATAGACAACAAAACAAATATAAAATAACGTAATTTTCTCGAGGATCTGACAAAATGTTAATTGCTGCAGTCTATTTAAAATGTTTTATTAATGTGAATGATTGAATGAATGATTCAACGACTCACTCATTGCATGAATGATTCAATGAGAAATACAATTTTTGAAACAGTCACTTGTTGCCATCTACTGGTGCAATGATGTAATCAATACATCAGTTATTTGAAGTGCCAAGTTACTTTCAAAAGGTGATTTGCTCCATTTGGATCGCTTTTGTAGACAACAGAGTTTATATCAGAACTGTAACCTTTTATCCCAGTACTTCTGTGATAACAATGAATATTTGTGACCACAGAAATAACGAAACTGTGTGGTTTAAAAGACTTAGTTTCATATATGACAACTGCCCTCTCTGGGTCAGTGGCAGCATCAATGCAGATTTGAATGCAGTTTCTGGTGTGATTTTGTCAACGGTTTAATAGACCTAGCTGAATCGTTGGCATTTAGGAACGAGATCACAAGGGTGTTTGAATAATCATTGCGATCTTTTAATGATTAATCACGCAGCTCTAGTGTGAAGATGGAAATTTACATGAGATGTTGACCTAGAGAAGAATACATAAAACACACCCTGAAAGAAACAATTCCTGATTTCGAGGGATATCCAATCATCCAAGTATGAAGAGACCCCATAAAAAATCAAGGTTCCTCACTAGGACTGGACACTCAGTTGGATATATTCTGTTTCTTTTTATGAAGCTTCTTTACGACTGGGCCTGACAGGGAGTTTTACAGTGCTAGAGATTGCAGCTGACACTGTGGCTAACAAAGCTTTCTCTGTGGAACATCTCTCTGCTGAGGGCTATTTCTAGAGCCACGACCAGACTCATTTCAACAAGTATTGATCTCCGTTCACAGACTGAGCACTAGGCGTCACAGCAATCCCATACACTGACTAGAATCATCCTGTCAGCCTGGTAAGTATGTGTGAGGAGGAGAGTGAGCGAGTGAGAGAGAGAAATTGGATTCCTCCCAGATATAAGGTGGGAAATTAAACACATCTGGAGGAGCAAAAACATGGACGGCATGCTGGGAAGCATGCTAATAATGCATGAGAGGAATTCTGATGGGAGCATTTATACATCTATCATGTGTGTGAGAAATTGTGAAATATTTATGTATTAGTCCGAATCTTGCTAAAAATGAACAACAAGCCGTGAACGAGAATGAAAGGAGAACTTCAAACACAATTGTTCGAGAAACAGTACGAAGGAAATGTGACGAAAGTTGAAATGGCTTTGTTGGATGCAACAATACATTGTTGCAAGCACGTTAATGATCAAATTAAAAGCACTGGCATATCGGGCATAAACTTGAAAAGGGAAGTTATTAAAAAAAAAACTGTGCTTTATTAATAATTAATTAAGTACATTTGTACACGTTCTACACTTTTAGAGGTTTTTCTGCTAATTAATAAAAAAAGTCTAAGCATGTTGGATGCTTTTTGTATACGTTAGACAGACGTCCCTGTTTTTTTTTTTTCGCTGTTTTTCAGCATCAACTTTTAACTCATTGTAAGGTTTACCATCAGAACCACCATTATCTCAGATTAAAGTTTTTTCCAAAACTCAATATGATGACACAATAATAAAAATGCTTCTTTTTTTATGTTCTACCACTAAAAATGTATTTTGTTGTTTCTAACTGCAAATATTACAGGCCCAAAGAAAATAGTCTTGCATGACATTACTTTTTTTTTAATTGTGACTGTCTTATAAGGTATGCATGGGTATGCATCGAACTGCTCGAGTAGGTTTATCATGGTGTAGCATGTGATATCTTTAGCAAAGACAAAGAAAGAGCACAAGCTTTACACAGAATCTATTTTCAGAAGAAGTGAAATGGCAAGCATGAAATTACATTTGCAATGCAAAGACGTTTCCTTGACAAACTGTTTCCACACCCATGGCAAAGTGAACCGCTAAAGTCCAATTTCAATTAATAACAGATTCTAGAAAATTTACTGAGTGTTTGTGTTCCATTCTCTCCTCTGGTCCCCAGCTAGTTCTCAAGAATCATTACTAGCCCTCAAAGGAAATGAGACCGGCACACAAAAACTCATCTTCTAATAAAGTGGATTTAATCACGTGATTGCATAACAGGGATTGATCGAATACTCACTCTCATTTCATTACAAACGGATGAGATTTTACTTTCTTCTAGACCACAAAATGACATGTTCACTCTGCTTTTGTATGCAACGAAAGTGAATGTTAAGAATTTGAATACTGCATACAAGACCAAAAGTAGGTCTTCGGCACCACCACTACTAACAGTACATTAGGACATTACAGTTTTTTACATTGGAAAATTATCGAAGATGTGTCCTAGTGATTGTAAAGAATTGTAATGTTGCTGTGTACAGTGCACTATAAGTCTGAGTGCTATACTGACAGTCACCAGCAGAGGGAACCCTGCTCTGCCTGACTGTGTGTCATGTTTTGCTAACCAGAGAACACAAGCAGTGTTAGATCTGAGACAAAAGAGAGGAATCTGGAAGCCTTGCGACATAAGTTAAGTTTGTTATTTTTAGTAAGATTGCCAGGTGGATACAGCAATACATTGACTTAAACATGAAATTTTAAAGTAGAAAGACTGAAATGAAATTATACTCCAGTCATTTTTTATTTACAACTTCAAAAATCAATTTGCAGTGTTCTATTGTTCAACCCTGCACGGAAAAAAGACTAGAAGAAACAATTTTCCCTGGTAAATTTCACAATTAATTACAGAAACAGCATGTTAAATTAAATGAACATTTTGAAGTAGAAATACTAAAGTATTTTCATGTAAAACTCAAATAAACTTTAAAAAAAAAAAAAATCCCAATACTATTTTCTTTCTGTGTACTTTGTAGTTTATTGTGTCTCCAATGTCACTTGTTTCTATGCACTTATTTTTATGCAAAGTTTGGGACATTGCATAAATATTCTGGTTTGAAACACCATTACGTAAATTCCAAGTTGTGCTTGTTTGATGTGGATGCATTTTTTATTCAATAAGAATATAAACTACAATAGATCATCAAAAGATCGGGATGAAAATTTGTCACTGAACCAATATCATTGCACAGCATCAAATGTTGCTCTGGTCCTTCAGAAATGCCAGTGCCAAAGCTTGTCGTCAATAACTGGCTACTCTCACTTAAAACCGCCTGACACCTGACACTCCAGACACAAGACATCTGCTGCAGACCGCTGCCAAACAAGAAGTTTGTAAGACAGGCCCAGATCTAGCTTGCTTTGATTAACGGTTACTTTTTATAGAAAGAAAAGAAGAGTTATGTTGGCAAGAGACTGACAGCATTAATAGAACAATCATCCAGGGTTATTGTACTATGCAGGTAATAGTGCTTAATACTTGATAAAAATGTTAACAGAAATAAAATAAGATATTAAAAAAACTTAAACTTTATTCATTTATTTTATATATATATATATATATATATATATATATATATATATATATAAACTGACAGTTCGGTACATACCTCGGTTCGGTATAGGTTCAGTACAGTGGGGGGAGTTTACTGAACAAACTGAAAATTAAATTATAACTAAAAGTTTCTCAAGGATAAAAAAAGTCTAAAAAAATATCTCTGCTAATGCTGTAAACTATATGTAGGGAGTACTGTATTCAAAGATGTAAGGCAGTTAAACAGTAAAACTACACCGTAATATTCAGAAATGAATTTCAATAAATAAAAATATTATTAAAAGTCACATATTACCTGATGTTTGTCACATGTAGTAGACCATAGGAGGATTTTCTCTGAGAACTTATAAGTGTGTCAGTGGTTCTATGTTCTAATTCGCCCTTGTAGTTTCTTATTTTTTTCTCATTAAAACCAAAGATATTCATCAGTGATTGTATATTAAAAGCAGGGACACGTTTGTGTGCATTTTGTTTTGTGATTTCAACGGAATGAATATGTTAACAATGCTCTATAGTATCTTTGTCATACGGTTTGAGTAGTTTACAGCTGTCATATATGCTCTTTCCTTTTGTTAACTATTTGTTTTAGATCATTTGTTTTATTTAAAAAAATAAAAAAAGCCAAATGAAGTTCTCTCTGATTCAGTGATTTAAAACAACAAAAGATGAAAATGAATACATGAATACTTTTTTATTTACTAACATTGCCTTTAAGGCCCAATATATACAGTCGTGGCCAAAAGTTTTGAGAATTACATAAATATTGGAAATTGGAAAAGTTGCTGCTTAAGTTTTTATGATAGCAATTTGCATATACTCCAGAATGTTATGAAGAGTGATCAGATGAATTGCATAGTCCTTCTTTGCCATGAAAATGAACTTAATCCCAAAAAAACCTTTCCACTGCATTTCATTGCTGTCATTAAAGGACCTGCTGAGATCATTTCAGTAATCGTCTTGTTAACTCAGGTGAGAATGTTGACGAGCACAAGGCTGGAGATCATCATGTCAGGCTGATTGGGTTAGAATGGCAGACTTGACATGTTAAAAGGAGGGTGATACTTGAAATCATTGTTCTTCTATTATTAACCATGGTGACCTGCAAAGAAACGCTTGCAGCCATCATTGCATCGCATAAAAATGGCTTCACACGCAAGGATATTGTGGCTACTAAGATTGCACCTAAATCAACAATTTATAGGATCATCAGCAACTTCAAGGAAAGAGGTTCAATTCTTGTAAAGAAGGCTTCAGGGCTTCCAAGAAAGTCCCAGCAAGTGCCCATCATCTCTCTAAGAAGAGATCAGCTGCGGGATCGGAGTGCACACCAGTGCAGAGCTCTTCAGGAGCAGCAGCAGGCAGCAGGTGCGCATCTGCCACCACAGTGAGGCCAAGACTTTTGGAAGATGGCCTGGTGTCAAGAAGGGCAGAAAAGAAGCCACTTCTCTCCAAAAAAAACATCAGGGACAGATTGATCGTCTGCAGAAAGTATCTTGAATGGACTGCTGAGGACTGGGGCAAAGTCATATTCTCCGATGAAGCCCCTTTCCAATTGTTTGGGGCATCTGGAAAAAGGCTTGTCAGGAGAAGAAAAGGTGAGCGCTACCATCAGTCCTGTGTCATGCCAACAGTAAAGCATCCTGAGACCATTCATGTGTGGGGTTGCTTCTCATCCAAGGGAGTGGGCTCACTCACAATTCTGCCCAGAAACACAGCCATGAATAAAGAATGGTACCAAAACACCCTCCAACACCCTCCAACTTCTTCCAACAATCCAACAACAGTTTGGTGAAGAACAATGCATTTTTTCAGTACGATGAGCACCGTGCCCATAAGGCAAAAGTGAGAACTAAGTGGCTGGGGGGAGAACGTTTGAAATTTTGGGGTCCATGGGGGGAAATCTAAATCTTAATCCCATTGAGAACTTGTGGGTTCAAATCAAGAGGAGGCGGGTGACAACAAAAAAAAACCATAATTCTGACAAAAAACCAAAGAGTGATTATGAAAAAATGGGGTGCTATCAGTCAGAGGATTGTTGAAGTAGATGTTGTGATGAGCATCGCCGAATTGAAGATTGTAGAAAAAGAAAAAAAAGAACACTGAAAATATGCAAACTTTTGCATATTGCATAAATGTTGTTAAAAGCCTTTAAAAAAAAATGAAGTGTAATGTAAGTATATTTATTTTTTATTTCAGTACAACACAAAAAACAAACAAAAAAAAAAAGCAAAAAGCAGTTTCAACAGCAAAAAAACTGAAAACTATATTTATGGAACTTTTGGCCACTTTTTGGCCACGACTGTACTTCTTTTCGTTTTTCGTTTTTTCGTTTTGCGTTTGAAATAAAAAAGCCTAAGCACCTAACCAAGCGATTATCAGAATTCGAACTGAACACACACAAAACACCCACAAGCACGCATTTAGGCGGCATAAAAAACACAATAAAATAACAAAATAAAAAGCAAAAGAGCAGCAAAAACAACATCAAATTTTTTCTGATCAGCACAAAATCATAAAACAACAGTAGCTCTGCACAACACGCATTTTAGCAAGTCACAAGCATTTTATATGTTTATTTATTTAATATTATTATATTTCTTATTAGCAGCTTTAACAACTAAAAAAGCCAGCAACAAAATGACAAACATTTGATCATTTTTGTTTTTTTTCTTCTTTTTCATTTTTTTTTGGCTTTCAGTGCTGTGGTGAAATAAAAGTGGCGAAAAGGACTGAACGGAAAACGAAACAGTACTAAGGTGGAGGGTTTCTGGTATTGGCACAATCAATTTTTAATTTAATTTAATAATTGTTTATTTTAATTAATTTATTGTTTTTTTAATTAATTATTTAGTAGTTAATTTATAGGGTACGGGTAGTTGTATTGTTATAGGTTTAGGATTTAATAAAAAAACCAATATTTTAATATTTATTATTTAATTTGATTTTATTAGTCACTGTTTTACCAAAATTTAAAATCGTCAGCTGTATCCCTTCTAGACAAAACCCAGACCAAAACAAAGTACTTTAGAGACCCAAGGACAAATTAAGAGAAGTTCTTTTTACAAAAAAATGACACAACCAGTGAGGAATACAAAAGAGTCTTAATAAAAATTGAGTAACAAATAGGCACAGGAAATAAATGAACAATCAGTATAAGACCCCTTTAGAAGACCACAAAGGGATTTAGAAAGGGACAAAAGTTCGAGGGGATAAAGGTTTTTTTTATGAGGGGAAGGGAGTTTTCACGGAAGAGACGAGTAACCAGATTCTGAAGGGGGGTTCACAAGGAAGAAGGGTTTTGGAAGCCACCAGAATCACCCTTAAACCACCACACAACCCCCAAGAAAGTTCTTTGTGAACATTCTGTTGTGCCTCTCTGTGTTGTCCCACCAAAAACTGGCGTTAAAGCCTTGTCCTGTGTGCCCAGTGTAAAAGCCAGGCCGTAACCCCATTTGCCCGTGTGGAGCTGTGTGTAGGTGCAGCGCCTGTGGTGAGGTAGGTGAAGAGCACTCCAGGGTAGGATAAATTGCTTCTGTGGAGGCAGCCCCGCGCGTTGAAAGAGAAGACGTTGAAGAGATGGATGTGACAGAAGTGGGGCGAAACAGTGCAGAGCATTGAGACGTGGAGGCTAGATTCGCTCAGGCATTGCTCACATTGAGGACAAGTTCTGCACAGGAAGTGGAAGACTTCAAGCCTTGAAATGGCCAGGGCCTGGACAAATGGAGTGGGAGGTGTTTGAAAATCAAAGGGTACTTTGGACAGAAGGTGATAAGAGTACTCTGGAATATTGCCAGTTGCATTCTGGAGATGACAATTACTATTATGACAAAATGGAAAGCAGCTTTCATTTTGCCAGATCAAACCACAACTCACCGATTCTTTTAAAACTTTGGAGCTGCATAAAACTTGTTTCTTTATTGCCTTACGTATCAAAAGATGTGGCCTCTTCTTATTCAGTCTATCGTTTGTGGCATTTAAGCCTAATTTTTTTCGTTTATACATCAAATTTAGTCTGTTCTTTGCTCAACGCCTTTTCAACACCCCAGGAATTTAAAAGAAACAAGACCGGACTAAGGTTCCAGACAAAGTTTAGAAGTTTTTTTTAATATAAATTATAGGTCTACCAAAGTAAGTTTTGTAAAAAGTGAAACAAAAACAATTCAATTTCTTGAAACAATGAAAAATCAATTGTTTCATATCAAATTCTTGCATAAATAGTGCCAAACTGAATGCTCACTATCTGTCCTGCGTCTCTGACATCCATCAACTGTTTAGCATTAAAAGGGCTTTCATAAACCAGGTCACTGAAGATGTAATCCTGGTGACATGACACATCTCTAGAGAGCTCTGAGCCAGTTTGTCACAAATGCATGAGCTCGGTCCTCCCCCAATCACCCGAATTAAAACTTCATTGGGGAAGTGAAATTGAGAAAGACCAGAGTATGTGGCTTTAGGCTTTTGAAATATAAAACACTACAAACTAGCTCATTGGTTACTATACTCATGGATCATCGCAGTGTTTGACGTCAAAGTATAATCCCTAAAATAGAGAAGCCTAAAAATAAACGTATTTCAGATTTTGATCGTGGCACAACTTTAATGATTTATCTTCTTAGGGGACCCGGACCAAGCTATCAATACACATTAGGCAGTGGACATATTTTTATAGAATATACACAGGGTTAGAAGTTTTTTTTTTTGTTTTTTTAATTAAGGCGGAAACAAGAAAATGTTATTCGTAAAGTATTTTATTGGTAAATTGATTTTGGATTATTTATTAAAATAAAATAAAATGAAAATCATGTTTGATAGCACATGCATGACAAAGTATTTTAGCTTAGCATAAACCTAAATCTTCACGTGACACCTCACTACTGCAGAACCCACCTCAAAAGTGTATAAAACTTTCTTTTCAAATTGCATGTTTAATCTGTTTATGAGATAAGGAAGTAAATATGCTTATTGTAGCTTTATACATAATACTAAATGCTATACCTACTTAAAATTTCTCATACAAACATCATCTATCCTTCTAAGATTCTGAAACAGGACAAAGAATTTTGACAAATCATACATTTTCGTACGTTTTTTTATTGGACACATGTTTTATCTAACTTTTCTGACTGATGGTACAATAAGTCCAAATCCTTCACGATCAACTATCTTGAGCTGTGACGTCAAAGATCTCCAAAAAAGAATTGGGAAATGGTAAAATACTATCTACTGCATTATAATGAATTTTTAGAATTATTAGGCGCTGCTGATGCTTGCTTGACATACCGGCAGGGCATCTCCAGAGATGGCGCAGGGCTGCAAGCTTCTAGCAGAGGCGGGGCTGGACGATGCTGCTAGAAGCTAGAAGCAGGGCTGGAGGACTGGCTGAGCTCTGTGACGATGAAGGTGACACTAGATTGTACATGATGAAGGTGAATAGGGCACAGTCCACACAAATCAAAGAAATGAGTAAATCACCATCCATATCGTTCATAATGCTGTCTTTGAACAGCGATGAAGGTCCAACAGAAGAATTATCGTTCTCAGTGCTGTCCTTGATCAGTGATGAAGCATTAGATACTGGGCGGCCAAGGGTGGGAGTCATTCTTTCCTCACTGGAGTCCAGCAGCCAGTCCTCGGTTCCTGTTCCCTCAGCCACTAATTTCAGGGGCTCACACCCCAGGTCAGACTCGCTTGGGGGCTTCGCTTCTTGGGCGATGGTGAACTCGTCACGGCAGGTGGTCCCTCAACATCTGCAGGGGGTTCTGTCTCATTCTCTGTGGTTGAAGGTGGTAACTTCAGCTCTGGGTCTGGCTGTGCTCCGAATCAGGGCCGTATGTTCTCCAGACACCTCACGACAGCTTCTCTTCAATTGACCCCTTGCAAACAGTTTGATTGACAGGCGATCTGACCAATCATAACCCCAAATCCACGATTTTGTCCGACAAAGCAGTCAGGGGAGTTAGTAGATTAACGTTGGTGAACTTGAACTTGAAAAATTGTGTGTACTCACGTCTTTCCGCACTTGAAACAACATTCCTTGACATGTCCATTCATGTTTATTTGATGCTATAAATGAACCAGCATGAAGATATGGTTGGTTCACGAGCCGCTTGAAGGAGCTACAGCGAAAGAGCCACTATATGGTATTTATTGTTTAAACTTCTTTAAAAATTACGATGAATTAAATATGAAACTGTTTCATATGTCTGTCGACTCATTGTCAATGTCCTCTTTGCTCCACAATGTATTTATTACTGCATGAGAACATGATGTGTGGCGTGAGAGCGCATGGCTTGTCAGAAAAAGCAACAGTGACTAAAGGGGGGCGGGTCTTTGCGAAGGGTCGATTCGGTCCGGTGGTGTCTCGGAGGGTTATGGGGTAGTGAAAGTTCCCCCCGATCCAGAACAGGGTGTTCGAGGTCTCATCGTCAAGTGGGCAAATGACGGCAAGATCCAGCAGAAAAAGAAAGGAAATCGGTGCTCTCCTGAGCCACCTTTGTGAACGTAGCTTCCAATCCATCTGTTACGGTGTGTGCAGGCAGGCAGATGAAGACACAGAAGAGTAAGGTTCCAACACAAAGTTTACTCATATTAATCCAAACGGGTAGCGACCCATAAAGGTAGCAGACTACAGTAGTACACTCGTAATTAAATGTGAGCATGAATGCAAGTATAAATCTGAGCAGACAATGAGTGCAGGAGAAATTACAAACTCAAACAAGATCATTAATCAAACACGAAAATGAATTAAATGAATTAATAATGAGGGTAACCAAGGAGACAGATGAGTGATGGGAATCTGAACACGTGACAATTGAAAACAAACTAAAGCCAATAGAAGATAACTGTTACAACATGTGGTCGTCCACACAAATCCGTGTCATTTATTTACTGGCTTATTCATTTTATGCATTTATTTAAAAGCAGCTTGGGTTTGTGTAGCCTAATGCAGTTAGGTTGATTTAGTCCCATTAATTAACATTTTAACTTATATTTTAGTACATTTAGAGATCACCATGTGAAACACATTTTAGTTTACCTGTCAAAACATTTTTGAAGGTTTAGTCTAGAAAAATGTGACAACAACCTCTTGTTCTGTAAGATTTCTTGTCAATCCACACCTACAACAATCTCACCTTATAACTTACTACAGCCGACACAGTCAGTGATTTCTGTGCTGTGCTTTCCAAGGCCGAGACAATGTCTGTCGTCTCTGCTGGAGATTAATGTGAACACTGAGCTGTCTCTGACACCCCGCACTTAAAACAATTGAACACCATTATTCCTGGCGAGGGTCAAACAAAAAAGGTTCACGTTTGCTGATGTACTTCCTAGGCTTTGTATTTTGGTATGACCTGGAACTTTGCCCGGACGCGTATATCAGCTCAGTTGCTGCCTTGTGAAATTATCATGGCATTTTTAGATCTAGGACGCTGTGTACTCGAGGCAGGTCCCTGGCAATGACCATCTGGTTCAGGAAATAAATACACTGTCAGAGAAATACTGAGCCAACACTGAAAATACTATATCTGCAATTCTCTGACTCTACCTTCCAATTATTTTTAGTGCACGTTTGCAATCTTTGATATGACAAGAGAAACATGTAGAGAATTTTAGTGAACAAGTCATTTAAGTCAAGTTTTTGAATGGTAAGATGATTGAACGGTAATGTTTTTAAAACAAGTCTCTTCTGCTCACCAAGGTTTCCAAGGCTTGATGCAGAATACAGCAAAATACAATTTAAAGTAACTTTTTTCTATTTGAATATATTTTAAAATGCAAAGTATTCCTGTGTTGGCAAAGCTAAATTTTAAGCACCATTACTTCAGTCTTCAGTGTCACATGATCCTTCAGAAATCATTCCAATACCGATTTGCTGCTCAAGAAACATTTGTAATTATTAACCATGTTGAATTTTAATAAAAAGTTCAAAAGAAAAAGCATTTTTCTGAAATATCACTAGGTTCAAAAGTTTGGGGTCAGTAATTTATTAATTCATTCAGGATGCATTAAATTGATCAAAAGTGAGAGAATGGAAAAGCTTTCCATTTCAGATGAATGTTGTTCTTTTGAACTTTCTATTCATCTAATAATCCTGAAAGAAATTGTATAAAACTGTTTTTAACATTAATAATAATAATAATAAATATTTCTTGAGAATTAAAAGTTATTTTAAATTGTAAAAATATCTCACAACATTACTGTTTTTGCTGTATTTTGGATCAAATAAATGAAGCCTTGGTGAGCAGAAGAGACTATTTTTAAACAATCCTACCATCCAAAAACTTTTGACCGGAAGTGTGTATATACATATAAGCATCGTCTCTTTTTATTTTAATTCATTTTTGAAAATTTGTTTGTTGCTTAAAAGCCACATTGTGTGACAATGGAATGAATGCTGTGGATCTAGGTATGCTCTGTGTAATGTTCTTTCTTTTGAAATTGAAATTAAAAGTTAAAAGGTGAACCTGGAAGAAACTATGGAAGAAATCATTGAAAAGAATCAGAATCTGCTCACTCGGCAAGTTTATTTATTCACTGAGGGAAAGATTAATGCTTGACAAAACCACAACATCCGGATTTGGGTTGGAAAATTCACTGCTTAAATAAACATTTCTTTAAAAAACACAGAACCATGTCACTGAGGACCTAGGCATATGTATAAAGCTAAACACAAACTGGTATTTTTCTCTGTCGAGTGTCATGCATTAGATGTCAGTCTATTCTATGAACATATCTAACCCTGTGAACATAGAATTACTCGTAATTTTCGTCCTTTCAATTTAGGCCTGAGGGACAGGTTCTATAGTGAGCCAAAATGTAAACAAGCTTATCAAGTGGAAAGGAAAATCTCAACTTGCTCCCTGATTTTGAGCTAGTAAACAGAGACGAACGGGTTTGGCAGAACCTGGAATCTTTTTCAATAACACAATGCAGATGTAAGCCAAAGTGGCATGAACTCTGCTGTCATAGAAAACGTTTTGTACCTGAAGAGTTTTAAACTAGGTTGACGCATGAGAAATGTTTAACCACACCACAATTGGTTCTCATCAGAACCTTCGGAACTGTTTTTGCAAACCGGAACACCCAGACGAAACTCCACACCGAAAGGCCTTTCTGGCTCAGCCAGCACTCGAACCGAGGAGAACAGAACCAAACTGGAAGCAAATGGCAAAATAGAACAGACCAGAAGACTTGATTACTTTAATTACACCACTTATTACAATAAATGTTGAAGAGACATGAACTTCATCAAAATAGCTTCATAAACAGATCTCGAGATTTTGACTCGGCAAAAATGAAAGCAATTTTTGGTATCCAAAAGCTCAGTCTTTTAAATTATAATTATTAATTAAAATAAATGATTATTAATAACTATCAGAGATATGCAACGGCACTGAGTAACACTGCTTATAATTTCATCCAAATCAAAAGTGACACTTGTGTTGATGGTCCAAGATATCACCATAATTCATCACATACTGTTTGTAATTAAGGGGGTACAATAATAACAGCACAACTGATCTGGGGCATGCACTGCAGAGGGTTGATTAACTTCATTGAGGAGAAATAGTTATATTTAAAGTGTCATTTTTATTCAATGAATGTTTGATCTGCATCTTATTAAACGACAAATGTGAGCTGCAATGTCTATTGTAAATGATGACATAAGAGTAACATTTCACAATCCAAAATCCTCCATTAGAAATGAAACTTTATTAAAGAAGGTAGCCGAAATTCAGTCTGGATTCACAGCTGTTGTGTGCACATGGATCAAGTCTAAATCCTCAAACAGCCACACAAGCAGATACATTATCTCTCCCTGTCCTCCTCACATTTTTACTAAGCTACTTACCCACATCAACACTGTTACCATTCCAAGCCAGATTACCAGTCAAATGAGATGTCATCCACTTGCAGGCCTAGCTGTTTTTCTCCTCCTCCTAAACAAGGCTGAGTTACCGTTACAGAACTGAATGCTGCAAAATAACCCATCCAGACAACAGAGTTCTTGCTGGACCAAAGTGGACTTAATAAAGCGGAAATCGTCTTCTTTGAAGATTAACGTGTAAAGTGCTTGCTAATCCGTTTTACCTGCAACCTTTTAAGCTAGGTTTTGTTGAACAGTAAAACATGTGCCACACATCAGAACCAGGGCTAGTACAAATTTGGTTTCTATTTATTCATCCCAGTATTGTGTCAAACTTTTTTTTTTTTTCTTTTTTTTGTTATTTGGGGGCAACCTGAGGGTTGGTAAAAAAAAAAAAAAAAAAAAAAAAAATCACAGAATTTTCCTTTGGGGTGCACCATAGAACCCATATATTGGCCGATAAATCTCAATCCAGATTTTGATATACTTTGAGAACCTGATTACAAAAACAAAAAAGTCTCACCATTAAAGTCCCAAACGCTTCAATGTAAATCAAAAAAGTACACACATGAACCAGTGTAATTCCTTAGCTTTTAACTTTTAAAATTAATTATGGCCAACCTTCTTTATATATATACAAACAATGAAAGAACAATACTTCTACAGGATTTATTAATCTAGTTAATGTTAATCTCAACATTTTTTAAGACATTTCCAAAGTGCACTATGAACTAACATTTCACCAAGATTTTTGCTCTCGGTTAGTTCATGTTAGCTAATGCATTAACAAATGAGGCCTTATTGTAAAGTGATACCAAAAAAATCTATTTTCTAACATTAAATAAAACGCCTAATAATGCAAACGAGTCATTGGACAACACTACTTGGGCTACATGTAAAGAAACAAAAAAAAATTAAATAGCCTCTGCACAACCAAAAAAGGAATAATTTCATCCCTCAAAACTCATATTTGATCACCAAAATGGCACATTTAAACCCTTTTTCCTGTGAAAAAAAAAATTCTTCATGCCTTAAAATAGCTTGAATGTAACTTGCCTCATTTAGTATGCAGGGATAAAACGCTAATTAAACTCACACAAGCTCAGAGATCCACTCGGCCAACGCTGCACAATGGCATCGCTCTTTACAACATCGGACACATAACGCTAATTAATATGATTAGCCTTTTGTTTGACTAGGTTATCAAACAGCTAATAATGTGTTGCTAATGTTACATAATCAGACAGCTGCCTTCTACCAATCAGTATCAAACGCTTTGAACTCATAGGCGGAGTTTGGGGGCAGTCCAGAGCCAAATAATGCCTGCCTTGTGCTTTGAATTTTTTTTTTTATTACAGAATTCATATTTTCTCGTTTTATTTGTCTTATCTTATTAGTTCTGTGTATAGAATGAGGAAGATATGGCTAATTAATTTTTAATTACTGTAGCTTTATTACATTCTCCCGCGATTTGTAAATCTCAAAGTATCGCGGTACGTGAGTGGACGCTCTTCTCGTTCTGTTTTACGCGCTGAATAAACAAAATGGACATTCGTCGTTTTTTTAATAAATCCACTACTAAAAGTGTGGAGTTTTCTAATTCTACTTCAACTATCAATTCCATTGCTGCTAATACTACCACAGCAATCGAGGCCGCATCAGAGAACAACGCCGGTTCTGCATTAGGTAAGATATTGTAATGTCTGAAGTAGTTCTTTGACAGGTCAAGGGAGGCTCTGTTTATGAACTTTAATCAGAACGAAGAAGAACACACTGTAATCAGTCCCTCCAGAAAAACGCGATTATGCGATCGCTTGATTTCATGCATAATCAGCCAAAGTCCGCATATATATGCGGGGGTCACATTTTTTCAAATATGCCGCACTTTCGCCGCATAAATTGCCGATTTCAGCAAGAAAAATATGCGGGGCTTGCATGATTTCATAATCCCTGTATTTTCGCTGCAAAAAAGTCTCATATATCTTAGCAGAAAGTTGAAAAATGTTGCGTTTACTTCACACAAGTAAAGCGCCATTATTTTCCCCCTATTGCCATGGGAACCTCATGAAGTGACGTAATGACGCGACGTGAACGTCATCTGTAAAGCCCGCGGTGAAAACACGATGAAGACGCAAATCATTCTCATTTGCCAACAAAAATAAGCTCAAAAGAGCGCGCGAAGCAGTTTCCCAGTGTGTTACATGACGCTGTATATTAGTAGTGTGTAAAATAATTTACATTGCAGTAAGATTGCACTTTGTGCACTGGAAGCACTTCATTTAACAGAAGATGTCTGTTTTGTATAGCTACCTCTGTTAAACAGGAAGCACACATTTTATTTTTTTATATTTTATTTATTCATTTTTACTGAAGTGGAATATTCCTTTTGTAAAGCTACAGAACTTATTTGACTCAATGTTTTGTAATTTTGAGCCATGTGTTGATTAAGGTCTGAAATAAAACAGAATTCTGTGATTTAGTAAGTCTGCCTCTTTACATGAAGGCAGTGTCTAGTGAGAACAGGGTGTTGGGGGGGAATCACCTTTTTTTTTCCTCTTTTGCATCAAAAACCGCAGTTTTTGCAAATTCCCGCAATTTCGTCGCATAAAATTGCAAAAATATCCCGCATATTCCATTGCATTTTTTAAGAAAATGTGCCGCATAATCAAGGATTTTTGCCCGCAACAATCACAAAAAAATCCCGCGTTTTTCTGGAGGGACTGACAACTTGCTTTTTTTTGGCCGCACTTCTGAACTCCCCGTGTTAACCCTATCACTGCCGATGCAAAACAAAACAGCAACTATAAAGAGTCTGTTCTATTCGCTATTCTTTGTATAAAGTCATTGTTCATTGTAAATGTATTTTATATGTAGAATGTATGATATATAAATATGATATAAAAAAAAAAATCTGAGCTCATGGTCTGCTGGCCTGGTATAGGTGCCCCCCCAAGCACAAAAGTGAAACTCCGCCTATGTTTGAACGGGCATTTATAGGAGAAAGGCATATATTTCATTTTAACATCATAATATACATCACACACCTGCTAGATTGCAAATCTGCACGATTTTTCATAACAACAGAAAAATATACCCAGAATGTGGCTTCTCACATTTGTCTACTAATTTAATCCACTATGTTTTCGGACACCACTACAAATGGCTGTCTCCTCAAATAGTGGCCTATTTAAGGGTATAGGGGGCGATTTTGGTTATACACAAGGTTCCTACTTCCTGAACACAGGATATCTGTTGAAGTTCACTTCTCTTAATAAAATGTGTTAATTCGCAACACCCATGCGCACAATTTAAGGTTTGATGCCAGTATATGTTTTTAAAAATAAATATAATATAAGTTAACATATTTCGCTCAATATACATGTGTATAAAATCCATATAAATATTAATTTTATTATGTTTGTATAATATCCACATACATATTAATTATACAATTCACTTAATCTAATCCGTCAAATTCAAAAGCCCTAAACTGAATGATAAAATGCATGATGCAATGTTTAATCTGAAAATAAATATCATTTGGTTACATGTCTTTTTATATTATTTAACCTATAATTATGAAAGTTGACTTCTAACTGCTGCTTCTCACGCATTTACACACTTGAACAGCCGTATACAAACATGCTTCTGATTGGCCCTTGAGATGGCGAAATACCCTTTTAGGTCCATTTTGCAGTGCACATACCCCTCAAATAAGACAGACATAAACAAAATGTGCAGAACAGGGAGGAGCGAGAACCAGCACCGAGGGCCACCCACAGCAGGTGTATTCAGCCCCAACTCATGCACCCGCTCACAGTTCCAACTTGGACCACCCATAACCCCGGAACCAAGCCGACTTGGGGCTCCCCTAATTTAAAACAACTCAAAACTGTCTAAACAGCATACATTTTTTAGAGTACATACACATTGTGTTTAGAGGAAGACTTATATAATACACATCAGAATGTAATTACAGGAAAACACACTGGATAATCCAATATGAATTGTCTACAGAGTGTTTAATTACCTAGATAATTTGTGCTGTCAGTTTCAAAAATATTTTTACACTTTTTACAAAAAACTAACATTGAAATCACAAAAGGCTTTATTATGCTTAATTCAATTTGATAAATAGTCTGTTTTGCTACATGTGTCAGACAGAAGCGTGCCACTGTGTTCATTTACACATGAGCCAGTGTTTTCAGTGTCTCAGTAAATGAAGCAAACTCCATCTATGCGCAGTGAATTTAAATGGATTTTGATTTCCACTTTAGACATTCTACTAACTATAAGTTATTACGTCCCCCTTTTTGTCTAGGAGAGGCGGGAGTGTAATATATAGAAATAATAAATTAATAAGAATTTTTTTTAAAAAACTACGCAAGGTCAAAGCCAACGACGAGAAAGAGTTAGTTCTGTCCGCACTCCCAGAACTCACACAAACACAGCGCATTTCTTTCAAGGTTTTTATTCAAAATAAAGTCTCCTATAACAATCAAGGAGGTCAGGCAAAACAATAGGGAATTCAAACCAAGTCAAAGAAAAATAAGACGCTTCTAGCTTCGGGAGTGGGTTAAAGCCAAAACAACAAACAAAAGGAGTAAGCTAACTGGAGTAAGGGAGTCTAAATAACCTATCAAACAAAAACATCAAATAAACAACAAATCTCTTACCTGACTACCTTGCTAACCAAAAACAGGGAAAAACAAACGGGCACCCACCTCACCCTACTGCGTCTGGAAACAACAAGGGGACAATTTGTTTACACACTGCCACAACAGCAGATACAACAGGTTTTTTCCTTAAAAGAGCTTTCACGCCAGAAACTACAACCTAAAGTTCTGGAAGATAAAACAGGCCACACTCTCTCTAGGGAACAGCCAGCTCCCTCGTGTAAAAGCAAGTTCCTCTCCGTTCTCAAACAAGGAACAGGTTGCACCAATTAGGCTCCTGCAAGAGGACAGGGAGAAACAGAGGAAACAGGGGGAAAAACTACACTTCCCAGCAGGCAGTTGGCATCAAGTCACATACACGTTCATAAAATCGGACAATTAATGACATACGTCCTGGGACGTAACAAAGTACATGTAACTATAGCTACATGTTAATTAACTCTCATTAATTTGTAATTTCCTGTCATCTAACTAGTATAGGTAGACTGTTAGGTTAGTAGAATAAGTTTGCATGTACTGTACATGCAAAGATACTTATAGTCAGTAGAATGTCTGTTGGGGACCATCAAAATAGTGTTAGCAGATATTAGCGAAGTAGTAGTGGACTATGTGCTTGATTACGGGTAGTGGACGTGTAGTTATAAAGTTACTTATAGTTAGTAGTATGTCTAAAGCAGACAATCAAAATAAAGTGGAACCACCATTTTTGTTTCCCCCAAAGAATCTTTCAGTGAATAGTTCTTAAAAGAACAATGTTTTGTCTTAGTGTGAAGAACATTTTAATGATCTAAAGAACTTTTTTCCACTATAACCTACTACTGAGTATAATACTGAGTCTGTGTTCTGACACAGAATTCGGAAGCGCTGCACCGTCTATACAACATAAACAGTTTAGGATAATGAAAGAGAAGAGATGAATTTGTTGAATAAAGTCGTTATTGTTGTTTTGTTCCTGCGCACAAAAAGTATTCTCATCGCTTCGTGAAATTAAGGTTGGAACAACATGGAACAACTGGTGACAGAATTTTCCTTTTTGGGTGAACTAAGCCTTTAAATGTGCTAAATATCAAAATTGTTGTTGAATAAACCTAATAAAAGATTAGATCGAATAGAAATGGCTCCTTAAGGTCACAATTGCAGATCTTTTTACAGTCACATGTGCACTGCGCAGATATGCAAAAGACTGAGTGCTGAACGGACAACAGTAGCCGTGAGGTGGACAACACTGGAACTAATTCTCAGCAATTACAAAGAGGCAGTCAGTGGCACACTGCACTCTGACCAGCTCTTGAAGGTTACATTACCATCACAAAACCATCCAAACTGTCCAGAAGTAAAGCAACCTGCTTAAAGGTAATTCCTAAAGTCCTCCCAACACTTCGCATCCACATACGCAGGAACATACATTTTATATGAGCAGCTTTAAATAGTTAATCTGCCCCTCTTCTCTGTTTGCTGATGGCTGTCTGATGCAGACGTATAGATTAAGGGTGATGATAAAGCGCTGACAAAGGCACCTATTTATCAGACAGTACAGCCAACTAGACTATTTACAGCCACACATGAATCTCTGATTATATGTCTTCAGTTTCAATGAATGGCATCAAACATTGTAATTTAAACTGAAATTGTTACTTGTTAAACACGCTTGCTCTGTGTGAACAGCCCCTCTTTCAAACATAACTGTTAATCATGGCTTTGCATTTACTGTGAATATTCACAAAATCAAATCCTTTTAAGCACAGTGAATAAGTGCTATGCATAGTCTCAACTTTACACAGCTGGTTCCCAAAAACTAAACCCCCAACAAGAAATGCAAAAGAATAATTGATTTCAAGCAAGTTTTCTGAAGACAACTCATCTGCAATTGACCCTTCACAAAGACCCGCCCCCTTTAGTTACTGTTGCTTTTTCCAACAAGCCATGCGCTCCCACGCCACACATCATGTTCTCGATACATCCCGGAGCAAAGAGGACACTGACGACACATCGAACAGTTTCGTATTTAATATATGGTAATTTTTTAAAGAAGTTCAAACAATAAATACCATATAGTGGCTCTTTAATGTGTCGTGACAGATCACTGTAGCTTGTGAACCAACATCTCTTCATACTAGTTCATTTATAGCATCAAATAAACATGAATGGACATGTCAAGGAATGTTGTTTCAAGTGCGGAAAGATGCGAGTACGCACAATTTTTCAAGTTCAAGTTCACCAACGTTAATCTACTAACTCCCCTGACTGCTTTGTCGGACAAAATGTTGGATTCGGGGTTATGATTGGTCAGATCGCCTGTCAATCGAACTGGTTGCGAAGGGTCAATTGGTGAGACACAGATAGCTCCGCCCCCACCACGAGTCAATGATGCTGTTGATAGTCCAAATCAAACCTATGAAAGATTGTCTTTGCTTGTTAAGATGGTTAAAAAAAAATCAACTACTGGTTGAATCACAGTGATGAACAACACTAGCTGAACGAAACGTTTTAAAAATACTACCAGAACTAAGATTTATATATATATATAAAAAAAAGGAAAATAGAAATGTGACTGTCGGGTTTTAAGGCTGAAATACACTACTTTTATAAACAAAGCAGATTTTACAACCCTAGGCATTATACGCTTACCAACTTTGCGAAAGGTTAGAGAAAAAACTGAGCATCATACACTAAACCACTGAGGATCACACAATACCAGACTGTTGAGTCTTTCCCGTTGCTGGGAAATGATGGAAAAATGATAACAATGTGTTGTAAATTCTTGTTTTATGTCTGACAAAACAAGAACAGAGATTCAAGCATGTTCGAAAATGCAGTCGGTCTTTTTCAAATCACAATGGACAGACAAAACAAACCCTCAAACCAACACATAAAGAGTGGCGGTATTATGATGCATGAAGGTCTTCGTTTGTTTTTGAACAGAAGGTTGCAAAACCTCCAGGAGACGATATAAAAGCATGAATGGACATCACTTGTTGTAATAAAGTGCATATAAACTAATAACTTTGTTGCATTTTATGCCTCTCAAAACGAATGGTCTTTGCAGAATCAGACCTTGTCACTAGTGTTTTTAGATATAAACCAGCCAACATCAAAAATCTGGTCGCAAAGTGTAAGCACAATATCACACTTGAACAATGTTTCAACGCTTCAACCACACAGTTACATTCATTACAAAAGCACCGAGGTATATGATATATAACCCTCGGTTTCTCGCGGCACACTTCAGATTTTAAAATCCCAACAGCACGAATGTAATCTGAGCAGCACATTAATGTGCATTCATACAGACAGTACTGAATATAAAGCGATGCAAACACTCAGTTGCTCGACTCACCTTCCAGATCCAGGCCATCTTAAGACTGAAAAAAATAGTTCACAGCGCTGAAGTGCTCGTATCAATCTATAGGCGAAAAGGCCAATACTGGCTATTTAATGGTTTGTTTATATGCGCCATGGACGCCCGTCGTCGGTGTGGCGATGAAACATTTCAGTAAATATTGTGGAGTACCGTTATTCATGCTACTCCCTGATCTACAGAGCTCGGGTTGACGTGCGCTCCTATTGGCTCGTGGCTACGAGAGTCCCGCCCCCTTCATCATGTGACTGTGATTTTTCAGTGTGTACTTCACTATTGTAACAAAGAGAGTGTATTTATGCAGCAGGCTACTAACCCAATCATTGTCTTTTTATAAGACAATTTCATGTTATTGTTAGAAAAAATAATGGGATTGTGTGCTCACTGTATAATTATAGCTTGTAAACACGGAAATGTATTGTTTTAAGCCAAAGGTATCATGTCAAAAGAACATGTCATGTTTTGTCAGATAAAAATATTAATATGACAAAAATAAAAGGTGGCTAAAAGGTTATAAATTTAGGGTGCTGATCAATTGACAAAAACAGTTGAAACGTGTTAAAATATTACATGAAATGAAATATAAAATGAATACTGAATGGAAGATAAATTACCAAAAAAGCTTAAAAATGTTTTTAAATTTCTATTCAGAAGTGAGCTAAATCTGACAAAAACCAAATCAAGTAAATATAAACAGTAAAAAAGATGTTATATAAAGAATTGTGAAAATGCAGAAACTGTTTGGGTTAATATGTGGGATGGGTTTAGATTATATTATTTATAATAGCAACAAAAGTAGTCTATTGAATGTCCTCATATATAGCTTAGTGTGTGTGTGTGTGTGTGTGTGTGTGTGTGTGTGTGTGTGTGTGTGTGTGTGTGTGGTTCTAGTAAATGCTATGCTATGGGACAAAATGTCCACAAAAAGACGGCAAAATCCAAAATCCTTGTCTTTGTACGGACATTTTTGGTCCCCTTAAGGAAAACAGCTTATAAATCATACTAAGTTATGTTTTTTGAAAATGTAAAAATGCAGAAAGTTTTCCTGGTATAAAATATTTCCTGGTATAAAGTATTTCCAGGTTAAGGTATAAAATATATATAGTTTGCACAGTATAAAAATCATTATGTCTATGGAAAATCCCCATACAACATGGAAACCAAACATGACACAATGGCTCATGCATTTCAATATTATAAAAGATTTCCATCATGTATAGATAATTTGATTGTATGTTGTTGTTTTTTTGACGTTGTTCTCTACAAAGTGCTAACAAATGCTTAGAATCTAAAAGATCACAAGAACCATTCATTAAAAACAGCAACATATGAAGAAAATGTAAAAATAAAGCATGCTGAAAATAGTTTTGATGAAGTGTGCAAATGTTATTGAAACTAAACTAGGTCACAGTAACATGAAACAGTGAGAATTGTGGCTGATTCTACATGATTGCACAGCATGGAAGGTCATGAAGTGCACAGCACAATGTAGCACTGGCTCTGCGTTAATTCAGGCATTGTGAGGCTCTGTGAGATGGATTCTGAATGATGGTCTCTCTTGGGCTCTGTAATTCTCTGCCTGCACTGACAGACTCAACAATGCAGCTAGACTAGAGAAACTTTTCTTCTTAAGTTTTCAGGCCCTTCTTGACAAAATTGTGCACAGGAATGCTCACATTTTCCAAATACTCTCAGTGTCAGCTTACACAAAGTCATGCACATTCATTTTTGGTTTTCAGGAAGTGTTTTTTGGTATGAGACATTTACTAGAGAGAGAGAGAGAGAGGGAGAAAGGGGTGTTACTTTGCATCTGAGGTGATTCTAAATCACAGCTATGAGCTACTGAGCTCAGAGCCCTCCTCAAGCACTATTTAACTAATTCAGCATCAGGGAGATAACCCTTAAAGGGATAGTTCACCAAAAAATTATCCCTTGATTTACTCACCCTCAAGCCATCTTATTGCGTATATGACTATCCCCTTTCAAGACAAACACGATCAGAGGTATAATTAAAAAATATCCTGGCTCTTCCAAGCTTCATAGTGAATGGGCGTGTGATTTTGAAGCCCCAAAAATGCATCCATCTATCATAAAAATAATCCATACGACTTCAGGGGGTTACTAAAGGCCTTTTTTGTAAGAAAAATATCCATATTTAAAACTTTACAAAATAAAATAACTAACTTCCGGCAGACAACCGCAATTCGCCACAAGAGTAAACGCTAATGCGATGTATGACGTAGGATGTAGGGGTATTGTAAGTTTAGACGCCTCTTGCAGTTTAAACAAATAGGGATGTGCAAAAAGCTCAAGCTCTTATATCAAATTTCTAGTTTTAGACTTCTAATTCTGTGGTTTGTTTTGCTCTATCCTCTGTGCTTCCGCGTTCATCACTGCGTCATGCGTCGGGTCAGGGGTTACTCTTACACCGCAAATCGGTGCATACGGCCATCTGCCGGAAGCTATTGTAGTTAATAAGCTGTATGGAGTCCGTATGGATTATTTTTATGATAGATGCATTTTCTTGGCCTTCAAAATCGTGCCCCCTATACATTACTATTATAAAGCTTGCAAGAGCCAGGATTTTTTAAACATATCTCCAATGGTGTTCGTCTGAAAGAAGATAGTCATATACACCTAGGATGCCTTGAGGGCGAGTAAATCATGGGATAATTTTTATTTTTGGGTGAACTATCCCTTTAAGTTGTCCTTGTTACAGTAGTAAGTACAGAGTGATATTTATTATGTAGAGTTAGGATTAGGGTTTGGTTTAAGTGAGTTGTACGTAATTATGCATATTCTACTATAATTACTAGTTAGTAGTAACATGTGTAACAAGGACAATGTAAAATAAAGTGTTACCAAAAAATCTTGTTGTTTTAACAGAAAAAAAACTGGCAGCCATGGTTGCCAGAGTAATTATGTAAACAACCAGAACAACCTGTATATTTTACAATTTAAAACTAATTTTCCTTTTTTAAAAAATGAATGAATAAATAAATAAATAAATAACCAGTAAATCAAACATTTTCTGCTGAATTAGCAAGGCCACCCTGCTACTAAATCTGTTTTGTACTTTTAACATATCCTGTCAATCTCCATAATAACACGGGTGGTAAATAGAAAACCACATGATGAATCAAATTTCATCGCAAGCAGTTATTCCACAATCTGAAGTGAATACTGATATTTAGAAGGTGCATAGTGTCATATTGTACACAAATACAAAAAACAACATCATGGTAACACACAACACTAAAATAATGTGATAAACATTCATTTAACAACATAAGATGTAACATCTTATACAGTAATGAAACTTACTGTAAACCAATTAACAGGTTTTACTGTAGCATTTTTACAGTCTTTCTACAATCTTACAGTAAAAATACAACCATTTTTTACATTGTATGTTTTCACATTGGTTTGGATTCTTGGATGAAGGAATTGATAAAAATAAGACACCATATTTGTCAGGTAAGAGAGCAGCAACAGATCAAAGCAGATATTCAGAGTGAAGGCATTAACACTTTGTGGCCTGAAGAATAGTGCTGTTTATTTGATGTTGGGAAGCTGGATTATCCAATAAAGAGGGTAAATAACTACCACTTTGAACTTTGCTTTGAAGTGTTTCATAAACTAATTAGGACAGCATCCCTAATCCGTCAACAACAATTAAAGGGATAGTTCACCCAAACAACGTTCTGCCATGTCTACTCACCCTCACGTCATTCTAAACCTGCATGACTTTCTCTCTTCTGTGGAACACAAAAAGAGAACTTTCAAATAATGAGCTGGTCACCCTTTTCCACATAATTACAGTTAATAGAGACTGAAGCTATGGAGCATCAAAAAGGATGCAATATCAATGAACAAGTCTGTACAAACTAAATATAAAGTTTTCTAGTCAAATCAAGTCAAATGATAGCTTTGGTAGAGAAGTAACGATGTCCATGAGCAGAAAGTCACAGCATACAGGGAGTGCAGAATTATTAGGCAAGTTGTATTTTTGAGGATTAATTTTATTATTGAACAACAACCATGTTCTCAATGAACACAAAAAACTCATTAATATCAAAGCTGAATATTTTTGGAAGTTTTAGTTTTAGCTATTTTAGGGGGATATCTGTGTGTGCAGGTGACTATTACTGTGCATAATTATTAGGCACCTTAACAAAAAACAAATTTATACCCATTTCAATTATTTATTTTTACCAGTGAAACCAATATAACATCTCAACATTCACAAATATACATTTCTGACATTCAAAAACCAAACAAAAACAAATCAGTGACCAATATAGCCACCTTTCTTTGCTAGGACACTCAAAAGCCTGTCATCCATGGATTCTGTCAGTGTTTTGATCTGTTCACCATCAACATTGCGTGCAGCAGCAACCACAGCCTCCCAGACACTGTTCAGAGAGGTGTACTGTTTTCCCTCCTTGTAAATCGCACATTTGATGATGGACCACAGGTTCTCAATGGGGTTCAGATCAGGTGAACAAGGAGGCCATATCATTAGATTTTCTTCTTTTATACCCTTTCTTGCCAGCCACGCTGTGGAGTACTTGGACGCGTGTGATGGAGCATTGTCCTGCATGAAAATCATGTTTTTCTTGAAGGATGTAGACTTCTTCCTGTACCACTGCTTGAAGAAGATGTCTTCCAGAAACTGGCAGTAGGACTGGGAGTTGAGCTTGACTCCATCCTCAACCCGAAAAGGCCCCACAAGCTCATCTTTGATGATACCAGCCCAAACCAGTACTCCACCTCCACCTTGCTGGTGTCTGAGTCGGACTGGAGCTCTCTGCCCTTTACCAATCCAGCCACGGGCCCATCCATCTGGCCCATCAAGACTCACTCTCATTTCATCAGTCCATAAAACCTTAGAAAAATCAGTCTTGAGATATTTCTTGGCCCAGTCTTGACGTTTCAGCTTGTGTGTCTTGTTCAGTGGTGGTCGACTTTCTGCCTTTCTTACCTTGGCCATGTCTCTGAGTATTGCACACCTTGTGCTTTTGGGCACTCCAGTGATGTTGCAGCTCTGATTTATGGCCAAACTGGTGGCAAGTGGCATCTTGGCAGCTGCACGCTTGACTTTTCTCAGTTCACGGGCAGTTATTTTGCGCCTTGGTTTTTCCACACGCTTCTTGCGACCCTGTTGACTATTTTGAATGAAACGCTTGATTGTTCGATGATCACGCTTCAGAAGCTTGGCTATTTTAAGACTTCTGCATCCCTCTGCAATATATCTCACTATTTTTGACTTTTCTGAGCCTGTCAAGTCCTTCTTTTGACCCATTTTGCCAAAGGAAAGGAAGTTGCCTAATAATTATGCACACCTGATATAGGGTGTTGATGTCATTAGACCACACCCCTTCTCATTACAGAGATGCACGTCACCTAATATACTTAATTGGTAGTAGGCTTTCCAGCCTATACAGCTTGGAGTAAGACAACATGCATAACGAGGATGATGTGGTCAAAATACTCATTTGCCTAATAATTCTGCACTCCCTGTAATACAGTTAAATCATGACTACTCTCAAAGCAGTTGTAGTATTTTACTCAATATGGCAGATTATCTGCCACATGTGCTGGTTCTACTGCAAAGCAAGTATGAACTGAAACGCGGCTACCGCCAAGAGACACTCACCACGCTGCTGTGAGCATGTAAGATTTGATGCTGCAGCATAAACAGAGATCCATAAATCCCGTATACAGGTGGCGCTGTATTCTATTGAAGCTCCTCTTTTTTTGTCACTCATTGTCCCGTGTTGTTTGTGCGTAGCATCGTTTGGAGTGTTATTTAGCTGCGTGTTCTGAGTTCTTCAATAAATCCTGTTTTATTTTATAATCATCTTTGTCTTCTTCGGGTCAGCGTTACACCGAGATTTATTAGAAGCTGTGGGGAAATAACTGGAAGAATATCAAAGTTCAGTAAAATGTAAAACTGTTTGCACTACAATAATACTAATATATAAATAATTTATAATTAAAACAATATATTAAAATAATATGGTAATGTCACGCGCTGCTCGCCGCACCGGTCTCGTATCTCTCACGGAGGAGCTCCGGAAGCATAAAAGAGGAGCGACGACAGTGAAGGACGAGAGAGGACCAGGTCTGGACTTTATGTTGTGTTTTATTTTGTTTGTGTGGGCGGCAGTCGCCCTTTTACTTTCGTTCTATTGTTTGTTTATTTATTTGATTAAAAGTTATTAACGTTCGCCGGTTCCCGCCTCCTTCTTCCCGTGCTCATTGGACTGTGTTACAGGTAAGAAACACACATTTGCATAACGAGCTGTTTCGTACAGCTAAAAATAACTGGAAGCGAAAGAAAATTTACAAATGTCCACTCGTACATGAAAAATAAGGTGGATATAGCCTGTTATGTAAAGGCCAAAGTATGCTTTGGTTTATTCGCACAGATGAGTGTGAGTGTGCACAGACATTGCACATGACGAAAAGTTCATCATCAGAACGTGCGTACTGTATGCATGCCACCCGTTTTTGTAACGCACATACTTTCAATGTGTAGGTCGCACATGCGCGTTGAATTTGTTTTGCACTAATCAGTTAACTAAAGAGACGCAACAATAACAAAACAAAATACTGTATTGACAAGCACTTGTGTGAGGAGGTTATGAGATAGCCGCATCTTTAGTTTAAAAGAATACAAAAGACATTTTTTTTTTGTCATAACTTCTGGAGAGAAATAGTGCAGACAAATGGAGTACACTTTTAAAGGCTATGCCTTCAGCTATACGCATAAGACTATGTATGCAGTGCCAGACAGTTGTTTGTACTTTGTTAGCTTACGGTATGTCATCGAGGTTCACTATTCTAACATTTTATGGATCTGTTAAATGGGTCTGTACGTAACTTTTTTGTTTCATTCAATTATTGCTGTCTTGAGTAAACAGTGTGCATATATATGTGAGTCCTTTCTCTTTTCTCACTCTCCCATTTGAGTGTAACAGGCCCTATTGTTTTCATTTGTGGGGCTGAAGTGACTCAAAGCGTGGATTTAAGTTGTGTGAGAAGTTCCCTCTCTTGTTACCAGGGCTGGGTAGGTTACTTTTAAAATGTATTTCACTACAGATTACAAAATACATGCTTTAAAAAGTAATTTGTAACGTATTTCGTTACATTACTCAAGTTTAGTAACTCAATCTAAATACTTTAGAATACTTTGGAATACTAATGAATGTGCATAAACACAAAAAAGGTCATTGCAAGTTTTTATCTCACAATTCTGACTTTTTCCCTCAGATTTGTGTGATATAAAGTTGCAATTGCGAGTTATAAAGTCAGAATTATGAGATATAAACTCACAATATTGAGAAAAGTGCAAGAAAATTTTTTTTATCTCCCAATTCTGATTTTATAACTGGCAATTGTGAGTTTAAATCTCGCAGTTCTGAGAAAAAGAAGTCAGAATTGTGAAATGCAAACTCGGGAAAAAGCAAATTGTGAGAAAAAGTTTCAATGACCTTTTTTACAATTATAAAATGACTCACAAACATTGATAGTTATCACAAAACATGAAACTGAACTCCGCTTTTTCAGACGGTCAGAGTCAGAGAATCACCAATCGCTGTTTAAATGACATTAAAATTCAAAGTAATCACTTTGGTAATCTAAAACACTTTTCAGATGGAACTGTAATCTGATTACCACCCATTTAAAATGAAATACAGTCACTCAAATTTTGTATTTTAAATACGTAACTAACTTAATTGAATTTCGTTACTCCCCACCCTGCTTGCCACCTTGTGTTGTAGCGTGTGTGTACGTGCTTCCCAAACATTGTGTACCATTGCCGGTTTGCTGTGTGCTCTTATGCCCTGTTAACCTCCTTGCGAGGAGTCTGAATAATTAGCAGTGGAAGGCCGATGAATGTATTAGATGTAATTGCCTTTTTAATCTGATTGACTGTGTGCGCAGCAGAAGACCCTCTTTTGTTTAACGATACGTTTTTTCCTGTTTGTCGGTAAGCAGGGAGGTAAGAATTGAATCTTTTCTTTTGTTCTTTTGTTCTAGGGAAGACGTTTAAAACTAGCTAGAAAATCCCTTTCTTTCCCCCGACACTGTGTCCGAGTTACCTGTTTTTCCCTACACAAAATAAACACCTCTTTTGACCTAATTTAATGTGTTGTGTGTGTTTGTGGGAGCAAGAGATGGAACTCTGTCCACTCTCCATGTTACGAAGCTGCTCAGTGTGGAGTATGTAAGGTCATTAACTGCATGTGTGTATAGTAAAGCAGTCGCAGTTAAAGGCACAATATGTATTTTTTTCGCCACTAGTGGTCGCTAAACTCTTTAATATAATAGCAAAGGCGTAGTTTGATGACACAGTGAACGAGTGGAACATGGAACTTGTCGTCATGCCGATTGAAGCTGGGCGTGACAGAGAATTGTGGGCGCAATTACTAATGAGAGACGGATATCACACACGAGTCCTGGGAATAAAGGAAAGAGGAGATTTCATTTTACCGAACTACTCGCAAGTGCTCAAATGCTACTCATACAGGTCAGTTAAAATGAGTTAAAATTGTGAGGTAACGCAGCGCTGTTTCCCTTAGTCTAACTTAATCATATTAAACTGCATTTGAGTGTGTTGAAAGTTGCAATGTTATTCTGTGTATTAGTTTGTTGACTGTATGAAACTAAACAGTAAGCAAGAGTGGCGTCCCCGTCAAGTCAAAGTTTGTTGCAAAGCTCTCGCCATCTCAGAAACGCCACGCCAATATTGATCCTCGTTTTATTTATTATTTATCTCCTTTTGTCCCAAAGTTTGCTTGCCATGGTCCATAATGTTTGAACGAAACAACAACAGCACGCCACTAGACGTTACGCAGCTGTCTGTGTCTGTTGCAATGGTTACTGTGCAGTACAAGTGGAAACCAGGGATAATTATAGTATATTACTGCTATACAGATATTACGTCATTGACAGACACAAATGACGAGGGAGGGACGGGCACTATTTAAAATTGTGAATTTCTCTGAATTTACAAATTCATGGAAATATTTAGGATAATGTAAATACATAGTTGAACAAAATAAATAACACCGTGCAAGTGGATATTTTAATACAAAATTTTACATATTGCACCTTTAATTACTTTTGGTGATGATGCTATCATGGTTACTTTGTGTATCTAAAACATATTTCTGTACAAGAATGTTCAAAAACAATTTAGAGAAAAAGATCATGTCTTCTAAAATTGGCCAACAAGAAACCTGCTTCAACTCACCAGCTCGTTAGAGATCTGAAATGGATAGATCAGGTTGGGAGACATCAAAAAAGACATCTGATACTGTTGGTGTGCCTCAAGGAACAGTGCTGGGGATCTGTGCAATGCAGCGTTGTGTTGGAAAATTTAGTCAGTCTATCAGCAGTGTATGGAACACTGCCTAATAGGAGTATGTGGAGATCAGTTAAAGGGGAAATTAAGTTACAATTTCTCGAACGTTAGCAAACAACCATACTGTAGTGTTAGGTAGGTAAAAACGACATGGAGGATGCAGTGTCATGTAAGCGATATCTACTGCCCTCATGTGGCGGTGAGAGAGAGAGAGAGTGAGAGAGTGTGAGAGTGAGAGTGAGTAAGAATAAGGACAAGAACTTGTAAAATTCAAACCTATAATACGATAATATAATATAATATGATACTTCATACTGCCTACAATTTACTAGGAGAAACAAAAAAATAGTCTAGTTTAATAGGAAAGCCTGGAGCAAGTTGGACTATATATTTCATGGTTTTGAGACAAAGTACAAAAAGTACAAGTACAAAAATACTTATTCACTTCCTGCTCACGTTTTCATTTTTCAGAGAGTTTTTACACAATAGTATCACATGGCCAGTAGCACAATATTTAAATGAATTAATAACAAAACACTTCTGATCAGTGACTATACTTCAGATGTGATCAATGAATCAGAGCACTTCACCACTACAAATGTTTGCTCCTCTTTCCTTCAGTGACTCTGTTTATTAACTTCAGGTGTCAGCTAATGGTCACAACCTTAAACCATTTTTTAAGCCAGAAAGTAGTGATCCTTAATTTAAAGGACGTTCTAAGAATGATGTTCTGTGCCTGCATATGAGAACATTCATCATGAATATTGTTTTGAAAGTGTTAAATAAAGAGTTGGACACAATAACCATGAGACAGGCTACACAACTTTATTGATTTGTTAGTTTTCATTAGAAATGTTTAAAAGGATGTTACAAAAACTTTGTTCTAAGAACTCACATGTGATGAAAGGCTGTTTCAGGTCTGTTCATTCATCTCTGTAATCTGTTCAACTCAGCTCTTTTGTCTTTCAGAGACACATGAAGAGTTTGTTGTATTGTTCCTTCATGTGGACTTGGCTACCTACCATCACATACTGTCTTGTAAAAGGGACGAGAACTGTCTGTATCACATGTACACACACGGTACGAGCACGGGGGCGTTTCTTCGCTCTGAACTCCGCAGTGCGGATTACAGTTCATATCTGGACTGCAGTGCATGTGTTTCATGTTATGGAGATATTTCATATACTCTTTAACTCCTGTAAATGAAGAACTTAAAACATAAATATTAGTATTGAAATATTACAGTTGTACTATGTAAATTTTATTTTTTATTAAATAGCCTACTCAATTTCTGTCATATCAAACTTTTGATTAAGAAGATTAGGCTTACAGTAATGTCAATTGTTTTCTAATCTTAAATATTTTGGTAGCTCTTGAGATATATTATACTTGTCTGGGAAGGTCCTGACTCCTGGAATGGAAAAGTTTGGGAACCCCTGCTGTTGAGGACAGACCATCAGGGGCCTCCTTAGTTGTCCTAAGTCCGAGGACCTCCTAGTGGAGGACTTCCTCCAGCCTCAAGATCATGGTTACCTCCAGTCAGGCAGACACTCCAGAGCATCACCACTGTTGGAGCTGCTGAACTGGGCAATGTGATCTCAGTAGTGAGTTACGATCATAACCCGAAACGTAACAGTGTAGCAAAGTTAAAGCTTCAGGGAAGAAGTACGGGTAGATTCTGAGGTAGTCGTGGCCTAATGGTGAGGGAGTTGGGCTTGTAACGTGAAGGTTGCTGGTTCGATTCCCACGCCAGCAGGAATTGAAGGTGTGGATTGTGAATGAACAGCACTCTCTCCACATTTGATACCACGACTAAAGTGCCCTTGAGCAAGACACCTAACCCCTAATTGCTCCCCGGGCGCTGTCGCAATAGCTGCCCACTGCTCCGGGTGTGTGTTCACTGTGTGTATGTGTGCACTTGGGATGGGTTAAATGCAGAGCACCAATTTCGAGTGTGGGTCACCATATTTGACAATACGTCACAACTGTCACAAACGTCCATAGTCTCGACCTCGCTTCATTTACCCGCGAGCAACAGGGGAGAGCTTCTCGAAATAAGCAAGTCTTGCACGGATAAAGCAAGCGATGAAGCGAGATCATGACGGCCTGCAATGATGAAGATCTTCACCGAGAGTAGAACAAAGCAATTTCCACGAAATGCGGTCACTAAAGCACAAACATTAAATATCCAAAGAAATAGCTTAACTAGCATGGGCCAGATAAACTGCTTCTGAATAAGAAAATCTGAGGAGGAGATGGTGGGTTCACTGTATCAAGAGTGAGAGATGTAGTGCTGCTGAGGCAGCGCCCGAGCTATCAGCAAATAAATTGGCGTGATTCTATATGGGTTCAGACAATCAGCATCGCCCTGAGGGCATTTTCAATGCATCCAACCTTAAAAAGAGAATACGAATTTGTGAAAACGGTGATATCGTGCACATTCATATGACGTTCAGTCTGTAGGCGTGTGGTTCTTTACAAAGAGACCTTGCCAACTACTGGCCTGGCATGAATCATACAGCATTTTTAATCGGTTTCGCATGTCCGTGTAAACAAAGATCATTTTGACAACATTGTCATCTGTACGTGAAACTGTTCAAAAACACAGAGGAAAAACTATTTTTTAGTACATCGTTGTTGTGTAAACGCACCCTAAGATTAAATGCCATTTCAGACAGACTACAGTGGAAAGACATAAAGAACATGAACACATCTGAAAAACCCTTTTTCTAGGGACAACACCGCACATCCTGATTTTGATGAGTTAGACGCATTCCTGGGTCAACATATTTTGCTGATCCTGGAATTACATCCCTATCAAAAAATGTAATCATAACCATATCCCTACCCCTAAACCTAATCCTACCCACTTCTCCCTAAATAGCAGAGGGTGTGTGTAAATTTTGAATGTGAGTTTAGAATAAGTGTGTCCAAAGCATAGTATTGTAGTAAAAATCTATGTAATTAAATAGAGTAAAAGTTTTTTTGCGTATTTGGCGTGCTGTCCTGGGGTCGGGCTCCAAGCTCAGAATATTGGCCCAAACCCTGAGTACAGAGTTAAAATAGATAGAACTAGAAGTGAAGAAATGGGGTGGAGGAGGAATGCTGATAAGCGCTCAGATGAAGGTAAATCTGCTGTATTTATACCTCTTGTCATTGGTTGAGTTGATTAACTGAATGATCTGCACTTGTGCTAATTAGGTTAATTGTCTGAACCTGCTCCACCTGGACTTTGTTAATAAAATATCATGTTTTGTTTGGTTTTTAAGGGCGTCAACTTTGAGGGACCCATCCATATGACTCACAGAGATGGACTATTTTTCTAAAAATCTCGGTTTGCCTTTTCACAGAAAAAAGTAAGTCATATACATCTGGGACAGAATGAGGGTGAGTAAATGATGAGAGAATTAAATATTTCGGTTGTTTCAAACAAACTGTAACTACTAGAAAACTGGTTGTTTCTGCAGTTTTACTTCTGTAGCATGTAACTGGTACAAATGGTAATGTCCTTTACTGACAGCATCATTCATGAATCCTTGGACCCTCAGCAGTTGCATACTGAACAAACAAATCAATGTATGACACCACTTTTCCAGCCTTGCAAACAGCCCTTGAGCTGTTTATACATATGCTGGGATGTGTGTACTGATTTATTGACCGCAGCTCCACCTTCAACATTATAAATACATCAAAACCATCCTTAAAACTCCCGAAGCTCGGTAAATCTATCTGAAACCGGGCACTTGACTTTTTATCTGGCAGGCTCCAGGTGGTAAATATGGGACACATAATCACAGGAGTACTTAAAATGTGACCCACGCAGTCAGAATGACCAGCCGTTCAGCAGTCATTCTTGTCTTACAGACACATGTGTGTCTTTACAGGTTCCAGTGTAATTTTAGCACTGAGATCCTATTATAGTTTTTTTTTTTATCTTTTGAATTAGATGTGTCTATCTTTTGTTTGTGAACCGGCTCTACGTGTTTTGTTTGTTTACATTATGAAATCATTTATTTACGCTTCCAGCAAAAGTTTCTTTGAAATCTATACACTTGGACACTGGGATCCTTCGGAAGTCTGTACAGAGACGCAAACCAAACCTTTTTAAACCAGACGCGTCAAAACAAATGTTCTATTACTCTTCCACTTGTCATGTTGTCGACAGACACAAGTGTGTGGAGTATATCAGAAACTAAAAGCTCACCTGTATTCTGTAAACGTCAGTGATTCTAATACGTGCTATTTGCTATTGAAGCGATGTGGCGCAATGCTCACATCCGATGTAAGCAAAAGTCAGCCATTAAGCAACTGAATACCAGTGGGTGTAGTCATATGCACATTTATTTGCCAGTATTCCCTAATATCCAAAAAAGCTGTTTTTGGAGATCAATTAAAGAAATGCTTTGTGTATTTATTCGAGTATGAAACTTGCAGGATGCTTTAATGGTACAAAGAACTCTTATACCTTTTGCAAATTTGATTTCTCATGTCATAAATTTTTAGGTAACAACTGCATCTGTCTGGGGGAAAAATAAGCACAGATTAATTCAATGCTATTGTTATTTTCACAGCGTGCTATTACGATTTACTCTCATTATTAAAAAAGCGCCATCTTTGGCTTACTCTTACTGACATCAAAGAGAAGGATAAATCTCTCCTTTTAGATGTTCCATGTCAAAAGACAGCCTATTTGGGGAGTCTGTTACTACTGTGGTGGAGAAATTTCAGGCAGTGAAACAGCAGTCAGCAGTGTTTTTCACCAGCTCATCCCACACAGATTTAGGGCGACTGGGCGGCAGACACAAACAGTTTGTTTATGCTCTGTTTCTCTACAGCACCCCCTGTGAGGTGCAGGAGAGCCATCATCTGTGGAACCCCCTCATTCAGACTGGGGTACTAGAACTTGTCCAAAGGTTTGCTTGCAGACATTTGCCTGCAGTTGCCAGTTCAACGGCCACGGTCTCTTGTTCTCAGGACCCCAGCAGTAGCTCCTGATTCTTTCGCTCATCCTCGGAGGCCAAGCATCCAGTTGGGGAACTTGGATGAACCGCACAAGCGTATTCGCCTCTTTCATTGTGGCCTTTTGGCTCCTGGTTTCACTGTTGCGCCTCGGGTAGTTTTAGGCCGGGCCTTTTCAACAACCAATGCTTCAGATAATCCGTTTATGACGGCACATGGCCCGTTTCTGACGGCGTTCAAAGCCCCCTCTGTCGATGTGGTGGGCCTGCGAAATCAGGCGATTGGATTTCTGCTTTAGAAGTTTTCTCCGCCACTCATTTATTTTGGAGCCCTATGCAGGAAGGTCAGTCTTAAATAAATTCTTTGAATGTGGTACTCCACATGTGCTTCCTGTTTTTGCAGAACCTGGAGGCTTTACAATAAAAGGATACAGTTCGGCAGGTTCCAAGAGTAAAACGGTTAAAGCCCCTGGCAGGTTATTTGGCAGAATGGCAACACCTGTCCAAGTTTTTGCAATTGGTGTTACGCACTCTTCAGCATGGTAACACCATTCAGTTTCGAAAAGGGCCTTCTCCTTTCAGTGGGATTCTTCCCACGACTATGCATCCTGGGCAGGTCTGGTCTTTGAGTCGTTTTGGAGAAAAAAATATTTTTTCACTTTTGGAGAAAAGGGCGTCTATTTATATACGTTGCCTAAATCTTGTGCTCCGAGTGATTAGATTCAAGATGCTGATGTGACCATCTTGTCTCAAATCCGAACAAATCCAGAGATTTGTTCATGACCATCAATCTAAAAGGATGCATACTTTCACATGCAGACCGACACATGATGTTCATCAGGTTTGCTTTTCGGGGCAAAGTTTACCAATACTGTGTTCTTCCGTTCAGATTGGCTCTAGCTTCTCGAACATTCACAAAGTGTATGGACACGGCTGATATTAGCTCAATTACATGATTCAGCAGTAGCTCATCGAGACTTGGCACTTGATCATTTGAGGAGACCAGGATCACACGTGAACCTTCAAAAGTGTGCTGCTGCCACGTCAGCAAACAACTTTTCTTTGCGATGCGGACACATCTGTCTCCTTCACGTATTCTGTCATTACAAAACTGCCTAGGCCAGTCAGAACAGGGCGTCTAGTCCATGTAGGTTTAAGTCACAGATTGATGGGTCTTATGGTAGCAGCTTCACCTGTGGTTAATTTGGGCTTGCTCCACATGAGGCCATTTATGGTGGATCAAGAGCCTGCCTGCCACGCCTTCCGCAGAGTCATGATTTTATTCAGTGCCTTGCGTCCATGGAAAAGGTCCCTGCTCCTTTTCAGAGGAGTCCAGCTTGATGCATTCAGTCGTCATAAAATTATCATTACAGATGCATCCTTTACGGGATGGGGGCCAATCTTTCAGGAACGTTCAACTTTTGGAGCTTGGAAGGGGCGCATCATGGCTGGCATTTAAATTATGTGGAAATTCTGACAGTGTTTCTAGCACTCAAATGGTTCTTGCCCTATTTGAGGAGCTATCACATATTAGTCAGAACAGACAACATGACTGTGGTCTCTTACTATAATCGCCAAGAAGGACTGCATTCCCATCCCCTGTGCAGGCTGGTGAAGGCATATCCTTTGACTGTAGACCAAATTTCTGTCCTTCAGGGCAGTTCACACTCCGGGTCATCTAAACCTGGGAGCAGACCTACTCTCAAGGCAAGATTTGGAGTCCTTAGAGTGGAGATTACACCCTCAAGTCGTGAGCCTAACATGGCAGAGGTTCGGCCAAGCGGAAGTAGATTTTTTTTTTCTTTGAGCATGACCATGCATTGCACGCTCTGGTTTTCCCTTTCTCCTCTGGGAGTGGATGCTCTGAGTCAAGAATGGCTTTTACGAGACTTTAAGCCTTCCCACCAATCCAACAGCTCACAGCAGTTCTGCTCAAAATACAGACAGACAGAGTAAGACACCCATTCTGGCCCATTCAGGCATGGTTCTTAGACCTGGTCTTTCTGGAAAGGGTGGGTGTGGCCCCTGAATGAAGCACATAATATGTTCTGGTCTCTTAGCTGAGATCCTGACACTATTTTGAACTATAGGGCCCCCTCTTTTATGCACTTTGCCCCGGGTCTGGTTAAAGTCTTGCTTTGACCTAGGCAAGGATATATTGCTAAGGTTAGTTCGACCTCATTTCGCTTCCAGCAGGTGGTCTTGGAAGCTTTTCCCCTCTTGTTTTATCTGCTTGAGCAAACTCTTTCCTTTTCCTTTCGTATAACCCTCAGGTGGGTGAAGCCGTTATAAAATAGCGCATATCATGCTCTTATGAAGCATTTGTGATGTATTCCTCAGGGCAGTGCTAAGCGCTACTGGCCAATAAATGCTGTGAAGGTATAAGGGTTTCGGACATTCATCACACCGAAGGTGTTTCCATAGCCATGGCTACGCAGCATCTTGTTCCCCATTCATTCATTTAGCAGACGCTTTTATCCAAAGCGACTTACAAGTGAGGAAAACAAACAAGCGATTCTTCATGAATTGGCAAATAACACAGGAAGTGCTCGCAATACAAGTTTCATACATTGCTCAGTACCATAAGCTAGAGTAGGAAGGGATAAGGGAAGGAATATTTTATAGAGAATATTTATTTTATTTTATTTTATTTTATTTTTTATTTTTTTATGAGGGGATCAAGTGTTCACGGAAGAGATGAGTTTTCAGCTGTCTCTTGAATATTGCCAGGGATTCTGCGTTCCTGATGAAAGTAGGGAGATCATTCCACCAGCAGGGAGCAGTGAAGGAGAATGTTCTGGAGAGTGATTTTGTGCCTCTCTGTGACGGTACCAAAAGCCTTCGTTCCTTTAGTGATCGCAGGCTTCTGGTGGGGACGTAGCGTTGTATCAGTGTGTGGAGGTAGGAGGGTGCAGAGCCTGTGGTGGATCTGTAAGCAAGCATCAGCGCTTTGAACTTGATGCGGGCAGCAAGGGGTAGCCAGTGCAGAGAGATGAAGAGGGGCGTGACGTGGGCTCTCTTAGGCTCGTTGAAGACAAGACGTGCAACAGCGTTCTGGATCATTTGAAGAGGTTTGATTGCACTTGACGGCAGACCAGCCAGAAGAGCATTGCAGTAATCAAGCCTTGAAATGACCAGGGCCTGGACAACAAGTTGTGTTGCGTGCTCAGTCAGGAAGGGACAGATTTTCCTGATGTTGTGAAGTGCAAATCTTCATGACCGTGCCGTCTTTGAGATGTGGTCTCTGAAGGTCAGTTGTTCATCGAAGATAACTCCAAGATTTCTGGCCGACTTTGATGGGGTAATGGTGGTTGTACCAAGCTGTATGTTGATGTCGTGTTGTAGAGTAGGAGTGGCAGGGAAGACTAAAAGCTCAGTCTTTGCCAGGTTGAGCTGCCGGTGGTGTTCTTCCATCCACGTCGTGATGTCCGCCAGACAGCTTGAGATCTGTGCAGCTACTGTGGAATCATCTGGTTGGAAGGACAGGTAGAGTTGTGTGTCATCAGCATAGCAGTGGTAGGAGAAACCATGTGCCAGTATGATGGGACCCAGTGATTTAGTATAAATGGAGAATAGGAAGGGACCAAGAACTGAACCCTGAGAAACCCCAGTGGTCAGTTGATGAGGTTTGGATACCTCCCCTCCCCAGGCAACTCTGAAAGGCCTACCTGTGAGATAGGACTCAAACCACTGAAGTGCAGTACCTGAGATACCCAGTGACGAGAGGGTGGACAGAAGAATTTGATGGTTTACGGTGTCGAAGGCAGCAGATAGATCCAGCAGAATAAGAAAAGATTATTTGGAACCAGCCTTTGCAATTCGCAGAGATTCCGTGACAGACAGTTGCACAGTCTCTGTGGAATGGCTGCTCTTGAAACCAGATTGGTTGACGTCCAGATGGTTGTTCTGTGTGAGGAAGGATGACACCTGGTTGAAAACAACTCGTTCAAGTGTTTTTGATATGAATGGTAGGAGAGAGACAGGTCTGTAGCTGTCCACGAGTGATGTGTTTAGCGTGGGTTTTTTAAGCAGTGGGGTTACTCGAGCCTGCTTGAATGTGGTAGGAAAAGTGCCTGTGTGGAGAGACGAGTTAATAATGTGTGTAAGTGCTGGTAAAAGAGTGGGAGAGATGGCTTGTAGAAGGTGTGAGGGGATGGGGTCTAGAGGGCAGGTGGTGGGATGAGTGGAGAGGAGAAGTTTTGATACTTCCACCTCCGGGAGAAGGGAGAAGGAAGAGAGAAGATTAGTGGATGAGGAGGGGATGAGTTCCTGTGTGGGTGGTGCAGAGAACTGGCTACTGATGGCAGATGTCTTGTCGGTGAAGAAATTGGCAAATTGATCAGCAGTTAAAGATGTGGTTGGTGGTGGTGGAGGGGGACAGAGGAGTGCGTTGAATGTCTTGAAGAGTGAGCGTGTGTTTGTAGAGCCGTTGATCTTTTTGTGGAAGTATGAGGACTTAGCTGCATGGATTCCACCAGAAAAGATGACAGCAGATCTTGGTACGAACCTAGGTCAGATGGGTCTTGTGATTTGCGCCATTTCCTTTCTGCTGCCCTGAGTTTGGTCCGGTCATCACGAAGCGCATCAGATATCCAGGGGTTGGAGGGAGTTGCTTGTGCTGGTCTGGATGACAGAGGACAGATACTGTCTAGGGAAGAAGATAAAGTGGAGCATAACGTGTGTGTTGCAGTATTTACATCCAAAGATGAGAATTGTGTTTGTGTGGGAAGGGAGGATGACACAACAGAGGAGAGATGAGAAGGGGAAAGAGAGCGCATGTTTCTTCTGAAGGAAACATGTGAAGTGGTTGGTGGTGCACAAATAAGTTGCAGATTGAAAGTGATGAAGAAATGGTCAGAATCTGATTGCAAAATAGTCAGGGAACCAAATATTCAGAATATTCAGGGAACCAAAGTTACATACATAACAGAGACATTTTAACTTATGGTCTTCATTGTTCATTTTGGTCTCTTTAATGAGTCAAGCTGTGTTCAGGTCTCAGAATTTTGGACCTCACTGTACTTTTAATGCAAACACTAAAATGATAAGTATTTTACATTCACATTCACAAAAATATAATAACTACAATGAACATGTATGAATGCATGTATTTCTTGGCATGAAAACCGCATCCTAAAAGAAAGGTTAATTTTTTCAGAGCACCTGCATTGCACAGATCTGCTGCCTCAGTTCTAAATAATTGGCTTCTCAGAATTCACCTATGACTGTCTCCACTTCAGCAACCACATTATTAAATTTACTGATGACACCACCATTGTTTGTTCCATCAGTAATGAATGAAGCATAAAACAGACTTGGATGTCAGCAAAACAAAGGAAATTATTTTTGGCCAACTCACTATTTTGCAATCAGATTACATTGAACAAACTTGTTATATGAATTCTTTCAACTGTAACTGTAACTGTAACTCTGATCAGATAAATAAAAATACAACATATTATTTTCTCCACTGGGACAAACAGAGTCAGCATTATGTCCTATGACACTTTCTGTTCTTTCTACAACTAAGGCCACATTACATTTTGTCATATTTTGCAAAGTCTTATGTACATCCGTGGCCAAATGGCAGTGACATAAATTTTGTCTCTCCAAAGTTTGCTTGCTTAGTTGCGGTCAATTCACATAGTTAATAGATTGTTGTGCAGGGTGATCAGATGAATCTAAATAATTGCCAAAAGCTTCATTGGCAAAAAAAAAAAAAAAAAAAAAAAAAAAAGTAGGAGAAAAAGAAAAGAACAAAAACCCAAATTTCACTGTTACTAGTCAGTTAAACTAGCTATCATTCAAGGGTGCATTTCCAAAAAACATCATTACCAACTATGGTCGCAAGTTCCGTCATTATCAGCATTCAACGAGTCAGTGTTTTCCAAAACCATAGTTCCAATGAATATTTGCAAACAACATTGCAAAGTTGTGTGGTTGGAACGACAACTCTCAAGCTGTGGTTAGAAGAATAGCTTCTTGTTTTTATGACATGAGGACTTAATAAATTCTAATCTTGAGCAAAATAAGCATGCTGACATTCAGTACAATTTAGTACGTAAAAACGAGCCTATTGAATTTGGAAATAAAGCAAAAAACTGAGAAATGAATTAGTCCTCAGATGCCATGTGTAATTTAAAGTAAAAAATCTAGCATTAATCTCAAAGCAATCTCAAACGGATTCATTAAAAGAATCCGTTATTACTCCGCCACCTGCATGAAATCATTAACCAACGTGGTTGAACAACCAGTATGTATCAATACGGTTCTGAATAGCTAGTTGATTTCTTGAATGATGCATCATACTTAGAATGCGGCGAGTTACGTCATTGTATGAGAACCGCACCCCTGATTGGATTATAAGACTGATTACTATAAAAGTAGGGCAGAAGTGCTTCCAATCAATGTGTTCTTGTGTTAGCAATGGTTGCTTTGCATCAAATTGGTCTCACACGCAAGGATGGCTGCAAAGAATATTGCACCTGAAAGAACCATTTACTTGATCATCAAGAATTTCAAGGAGAGAGATTCAACTGCAGTGAAAAAGGATTCAGGACGTCCCAGGGTGTCTAGCAATGGACACAAATTTCTCCTCCTAAAGAATCAGTTATGGAATAGTATTACAACCTGTGCAGATAATCTATTCAGAAGTTTACTTGTCGCTTACATAGTTTTGCACAGTTTGGCACCCCCTAGTGGAACTTTGGTTTTGTTAATGCTTCATTACTTAACGGTTGATGATACTTATTTGCATATATTTGTCATATTAAGTTTATTCGAAGCTTTGATTTAATGTCATTTTGGCGATAGCCTTTAGTTATTAGCCGAGCCTTTCTTTGAAACAGCACTGAATGTGATGATTCAACCTTTAATAAGATAACTTCTCTATATGAGTCAATATCTGTATTGCTATTTTCTTGGTCATCTGATTATCCTATTTAATTAAATTTATTAGATTGATTTCATTTAGGGCATTTTCATATATAAAAACATCAGAACGACATGAATATTCTTCGATTATAATATTGTCATTGGAGAATTGTTATGATTATTGTTTATTTGTGTGTTTTTTTGCAGTTTTACTCCTAATCAGTTATGTACTTGGCATCTTATCAATCTATCCTCCCTTCTATCTCTGCTTCCCCTTACATCCAGTCGGCAAATGGATTGCAGGATTTTTTTAGTCATGCATCCTTTTGTTTTTCAAGTTTGTCATCGCATTTAGCAAGTACACGATATAATCTTTTCAGCCTTCCCACATAGGCGGCACAAGCTTAACAGTTATCAGGCCATCATAGCGGAGCTCATGTTATCAAACGGAGGTTGCCATTTCTACACCTACCAACACCTGTTCTCAGCTAAATGCGCTGTTTGTGTCACCCATTGCAATCAGTGCCCTTATTGGTGCACACTCCGCCCTGATAATCGATCCTGACTAACAACTATACAACCATGCACCTTATTCACCTGCTTGACGATTTAGCTGCACATATCTTCACAGTTCAAAACATTTTTCGCAGAGTATTGCTATGTCCTTGGAGAATACGATGGGTCCAGCCACATCCACCAAATTCCTGGGCATTAACTTAGATTCCATACATTTCTAGGCCAAATTGATAAAAGGAAAACAAATTGATAGAAAATTTTGGGATGTCTATGAGGGTAGACGCAACAAGAATTATCCTAAGCACAAACTCCCATCCCTGCTCGAACACTTAAACTTCGCAATGCACCGCATATCCCACAGGGCCTTTTATCTTGCATCATCTTTTACTCCTGGCTTACAACAGCAGTATTCTAGTTCATTGTGATAGCGAAACCACTATTCAGTGTATTAATAAAGGCCCCGCTCTGATGCCACTCTTAAATGTGTCCCCTATGAAAAAACCCATACCCCCCCCCTCATTAACAGCATTTGTGAAGCATCTGTCTTTATGTATAGGTAACTATTCATTATCATTTAAAAACTAATCATTTATAATTGTGTAATTATGTAATTGGCATTGATACATTTTACCTGATGAATAAAGTGTTACATCTTGATTTATTTTGAATTCGTCTGAAATCATTGTCACCGGTAGATTTAAGTGGTTTTCGAGATTTCCGCAATTCTAGGGTTGGGATAGATCATACTGAAATCTTAATATACGGAGCATGAGCACGATATTAAGATTTTGGATTTCTGACTATTATGACTTAACATGTTATAGTATCGTGACTAAATCGAACGGCACTTTAATGAGAATAAGCATGAGGCGATTCCATAATTTGTGTTTTTTAGTAAACGCTATATTCCTCTGTTTTGATTCTGTTTTGATTGCCGTACCTATAGCTTTTAAGCGATCGAATGCCCGAATGAAAGGATAATTGAAATTAAGAGAAATTAAAGAATCAAAGATCTAAATTAATTCATATTTAATCGTGCGATCAGCTATTAATGTTACATCAGAAACATTACCAATTAGAGATCGTTTACAATTGGAGTCAGATTAAATGAACAGCTAAAGGAAAACAAACTAAATCCTAAAAATTTATGTGAATTTAACGTGGGCGCTGAAAAGACATACACGCATTGTACCTTCGCCCAGGCCGTCAGATTCCGCCATTGGGCTGATGGGTGGTCCTTACACTCAACAGCTTTAAAGGCCTCCAAATTGGGTCCATCAAAGGTTACCAAAGCGTTATCCATTTTTTCCATAAGCTAATCTACGGCACCCCCTGAGATAAATAATTCACGAACCTCCCTCCAGATCAAAGGTATCCAACGATCACAACCAGCCGCTCTTACGCCAGACAGCCAATAACACTAGAGATACTCACTAAATGTTTCGCCACTCTCCGATTAGGATACCATTCCATCAACACTGCTTATACTCTCGATGCTGTGTTTATTTTGGCCTTTTTTTTTGGCTTTCTCAGATGCTCAGAACTTGCAATTACATCCAATTTCAACCCTGAAATCCACCCTACCATTGCAGATTTATCAGTGCTTGACAGCGAAACCATCTCCTATATAATCAAACAAAGACAGACCAAGCTTAAAAAAGCCACTTCCTTTACATCTTCAACCTCCCATCACTTATCCAGCTGTACCACTAGATTCTACCTTCCTTTTAAATCTCTATCTTACCCTCTCTTTACAGATGACAACCTTCCTGTTACATGTTTTTGGTTCCAAAAACACCTCAAATCAATTCACGTTCGAACAGATGTGCCTGCAGAAAATTATTCCAGTCACTCATTCCACACAGGGGCAGCGACTGCAGCAGCCCAAAAATGCCTCCCAGCAACGGATCCAAACTCTCGGTCTATGGTATTCAGATGCTTTGAAAAGCTATATCCGGTGGAATCGGTTCCATACCAAAAAAACCCATCAAGCCCTCCTCACCAAACATGTCCATGTTTCACAAAAAGTTAAACCCATCCTCTTCAAACTCGAACTTACTCAGCACACTGAAGTCAAATAACAACCACAGGCTCCACTGATTGAACGCCGTGGGGGCTCCCAGTTTGCGGGCTGCCTCAATCGGGCACCTGTGAAGTGCCGGTCGAGCCCTCCTGTTTGGATGCAGTGAGAGCTTGCCCATTTTTTTTGCCACCATGTGCCCCCGTTCACATTGCAATGTGACACTGCTTGAGTTGGTGTTTTGTGGGATTGGGTCTGGCTCTCCCGCTCGACTACTGGGTTTACCATCCGATGGCGTGAGCCCTAGCACTGTCGGATAAAACGTGAGTCCTCACGCTTGGGTGGTGAGAATCTCGAAGAGAGCATATATCTTCGTTCACCCACCAGCAGGGCCGACCCATCCGATCCTGCGAGCAGCAAGCTCCCGTCGGACACTGTGTGAGCCCTCTCAGTTGGCCGGTTAAAAGATTTGTGCACTCCTGTTCGACCACCAGTGGGGCCGACCCGTTCAAGGCCGTGAGCGGCTAGTTCCCATCAGATGCTGCATGCGGCCTCCTGGTCAGGTGTTCAAAAGAAAAACATTGTAAACCATGTTTAACAATTAGTGGGGCTCTCCTGTCTGATGCTGAGCTACAGGCCCCTTTTGACCGCTGACAGGGCTTACCCGTCCGACCGACACTGTAAGCATTGAACTCCTGTCGGCCTCCCAGTAGGGCAATTTGAATCACGTGCATCTCATTTGTCAGCCATTCGGTGTCCCTTCCCTCGAACAGCACGCCAAATACACATAACCTTTACTCTATCTGAGTATAGGTAAATGTGAACTTGTGAGTGGCAGCAGGAGGGTGTGAGTGCATATCATACAGGCTCCCACAAGGGTCCATACTGAGTCCAATCCTATTTTCCCTGTATATGTTACCTTTGGGGTCTACTTTTAGAAAACATGATATCGCATACCACTGTATGTTCCATTACACCCAGTTGATACGTTTTTTTCCAGCACAAGTGTCTCAAGGATGTAAAATGCTGGATGGCTAAGAATTTTCTCCACTCAAATGAGAGCAAAACAGATGTTGTTGGTTTTGGCCCTCTTAGCCCTTTTCTACTTGGAGCTCCTCTTTAGAAATATTCACCCATACACAAATCTGGGTGTATTTGTTGATTCCGAGTTGAAGTTTGCAAAAACGTTTGTAAAACCAGTTTATAGTACCTATAATATAATACCCTTAATAACCTATAATAGTTAAGATAAAACCTATGCTCTCATCTATAGATCTGTAGACCATGCTTCATCTAGACTATTGTAATGTTGTGTATTAGGACTCTCAGCTATTGGTGAATCAATTGCAGTTGGCTCAAAATGCCGCTGCTAGACTATTGTATGAGAAAGTGGGGCAGAATCACTCCGATTTTAACATCCCTTCAATGGTTACTTGTCAGATATCGGATCAACGTGGAAAATCAATTGGCTGGAGAAGAAAACGCTATCATGAGTCTTGTGTCGTGCCAAAAGTGAAGCATCCTGAGACCATCCATGTGTGGGGTTGCTTTTCATCCAGTGCCTCTCTCACAATTCGGCCCAAAAACACTGCCAGGAATGTATAATGGTATCAAAACATCCTCGCAACAATCCAGGAGCAATTTGGTGAAGACGTGCATTTTCCAGCATGATGTAACACCATGTCACAAGGCAAGAGTGATAATGAATTGGCTTGGAGATCACTGCATAGAAATCTGTGGCCAGGCAAATCCCTGGGTTTCAATAATAGAAAACCTGTGGTCACTTCCCAAAAGGTGAGAAGACAAGCAGAAGTCCAAAAATTGTGAGCGCAACCCTAAGGACTAATAAGGCAAGAAAGGATTGCCATCAGTCAGGATTTGGCTCAGAAGCTGATATCCTACATGCCAGAATGTATAAGGATATGAAGAAGGCTCATCACTGTGAATACTAACTCTATACATACATTGAATGTTTTTGCCAATAAAAGCCTTTAAAACTTATGAAATGCTTATTCTTTTCCAGAAAACTGTATACCATAGAAACAATAGTAACATGACAATTCAATAAGGCAACAACACTATATATGATTAATGTTTATTTAAACATGACACAGGAATGTTTGGAAAGCATTTGGGCATGTCAAAATGACTTTTAGTTTAAAAAAAGAAAAAGAAAAGGAGAAACAACATTGTGTTGCATTGTAGGAGACATAAATAGAAAGCGTATACTTCTTTCAGGCGCTGGGGGCATATTGCATGGCAAGTCTGTCGAATTCATTCTCCTGTGGAAACAATTGAGTTCACATTAAACTTAATTTTCCTCCCCCCACAGTTATTAAGTAATGCTCTCACAATAGGTTCTCAAAAGAGAAAACAGAACAAGGTGTCATGTAGCACAATAAATAACCTTACCTTAGCAAGATAATCCTTAATAAAAGGATGTGACTTGTGTGCATCTTTCAGTTGAGACAAATATCGATTTGTTACCTGTGCAGAAACAGACAGATGAAGATCACATAATATAATTTTTTAATGTTAACATGTTATTTAGGTATGCACTGAATGTTCAGCAACCCAAATTATTTGGCTAAAAATAGCAAAAAAAAGCACTTTTCGTGTTAAACCGAATAAGTGAAAAGAACGAACACACTTTACCAAATGGTGATGTTTTTGGTGACGTGATCAAATAGCAACCAGTGTATAGCGAAAGGCTTTATAAATGCAGCAAACATGTGGAAGTAGTGTGGAAACAAAAAGCAAAGTGTCTGAAAAAGACGCAAAAATGGCCATTTGCAGAGACCACTCTGCTGAACTGTATAGAGCAGTGGTTCCCAAACTGGGGTACATCAGGTGACACATGGGGGAACGCAAACAAAATGCTGAGTGTTGCAGTTCATTTAATTCTACTCCCCTTTAAAATAACATTAAAACCAAGCATGTACTTCCAAAAAGATGGAAAAATTTGGTTTTTGGTATTCGGCCTACAACCAAGCTTTTCATTATATTCGCCAATAATTTTCCATTTGGTGCATGGAGTTTACCTCAGGAGGTTTGCCCAAATGCTGTGTCAAGACAATGAGGTTGATGAGTGTCTCCGGGTGGCTGCTGTCCTATAGAAGATTAAAGGACAGAATGACATTTCACACAGTTAAACCTGGACCACTGACTGATTATTCAGCCAGATCAGCCTCAAAAATAATACATTTACAAAACAAAATTCATGAATGCACAGCACAAATAACATTTATACTATCTGATTTGAAAATTCAGAACAATTCATAAATGCACAAGTAATTTCCACAAATGCAACTTACCTAAATATATTTCAAATGTTTACACAAATATGTATATATCAAGTTTTTGAATTCATTTCCATCACACATTTATGAATGAGGTTACATATATTTATTAGGGCTGTGCAATTAATTGCAAAACAATAGCGATTTGAGCACATGCAACTTCTAAATTGCACAAGTCTGCAATTTTATGTGTTCATTTATTTATATTTTAATTCAGAATACCGCAACGTTACTGTGCGCATGTTTAAGATGTTAACCAATCAGAGCTCGCTCAGCACACCGCACAAATGAGAACAAAGCAAAGCGGGAGAACAGAATAGGCAAACGGGAGGAAAGAAGAAAAAATATGGATGCAGTTCAGAATAAAAATGATTTGGTACCAAAGAGAAATTCAACATCAGTCGTTTGAGAGAGTTTTGGATTCAAACACTGGACAAAAAATACCAGCTGCCAACTCGCACTTATTTCACACAAGTTGCTATTCCTGAAATATATGAGAAATGTAAGGCGGGCGTTGAATGCGAGTTTAAGCAGGTGAAATAACCTTAATTTATTTTATGTTGTCTGTTTTAAAGACAGTTAATTACAGTTTTGCTTATGAAGCTGTTAATACAGTTACTTCATTGTGAAATATTTTGTTATGCACTTCTCGTGCACTGAATACATTCAGAATGTAGCATGTTTGAAAAAGCAAAAACAATTATCAAAATAAATCGCAATTGCAAAATTGATTTAAAATAAATAAATAAATAAATAAATCGCAATGTGATTATTTTGTCCATATTGCACAGCCCTAATATTTATGGATCTTTGAATCTGCATTTACAAATTATCACACGATTGTGGACTGCTTTGAGTTTGTGTGGGGTATATTTGAGAGCAAGTTAAGATTCATAAATTTCTCTTTTTGGATGATGTTCTGTTTAGCCAATAGCAGTGAGCTTTTAATCAACAAGTCAAAACGTTCCTTACTGAAGAGACTCAAGAAGCTCAACCCTGCACTTGTAGTGTGCATTGTTCCATTATCGGGTCCTTTATGTAAAGACATTTTAACGGGTACTTTTTTTTTTTTAAACCCCCGATTTCAACAAAATCACATTATGATTTATATCGTTTGCACAAAATACAGCTAGCCGGTTAGCCTGCTGTCTTATACACAAGTTACACATTCCCTGTTTATTCAGATCAATCTGTAATGTTATTAAATAAGTGTAAAATATCCAGGTATTTAATTTAATAACAATTATGTAATGTGTTCTGTTCTTGTTGTTTTTAGTAGTAATAGTATCAGGTTTGCAGTAACTTTTGATCAGACATTAAAAACAGCTACCACCACCTGATTTCAAACACACACAGTGAAGAGATTTTAGCATGGAAGATGAAAACCATACTCAAAAAGTAAAACAGTTTTTTTTTTTTTTTTTTTTATCTGATGGCATTTTCTTAAGATTAAAAGATGTTTTAGTTAATGAAGTGTGCAAGTTGTCAGTCCATACCAGCTTTCTAATATTATGGTGTTTGTTTATGACCCATTCATCTGCAATCAATGAAAGAACGATTTCAATGATAAATTATTGAGTAATTTTAAATAGTTTGTAGTCAGTGGTTTCAAAAGCTACCACCGCGACCAGCTAGGGATGCCACGGATTACCTGCTATTATGTTTTAAAAGTGCTGGTGCATATATACGTTTAACATCAGATGAATGTGCAAATGAACAAATGAATGTGCTGGTAGACTGCAGAACGACAAGTGGGTAGAACAGATCGTAATGGTGAGGACGACTTGCATCGGCAATCTATTGCCTTTCCTGCAGTTCCCGGATGTGCAGTTTTGAATTTGTCAAATTTGAGCCACTGAATTTGTGGAAGCGAATATGTAAAGCGAAATAAAATGGACCGAAAATTGCCCGTCGAATATTTTAGGTTGTATTTTTAAACAGACTGAATCTGTTGGAAGTGAAATCTGAAAAGGTGAATATGAATCTTCACATTTTTAATAATGAAAATGTGTGTGAGATGTTTTGAATTAAAATATTCACAGCTTAAGTATACAACCATGTTGAATTTCAGCCTATAAAAAAAATGCAAGCCCTAAAAATTAATGCAATAAAATGCAAGCATGGTTAATGCAATGCCAGGGCTCCAGAATAACTTTTCCACTGGTTGCACTGGTGCTTCCAATTTTCTCAGTTGGTCGCACCAGCACATGATTTGGACGCACTTTCTTTTTTTTTTCTGCTACAACAATTTTAATCAAAGCATGCTTGATGAATAGTCGTCTTAATCTTAAATATATTAAATCACAGTGGCAGATGGCCGATATAAATTTAGTATACATGTATCATTTAGATTTATTTTAATTATTATTTAATAAATTAAAAATATGAACATTATGAAAATGAATCAAAATATTTTATATACTGTATGTATATGTATGTATATATATATTGATCGTGTTTCCAGTGAAGCTGAACTGAAGTCCGAATTCATTTCTCACGGACCGACTGTCACGCACAGAATACACGAGTTCACGCGGGCTACAAACACTTCAGCAAATCTCACTGTTGTATTTGAATAAATCTGCAAGGTCTATAAAGTTAAATGTTAATTAGACATTCAGATATTTGCTGAATGCTGAAGGTAAATGAGAAAATATTAGCCTTTCTGTAACTAATAATATAACGCTGTACTTTCTCACATACAGTTTACTTGCTTTCTTTGTTGTGGTTGGTCAGACAAAATAAACCAAACATTTTCAGTCCATTAACATTTGAGTCTATTTAACCTAGTCAGTTTCTGAGTCGCTGACAGACTAACTGCGCGTGACCACTGGTGCAGAGCGCAAGCATTTTCAACGCACCAGTGGTTACGCAACGAAAGCAATGAGGCTGCATTTGAATTTTCGCGACAGAGACGTGCTTATATACATTACCTTAACAATACTATTTGACATTACCAAACATTCTCTCGCGGCCTATTGAGGAGCCCTAGTCTAATCCATTGCTGTTGAAGTAACTTAGTGCCTTTCTACCTGTGCGCTCATCATCAATAGTGTCTTTATTCAGGCTCATCCTTTCCACCAGCGTTCTTGAACTCCAAACTTTGTTTTTTTTTATTTTATTATTATTCAGCTATTAACCTTTCATTTTCATGCTTAATTCCTAAATTTCTTGAATTCCTATTTGGCGCGTTTCATCATCATTGAGCAATGCGAGTGCATGTTCGCTCTCTAGCGGTTAATAAATAGAACGGCATGTGTCTTGCGGAAGAACATTGTAGCCGGAACTACTTCTCCCGGTTTGTCTATGACAAGTCACGCAGGTACTGTGATACTCCGAATCAGAGCAGAACAGTCCGAATATAAACACTTATCCTGAATAACTATGGTACGCCTATAATAAGACAAAAACACGGTTTGGAAAATGGATTCATGATGTACTCGTTCATTATATAAATTTTGTTCATTTTGAAAACAAAACGGTTACGGACGGCAGCCGCTGCTGATATGATCATGCACTCGCACAAATGCAAACCACATAAAATTTTAACTCGCTCATTCTCAAAAAAAAAGGTCGCATATGCGACCATTTTAGTCGCAGTCTAGAACCCTGAATGCATTTTTTTTTTTTTAATTAGTGCAATTCAACAAGCTTTTTATTTCAAAAACATTTGGGCATTAATAAACTTCCATAGATAATGACACCAACTTTGCAACATTGACTATCCCTCATTAGAGTTTTAGTAGACTGCTTAAAAACTACTAACACTTTATTTTGATGAACAACATTTGAAACAGACATCCGACCTTCTATACGTAACTTCGCAACCATGTCAAATTATTCTACTAACCCTATCCTAACAGTCTACTGATATTCTGAGTTATAATATTCAGTTGAAATATAGTTGCAAAACTATCACTTATAAATTTGACACTTATCAAATGTAATTTCACTCTGCAGACCCTCAGGACCAAAGTTAAACTTTTGTTTGCAGTGGCAGGGTCTTACTTTGTCCAGAGCATCCTGTAGTACTGACTCAGCCTCATCCCATTTATTCTGAGCCATGTGACTGGCGGCCTGACCGTTCAGCAGCAGCAGTGTGGGCGAGTACTTGTCTGACATTTCCTGGAAGATGTAGAAAGCATCCTGCAATTTCTCTCCTCCCTGTTGGTAGAATATTGAGAAAGACCTTAAATTACCAGCCGATAAGGGCGTACCATAATTCAGCAAAACCAGTGAACACTGAATAGGCCACGGGATTGCAGAGAGGTTTCAAAGAAAACTAAATCATCTCAAATGTTTTAGCTCACTACAACAATGCATATGTCTAAGTGCAAAAATGTAGAATAAATGGATGTATTTGGGTAGCATACATTTATTTATTTGTTAATGATTAAGGCTGCTGAGCCTCAGCACTCAAAACAGTATTTTTTATTTTAAATGATTAAATTACATAAACAGTGAATTTCTGTTAATGCCTTGGCCTGACATAAACCCAATCAGATTTTCGGGTTCAAGCTACATCGCCACCACCACGCGATATCCAATACAGATTTTGACCACAGAGATCACAAGTGTGACTACTTTTTAATGACTATTTAGCCTTCTAATAATGTCCCCCATATTTCTGTTTATATAACACGTGGGAAAAATATCTATTTGGCGATTGATTAACATAATCCAGCAGCTTGAAAAGAATATTTCAGATAATGAAGACAAAAACTTTTTTTCTTTAGGATGACATGCACCAATTGATCCGTCACCGGAACACAAGGAATGGCCATTAAGAAAGTAAATCTTTTTCAAATCAGTCAATCATTTCACATTGACTTGAATACTCACAATGGCAAGGTTGACCCAGGCTGTAGAAAGCTGAGTCAAAGTGGTGTCTTCATCTTGGTCTTGCATCTTCTTTAGCTCCTTTCTGTGAACACAACCGATTCATGAAAATAACATATTTAAAAAAGTATTGACTAAAGGCAAGTTTAATTTCTCATTAGTAGTTAAAAGTCAGAAGTTAAGTTACATAATATATTGTCAAGTAATATCCAGCAGTTTAAAAGTTATATTTAATAAAACATGCAGATAGCATTTATGCAAGCACACATAAACCTAAAAATTCAGTCATTCATAAACTAAAAAATACCTTGCCATATCGACTCTGTCCAACTTGAGAAGTATCTGGACAGTCATGGCCATGCTATAAAGAGAAATACAAAATGACAGTTATCAACGTATACGCTTGTAATCAAACTCAAACCATGAATGAAAACTCCACACTCACCACTCCAGACTCTCTCCCTGGTGCAGGGAACGTAACGCAGCATCCGTGTTCATCTCATGCAGATAGATAGAAGCTGCCATCAGCAGGAAGGTGGTGTTGGAAACATCAACACTCTTGGCCATCTTTTTGTCCAGTTCTGCCACTATTGCATCTCTAAGAAAAGCATTGCGCCACCAGATGTGTGGTTTAATTCAGTTTGAACGTAATCATTTAACCCTTGTGTTATGTTACGGGTCAATTTGACCCGTTTAGATTTTCAAGTTGTTGGAAATACTGGTTAACCTATTTTTTTTTCTTGATATTTTGTGACTTTTTCTCATTTATCATCATGAACATGCATGCAAAGTTTCAACATGCTGGTGTTTTTTGACATATACAAACAAAATTACTGTTACGTTCGTAATTCAATTTGACCCGCAAATTTTAACGCTCTAAATCAACTGTTCTGACCCAAAATAATAACATTTCTTGGTTATATTTTGTTATTTTATTTTTTTACTACCTTATGAAGCTAGGTTTTAATGAGGTTTTCCACACTTATTTCAATACAGAAAAATGTTTTAACCAGCACCATGTGTGTGAAGTTCATATCCAGAAAGCACACACTTGCTCATCATGTCAGAAGAAACCTGACTTTATGAAATGAGTTTACAAAACAGCCAACTTAGGAAAAGTAAATATTTTCATTATACAGCTACATTTAATTGTTCAGTTATGATGTTCTAAGAAAAAAAAAAAAAAGTTAAAAAAAAAATTATTTATTGTATCTAAAAATATACTGTTTATTTTCAAATTGTCAAAACCGTTTTAAAAAATGGTTAAAAAACATTTTCATAAAATCATATCTTCAGATATGTATTTTTTGGAATATTTGACAAATGTTGATATTACAAGTTTACAGTTTGTACCTGAATCTTTGTTGTTTTTCATAGTGTGATTTTTGAGGAATTGTATTGAATCCAATTAGGGTCAAATTGACCCGCTCCATAACGAGTGCACACAGAAATCCAACAGCGCTTAAGGGTTAAATGAAAGACCAAATGGCTAACCTACATGTATCAAGGGTCAAAAGAAATATGACAGTTTGACTGTACAAACCTCTTGTCTTCATTGGACAGGTACTCCGCAAACATCCTTACAGCCTGCAGCTCCTCAGAGGAGCTGGGCTTTATTTCATCCAGAACCACACCATACTTTCTCTGAGAAGACGAGAGAAATGATCACTGTTCACTGAAACTCAAAAGCATACACAAAAAGACGTTGCTTGACAGTTACATAAACATGCTCGTGTTTCATTAGTTTTATCCTGAACAACGTCAAACCAACAACAAACCGATGCTACACAGAACTTACCTGAGCAATATAAGCTCTGTACAGAAAAATGTTCTTCTCTGCATCCTTTTCTGGCCCTGATGTCTGAAAGAAATATAGGAAACTTACAAGTGGTTGTTTATCGTTTACGGTTAAAGTATTTAGACACTAAACATAGAGAAGGCATATGAATTAGCAGCAGGCTAACAGAACTTTATAAGCATCCATAAGCGTTTCAGTCGGAATGTTTTCGTGTCATAGAGATATTTTCAGGACGCTCACCTTTACTTTTTGGGCTTCGTTAATGCAGTGTTGATAACTGCCGATGTAAAAGGCGTTTTTCACATCGAACAGCTCATCCACTTCATTCTGCTGCGACGCCATGTTTGTGAGAACGAAACGTCAACTTTGCCGACGTCACTCTGGCCACGTAGCAGCTTGATTCGTGTCGCTGATGATTTCAAACCGGCTTGTGTACGGTGTCCTCTAGCGGCATCGGAGGGAATAGGCGACCTATGGCAAGCCGTTTTAGCTTTAAATACTCCTTCCCGTACTAGTCATAAATCAGTTTTGACTAGTCATAATTCCATTTCCAGATATCTCTCCTGCAATTTTGACTCGTTGTAATTGCAATTGAGATATCTACAATGTCATTGGGACTAGTCGTAATATACATCACAGGTATCTACAATGCTTTTATGATTAGTCAAATTCTTCCATTGACTTCAATTGGAAAATATTTTCAGATATCTACAAATGAGTTTTGATTGTAATTAAAGATATCTCCAATTTTATTATGACTATACAAAACTTAGAGATATCTCAAATTATAATTTGCACTAGTGGCAATTAAATTAGAGATATCTTCAATTGAATTGCCACTAGTGCAAATCATAATTAGAGATATCTCTAACTGGGTTTTGTCTAGTCATAATCAAATTGGAGATATCTTTAATTCGTCGTTTTTTAAGATATCCCAAAATAAATATGTAGATATCTTTAAATAATTTATTACTAGTCAAATTACATTTGTAGATATCTTGAACTGGATTTTTGACTAGGCAACACTTAATTAGAGATATCTTGAATTGGAATTCGTCCTAGTCAAAACTCATTTAAAGATATCTTCAACTTAATTGTAGATATCTCAGTCTGTTTTTTGACTAGGAGGATCTTTCTTTGGAGATATCTGCATTCAGCTTTGTGACTAGGAAGAATTTCAGAGTAGATTTCTTGAATGAACATTCTGACTAGTCGAAATTATTTTATAGATATCTTAATTGTGTTCTCAAACCACCCCTTTGCTAAGCCCCGCCTTTTCTAAAAATCTGGTTTTCAGGTAATGAAATGACTGTAAAAGTAACTGTGTATGTTATTAACACTGGAATAGTAACTGCATTATTTGCAAATCGCGGGCTTGTTTTGCTTTGTCAACCGCTTTCTAAGGTAATATAGTTGTGGAGAGAGCGCCTCTGGGTGGTGCGGAGGAAATGTAGTTTCACGTCATGCACGACGGATTCGACTTGGAGCAATTACAATTCAGATATCTTAAAATATAATTGTGACTAGTCGAAACCGAATCACAGATATCTCCAATTACCTTTGCGGATAAATGACGCGTCTTTTAAAGATATCTATGACATCATTGCAGCTATTTTAAATGGAGTTTTGACTAGTCAAATATATATTACAGATATCTCAAATCAGATTTCTTACTAGTGCAATTATAATTGCAGATATCTCTAATTGTCATTCTGACTAGTCGAATTATAATTATCACTCGTCAAAATACAATTGTTACTATCTTTAAATATATTTATAGATAGTCAGAACAAAGTTTAAAAGCTAAAATGGCTTGCCATAGTCCAAGTGGTCCAATATAGTCTATTCCTGCAATACCTGAGGCTGCAGAGGTCGCACTTCTAGGACTAGTTTTTTTTCCCCCAAATTCTGCTCCAACAGAGGAGACCTGATTCAAACTTCAACCAAACAAATACTTGACCCACGGAAACTATTCATTTCTCGTTATATTTCCAGCTTTTCACTGCAAATGGCGTCCAGCTCCTGGACGTAATGGGTGGAGCTTGGCCTATGTTTAGAGATCGGGATATGGTTGTGTCGGTTAGGGTGTGGCTGGACCTTCAAAGGTCTTCCACTCATGTCCAGAGAGTTTCAGCAAAGGGCTTGCTTGCTTGCTTGCTTGTTCGAGCAATAGGTTCTGGCTGTAGACATGCACAGATGGACTCTCAGACATGCATTATTGTTGAAACTTGTAGACATCACGCATGCTCGCCACAGCATGTGCACCTGAAGATAGGTATCAGATGAATGGCTCACACGTGATTGTTTGATCTGTATGATAATGCAGGAATGCTGTGAGTGTAAGATTTGCGTTGTTGCTCTTCATTTACTCAATGGCTCTTATGATACTAGTGTTCGTTCATGCTAGCCCTTCGTTGCTAACTTCTTAAATAAACTTCAGAGACTGATGAACAACTTGTACTTCATGTCGTTTGGGCGATGTAACTGGCTCGGTGTTTATAGGCTCCTAAAAAAAGTGGCGGGAAAGTTTTGGGTAACGTTACTCTATGGTTCTCAACGCGCCGACCACATTTAAAAAAATAAAATTCCAGTTTTACAGTTTTTTTTTTTTTTTTTTTTTTTTTTTAATTAAATTAAAATAGATTTAAGTAATCTAAGTTTGAATTATAATGTTTGTTGTCCCATAAAATCATTTTGGTGATAAACAGACCTATTATTTTCAGACATGCGCAGACCTACTATATACTATCTATCTATTATTTGACCTTATCTATCTATCTATCTATCTATCTATCTATCTATCTATCTATCTATCTATCTATCTATCTATCTATCTATCTATCTATCAAAACTTCTAAAGTAAAACTTAAACAATTTCAAACTTTAAGCTTTTAAAACTTCAGACTTTCTAACTAGGCGTTTTCAAGCCAACTTAAAGTTTGTTTCAACTAACTTTTCTATCTAGTTGAGCATTATTATCTGATTACTATGATGCTAATGCCATTAAGTTAGTTTTTATTTGGCGGAATACATTGTTCTCATTTTCTGTGACATACTGTATATCCCGGGATTGTGTAACATCTACAGTCGTGGCCACAAGTTTTGAGAATTCCATAAATATTAGTTTTCACAAAGTTTGCTGCTAAACTGCTTTAGATCTTTGTTTCAGTTGTTTCTGTGATGTACTGAAATATAATTACAAGCACTTCATACGTTTCAAAGGCTTTTATCGACAATTACATGACATTTATGCAAAGAGTCAGTATTTGCAGTGTTGGCCGTTCTTTTTCAGGACCTCTGCAGTTCGACTGGGCATGCTCTCAATCAACTTATGGGCCAAATCCTGACTGATTCTTTCATAACCCATTCTTTCATAATCACTTCTTGGAGTTTGTCAGAATTAGTGGGTTTTTGTTTGTCCACCCGCCTCTTGAGGATTGACCACAACTTCTCAATGGGATGAAGATCTGGGGAGTTTCCAGGCCATGGACCCAAAATTTCAACGTTCTGGTCCCCGAGCCACTTAGTTCTCACTTTTGCCTTATGGCACGGTGCTCCATCGTGCTGGAAAATGCATTGTTCTTCACCAAACTGTTGTTGGATTGTTGGAAGATGTTTTGGTACCATTCTTTATTCATGGCTGTGTTTCTGGGCAGAATTGTGAGTGAGCCCACTCCCTTGGATGAGAAGCAACCCCACACATGAATGGTCTCAGGATGCTTTACTGTTGGCATGACACAGGACTGATGGTAGCGCTCACCTTTTCTTCTCCTGACAAGCCTTTTTCCAGATGCCCAAAACAATCGGACAGGGGCTTCATCGGAGAATATGACTTTGCACCAGTCCTCAGCAGTCCATTCACGATAGATCAATCTGTCTCTGATGTTTTTTTTGGAGAGAAGTGGCTTCTTTGCTGCCCTTCTTGACACCAGGCCATCTTCCAAAAGTCTTGGCCTCACTGTGCGTGCAGATGCGCTCACACCTGCCTGCTGCCATTCCTGAGCAAGCTCTGCACTGGTAGCACTCCGATCCCGCAGCTGAATCCTCTTTAGGAGATGATCCTGGCACTTGCTGGACTTTCTTGGACGCCCTGAAGCCTTCTTTACAAGAATTGAACCTCTTTCCTTGAAGTTGCTGATGATCCTATAAATTGTTGATTTAGGTGCAATCTTAGTAGCCACAATATCCTTGCCTGTCAAGCCATTTTTATGCAACGCAATGATGGCTGCACGCATTTCTCTGCAGGTCACCATGGTTAATAATGGAAGAACAATGATTTCAAGCATCAGCCTCCTTTTAACATGTCAAGTCTGCCATTCTAACCCAATCAGCCTGACATGATGATCTCCAGCCTTGTGCTCGTCAACATTCTCACCTGAGTTAACAAGACGATTACTGAAATGATCTCAGCAGGTCCTTTAATGACAGCAATGAAATGCAGTGGAAAGGTTTTTTTTGGGATTAAGTTCATGTTCATGGCAAAGAAGGACTATGCAATTCATCTGATCACTCTTCATTACATTCTGGAGTATATGCAAATTGCTATTATAAAAACTTAAGCAGCAGCTTTTCCAATTTCCGATATTTATGTAATTCTCAACTTTTGACCACGACTGTAATAATAATATCCGCCAATAACATAACATTAAATCTGATTGGTTTTCATCAGTGACGTCATATGTAAATGATATGCGGACCGTGAGACCTGCACTTGGACCATAGTGCGGCCCACTAGGAAAAAGGTTGAGAAACACTGGAAAAACTTTTTATGTGTTTTGGTCATTCATTTACTTGACAAGGGCATTTTGGGGGCCTAAATATGCAAATTTTTGAAAACGGGTTTCAAAGGGCACATTTTCTGAAAACATTATCTCCATATAAACAATACAAATGTGAATCTGTGAAAACGGTAAAGGCATTTTTCGTGTTCAGTCTATAAGAATGTGTGTTTGGCACGAGTGCTCTGTAAAGGAATGTGAATGTGCGCTTGCCAAGTGTATAGTCTTCCTTTACAAAGTGACATCGTCAACTAGTGACCTGGCATGCATAATCTTTTTGTTAACGTTATCATCAGTACATGGAAATAAAATTCCTGTTTTTTGTTGTGTAAACGTACCCTGAAATTATACTTGAGCAGACATACAAATAGGCTACATCGATAAGTTTTAAGTTTTTTCAATAATGATTTTTCTTTATTTATTAGCCTTCCATTGGGTGTCATTTGTAGTTTAAATGATTTTTGAAAGTAACATAAAAGTGATTTTTAATTACTTAATTTACTGACGCTGTTACCAAAAATTACAATAAAATGTGCAACATGCCCTGACCGTGACCTTATGAACAGTGATAAAAATGATAACAGATCAACTGCTTGTTCACTCATGTCTGAATGTTCCACAGATTTTATTTTGCAGGGCAGTGTTCACAAACAAAAATCCTAACATTTTAAACAATGGTGGTATTTCAAACCAACATACAAAAAAGAAAATAATTATTTGTGTAATTGGGCTTTTGTCTCAAAACCATAGTTAGTAGTTCGTGAGATATAGCCCTAGTGACCATAACCCCAGGCTCCCTATATCTTTATTAGACTCATTTTTGTCTAAATAATTCAAATAGATTGTTTCTAAAAATCTTCAGTAGTAGGCCTATATGATTATATTATATGTTTGAATTTCCCTTGACCTTATTCTTACTCAAACTGATACAATGCTCTTTTACTTGTTAAAAGGCTCAATTGATGCAATGATACTTAGTTATATGTTGTCACCATAACAATAGGTAACACAAGAATGTACATGATTGATCAATTCAAAGAAATCAAATCATAAAACATACACTCGATACCATTATTCTACGCTAGGACAATGAAGAAAGCAACGTTTCAAATTTTGAGGTCAGGGTGTAATTCAGCAAAGCACAAGGAACTGCTCTCACAAAGCTAGCACCCATTCCATTATAAAAACCTCTGACTCCATGTTTCTCATAGATACCAACAAGTCCTTGAAGAGCATCTGCTGGCTTCTGTGAGGTCGAACAGAAAGCTGGGATGGTGAGGGGAAAAACAGCACAGTGATCAGATTACAAACATTTTTAATAAACACTGAAGAAATTCACAAGACAAATTCTGATACGTTCACACATATCCTACACATGTTTAAGAATGTTTTGCTAATGTTCCCTGTAAGTTATAAAAAGATTTCTTAATGCTATCTGAACATTCAAAACATCTGTTTTGTTTGCATTTTTTCTTAGTTATGAATATTAAGGAAACATTCCTTTTTTATCATTCCACAAACATTATGGGAACATTGCTTTTGAATGTTCTTTGAACTTTTTAAAAATGTTAGATGAACGTCCAACTGAATTTCAGAAAAAGGTTCCATGAGAAACGTATATAAATGTTTTTTTTTTGTTTTGTTCTCTTTTGTGCTAATGTTTTGAGAACATTAGAACAGTAAAGAACAGATAACTTTGAACGAACATTCAATTAACGTTACTTTGAAAGAGACCTTGCCAGAACATTGAGAACAGCTGGGAATCTGTTTCTGTGCGAACACAGACAGAGGATGAGCATGATTAAAATTGACCAAATGTTGAATAAAGAAAACATTCAGTTTAACATTCACCTTGAGCTTGCTGTTGTGTTCGAATGACAGCAAGTGGGTAGCTGGTGGCCTGCCCTGATGCAAATGCTGCAAAACTGAAGAGGAAGAGCTTGGAGTCACTGATGTGCTCTGGATCCTGTCTGGCCCAGCTTACAATTGACTGCCAGAAGAAAAAGGCTACATGTTAATGACTGATGCCTTTTAACTTGGTGAGAAGAACATTAAACTTGGAGCTTGCTGAGCCACATTGCCTGAAAGTAAAAGTAGTTTTGTAGTTTGCCTCTTTTTGATTTAATACTTCGATACCTCCTCCAGTGCCCCAAATACCTGATGCACTGCACATTCCACTCCAGCGTAAGGTATCATGCAGAGTATGCTGGGTTTGAACCCTCTGTAGAAAGCTGCCACAGACTCGTTTTGGTAAATCAACTTGGCACATCCCAGTACTCCATTGTAGGTGCCAGCAGGCTGGAGATTTAGTCTAACTTTCAGCACCTGCCGTTAGAAGAAGAAAAAAACGTGGCAATCAACTTGCAATACGTGTAAGTCAAGAAAGATAATTGGTGTTGTGTTAATAAACTGCAATTGTGAATTCGAACTACAACTTGGTTGGTATAGTTGATGAAAAATGGCTAATTTGGAAGGTGTACAGTATGTATTCTCATAATTGCGACTTCATATTTTACTGTTGTGACTATTTCTCATAGTTACACATTTTTTCACAACTACATACATCACAGTGTCACAGTAAGAAATTCCAACCTGTTGTGTCACTGTGATACCTCTAATGGGTAGAACACAGCATGTGCCACAGCCCCTGACACACAGCCCAGTCCAAACCTCTGATGGATTGTCAGACTGTCCCTCTCACCAAGCATGGACAACCTCATCTGTCAGGAGAGTGACATAAAGAATGCTGGAACATCTGTGCACGTGTGAGTGAATGTTTCTGCAAGTTTGTGTGCTCACCTGGGCGTAGATGAAGCACTGAAGCGTTGACTGTGGTGTTCCTTTGAGAACATTCACAGCATTTCCTTGCCACAAGGATCTAAAACCTCCGGTCTGCAGCTCCCGGAGTCCCAGAGACACAGCTCTGGATCCGAAAACCTATCCAGTACACTGCAGTGTGTTAGGCTACTATTGTTTTACAAATAAAATATGTATTTTTATACTCCAAATTGATCAGAAATACTAATATTCAGTATAATGTGCTGCATTATCGATTTGACTGCACTGACACTTTTGGATGATAACCAAATTTTGAACTGAATTGAGCTGGATTATGACACTACTGTCTTCTGTAGAGCTGCTTAAAAATTAAACATAACATCCAGTTTTGGTTTGGTTTTCCTGGATTTTAGGGGGAGTTTGCACGATGCTGTTTAAAATGTAAAAATATGGCACGCAAACTTTTTTTAATCATCTCTGTGTAAACTACAAAAAGGCGAATTTGTGAAAATGGCGACGTCATGCGCATGCATTTTACACATTCAGTCTATAGGCGGAGAGTGTTTCTTTGCAAAGTGACAGGAATAATACATGATAAATAGGCATGATAAATAGTTTTTAGTTGTTTTAGCTGATCCGTATGAACGGGGATCATTTGAACAAAAAACTGTTTGCGAAACTTTTCAAAAACGCAGAGGAGAAACCTTTCAGTTTTTAGTACATTGTCCTTATGTAAACTTACCCTTAGTTTGTAGATCAGTAGCTGCGTCTTATTTCAAAGGCTGCGTTCTCTGGAGGTCGCATATATCATCGAAGCAGTCTCATTTAAGAAAAGTGACTGTTAGATCACAAAGTAAGAAAGAAATGATAGTATTTTACACCTCACAAGGAATAAGTCCATTTTTTTTTACATTTACTTTTCTTAAATAAGACACCCTTGATTACGTATGCAGCCTAAAAATTTGACCTCTGGAGGATGCAGCCCAGCTAGTGTTTCTCCTTTGTTCTAGTGTTCTCCTGTGTGTTATTTGTTTCAGTTTATTAAAGTGAATTCTGCATAAAGATCTGTAGAGCTTTACAGCAGAATTTGCATTTGCCTCATTTACAGAGGCTAACACATGACATGCAGGGAAAAAAAAGTAAATCATGCACGCGATTTAGCCTACTATTTCTTTTCCTGCATGTCATGTGCGGGGCTCCGTACATGTTAGATCAAGTATGCATCATTAATTATTACTGTGAAGCTGCTTTGAAACTGATCTGTATTATACAAAGCAAACCTTTATATAAATAAAGGTGACTTGGCATGACAAATTCTTTCAGAACTAAAGTATTGGTCTGACTGTACTTTTAATAAAACATTTGGTTTGAAAGATCCAGTGAAAATCAAAATGACTGTTTATATATTAATTTATGCCTAAAAGTTAATGGTTCTCTTTTAGATTTTTCTAAGGCTACATTGTTTTTTTCATGCACTGGTCAATGAGATTTAGCTTTTCATAACGTGTTGAAACCTTTACAGTTTTATTCTTATCTATATTAAAGGCTTTTACACAGGTTTGTTCATATTTCAATCACGACAACTCTGAGAATCGAGATAAAAAAAAAAACACTTTATTGATAAAAATGTAACATACACTGATGAGCTAAAACATTATCACTACCAGCCTAATATGTCTGTCCTCCAGCGTACTGCCAAAACACAGCCAACCCACCAGGACATGGACTCCACAAGACCCCTGAAGTTGTCCTGTGGTATCTGGCACTAGGTTGTGAGGTGGAGTCGCCTCGGATCAAACTTGATGGTCCAGCACATCCCACTGATGCTCAATTGGACTGAGATCTGGGCAATTTGGGGGCCAGGGGAAGACCTTGAACTCTTCGTCATGTTTCTCAAATCATTCCTGAATAACTTGTGCAATGTGTCAAGGTACGTTTTCCTGCTGAAAGAGGCCAATTTCACTAGGGAGCACCATTGTCATGAAGGCATCTACCTGGTCTGCAACATTTAGAAAAGTGGCACATGTAAAATTTATATCTACATGAATGACTAGAGCAGGGTTTCCCAGCAGAACATTGCTCAGAGGATCACACTCCCACCACTGACTGGTCGTTGTCACACAGTGCATCCTGGTTCCATTTCTTTGCAGGTAAACGGCACACATGCACACGGCCGTCCACGTGATGTAAAAGAACATGGGACTCATTGGACCAGGTGACCAGATCTTGAGTGACTTGTGCCACAGTAGACCTTCTGTTGGCTCAGACCAGACGGGATCACCTTTGTTGCGCCCACCACCCTGTCACTGGTGTGTGGTTTGTCCCTCCTCGAACCACAGGTGGTAAAGTTTTCAGATTTTCCCCCCTTTTTTATACAAGAAGTGATTGTTTGCTTATCATCTAATCTACCCAGACATTAATATGTGGCCTCGTGAGGAGATGATCAATGATAATGTTTTGGCTCATCAGTGTACACAGGCTTCGTCTTAGCAGACTAGGGGCCAGATTTACTAACAGTCTGCACCTCTATTGGTGTAAAAAACTCTTGTCAGGATTTACTAAAGACACGTAGTGAAAAATTAGCGCTTAAAAGGTTTGGACGCTGTTATTTTCGCAGCTGACCTAATTGCATATGCATTTGTAGTTTCCGCAAAATTTAAATGAATCATGTAAGGTGATTTAGAAAGGTTTGCACAAGTCAATTTACTGGTTTTTGAATAATTATTTACGACCCAAAAAAACATGTCAATTTACATTGTCCACACATTCAAATTCACTTAAATGTCTTTGATTTTAAAATCTAAAGAAAAAAAGTATGAGCACTGTTAGTATATAACTAAAGATACACCTTTGAGAAATGATTGCTCAAGATGACTTGCTCATATTTTTGGTTCATTTTGTCAGCCATATATATATATATATATATATATATATATATATAATATATATATATAAAGTTGCGACTAACAAAAGCTACCTGAAGTCGTGTCTTTAGCATGTCAATCGGGGCTGTCACAGTTCTGGAAATTGCATCTGCCAAGCCTGCGGCCAATATAAAGTTCCCCCAGATTGACAAGTCAGTCTCATCCTGGGTTAACTCGATAGACAAAGAGCGACTCTCTCCTACATCAAACACCTAGAATGACAACATCATTTTATTAACCTGATGATGAACAGTGCAAATTAAACGTATATGTGCAAAACCTTGAAATCTTTCCCACACTCTGTATGTAAACTATGACTTTCTCTGCAGAACACAAAAGTTTTTCGAAAAATATCTTGGCTTTCTAGTAGTCCACATAATGTAAGTGAATGGTGACCAAAATTTTAAAGTTCCAAAAAGAACATAAAGGCCTTGTTTCACAGTCAGGGCTTAGCCTAAGCCAGGTTTAGGCTTTAGTTCAATTAGGACATTTAAGTAGCTTTTATAAACGTTCACTAGAAGTGAAAAAAAAAAAAAAACATTATTGGTGTGCATCTTGAGACAAAACAATGACACTGATGTATTTAAAAACAAGCTACTTTCAATTAAAACAGCTCAAACATGCATTTTTGTCTGGGACTAGACTTAAGCCTCATCTGTGTAACCGGGGGAAAGACGGTATAAAAGTAATTCGTATTACTCAAATAAATGTCTGTATGTTCTCACTTCTTTTGGGTGAGAACATAATTCCTGGGTGGATCTACAGATAACTGAAATAGAAGTGTTCTGCAGAAGAAAGTAAGTCAAACACATGTAATATGACAAAGGGGCTGAGTAAATAATGAGATCATTTTCCTTTTGGGTGAATTATTAAAGGTATTTTAGAATGAAGTATTTAAAAGCTGAAATTTTTACCATGTTATGTTTCCAGGAAGATACTAACTCTCCAATGTTTTCTGCTGGGTTAATGATGACGTGCTGGAGGAATTCCTCCCAGTCTACTGTCATAGAGTTGTCTTCATCCAACCTAATGACAATCAGAATTTAATGTTAATAATCTAATAACTGATTAATAAAACCATCAATACAAATTCCGAAGCATTTCAGGTCTATTTAAGATCATATCTGACCCCATATTGCAAAATGTGATCTTGATGTGACATATTTTCTATGATCTTGTTACCGATGCCATAATTATCATTATCAAAAATATTGCAAATGTGAAGGTCTCTTACATTTGAATGATTCTCTTTGCATTGGGTTTTGATACGACCAAACCTAATTCCTTAAACAGAGTCATTATATCATCCAGGTCAATTGTCCCTAATCAGAAGAAAGAATATTAATAGTCATTCAATTCACAAGTGCTTTTCACAATCTTTTTCAAAGCAGCTTTACAGAAAATGCACGTTTCTGGGTTACAATTCAGAGTAATCTGTAACCAGAGGTAACTGTCTCCAAATTGCAGAAATGTACTGGCAATACAGATCATACAGTTACATCATGTATCATTTAAACAAAATATGAAAACAGAATATAAGCCTACGTGAATATTTTATCATAATATTATTAATTATATACTTTTGACACTGCTTTGGTACTTTGTTTTGTGAGTTGAGAGAACATTTTACACAAATACCAGTCGTGTAACATTAAACTGTTTCAATTTTTAAAAAAAAGAAAAAAAAAAGAATTACTTACCACATTTATTTCTGTCAAGGGCATGGAAATCTATTTTCCATTTCTTCTCTCTGTCCATCATGTAAATAAGAAATTCCTGATAGCTTAGCCTTCCATCCTCGTTTTGGTCATAATGGGACAAGATTGCCTGAACGAAAGAAGCTATTATTTATACATTACAGGCTACATAAAAGAATGATTACTTGGAACATCTCCGCAATCTAGATATCCAATAGAAATCCTTACTTGAACCTTTTCATAAACTGGTTCCACACCTATCCTTCGCATTTCACTCTCCAGCTCCTCTCGAGATATGAAACCGTCTTTATTCTTGTCGAGTTTATCAAACAAGCCGCGGAAGTGATCCATGACCCAAATGTTTCTTTAAATGTAATTCGTACGATAAATAATTTTAAGTAAGCTCTTTAGCTTCATTTGTGGTCGATTGTTGAGCTTATTCACTCTGATAACGCTGAGTCATATCTCTTGCCGGAGGATGGAGGATGGAGAGTGCGGCGCGGTGGTCCGGTGAAATGCCATCCTCTCACCGGGAAATCTCCTGCTGTACCGGCACTAACCAGCAGATGGAACTGTGGGGTGTGTTGTAGTGCGGATCATAAATATTGTCCACGGACCAAACATGGTCAATTCTAAAAACAAACCTGTGAGGGCTCGATCACATTTTACAGTGTGTCTATTAGACTCGTTATCTAATATTTTTTCATAGATTAGCCCAATTCAAATACGCAAAGCCGGTCTGGGAGAAGGGGAAAGGTGGGGATGGAGAGGAAATGTGATCTTTTGCTGCCACTGGCAGGCTGCCACTGCTATACTTAGAGTGCTGCCGTTTAATGTCAGATTATTCATCTATTTTCAGAAAATGACATCTAATAGCCTGCATCTATGACAACTTTCCTTAGTTTCTGATGAAGATAGTGTGCTCTACAGTTTTAGCGTATCTTTTTGAGCTTTACACTTCACAATCTTACAGGCCAACTTAATAATAACCTGCTGTCTGTAGAATTATTAGTCTGCCATTTTAGTCTAAAGGTCGTCTAAATGACATATTGATCACAACTGGGGTTGAATGATGGGAGAAGCAAAAGAAACAAGCAAAGCTTTCTTGAAAAAGAGCTGTCAGATCACATACACACATCAGTAAACACTACGGACCATTCAATAGACACTACATCCAGTGTATGAGGTCGGGGGGTTATTTTCCTATTATGTAAAACAATAGGCTATATCACAACTTAGTATGATGAATATATTGTAAACAGCATATTCTGCAAGTATAGAATTGAACTGAATATTGTATAGTTTTGAACTTCTGTGTTCAACACTTGCATACTGTAAAAATGCAGTAGTCAAACTACAAAAGCCCAAAAGGTAAAAAAAATTTTTTTTTAAAAATGTAAACGAAAAGAATGTTCAAAAACATTGTGCAAATGCAAAATCAAGGTCAATGAGAGATCTGCTTTCACAATTTGCTATGACACATTTCTTGGAAATATCATGCTTTAAACCCACAACATTAAACACAAAACTGCATTTACAAAACCCCTGACACTTCTGGCAAAATCAAACTATCGGCTATACTCAGAATCAAACAAGATCATACACGCAGCCAATCAATTTAGATCGTTCATTAGACACCACACTAAAAAATAACAACAACAACAACAACAAAAAACAAGAATACAGCATCCATCTGAAAGAAAACATTTGGCAGCTTGTTGTCAGATTGTCAGAAATAATTAGTTTTTCTGATTTGCTAAAACAAATCATCATAAACCATCACCCAATTTCTCAAAACCTTTAAAAAATCTTCAAACTACATTCACAAAACCCTTGACTCTTCTGACAAAATCAAACAATTCCTCAAAAGCATTTGATCTGTTCTCAAAATCAAATGATCCTCTCAGATCACACACACAGGTAGTCCAAATGTAAACACTACAGATCATTCATCAGACCACCAAAAAAAAAAAAAACAGAACAAACAACCAACACATGCAGTTACATAAAAACAGTATATTGTAACAAAGTAAACAAATTTTGCAATTATGTAAAAAAAAGTATAGAAATCGCAGCTTACAGTAGTAAGGTGAATTATGCTGTCTGCACTGCAACTATGTTATTTATTTATTTTCAATTGCTTAAGCACAATTTTGAAAACAGGGCACAACACTATACACCAAAGTAGCATAACACCTCAGATCATTTCAAAATTGAACACTTTTGTCCAAACTATACAATGCCTTATAAAAGCCTTATTTTGTTGTCATAACATAAACACAACCAACAACGATTCTGTTTGAAGTTAAACACTCCTGTGCTCAACCCAAAACATTTTTAGCATTTACACAGAGAAAGTGTAAAAATACATTCACCAACACCACATGACATCAATTGTGCAGACTAATGAAAATACTTTTTTGGATGGATGGATGGATGGATGGATGGATGGATGGATGGATGGAGGGATAGATGGAAGGATGGATGGAGGAATGGATGGATGGATGGATAGATAGATGGATGGATGGAGGAATGGATGGATGGACAGATAGATGGATGGATGGACGGATGGATGGATGGATGGATGGATGGATGGACAGATAGATGGATGGATGGACGGATGGATGGATGGATGGATGGACGGATGGATGGACGGATGGATGGATAACAATAAACATTTGTTGAGCAGCAAATCATACAATGATGATACCAAAAATTCAGCTTTGTATCACAGGAATAAATTAAAATTTATAATATATTCAAATAGAAAATGGTTATTTTAAATGGTAATAATATTTCACAAAATGACTGTTATTTTAACTATTTTTGAACAAATAAATATAGCACTGGTGAGCATAAGAAACTTTTAAAAAATACATGCAACTTTTGTCACTTCAGATTTCATAAATATATATTTAATCTATAAATCTATAAATATCTTTGAATATATATTTCATTCTTTTTTCACTTTCTTTTCATGTACTCAAGTCAGTCAACATTGCACATTTCAACAAAACATTCCTAACAAAACATTTTCCAGTTTTCATACAGTATTACAGAATGTGCCATTGTACTGTAAGCTTACAGAAATACTGTAACAAATTTCGTATCCAGCTCAATAACGAATAAAAAAAATTAAAAAATCCGTGGGAAGAATCTTTTGGAGTGATGAATCCACCCTTGTATGGATGCTGCTTCATTTCGATCACATGCTTCCTCCATAGCTTGATTGAGGGCCATCTGGACATAGGGCAGGAGATCATAAACCTTCCAGCGCCATGCTGAGAAGAACTCCTCGATGGTTTTAGGAAGGGGGAGTATGGTGGAAGGTATTGAACTGTAAATTATGGGTGCTGATGAAACCAGTTTTGGACCAGAGCAGAACAATGGAAAGCTACATTGTCCCAGACAACAATATATTGCATCTGATCCCTTTGGTTTGCTGCTGTGATAATATTGTGTAATCTGTCTAAAAATGTAAGAATGAGGTCAGTGTTGTAAGGACTCAAGTTGACCCCATTCTGTGTAATGGCGGCACAAAGGGTAATGTTACCCTCATGTTGCTCTGGCACATTGACAATAGCCCTGGGGCCAATGATGTTTCTTCCCCTTCTTCTCACTGACACTGTACATGTGTTGCATAGTTCATATTTAGTTCTTTGGTTTTTGAACATTTCTTCTCTTGTGAGATCAACCACTTCATCTGCTGTAAGATCACTGCAGTAGTGAAATTAAAATAATTTCCCTAAAGCTCATTTACTCTATCTGCACTCTTTCATTTATGTTGAATGCCTAACAGACACTGAGCTGTCAAAATATTCTTCAATATTCCCAATAAGAGGTATGGTTCGGAAACTCACTGGTTAGGAAAGTAGTCCGTGTATTTTGCAGGTTTTGTGTGTCATCTGAGGCCAAAGTTAGATTTTGACAGAAGTGAAAAGTTTTTGACTGAAATATTTGATTTTGATGTGGACGTTTGAGGTTTGTAGGTTGGTGTGTAGTTACGAGTTTATAATTGGGAGAAAATGGTGAATTGTTTCATGAATTGTCTTCGCAATTGCGAAAAACTGTAAGTCTTCCTCAGTATCATGTCTTTCGGGCTGGGTCTGGCCTGAGGACTTTGTCCACATCACAGGCAATGTCGTCTCTTGTCAGGCGTGCAACACCTTGCTCTTTCTCATCCTCTTTGTCCACCACCTCTTACACATACTCTTCCTCTTCTTCCTTTCAGATTGTTTTTATCTATTGTCTGTATCATCATTCAGTGCACCTGTACCACCTGAACTGGCTTATATCATACAGTTGGTTTAACCACATCATTAGAAATAAGTGTGAACAATTGTGAGGCGTTGTGTGTAAAATGATGAAAACTGTGTTGTTGTATTTAACTTTTGCCTGCCAGCGTTTAGCATTTTGCAACACAAGTGCATCAGTGCGAAATATGTTTTAGTGAGTGAGAATGTTTCGTGTTTTTCAAAAAGAGTGTATGATATTTGCAAATGTGGGCTAACTGCTTGAAACTTATTTAAGGTTTTACAGAAAGCTTGATTTATTCGACAAATTGGTACAGGCTATAGAGCTCCGGATGTCACATGACCCATTCTGTTTACACCACCATGCTGGCAGGCAGAGACAGCCGAGAGCGAGTATGAAATGAATGGCGCCAGCATGAGTTTCAAGGCAACAGAGTCCAGTGTGCACTTTAATTAAAAATATAACTCATCAACGTTCCCTCGTCCTACTCCGGAGACTTTTTAAAAGCCTACAAAAGCCTGGAGGGGTACAAATGGACGCAATCTAATTTTGTGATGAATATTCAACTTTGTAGTCTCCTGGCTAAAACCTGCTTCGTCATCATTGGTTAACTGTGTTGTTAGGTAACGTAATCGACCCTAGCTGTCCTTGTTTGTAGGTAACGTAGCCAGCATAGCGTTATCACTGAGTACAGCAGACATCATAAATGTCATGTAATCTTAACCTGTTTAATCCCAAATTTTTCTGACATAAAAATTTACAAATGAGGTCATTAGTTGTCCATTGAAATAATCAACCATTTGTTTATTTTGTTTTTTTTTTACATTTTTATGGAAAAGTATGTGAAATTTTTTTATGTTCGGTCACAATTGTGACCGGGGATATAAATGTGTATACTGAAAATTCTTACATAGCCTATATCTGGCCGGTCATTTAACACATTTTAAACTCTTTCATGTCATTTCAGGGTATCTATTAAACATAACCCCTATAAAACACATAGGAGTACTGAGATAAAAGACAAAAAAAAATCATAAAAAACAACCACCTGTTGTTTTATTGTGTTGGTTAGCATGTTTTATTGCAGTGAACCATTTCAGGCTTCTATTGGGATACTTAGGAACACGATAAAACGATTTCCCCTTTGCTTTCCCCCGCCTCTTCAGGCATCCTGGTACACAACAGCTGTGCCCTCCATGTTCAAATAGTAACATTTGTAAGGTCTAAACAGTCTGGTTTTAAATTATTGTTCAACCGCTATCGAGACCAATGCTACAGCCGCTCTAGCGCTCTCCTGATGGCCTACCAAAATGGCAGAGTTTAGATTGCGTGACGTCAACCTCCGGAGCTCTATAGAGAATTTGGTTCAGAGAATGGAGTTTAATGATTTAGAAAAACTATCATCTGTATTATCACTTTTATCATCAATGATAAAATTCTGAGATTTATGGAAAAGAAATCAAAAGACTAGCACCTTTTGTAGGTGTTCAACATCAGTTGTTTTGACAGTTTTATATATATATATATATATATATATATATATACACTTAGATTTGGAATATGTTTTACTGTAGAAATGTACAGCAAATAGCTGTCTTTGGAGTGTTGGATTTTGTTAGGTTTTGAACTTAAGTTTAATGGTTTTGAAAAGAGTATATAAATGTAAATATTGTCCTGTAGGTTCATAGAGGTTTGGTTGTGTTTGAGTGAGGATAGATAGATAGATAGATAGATAGATAGATAGATAGATAGATAGATAGATAGATAGATAGATAGATAGATAGATAGATAGATAGATAGATAGATAGATAGATAGATAGATAGATAGATAGATAGATAGATAGATAGATAGATAGATAGATAGATAGATAGATAGATAGATAGATAGATAGATAGAGAGATAGATTGATTTAGTGTTTATGCCAAGGCCAACTTTGATTAACTTCATCAAAAGATTAAGTCTCAAATTGTTTTTCCATTTTAACACTTGTATTATTATAAACATAAGGTACAAATAAGATTTTAGTAGGTTGGTATAATAACAGTGTATTTTATACTGAAATATACATAACTGTATAAAATATGCTGCCACTGCCATCCTATAATCCCCAGATTAAAGATCCCCAAATGGACAAGACAAACTAATGATAGATAGATAGATAGATAGATAGATAGATAGATAGATAGATAGATAGATAGATAGATAGATAGATACATAGATAGATAGATACATAGATAGATAGATAGATAGATAGATAGATAGATAGATAGATAGATAGATAGATAGATAGATAGATAGATAGATAGATAGATAGATAGAGTCCACACACAATGTTACACACAGACTAATATCAGGCTTTTCACATGCGCTTCTAGTTCGAGAGAATTTAGTTTTATCTGAAAATGGGAAATGACGTGCCTCAGCTATTACGTTCTAGAAAGCGCCCTCTGATTCCAGAGCTGCAACGGTACAGGGGAGGGAGCAATGGCTATTTAAAGAGGGCAAAATAACTCAAGATCTTTAGTGCTGAGTAACCGCCTCCAAACAGACACGACAGGATCAACTGATCATCTGTATCACGGTTTAAAGAGGCAGGATTTGTCATTGTAGCCACGACGGTGCCTTTATTCACGTTCGTCTTTTTCAAGAGACCGACGAATCCTCGGGCAGCGGCGCCAACCCGGTCTGCATAAGAGAAAATGGGCAAAGATTATTACAAAATACTGGGAATCGCGAAAGGAGCATCAGACGACGACATCAAAAAGGCGTACAGAAAACAGGCTTTGAAATGGCATCCTGACAAAAACAAGGCGGCTAACGCGGAGGAGAAATTCAAGGAGGTCGCGGAGGCTTATGAAGTTCTCAGCGATCCAAAGAAACGGGAAATATACGACCAGTACGGCGAAGAAGGTAGGCTTCTTCTATCCCTGTAATAAATCCATATTAGCATTATGGGGCCCCGAATGCTTTCCGCTCATCTAATGTCGGATGTAGACAATGTAGACAAATATGTTGAAAAGGAATCTCCAGAGTCGGTCTCCTATAGGCTGTACAAACTTGACCATATGGAGGTTTTATTGTCCTGGCGGTGCTCAACCAGAAAGCTCTGTATGAAGCGTCGAAATTAGGTGTCACTGCTGGTTTCTAATTATACATGGTCTGTAAGTGCGTATATTTAGTGTTTACCTTTATAAACACTCACAGATCACACGTGTTTCCTCTCAAATCTGTGCATTTAGGCCTGAAAGGAGGTGGAGGAGCATCCGACGGACCAGGAGGCAACTTCACCTACACCTTCCATGGAGATCCTCACGCAACGTTTGCCACGTTTTTCGGGGGAGCCAATCCTTTCGAGATTTTTTTTGGCAGGAAAGTCAACGGACGAGATGACGATGACATGGAGGTGGACGGAAGTGACCCCTTTGGTTCTTTTACGAGTTTTAACATAAATGGATTTCCACGCGAGCGGCACGTTGGCCAGGGCGGCCCGCCGCGCAGAAAACAGGACCCCGCGATCCATCACGAGCTGCGGGTGTCTCTAGAGGAGGTCTTTCATGGGTGCACCAAGCGCATGAAAATCTCACGCAAGCGCTTGAATCCGGACGGTCGGACCTTGAGAACCGAGGACAAAATCCTCACTATTGAAATCAAGCGTGGCTGGAAAGAGGGAACCAAAATCACGTTTCCACGCGAGGGTGACGAATCGCCCAACACTATTCCTGCTGATATCGTGTTTGTCATTAAAGACAAGCCTCACGCCCACTTTCGACGAGAGGGGTCTGATATCGTGTACCCGGTCCGGGTCAGTTTGCGGCAGGTGAGAAGAGCCTATATCCATCCATCCATCCATCCATCCATCCATTTGACTGTAAAAGTCTCTTGCTGAATATGATATGTACATTTTGACACTCAGTTGTATGATAATTCCTATTTTTTACTCCAAAAACTTTTTACAATATCTTATAGCAACAATTCATGCAATATACTTTCAAACACTTTTACAGTATAGCATGCATCCATGTCTCCTTGAATAGGCTATAACTAAAAAAAACAACAACAATATTTTACAGTATATGCGATATAATTTTGCACAATTTAAGTTAAATTGCAGTACATAGGGTGAATTCATGGTGATTGGGACACTTTTTGCCATTGAGATGACTTGGAAAAACTGTCCCAATCAACCTGAATTCACCCTATACAGTTAAATTACCAATAAACTCTTTTTTTTGTTTATTTCTTTCTTTCTTTTTGTTTGATCAAAGCATTATTATACTGCTTTTTCAGTTAAAATTACAAACCCTTCATAATGACACTTTTATATTCTATACCTTTAATAGATCTGTACAGGTTTCCATAAGGCACTGTAGATTTCCCCAGCTAAAATGATACATTCTTTGTGTGACATTTCATCTCTTACATAATACAGTTTGGACAGGAAGGAATATGAGCTCGATCAGCTGTTGTGAGATGCCAGAAAAGGAGCTCGCCCACTTAAACTGTTACGAGGCCAATAAGATGTACTTCTGTGGCAGAATCATTGATAGACAGTGTCACTACTTTACATAGAGTACCAAACCCATCAAACTAAATACACTTTAGATTGTTGAAGGGATGTGTGTGTTGAAAGGGAAATAGTTGGATATATTTTTGTACACTGTGTCGGCAGTATAATGAATGCACAGGTTATTATCATAATGTGAAAGTTTCATTCTGTCAACGTCCTGACCTGTTGCTGGTCATTTCAGAAGAAAGTGTAAAGAATACACAGTGAATCAGAACACAAAAAATGATGAAGTGAAGGCATTTCTAAAAGCAGGTCCAATTGCCTTAAAAGAGCGGGTCTCCCCAGGCATGTATAAAACTGTTTGACGATATAAATGGATAACAGTGTAAAATTGTACTATTTATATGTAATTATGCAGCTACGAGCAACAAAACTGCTTTTGGCTACCCTTGTCTTATTAGTAAACTGTAAATATTTCATCAATAAGACATATGTTTTTTCCAACTCATCCAAATTGTGTAACCACTTTCAACTTTAATTTTTAAGTTATACAGGAGTCAACTAATTAAAATGAGCCAATTTGATTATACTTCAAATTTAACTCAGCAACTGAACTTGAAGTTGAAATTAGGGGTAAAGTTAGAGTGTTTATATTATTTTTTATCCTACTAACAATTTGCCGTTTTTCTGTGATCATAGTCATTGTGTGGCTGCTCCGTCACCGTGTCGACGATAGACGGTAAAACGTGCAATATGAAGATAACCGATGTTATCAAACCCGGCATGAGGAAGATCATTGCTGGACAAGGACTACCCTTCCCAAAGAACCCAGAACAAAGAGGGGACCTCATTGTGGAGTTTGATGTGAACTTTCCTGAGAGTCTGCCATCTAATGCCAAGGATGTCCTGAAAAGACACTTACCCGTCTCATAAAGTGAACTTGGACAGACTTTAGTGACATTTCTACGTGAACAATTCAGTCCCCTTGCATATGTGGACTACAATGACAAATCAAATTTTGAGAATGTGCAATTTCTATTTTTTATCTAAATGTTTGCTAATTATATATATATATATATATATATATATATATATAATGTTGCATGCCTATGTATGTCAGTGACAGTGCAAGCTTAAAGTGCAATTTGTGTCTGAAAGGTTTTATTTTTTCCTTCATTTAAAATTTGCATTTGAAATGTTTTATTGAAATGTTATACAATATCAGTATTTTACAGACTAAATTAGAAAAATGTTTGCCTTTTTTCGGGTAGAAAATTCATCTGTACTGACAGATCATGTACTGTTGTTCTCTAAATGATATAACTTTAGTAAATGACGGCTTGAAGTGAACCGAGTGATGGTATCATGGATACTTGCCTGGTATTTAGCTAGATTCATAATGCCTTTTCAGATCTGACATGTCAGATCCCTGTAAATGTGAGCAACAGACTCACATAATGTACCTGTCTTTAACAGAGACCAAAAATGGTGACTTGTGCTATGGGTTCACCATGTTTATTCATTGAAAGTTTGGAGAGCATTTGCATATTTTGACTACTTCTAGTGTCTTGTGTTTGGAAGTTTATTCAGGCTAAATCCTTATTATACAATTAATAAAAACTGTAGGCAGTACAGAACCATCAACTACTGTACACGTGATTCATTGAAACATCCGCCAGAGGACGCCACATGTTCAAAATCAGACTATATGAGGGGAAATTAGGTCCAAAATACTGAGCAACCTTTGCTACTGAGAATTAGTCATTGTATCAGAATGATGACTGTGAATTATGAAAGCAGGATTTCGGGCATAGTTTAAAACGATTGTCTCAATTCTTACTAAATGATTAAGAATGAATAGTATATATATATATATATATATATATAATTCACAAGAATGAATATTACAAACTCGCAATGTGTATTTATTGGTTATATCGGCTATAGTTTCTACACGCTCGAAATGGTTCTATGTGATCTGTGTGCCTATCTTGAGTATGCTAATAGCCTATTTATGGCATAATAATCGCATTTTTAATCGTATGTTTATCTTCTTCTGCTTCCACCGGTTGGAGTTAAAAAAAAAAATCATTAATCGACACCTGAGCCAGGTAAATGAGTTTCTGGATGACGTCACGGCGTCCTGTAGCGCGCGTGCGTTTGGCCATAGAGTTGTCCATTTTCTGCTCCCCAGCGGCTTGAGCGTTTACAGTAGATCCGCATTCAGTCTGTTATTACTATCTGTTATATATTACCATTTTAGCCTCTGGGTCGCTTTCGAAGAGGGGAAACAAGCGCACCGAACTAAAAGGACCCATTCAACAGGTTGTTTTCCGTCTTTCAATGCTCTAGCTGTCCGCATCCCGTCTACGGATTTACAGGAGGAGCGAACATGCCTTTGGGACTCAGAAAAAAGAAAAACAAGTCGAAGGAAAGCTCGAACTTAGTGGAACACGAGGAGGTGAGCGGACACGCGGGTGTCGGGAAGTCCGCGGTAAACGGTGGCGGGCTCCCTCCTCCACCTGCCAGCCTGCGACCGAAACTGGTGTTTCACACGCAGCTCGCGCACGGGAGTCCCACGGGGAGAATCGAAGGCTTCACAAACGTCAAAGAGCTGTACAGCAAAATAGCGGAAGCGTTTAATTTAAGTCCAGATGAGGTAAATATCTACTGTTCAATATGAGCTATTTCAGTATCTGCGTGTGAACTTGAGTCAGTGCGCAGGCAGTGAGTCACAAATACATACAAAAGTTGCAAATCAAAAACCTCCTCGTGAAAGACACTGCCTGGTGTTTGCATAAGGTGCGTCCTTCTGGGTACAGGGAACTTAAAATCTCGGGGAGTCGTTTTGCTTTCAGAAATGAGTTTTGGTTGTATCCTGAAAGCACTCTTTGTAAAGACATAATTTTCCATGGAATTGTAAAAATGATTATAAAAATGTTACATGGGTCAATGGCAAATAAGGATATGATTTTTAACTGTACAAAAATCTAGTTTAAAATGCGTGCCAAGTGCTTAGAAATGACATTTTTGTCCCTTACAGTTAGTCTGTTTGACATGAACAGGAAATTATCATACATGTTTAAAGCGGTGGTTCTCAAGCAGGGCTCCGGGGGCCTCAAGATGACTTGAAATGATTCTAAACAAGCATTAAAATTAGATATATCTTATTAATTCACCCTGTTAAAAAAATGTTTAAAAAAAATCCTTATTCACTAAATCACAAACAACTGAAAAATTCTCAGAGCCTTCAAATATTGTTGTGGGGCCTTGAAGTCAAAAAGGTTGAGAAGCACTGTTTTATGGTTTTCTTGTTACAGATTTCCTGCAAGCTGACTTAAATTTGTCGAACCAAATAGAATGTTTTAAAGCAATATTGTTCTTTTTTATACTTTAAAAAAAGTAAATTCTTTCTTCAAGAATTTGCTTTCTCAAAAAACTTCTCTCAGTTTCAGAGTTGGTTTAGTTCCTGTGTTTTTGCCTTTGTAGTGCAACAAAGAATGCGTTTTAAAGTTAATTTTTGCCATAATTCTTAAAATGACACGAAAAAGATGAACGCTGACCCATTTGAAAGCACCGCATAATTCTGGTAACAAATCTACAATTCCAACACTCTCATGGCAATTTGTAAATATTTGATGTTTTTGTTGAATTAGTGACTTATTCATATGAGTTCATATCATCTCAATCTCGTACAATCTCATAATAACTCACGGATGGGTTGGGTTTAGGAGTGACGTCATGCTTGCTTTTTGCCAAAAATCATACATTTCCAGACTAACTACAGTACACAAATTTATTTGAAATCCCCACCTCATGAAATTATGTTTTCTCATGATAACGTTGGAATTTTTTTTCTAATAGTTCCTTGGAAAATGAATAATATTTCTTTCTTAAGGATGTAACCAGGTTCTTGAATGGTATTTGGAACTTAAAATGATCTCGAATTTACAATTTGGTTGTTGGAGATTAAGAATAATTCTTAATGAAGAATTATAGATGCTTTGCAGTTAAGTATATTTGTTTCTGGGTGTATAGACACTTTCTAAATCGCTAGTAAACTACAAAGTTCTTTGTTGAAAACGATAAGGCATCAAGTGTTAAAAGTCTTTTTGGTTGTAACTGAAACGTTCATTTACGAGAGCGTGAATGAATAGTGTTGTCTGGCGTCTCATATATCAGTTGGTCCTCACAAGTTTCCTATTAGTTCCTGTACTGAAAACACTTGAGGGGGTTCATGCCAAAAACCAGTCGGACAAGTAACCAGACAGATCTATCAGGTGTGTGGGGTTTAGAGGATCAGCCAACAGATTGGCTTGATGGTATTCCAACAATAAATCTCTCGATGGCCTTGTGAATTTTATGCATTGCTGACCAAACACAGTTTCTTTATGATTATTCATTTGCGTGTTGCTGGTGTAGGAACATTGCAGGTCCTCTGAGGAAGTCCCTCACATCCTGTTACAGTGGGTACAACCCAAACATATGATGATAAATCGCTCCGGCCTCCCTGGGGATGGAGGGTGTGCGGTGTAGAGCATACTTTTGAATGCGTTTGTCTATTGATTGGTAGATGCCTCTGTCCTTACCAGGATATTGGGAGGAATTTTGTAGAGAGTAAATTGGCTACTATTTGCGATTTGAGCAGTCATTTGAAAGCTGTCATATGTAATGGATTGTTTGGTGTACTGCCAATATCATTGCACACAAGGCATTCGAAATTTAACCATGTTGAGTATACCCGGTTAAAAGGGCAGTGTCCATTAGTTTAGACTGCTCTGTTAACAGGTGCACAACATTCATTACCTTCAAATGAACGTGACAAAGAGACTCTTCTTGTCGAGTAAACTGCTGACTGAAGACTTCCCAGGCATCATTGTTAAGATGGTTTAACACAGGTAAAGCAAAGACATTCTATAATATTACAGAACTTCACTGGTCAAAGTCTGTTTATTATCACGACATTGGAACTCCGTTGCACATGCTGGACTACGTGACTTCGCCGAAGTTTCCTTTCGTGGAGCCAAAAGGTCATTTGTTTAGCATTTGCATGCAGGTGCTGCTGTCTGGACATTGTGTTGTCTGCTCAACAGCTTTCTATGTTTTTCAGTGTCAGTCATTTAGAATTATTGGTATTGGTTGGTTGTTTGAATTAGCAGGCCTAACCTGAATGTTTGAAAACCAGTTTTTGTTCTTGTAACAGCAAGCCAGTATAGTGCAATCTGAAGCAGTCTCCTCATTTAAGGCCTTATTTAATACTAAAAACAAACTGGAAAGTTCTGTTCTATCACAGGGAAAGTATGTTTGTAGTATTTTTTTCCATTAAGACTGAAGAAAGCAGTGCTGAAAATGTTGCCATTTGTGTTAGTTTTTAAAATTCAAATGAGTAGTCAGGGATAGACAGCAGCATTGTTGATTAGCATCAGGCTTATCTGATGTGACAGGAACACACAGTATGAGTCTGACGTTAGCATACGGCCCGTGGAGAGATTATTTACAACCTATATTGCTGTAATGCTTCTTAGACAGTATCATCCATTGTAGTGTTTATCAGGTTGATTCATGCACTCACAAGGAGCAATTCCGTATTGTTTTGTTCAATAAGGAGAATTTTGTAAAGCTCAGCAAGAATATGTGCAGGTCATATTTGACCCCAAAGTCAAAGAGAAGTAAAACATTATATAGAATTACGCCTATTTTGATGTCTATTAAAGACAAAGCACTAGTGCTTTGTTGCACTAAAAAAATATAGATACGCTGTTTAAAATATATTTTTCTCCTGGGGAAAATGGATCAAAAACATTTTATGCCTCATATACTGCACTACACAAATTGCTATCCAGTTAGATTGTACATTGTGAGAATGCCCCACCTCTAACACCACAAGCCAATTACTAGAATTATAGTTCAACTAAAGCATATTGGCCATTTCTGGATATATCAGAATGTCAATCTTGTATATATATATATATATATATATATATATATATATTGCAGTAAATTTCAAATTATACTGTAGAGCTAGTATGGTTGCATAGTGTTCTTCTTAAAATGTTAGCATTATTCCCAGCAATTATATCTTCACCACATATTTTGCTATGTGGTATATTTTTTTTCTTGGTTGCACACTTGAATTATCAGTGTTTACAATTGTTTAATTTTCATAATCAAGTACTTTTATACTTGAAAAGGATTAATATTTTTTTAGGGGATGTATACTTTACCTTTACTACTTACTTTTACTAAGTAGCTTGACTTCCACCACAAAGTTCAAAAGTAAAAGATGTGTTACAGTCCTGAGAATTAAAAAAAACAACAACTTGCGTAATATCTTTAGGGATGTATTGACACCCTACAAAGCATATCATATTACAAAGCTATTCTTGTCACCCACACTGAGAGCCGAGGCTGATCCTACATTACTCAGGAATACGATTTATCAGTGCTGTAACATGTCCTTCAAGTATGTTCTTGCTGTTGTCAGCTAAATGGAATGTGTTCAAACACATCGTAATTTGAGTCGCGCCTTTATTGAAACCTGTTTAGATGGTTATGTTGTAGCTTAAGATTTGAACGTTTAACGTCATGGATGCTAGATGATTTTATTACCTTTTACTTCATGAAATACAGAAAAAAATTAGAAACGTGTATAAATATTTCATTATGTGAATAATATTTGTTAAATTTCTTCCTGCTTTATTTTTTGTCAATACAATGAAAGTAAACAGGGACCAGTGTTGTTTTGGACCCTCTTGACTTTAATTGTATGAACAAAAATATACTGGAGGGTGAGTAAATGATGACAGAATTAAAATCTTTGAATGAACTTTCCATTGAACACTTGTCATGTTTGGTTTGCTTATAAATATAAAAGTGAGTTGACACAATTTAACTCACTAATTCGCAGCGTAAGCACAGTGAAGTTTTGAATCCTTCATTCGCCCCACTAATGTTAATGGTTACCTGTGGAAAAATGTTCGTAAAAAAATGTTGGCTAAAAAAAAAAGTATTATTTTGCTGTTGTGAATGGATTTACACAGTAATATCTAAGCTAGCTGGTTAGTCAGTCATTGTAATGAACGATTTGATTCTCTTCACTTCATCACCAAACATAATCTGGCTGCTTCAGCATTTTGACCTGTTAAACTGTTAATCTTTTAAAGCCTCAACCTGCCGTATACATCATGTTTGCTCATGTTTTTTCTTTTGGTCTGTTATTAATGCTGGCTTAATCTTTAGGCTCTGCTCATTCATTCATTAGAGCAGATTGCCCTGCCAAGACCCCAAAATAGCACCCGGTTACCAAAGAAACGGCCCTCTCTCTATCCAACAAAAATGCATATTTGTCCCACAATCCATTTTATTTGCAAAGAAGTCTTGTAGTTGATCACTATAATCCTCTATATTGGCTAACAAAGTTATTTTGATAAGCTCAGTTGATTTCCTGCCCGTTTCAAGAATGTGCTTCTGAAAGGTCGGCCTGTTGCAATCCTGTGGGTGTGTCTCGTATCGAAGGTGAAACATTTGCCAGTTGAAGGAGGTTTTTCTCACATGATGTGGGCGGGTACGTCAGAGCGTAGATCCGCTGTGTCTCTAAAAACGTGCAATGTGTAAGAGGAAGCATGATGTCAGTCGCAGCCTTGGTAACACGGTGTAGGCGTCCGTGAATCCGCCCACAGATCCGCCTCCTGTCCCTGCGAAAGCTCTCCCTTAATCCCGGCCCTTTTGATAGGCTCTGGTAACCAGGGCAACAGTCTTGTATGTCAGCTGATGTGTGTCCAAAGTACTTGCAGAGCACAAAAGGGGGGAGAAAACAAGTAGGCTTTGTTGGAGCGTCTGCTGCACCACCAAAGGTCGCTATAAAGAGCTGATGTGTACTGATCTTTTGTCTTTCGCCGGATTCTCTCGTTAAATTGCGTCCAAAGGTTGTCTTTACCTAGAACATTCGTGTGTTCTTAAGAGAGTGAGATCATGTTTACAATCACGTTATCACGAAGCGAGTGAAATTCTTTAGTCTTTCTTGACTTGTTATACAATACTACTGTGCAGCAACTAAACGTTTAGTTGTCATCAAGTGTTCATTGGCCCGTCCCATCAAATCTGGTGTCTCAGGTTGCCAGGTCTCTTGTTTCCTCGCTGCTCCCAGACACCGAGAGACATGATGCCAGATTTTTAGATGATTGACACCAGGGTGACCCCATCTGTCTGTGGTTGAATATCCTGCCATCTGCATTTGGTTCTTCTTGCTTTTATGCATTATTGCATATATATATGCCATAAGTATTTTTTGGATGATGTGACATTTGACGGAAGCTATGTAATGCTAGCTTTATGAATATTTTTGAAGCTTCTTTTATTGTTGCATCATTGTGTTTTAGTTGTGTGATAATTTGGAAACAGTCTGAAAGAATCTTTATGGGATCATAAGAAACCACTTAAAATCATAAAGGATCCACTATGTGTTCTTAAAATAATATTTGTTGGACAAGGAGCCCCTAAAGGGATATAACAAGCATGAGCGTGAAAAATTATATTTGAATTATTTTGCGTTTGCTCACAAAATTTAAAAGTTTGCCCTGAAAAACTGCTTTTGCTGCGAGGGCAAAAAACTTTTGCGAGAATTTTTTCCTCCCATCTTGTATTATTCCTATCACCATGTCCCTTTAGAGGCTTCATACCTTGGGAGCTAAAGCCCTGGGTATATTTTGTTTTGGTTTTTTAAACGTACGCTAGTGTACTTGCACAGCCTTGGAAAGTATACTTAATTTGAGTTGTACGCATACACGGGCATTTGATGCATGTGCTGTTTACAACACATGTAAACATCTTGTTTGTACAAATGAAGGGACTTTCTAACCTCTTCGCACAATCTCTAGTCTATGTAAGCCTCCATTGTCGCTGTAGCTTGCATGCGTTTTCTTTGACTTAGAATAATTATGAATAATTGCCCCTAAAGCACAGTTGCCACGTGGCACAGTGGTGCGCATACTCCTCTGACGGCGAAATTCGCGTCACGCACATTGTATGCTTACCCTTGCGATTGCATAAAAAGTGAATTATAATTTGGGCTTTGGCATGTTGAAATTATTTAGGATTGCATCCAAATAAAAACAAATTTCTGTCAAGACATCTGCAGAGCTTTATTTGATACTGCAGTGCATCTACTCCTTTCTGTTTTATCTTCTAAAAATATTAGAATGTATTTGGTGACGTATAAGATTTTCTACTATAACAAATGAAGATGTTATATTTCGCACTGTGGGATCAGCTTCTAAATTAATTTTAAATCCTTAATGTTCTCACTGGATGTTTTATTTTAAAAATTGCCATGTTGTGAAACTCTTCTCTAAATGTATTACAACAGATCCTATTTTGCACACTCAACACCCACAAAATTGATATGGAAAAGCTGCTGGGAGGGCAGATAGGACTGGAGGACTTCATCTTCGCTCACATAAAAGGGATCAAAAAGGAGGTGGAGGTGCACAAATCTGAGGAGGCACTTGGGCTCACCATCACAGACAATGGAGCTGGATACGCCTTCATAAAGGTAGACTCACAATGATGCTTCTTTCTAGAACAGAATGTTATTATAGGATGCCACCCCTTTAGCAGCTGTGTAGTGCACATACTGTAGTTTGTCACAGTACTAGCCCTTCCTGTGCAGACAATGATTTGCATGTTTTTGAAAGTAAACAAATCCAGTGCCTGAAGAGTATTACAGTGGGTACAGAAAGTATTCAGACCCCCTTCAATTTTTCACTCTTTGTTAAATTGCAGCCCTTTGCTAAAATCATTTGTTAATTTTTTTTCCCTCATTAATGTACACACAGCACCCCATATTGTCAGAAAAAACACAGAACTCTTGACATTTTTGCAGATTTATTAAAAAAGAAAAACTGAAATATCACATGGTCCTAAGTATTCAGACCCTTTGCTGTGACACTCATTTAACTCAGGTGCTGTCCATTTCTTCTGATCATCCTTGAGATGGTTCTACACCTTCATTTGAGTCCAGCTGTGTTTGATTATACTGATTGGACTTGATTAGGAAAGCCACACACCTGTCTATATAAGACCTTACAGCTCACAGTGCATGTCAGAGCAAATGAGAATCATCAGGTCAAAGGAACTGCCTGAAGAGCTCAGAGACAGAATGGTGGCAAGGCACAGATGTGGCCAAGGTTACAAAAAAAAATTCTGCTGCGCTTAAGGTTCCTAAGCGCACAGTGGCCTCCATAATCCTTAAATGGATGACGTTTGAGACAACCAGAACCCTTCCTAGAGCTGGCCATCCGGCCAAACTGAGCTATTGGGGGAGAAGAGCCTTGGTGAGAGAGGTAAAGAAGAACCCAAAGATCACTGTGCCTGAGCTCCAGAGATGCAGTCGCGAGATGGGAGAAAGTTGTAGAAAGTCAATCATCACTGCAGCCCTCCACCAGTCGGGGCTTTATGGCAGAGTGGCCCGACGGAAGCCTCTCCTCAGTGCAAGACACATGAAAGCCCGCATGGAGTTTGCTAAAAAACACCTGAAGAGCTCCAAGATGGTGAGAAATAAGATTCTCTGGTCTGATGAGACCAAGATAGAACTTTTTGGCCTGAATTCTAAGCGATGTGTGGAGAAAACCAGGCACTGCTCATCACCTGTCCAATACAGTCCCAACAGTGAAGCATGGTGAAAAATGAACTTAACTGATTTTAGCAAATGGCTGCAATATAACAAAGAGTGAAAAATTTAAGGGGATCTGAATACTTTCCATACCCACTGTATATGCCTTGTGCAAGTTGTAAGATATTGCTCTGCACAAATAAAACATTATTTACCATTTTATCGGATGTCGGCTTTGTTTGCCAGTGTTTTGATTCAGAGAAGTTAATAATTGCATTTATAAGTTGTAATTTAAATCGGACAGCACCCTGTCTTTGTAAGATCACACTCTGTAGTTCTAGCTCTGAAAGTTGGATTTGTATCTTTAAAGCAAAGTGTCAGTTGTTTCAAACCCATTTAATATATTTTTAAATATGTTTATACATATTATTTTAAGCCTATGTAATGGGTTAAAGTAGAAGCACAGCCTAAAATATATTTGTAAAACTACTACTTTAACATAATTTATTCTTAAAGCTGAAGCATGTTCATGTGTATTTTCCTCTTGGCAGCGTATCAAAGAGGGCAGTGTGGTGGATGGAGTGAAGGTGATCTGTGTGGGAGATCATATCGAATGCATTAACGGAAAGAACATTGTGGGGATGCGGCACTATGAGGTGGCACGAATGCTGAAGGAGCTGCCCAAAGATCAGTCCTTTACCCTCAAACTGGTGGAGTCCATGAAAGCTTTCGGTTTGTCATTCATGCTATTTTTGGATATTCTTAATTTTGAATGTCGCATGTGACTGATGTCATGAAGAAAATAGAGCGCAACAGTTGGTTTCTGAAGTAAATATCCCTAATAAATAGTATACATTTTTTGAAAACAAACCACCCCTGAGATTTAAGGCTGATAGGTAATGTTATTTGCTCAAGAAGGCACAGGTCGATTACTTAAATTCAGTTTTGAAATAAAAATGTTTAATTGCTGAATCCCCAATGAAGAACTACTCTACCCGTAATGCTCGAGAGATCCACCAATCAGAGAAGTCATGGCAATGGAAACTACAGCAAAAGAGATCTGCTGTGATCAGTCACTCCTATAAGGCATTGCGATTGATGAGTCTTAAATTAGTCTTCTATTTCTCCTCAGAATTCATTATGTGATCAATTAGAGGCACAATATGTAATCTTTTGCCACTAGAGGTCGGTTGTTCAAAATAAAGGTGTTGCTTGATGACACCTTGATTTTGCAGAATCATGGGAGGTGTTGTCTTCATGTCTCTAACCGGTGGAAAAGTATACGACGGGACTCGGGCACAAATCATATTCATGGATGAGCTAATGTATTAAAGATGAATTAACATTACGGTAGTATGAAGCAGGCTGTGGCAGAAAGCCATTGGATGCTATTGCCAAAGACAGACAAGCGCGACACAGCTCCAGAGCAGCGGAGCTTTTATTATGCCACAGATGACCGCTTCTGCTTCTTCCGGTCATGCGCATGTGGAGTAACGCAGCGCTGTTTTAAGGCAATGAGCCACTTGTTGCACACTGAAGTAAGCTAGATCTGTATTAGGCATGGTAAAACGTGGTATTTGCCGTAAATCAAGAAAACAAGATTTAAACAATAAGACTTGTTTACATGGACACTTTTTCCTTCAATCTGAATGAATTCGTTCCGATTGATGAATCTGAACGTAGCGTTTACATGAACTCCAAATAAAGCGATCGACAAGCTTCTGGTCGGATTTAATCTTTTGACATGCGCACACTGCACGAATATACAGAGCTGAACAGAGGGACAGTTGTAGCATACAAACCATCCCCCTTTTCTTTGCTTTAAAAGGCAGACTTCATATTTATCTATTCCGGGTCCTAATTAGGCAACGACAAGCATAAGCACCATTGAGTAGTGCTGCCAACCAATAAACCAATAAAATCGGCCTTTCCCCAGCCCAAAACCAGTCGTCTGTGGATGAGAGTTTAAACCAAGGAGTAGTGCGACGTTGTCCTGCTCCACTTCACAACTCGTTCTGAGCGTCATACGCCATTGCGCTATTTCTATGTCATTGCACATGCGCATGTTTACTTCGCATTACAAAAGGAATAAACCACCCCTTAATAAAATACAAAGTACATTAAAGCCTCTTTGATGTTTCTACAAAATAAAACTGATGTCATTGATAGGCGATGCACGGACACGGTCTGTGTCCTGGTTAAAATTGCTTATTTCTCTGGATTTAAACATTCTTGGAAACATTTGGGATAATGGAAGTACACAAGTCAACAAATATGGATTTAATCCAAAAATATTACATATTGTGCCTTTTAAATGTTGACAAATGTACAGTTATGTTCAAAATAATAGCAGTGTGTTTAAAAAAGTGATTAAAGTTCAAACTACTTATAATAACATTTATTTCACTACACGCAAATGCATTGGGAACACTGCACATTCTATTCTAAATCAAAACATGAAGAAAAATGTATCTAAAATGGTTACATACTTTACAGAAAGTGAAGAAAAAGGAATATTAGGCTGTTCAAAAAAATAGCAGTGTCTGCATTTTTCTTTACAAAGTCAAACATTTCTTGTATAAACTGAAAAATGCTTGAAGATTTAGCTTTCTTGTGAATCACTGAACTAATATTTAGTTGTATAACCACGGTATCTGAGAACTGCTTCACATCTGTGTTGCATGGAGTCGACCAACTTCTGACACCTGTGAACGGGTATTCCAGCCCAGGACGATTGCACTACATCTTGGTTTTGCTCTCAGAAACAGCATTTTTGATGTCACCCCACAAGTTTTCTGTTGGATTAAGGTCCGGGGATTGGGCTGGCCAGTCCATAACATTAATCTGGTTGGTCTGGAACCAAGATGATGCTCGCTTGCTTGTGTGTTTGGGGTCGTTGTCTTGTTGAAACACCCATTTCAAAGGCATTTGCTCTTCGGCATAAGGCAACATGACCTCTTTAAGTATTTTGATATACTCAAACTGATCCATGATCCCTGGAATGCGATAAATAGGCCCAACACCATAGTATGAGAAACATCCCCATATCATAATGCTTTTGCCACCATGCTTCACGGTCTTCACAGTGTACTGTGGCTTAAATTCAGTGTTTGGGGGTCGTCTGACAAACTGTCTGCGGCCCCTAGATCCAAAAAGAACAATCTTGCTTTCATCAGTCCACAAAATACTTTTTTACGCCATTAAATACGCCATTTCTCTTTAGGCCAGTCAATGTGTTCTTTGGCAAATTGTAACCTCTTCAGCACGTGTCGTTTTTTTCAACAGTGGGACTTTGCGGGGGCTTCTTGCCGATAGTGTGGCTTCACATAGGCGTCTTCTAATTGTTACAGTACTCACAGATAACTTTAGACTTTCTTTGATCACCCTGGAGCTGATCATTGGCTAAGTCTTTGCCATTTTGGCTATTCTTCGATCCAGTCGAATGGTAGTTTTCCCATTTTCTTCCACGTGTTTCTGGTTTTGGTTGCCATTTTAAAGCATTTGATATCATTTTAGCTGAGCAGCACTTCTATCATTTTCTGCACTTCTTTATAGGTTTTCCCCTCTCTAATCAACTTTTTAATCAAAGTACGCTGTTCTTCTGAACAATGTCTGGAACGACCCATTTTACTCAGATTTCCAGAGAGAAATGCACAGTACAATATTTGCTGCCTTCGTCCTTAAATAAGGGCTACTTGTTTGACACCAGTTTTTTCACAGAATTAATTATCTCTCTAATTGAACTCCACACTGCTATTATTTTGAACACGCCCTTTTCGATTAATGATTTAATTTCACCGAATCAGCAGCATTCATGGCATGACTTGTTGGGTTCGTTGGTTTTCTGTTGCTCTACTACACCTACTAGTAAAATATTTGCCATGTAGAAATAATTTCTACCAAAAACAGTGACTGATCTGGTTAGTGACGTTGAACTGCTATTATTTTGAACATAACTGTAGATTTTAATGTAAAGGAAAAAGAATGTGTTCTTTCACTTGGCAGAGATGCTTGAACCGAGGTCAAGAGGAGGCGGTAGCGGAGGCAAATCCTCGGGAGAGGGCAAGATAGGCACAGGCAGAGAAACCCTCAGATTGCGCTCAAAGGGTCCTGCAACAGTCGAGGAGATGGTAACTCTTTTCTCAGTGTTGCTGTAGCTTGTAATACTATTAGCAACATGGTCACTGATAATTTAATAGTTCTACAGTCGTAACATTCACTTAAAGTCTAATGCCTTTTTATTCCTCTACAGCCCACTGAGTTTGAAGAGAAAGCCGTGAAGAAAGTGGATGACCTTCTTGAGAGTTACATGGGCATTCGAGACACTGAATTAGGTGAGACTTCTGTAGTGTGTATCACATCATGGAGTGTGCATCACCTTTTTATAAGATCAATTTTAGAAGTCACTTATGCTCACTAAGGCTGCATTTATTTGATCAAAAACTCAGTAAAAACAGTAATGTCAAATACAATTTTTTTTTTAAAATATAAACTCGTGTCTTCAGTGTCACGTGATTCTTCAGAAGCCATTCTGATATGCTGATTTGCTGCTGAAGAAACATTTCTTATTGTTATTAATGTTGAACACAGCCGTGCCGATTAATATGTTTGAGCAAAACTGTGATGCGTTTTTTCAGGATTCTTTGAAACTGAAAGTTTAAAAGAGCAGAATTCATTTGAAATTGTAGTCTTTTTTTAACATCATCAATGTCTTTTGCTACTTTTGATTAATTTAATGCAGCCTTGGTGAATATTTATTTCTTTATTTAAGCAGGTTTAAAAAAAAAAAAAAGAAGCTTATTGAGATTAAAATCTCTTTTACAAGAGTGACCTGGCCAAGAAGGCTGCAATAAATAGCATAAATATACAAATTCACAACATCATACAAGAAATACATACAATTAAGAATCACAACAACCATTTTCAAGAGGATAAAACTTTTAAAAGTACCTTAATCTCAACTCAAACTTTAAATTATTTAGTATATTATTCCAAGCAAAGTGTTGTCTTTAAAGTCTTTTTTTCCTAGCCCTATTGAGACCAGAGGAACTTTGAGGTATACAAGTCATTTGAATGAGGATTATAGCATACACTGAGCACACCTGTTCAACTTCTCATTAACGCAAATATCTAATCAGCCAGTCACATAGCAGCAGCTCAAAGCTTTTAGGCATGTAGACATGAGCATGTGTTCGAAATCGCCCCCTATACCCTCATTCACTCTTCCCTATATTACTCCACTAATATAGTCCACTTGAAGAAGTGAATGAAAATGAGTGAGCTAATTCAGACACTGAGTGCACCAGAAGAGCTGATGCTTTTGTATAGTTCAATTCCAGTAGTAAACTGATCTTGAACTCTGTCATGGAAACTAGCATGTATAAACGAATGGCCTTTATGAAATTTCGCTGAACCCACATTGAACCAGCATTTCGGAAAATGGATGGATGACTCCGCTACAGGCATGACAGTGCATTATGGGTATTTTCTAGCCGTTGAACATACATCAGTTGTACATTCGTTATTGTGGTGCATTATATGTGATTATGGTTTCAGACAACACTACAAAAGAAAGGCAAAAGAAGACATTTTAGAGACTTTGGTTGGTTTTTGGTTGGCGTGGTATTTGGTGGCAGACAGGCTGGTATGAGTATATTTCAGGAACTGCTGATCTACTTGGATTTTCACAGACGACCATCTCTAGGGTTTAGAGAAATAGAGAAAATATCCAGTGAGCGGCAGTTCTGTGGGTGAAAATGCCTTGCTGATGACAGAGGTCAGAGGAGAATGGCCAGATTGATTGAAGCTGATAGAAAGGCAACAGAAACTCAAATAACAACTGGTTACACCTGAGGTGTGCAGAAGAGTGTTTCTGAAGGCAGATGGGCTACAGCAACAGAAGACCATGCAGGGTGACATTCCTGTCTGCTAAGAACAGGAAAGTGTGGCTACAATTCGAACAGGCTCACCAAAATTGTACATCGGAAGATTTGAAAAATGTTGCCTGGTCTGATGAGTCTCGATTTCTGCTGCAACGTTCAGATGGCAGGGTCAGAATTTGCCGTAAACAACATGAAAAGATCCATCCATCCTGGCTCGCATGAACGGTTCAGGCTGCTGATGGTGTAATTGTGTGTGGGATATTTTCTTCCCACACATTGGGCCTCTTAATACCAATTGAGCATTGTTTAAATGCCACAGCCTACCTGAGTATTGTTTCTGACCATGTCCATCCCTCTATGACCACAGTGTACCCATCTTCTCATAGCTACTTCCAGCAGGACAACGAACCATGTCGCAAAGCTTAAATCATCTCAAAATGCTTTCTTGAATATGAAAATCAGTTTACCACAGTCAAATGGCCTCCGCGGTCACCAGATCTTAATTCAATAGGTACCTTTGAGATGTTGTGGAACAGGAGATGGCACGGTGGAACTAATAAAGTGGCTGGTGAGTGTGCTTGAAAAGCTGAGAGACAAATAAGTAACCACAGATAGAATTATAAATAAAACAGTAGCAGTTTAAACATCTCCGTGTATACAGAGATGGTAACTCAGCCTTATTGTATAACATAAAGCGATGTGTTTGATGGCTACAGTCCGTAATAAAACGTAAATCACTGTGAAAACAATGCCATATTTTTTAGATCGTGTACTGGAGCATTCATATAAATCAGATCTCCATAGTCCAATAGTGGTAAAAAAAAAAGTAAATATGTTTTTCAGCTGAAGTTCTTTTTCTGAAATAAACCCCAATTCTAGCATAAGTTTAGAACATTAATTTATCAATATGAAGCTTAAAAGATAGTTGACTCATATTGAATACCCATGTACTTATAACTAGCAACACATTGATTGTCTTCGATTCAGTTTTATCTGTATTAAAAAGGTTTGTTGACATAGGCGAGACTGTACGATATCAAACACCGATTCCAAGTATTGAAGCGCTTGTGCTGATGATGCTCAACAATAAATAGCAATATCATCTGCATAAAGATTATACCTATTATTTGGAATGTTATCACAAAAATGGAAAATAAAATGGGTCCTAGAACTGACTCCTGAGGTACTCCTTTAGAGACATATGAATTACAATCCTTCAAAAGCACAAACTGAGTTTGTGCTGAAAGGTAGTTGGCAAATCATTTTACAGCATTTTCTGAGACCAACAATTAGTCTCTTTAAAAGGATGACATGATCAACTGTGTCAAAAGCTGAACAAATTTGTTTACAATCCACGGCATTAATAATGTCTTCAACACTTTATTAGCAGCAGTGAGGGTGCAATGTTGCGTTCTGAAATCAGACTGAAAAGGAAAAAGATTGATTATTTCCTGGAAATTTTTGAATTATTCTTTCACTAAAAGTATTCGTTTCTTTCACAAAAGAAATGTGTTATGTGCGTTGTGTGAACAGGATGATACATTGTAGTTTTAGACCAAATGTGAGCAGGCACAATGAATGTAAACTGTAAAATACAATCTTAGAATTTTATGCAAACAATAATTATCCATATTATATTACTATATGACATTATATAGATAATTAATTGTAATAATTAGCTATTTTAAATGACACAAATATACTTTGTAGTTAATGTCACTTTGTTTTACCAGTGTCTTTGCTCCTGACCTTCACTGATCTAATTCAGCCATACTGATAAGCAAATGTGACTTTAGATTACATTTAGAAATAAGAGTGTTGAACTTCCCTCTCCTGTATCCTATTCTTCTTTAACCCAGAATGGCAGCACAGTTGAAAGGTTCTGTTTGAGCTGTGCCCTCTACTGTACAGGCACAAATATGCATTTCCTTTAGCCTGAGGCTTATTCATTTTACTTTTGGTGTGAAAGGGCCTTTACATTTGCCAAAAATAGATTTTTTTTAAACAAACAAGCAAGCCCAGCCCAGGTGATAAAAAGTAACGTAAAAGTAATGTAACGCATAACTTTTCATAAAAAGTAACACAATTAGTTACTTTTTGGGAGTAACGTAATATTGTCATGAATTCCCTAATACTGTTAAATATATGTGAGTATAAATGTTAACATCATAAATGTGTGTGTGTGTGTGTGTGTGTTTAGATGTTGTTAGCAGCAGGAGTTCTTAACTAGTGAGTCACAGACAATTCAAAATGTACATTAATAATACAGATAGTTAATTCAAGTAACCATATAATATATTAAGTGCATATTTAGGACCACAACATAAATAATTATATTAAATTATTTTGGTAGTGTTGGGTAATCACATGGTCTAATGTAAAATCTTGTCGTCAAAACAAGATGGCTAACCTTTGCAGTGTAATTTGAAAAAAAAAAAAAAAAAAAAAAAAAGAAAGATTCATTGCATTAACAAATACTAGCAATATGTGTCAGGCTCTAAAGTATTGCAAAACGGGATGACTTTCTTCTCACTTCCGCACAGCGGCCACAATGGTGGAGGTGGGCAGAGACAAGAAAAACCCTGACGAGTTTGCCATGGCTCTGGACGAGGCTCTTGGTGATTTTGCCTTCCCGGATGAGTTTGTGTTTGACGTCTGGGGAGCCATCGGTGACGCCAAACAGGGACGGTTTTAAACGCTGCTACAAGCACACACCACACTGAAAAACTGCTCTACTCTGAACAGGATCCCCTTGATTTTATCAGTTTATAGCTAGCATGGTGAACATTGAATTTGAGACATTTTTTTTTTTTTTAACACAAATAAATAAAAATAATAGTAAATTTCACCACTGTATTTTTCTTTGCATAATACATTATCAAGCCTTAAAAAAAAAAAAAAACTTCAACAGCATTTAGTCACCATGTTCTGACCTATGGGGAGAATCTAGAGAAATGATTTCTGTGGGTAGCATAGGTGAAGTAGAGAGTATATGATATTTAACACAAGCCAAGGGAAAGGGTGATGTTTGAATCTTTTGCATAGAATTTTGTATAGAATTATGGATATACATCAGTTGTCTTTTTAGAGCTATTTTAGACTTTTAATTTATTTAATAAAGTGATAATACCTCTGAAAAATTGCAGCATCAATAGCTGATTGCCATAGTTTAGTGAATCAAAATATACACATGCACATAAAAACATGGTCATAAGTAGTTATATAAACCATAAAAATAGTGCCACCCAGATGGTTAATTTTTAGAAATGTCACAAATGAATTGATATCACATTGTTGATTTTTTTTTTTTTGTATTGTTTTGTTTATTGTAAAATACAATCCATAAGGGATCAGTTTGTATGATAGATGTTTATTTTTGTGTGCCTTCAATGTTGTGTTGTCAATTTAATTTTGTATGAACAATTTCTATTTTGCTCAAATCACAGGTATTTGTCTTTGCCTGTTTTTTTTCCCACATTTATTAAAGGTGAAAAATATGTACTAAATTGCTTTGTGAATTTGATCATTCATAACTGATCAAATAATAAACTGTTGCCTATCTAGTTCTTTTATTATCATTTTTAGCTTAACATCTTTGTGCAAGATTGCCGTTTATCGTTCAAGTCATTACGTGTCATTTAATCCTTATTTAAAGCACTACACTGAGCTCAAACTGCTGTCAGCGTTTAAGCGCTTTCTGCAAACGCCACCAACAGTGGAACAGAGGAATATCTGGATGAGGACCGCTCTCTGCTTTACCACAGATCATGAGGTTATTTGGTTTTTATAACAACTCTTTCAGACAAACCCAGCTCCATAAAGTGGAACTGATACATATACTTTACTGTCAACTTAAATCAATTCAATGCATCCATTACATAACGGTATAAAATTCATTGAAGAAAAAAAAAAAATTGAATGGTTATGTAGAGATACCGTTGATGTTGTCACCAAAAAGTTATTTCTATTGTGCTCAACATACAGTTGAGAATGTAGTATATAATTTTAAAATTAGTTTTGTAAAAATCCAATTTATGGCCATCCCTTAAATTAACAGGGCCTGAGACAATATTTCCATAAATTATATTTGTAACAAAATTATATTTTAAAGTATCGGACACTGAAATAACTATATTACAATATTTTATATCAACTTTATTTGTAGCCTCATTTTACATATTGGTAAAAAATACAGTATGGCGAAGAAAGACAATTCCCTCTCAATCCAAAAAAAAAAAAAAAAAGCCAGTTTACATTACAGGCCTTAAATCAGAAGTATTGTCAATAGTAAAAATCTCTCCTTTAAAACAAAGGCTTCTCCATATATTGAGGACTAAAACTTGGCAAGTTTAAGAGAAATTGTTTACATTTCTAATAGCCTGTCACACTCATGAAAAGAAATCATACGTTAGTTTTTAAATGGGTACAGTTTGGGGATTATAAGGCCCTTCATATATGTGACTGGGTAACTGGATCAGTTTTACCGCAGCTTGCAAGATATGGCTTGGAAGCACAAGAATTGCCTTAGTGGTGTGTTAAATACTTAGTCGAACAAAATGTGGAATGCCTTGAGAATGCAGTCAAGAGGACATGTAAGCTTTGAATTTCTGAAATGCAAGATGATGGGAAAAAACAAACAAGAAAAAAAAACTTTTAGCACCCTGTATGTGACATGGACAGTAAGTATGCTTTGGTTCACAAACTGCGATACCTTGAAATATAATCAGTAGATGCATTATAAATTTCTTCATTTTTTTCAAATGAAATCACAGGAGGAGCTGAGGTTGGGGATTGATGGATGGATGGGTGGGTGTGCCCAGCAGAGGGATGAAGTGTTCTGGCTGAGATCTTTCCTTGCCACTTCTGCCCTTCTTAGAGTTCGTCACCAACGTGAGCGGTCCTGAAGGCATCTCCAGTCAGCTTCTCTTGAGCTTCCTTCATGCTAGCCACAACTGCACATGGAAGAGATGTGTGGTCAACGAACATTTCGCTTGTTTTGGTCACAATGTACCCAAGTCTAATTTCTTTTTCAAATCCATCTTTAAAGTGAACTACACACCGTCTATCCAGTTCCGTGTTGCTATTAGATTGCCACAGTTTACTATATGCAGCAAAGTGAACATAAACTACTAAATTCAGGCACAGCTAAAGACAATTATTATCCAGGCTAATTGGGGAAATGTGCCAGTGGCGACAATTCTGCAAAATTATATTTTGTTGTTTCTTGCGTATTTTGCAACACTTTCAAATTAAAATGTCCATTGAGTCTTGCATTTAAATTATAGGGTCCAAGTGACCCAATTCCGATTTTTTTCCTCCCACATGGGAGCCGATATGACTCACAAACATGTGAGCAGGAAAAAAAGCACAGGGATTCGGATATTCTCATACCCTCATTCATTTGTGGAAATAAATCTGCTATGAATCGGATACATGCACTTGCGTATACCATGTAAGCGGATATTCCCCGTATCATATATTCCCGTAAATTCGAGTCATACATCATTGAAAAAGCAACAGTAGCGAATGACGCCAGCCGTGATCACATGACTCTTTTCAATGGAGGACAAAGACTCAACCCGATGTTTTGCTGACCTTTAAAGATGAAAGGAAGAGGAAAAGCTTGTATTATTTCATGTGTGTTCGTCGCAAATCGCTCCGTTTTTACTTTCTTTTTGGCCTAAACTTTTCCAGGTCAAGTACATAGTGTAAATGCAGATATCGGATACGGGTCACTTTTGAAAGATTATGCTTGCTGGTTGTAAAAAAAACAAACAAAAAAAAAGAACTGGCCATCAAGACGTACAGTGTGAATGCAGACTAAATTCACATTTAGTTTGATCAAAAACAGATTAACATGCAAATGCGAACATTTTAGCTTGCTTCTACAAGACTGTACCAGGTGAGCTCCAAAGCAAGTATACTAGATCAGAAAATCCATACGTAATTTGATGCAAATGTAAACATATATTAGTTTACAAATCATGTACTAATGGTAAAACTGTTGAGGTCACAACATGGTATTCTGCAAGGAATAGGTCTTTATTAATCGATATTTATAAGGAATAAAAGGTGGCTAGAGTTTTATGGTTTGCTTTAATCTTACCTTGATCTGCATTGCTGTAGAAGTACTTGTAGTTGGGGTTTCCATTCTTGTTTGTGATCTCAGAGTGGACTTTACCAGCGGGATCTACCAAAAAACAAAACATATTTTTTCTATCTATGTCGTGACAGTCACCTTGGCCATTTGCTTACACCTGGTGCTGTGGACGTCGCTTCAGGCGAGAGAAAAATATGTTTCGTTACTAATGGTATCACAGAAACACCATTCAACCATTATTCATTTATTCTTTAACTGTCCAAACACAGGACGGTTTCGAGTCATATTTGGATGGTTATGTGATGACAACATTTCACTACCCATTAAGTGACAGACTCCTCCCTCTACGTAAAAAAACGGCTTTTGTTAGGCCACTAATACAGCCTTCATCAAGATTAATTAAAACATCATTCATTTCTGTAGGAATAAATCTATTTAATGAGAAGGGAAAAGGAGTTCAACTTTAAGAAATGATTGATGTTCTAATCTAGTGCATTTGCTTGGCTGATTTGTTTATGCATATCACCTACCAAGAAAAAGTATTCTAGGAATGTAACCACCATCTGGGCTGAAGGACTCATCTTTAGGCTCCTCTTCATCCTATAGCCACACGGGACATGTAATGAGAAGATGCCATGTAATAACCAATACTACTTGACAATATGCAAACTAGGGATGTGCTCATCCCAAAGCCTAAATCTGAATTCGTAAAGGCACGGAAAATGAATTACGCATTCTGTGGACCCCGGTGTTAGTTGGTTACAATATAGTACCTAAGATTTCACTTATCATGTGAAGATATTGAGGAGAGATGACTGACAAGACCATGGCGGAAGATTTAGTGTGCAACAGATCTCGAGCATCACTGAAAAATATCTCATCTTGTAAAATGTGTGGTCAGTACCGCTGCTTCCGAAACACAGAGTGCGTGAACACATCAAGTAAAAAGCGGGAGCGAATACAAAAGTGATTTCAATACCCCGCAGATAGCAGCTCCCTGATGCCCACAAATGATTCACAATATAATTACCCAAATATATAACTGTGAGAGAGCGCAAAGGCATTGGAATATATTTTTTCCTTCAATCTCATGTTTTTTTTTCGATCACTGTGTCCCTTAAGGGGATCCATAGAACGTGTCATTTCCCTTCCGAACATGGTATTCGGCTTTGGGCACATCCCTAGTGTGTACTACTACAAGTGGTTTCTGTAGCGGAAAAAAAAAGAAAAGGAGGTGGGGGAAATGATACTTACCTCCAAGTTAATCATGACAAAGTTGTGAGCCAACTCAGAGATGTCCTTCGATTCAGCAAACTTCGGCTTTAGTGCTAAATTTATTTTCACAACATAATTAATCTGTGCATTTCAAAGTAATAGAATAAGCCATAAATACACAACAGTTCAAAAATCTCATGTCAGTAAGATTTGTTAAGCGATTTAAAGTGACAGAAAAGACTCATCTAAATAAATGCTGTTCTTTTAAACTTCCCATTCAGAAAGAATCCTGAAAATACAATGTTTCCACAAAAATCTTCAGCAAAACAACCGTTTTCAACACTGACTACAATAAGAAATGTTTCCTGAGCAGCAAATGTGTTGCATATCATTAGCTGTACACCGACAAAAGATTCAACCGGCCACATACCTTTACAGGCGCCACACCAAGTCTTGTGAATAATGACCATCAGAGGGAGTCCACTGGACAGAAAAAGGTCAGAATTACATTTGAATATCGCATTCAAAGCTGAACACTGTAAGATTTAAACCTTACATAAGCGAACTCTCAGTCCCTCAGTGAGCAATGGCTAGACTTAACTCCATCCCGTAAGAAATCCTTGTCATTTTCTTGTCTGTGTAAAATAATTAAGTTCTAAATAATAAAGTTCAACCCTGTAAAGTCTAACAACTGAAATAATAGCCAGATTTGTTTGTGCTTCAGCAGTTTATTGAACAATATTTTTTTTTATTAAAAACAAACAAACCAAAAAAAACATGTTTTAAGTTGAGTATCAGACTTAAAGGGGGTTTGCTGAGCCAAAAAAGACATTTCTATCTTTAATTATTGACCCTCAGGTTCATTCATCCTCGGAACACGAATTAAGATCCGAGAGGTTTCTGACATCTCATAGAAAGCAATGAAAGCACAACATTCAAGGTCCAGAGAGGCAGTGAAGACATCGTTAAAATAGTCAGCGTGACATTGAGTACTTGTACAAAAGTATGAGTCGACTCGGCACTGGCTGACGCTGTACACGTGAACCAATACTGAGCCGGCGTTCTGACGTAACCCTGAAGCTCTGCACTGTGTTTGCAACGGAGGATGAATGACAGGAAAGAGAAGAAATTGTTGAATCGTTGTTATTTTCATTATACCAAATGGCCTTTGACTTGCTAAATAAATATAAATTGTCAATCGGACGACAGAAGGCACGTGGTAGGTTGCATTCAAGAGGTTTTTGATCATATAGAGGCCTTAGAAATGCAGGCCTCAAAGGATTTATATATTTATTATATTTCTGAAAGTCTGGTGTGTTTCTGACAGGACTACCTTTCATGAAAATACTTATACTACAATGTCACAGAGTTCAGCAGTCATGTACCTTGCTTCAGCCTCCTTCTTCCCATCTTCAAGGCTCCGCCAGTGAATATGGTCCCCAAATCCTATAATAAACACGAGTGCGATAGAGATTTTACATGTCATATCCGGGTGGGAACAAGCAATGACTACAACAACAGAACAAAGGGATCTGCAACAAAGCGCTTTCTTCCAATTCCCAAATGCAATGACAGAACGGACTTCGTCGTTAAACATACAGAACTCTGGATTCGTCTGATCATTTTGATCACTTATATTGTGTCTGCAAAATCCCACCAACTCAGGTTTAAGATGAGCTCATATCTTAATAAAACATAGGAGTAAAACTTTACTCCTTTTAAGGGTCTAGATATGCGGTTGTTGGCTATACTAACAATAGGCAGTCACCGGTCACACTGAGCACACTGTAACATTACATCCGCGATCCGGGTCAGAAGCCGGTGGTCTACTATAGCACGGCTAGCCTTGATGGGAACTAGTCTAGAGAGATTATCTAAAATTATTGTCATTTTTACCTCGTCCATCGCCATCAGCTAAGACCTCCCCGAAATGAGACGCAATAAAAAGCAGTATAAATGAAAGCAGCGAAATGTTGAGTAAAGACGACGGCATTTTCATTCCGATGGTCGTTAGCTTTCAGCTGCCTGGGAGGTTACGGATAAAAATCGCAGGGTCCTAAATCCTGCCAGGTTAAAGATAGCGTTGATGTCTTCTTCTTCTTCTTCTTTCTTTTATTGGCAAAACGCACTTGACAGTTACTGCCAATTACTGCCATCTACTGATAACTTCAGAAACGCTATTCCTAATCAGAGGCTGCATTTGAATCGCAATAGCAGAAAAAAGTAGGCCTGAATTCACAGTACACATAAAAGAGTATGCAGAAACATACCCGGATGACCGTCCAGATGATAATTGTGTGTATGTATGATGGACACTTTACTGTCCCATGAGGTCATGGGAGAGGATTTGGGAATTGATGCTGGTAGGTCACATGATTATGACAGTATGGCGAATGTTGTAGGCATTACATCCGGATTACATTCATACTACACACTCATACTTTTTTAAGCAGTCGTCAAGTAATTCATTCAAAATAAGTGTCTAAGAGAGTTTGGCATCTGGTCTTTCCTCCTTCCCCAGCCATACCAGAACTAAAAGCTCAACCAGCGCTGCGTGTTCAGCTCCTCTGGTTTCATTTCCAGCACCATACAGCTTAGAGAAAGAGAAGCTTTTCTTTTAATACTCATAGGGCTTGGTTTCACAGACAGTAGACTAAGCCAGGATAAGGCCTTAGCTCAAATTAGGGCATTTAAGTAGCTTTTATAAACCTACCCAAGAAAAAAACCCACACACACACACATATATATATATATATATATATATATATATATATATATTACTGGTCAGTGCTAGTTGCTTTCAGTTAAAACAGCTCAAACATGCATTTAAGCCTAGAAATTGGGGAATATTGTCATATCCAGTGGTGGACGAAGTACACAAATCAAATACTTGAGTAAATGTACAGATACATATAATAAAATATTACTCAAGTGAAAGTGTTTAGTGCTCCTTTTTAATTTTACTTGAGTTAAAGTAGAAGAGTGCCTGACTTTTAATGTACTTAAGTAAAAAAGTACTGATATATGTTTATTTTGTAATTGTATATTGGCCACGTATATAGTTTAATTATATAAACGTATTGCTCAAAATAGTTATGAAAAATCTTTTCAGTGAATCATTCAATGTCAAATAGTTTAACGCTCACTTGTCGCCATCTAGTGCCGTAACGATGCAATCGATTCAACCGTCATTTGACGCGCCAAGTTCGTTTTACAATTTGATTTCGTCTGTGTTTGAATCGAGATCGCTATCTGTAGACACTGGTGTGGACGTGTCCGCGTTAAAGCATTTCAGTTGTCTTAAACAGATTCTTTTTTTATTTACATATTTTTAGTTACAATCATTAATCCCAAAATGAAACATTAGTAGGCTTACTTTCCAGCTCAGTCGCGCACGCACTCAGAGGATCCCCCAGTTCTTGGCTAATTTTCAGTCAGACATGTAAATTCAGTTGACTGGAGACTCGCTCTGAACGAGTCATTGAATCATTGAGTTATTGACTCAAGAACAGCTGCAAATGAATTGTTCGATGTGATTTGTGAACCGATTTTACAGGATGATTGAAAAGAATCAGTTCGTACACGAATCGGACAACGCTTTTGCGTCTCTGAGCACGTGACGATTTCTTCATTTTAAAGTAATGAGTAGCGATGTGTTTTGAGAAATGTAGTGGAGTAAAAAGTACGATCTTACGCTTAGGAATGTAGTGAAGTAAAAGTATAAGTTGCTCAAAATAAAAAATACTCGAGTAAAGTACAGATTCGTGAAAAAAGTACTTAAGTACAATAACGAACTTTATACTTCGTTACTGTCCACCACTGGTCATATCTAGCATTACATCCTTGCATTCTTATGATTCCATATCTCTTATATTATATTCTATGTAGATATTAGGTGGAGTGTTTTATCAAGAACTGCGTGTCCCAATCTTAATATTGATACTATAGTTTCTTCTCTACTTCTACCCCTCCTGACTTTTGCTCGTATTAAATATAAATGTCTCCCTTTAGTTTTAGGCTATTACTCCAGTAAATTTGCCACTTCAGTATATATATTTTTTTTCTTTATCACTGACTTGATTCCTGTCATGCTAGTATTTCGATTCCTACCATTTATTCCTCAACTGCTTGTTTGGCTAATCTTAAATTTCTTTAATTCCCACATCTCATTTATTGTACCAAATATTTACGTACTTTGTTTAAAAACAAAATATGTGTGCAAACTACATAAATATCCAATGTGAGGAAATGCTAACCTCACTAATGCTTGTTGACAGATGTAACTAGTAACGGTAACACTTTATAATAAGGTTCATTAGTTAAACATTAGTCAGTGTATAAACTAACATGAAGTAATATGAGCAATACATTTGTTACTTACTAATGTTCGTTAACATTAAATAATGAAAGTACAGTTGTTTATTGTTTGTTCATGTTAGTTCAAAGTACATTAACTAATGTGAACAAGATTTTAATAATGTATTAGTAAATGTTGAAATTAACATTAACAAAGATGAATAAATACTGTGTAAGTGCTCATGTTGACTAATGTTGTTAACTATTGAACCTTGTTGTAAAGAATAGTCACTAGTGTAACAACACAATCTTAATTGTATATATATATGATATGTGTGTGTGTGTGTGTGTGTATACACAAACGATATATTCTGTATAAATTACATATTCTGTTTATAATAAGTGCAATAAATATTTTGAAGAATGCTACTATTTTTCACTAAAATTCTGATTCCATTATATAAACATTTTTTTCTGTTTGAAGAATTATGTTACGTATTCCGGTTTGACGTTGTTGTTTCAATTGAGGTAGATGCAAGGATTGAGGGAGCTAAAGAATTTAAACTTTTTTTATGCAGAAGATTGTTCATATTATTTTTCTCACTAATTACGCCTTTAGGTTTTATTTATTTTTTATGGCTGCAAAAAAATGTTGTGAGCCACTGGGCCATTGTTTTTCCTCTCTCTTTCTTTTGCTAAAGATGAAATGAAAATATTCTCAAATTTTGCCATATCATTGGAAATATTTCTTGAAATTACAATGCAGTAATTCAGTGGTTGGAGACTTCCTCTTATGTGATGACATCAGCTCAGTTCAAAAACTATTTTTGTGGTCATTAAGCATTGTGAAACCAAAAGAAAAAATAGACACAAATTTCTCAATATTTGGTCGCACTGATGATGAAACTGCAAAATATCAATCATTATGATTATGTTCAAAAATGTAGGGAAGGGGAAAACATTGAATATGTTATTAACTGTTTAAGAGTAATTGGTATACCTGCTAAGCTTGCTCAGATAACCTGTATGAGTTTCTTTCTGAATGCTGGTAGTCAAACAGCTGATGGTAGCCTTTGACTGCAGTAGTATGGAGAAAAACAATAATGGTAGTCATTGGCTACCGTCAACCAGCATCCTTCAAAATATCTTCTTTTGTGTTCAACAGATCTGTTTTATTTACCGTTGTCACTCAGATTCTGTGTATGTTGTTCATATTATAAGACAAAGATCTTAAACTAGATGGAACTGGATTAAATATTTTGACTGTTGCAATTCCAAATGGGTTTAAAACTCTGCCTAGACTAATAACTACTGATATTTGCAACGGAATGAATCAATAATATATAGAATAAGCTGCACAATGACACCATTTTCTTATTAATGTAAAGCTGCTTTGCCACAATCTGCATTGTAAAAAGCGCTATATAAATAAAGATGACTTGACATGACTTGACAAATTATACTGCATTATTAACAAATTTTTATCTTACTATGCATAAGACAAATGACTGGTCCAAAGTTTTACTGAAATGCATGGCCAACTTTAATAAAACAGCAAGAAACAAAACAAAAGTTCACAAAAAAAAAACCATTACTGCATAAATAAATAATTTTTAAATACAATAAATAACATAATAAATAATCATTCGTTTTAGCAACAGTAAACTAAAATGACTGCGCTTGGCCAGTAACAACTACTGGTTTGCTATTTTGCCAAAATGTAGTTGAAAACTCGATTTATTGTAATTGTTCGAAGGTTGAAACCCTTTAGGACTTTGCACAGCTGCAGTCGCTCTTCAAAAGATTTGGGATAATCCAAGAACGCCTGAAAGAAAACCCATAAACATAGTTAACACATCAAAGAGGTTAGAAGATTGTATTGAAAACACCAAGAAATTGAACCTGTTTTACCTTGGCCTGAGAGTTGTCCTTCACAGAGACAGAGAAACAGTTCTATTGCGATGAAAAAAAGAAGAAATATAAATGATTACATAAAATAAAAAATTACTAAAAGAAATTAATACTGATTGAAAAGTATATACATATACATATATATATATATATATATACATATACACACACACACACACACTTAACAGTGATTAAGTAAAGCTGTTTGTGTTTGTACCTGCATGACGTCATCAATGCTTCTAACCACTGTTTTGGTGAGCTCTGGGTTCGAGTACGCTTGAAAAGTTTCCCGATAGTAGTGAAGATCTTCTAGAATTCTCTGTAGGCATTCATTCTACAAAGATACATGTGACTGTCAGTGGAACAGACAAAAGACACTGCCAATAAACAGAAGAATTGGAAATACAGATTGTAAATTTACCTCGTCAATCTTTAGGACAGTACCGAGAGTGCAGTTCTGTCGAGTGAAAAACAAATAATAATTGTCAAATGATGAACTGTGATGAAGAAAGAAGAGTAATCAGTTATGATTTTTACATCAACAGCTAACCTAATAAAGGAAAACGAGGTGGCTTGCATGGTTTCCACTGGCACTGATACACAATTTGATTTTCACAAAAGTGCCCAATATCATTTCAACAAGATGAATTTTTAAGAGATGCTTTATAGTTATTTTAAACAACAACAACAACAATAATAATAATGATACAAATTGTTATTATTGCTATTATTATTATTATTATTATTATTATAGTTTTCATTATACAATAAACACTTATTAAATTTATGATATGTTAAAATAACTACATATAATAATAGTAAAATAATAAGTAGGCTATTATTATTAAAATTATTACAGTATTTTGTATAATATTATTTTATTTTGTATGTAGCTATTTTAACAACAACAAACAACAACAATAATATTAATGATAACGTTTTATGACAACTAAATATTTGTCATTTTAAATATTTATTTGTCCCATTTCAGGACCAATATCGAACTTAAAAAACTAAAACTAAATTCTGTTATACTGTATAGAAATTAAATCCTAAAAACTTGATGTTTATTTGTTTAAAATATCATGGCCATGTCATTCTACTCTTGGATTCAAATGTGTAACGTTTTGTTCACTTACTTGCTATCACTCTCAAGTATTTATGATGGTTTAAATAATAACAACTATGCTGATTTCTCCACCATGAACCTCATGACTGTCCCCTCTTACCCGCGGTAAACACGCAGACACCGTTTGCGTCCTGAGGTGCACCTCTGCGATTTGCTGTGTGCAGTCGAACCCGCTGAACAAATGGTCCTGGAAGTAGATAATACATATTATCAGGTAACTTGTGCGTGTGAAAGAGAGAAATTGTATTACAAGTGCTGGTTTATTGAATAACACTCACCATCCCGAGCGCCGCTGACACGTTCCAGAGCAGAGAGCGCGCGAGCGCGTTGCAAGTCGTTCCCGTGAGGCTCAATGGAGACTCGCGCGCTCCGACCGGACCGGCGACGCCACAGCGCCACAGCGCGAAGCACAGAACGCTTACGGCCAAATCTTTAAAAAAAAAAAAAAAAAAAAAAAAAACCCCATCACATTTCACCAAACATGAAACATAAAACACTTGAGCCCCGATCGTTTGTAAATTCAAAAAGTAACGATACTTACAATTACAGACTCTGGGCAGCATTGTTGCGTTCAGCTGTTGCATATTCTAACGCTTGGGATCAGGATTTGCCTTTTATAAATCTTGGAGATATGGGAGTTTCCTTTTCAAAACCCATTAACTAAAATGAAAACAACCCGCTGCCCATGTGTTTTGTAATTTCCGTGGTATTACAGATGTTGAGTTCTGGAGATTAGGACACACTTGCATATATTGGGAATTAACGCACGTTTCGATTTACACTGACATACTTCATAAGTACAGTGTTTGTGTACAGGATAAGAATCTTGAGCCTTCTTGTTCAGTAAAGCCCCTTTCATCACTGTCACTTTAACAATATTTTAAATTTAGTTGCATTCTCGTTTACAGTCAGAAACATTTTGCAGAAACACGTGAAGGGAGGTTTAAAAGAATTCTGGGTATTTAAGAGATGTCCACCTGTGTCTTCCCACAGGAATTTTATCAAAGGTTATCATGGTTCAAATTTTATTCTTTAGGATAGAGCCCTATCTTCATCTTTTTTTTTTAAGAGGGTCCTAATACACATAATTACATAACACAATAACACAAAACAACAACAAACACCTAATTCAAATCAACAAACACACTAATACAGAATAGTTAACACATACCATAGAAAAACATTAATAATCACGACCAATAAATGACTTACAAAGGTTTGCCTATAGCATTAATAGAAACATAATATATAAAATATAATATCATGTAAAGCAAGTACAGCATGTTTCAAAACAAAGAAACAAACCCTTTTTAAGGTAAATTATTTCAGTCTGCCAGAGCTTTATACCTAAACGCTCTCCTAAGTAACTGTTTAAACTTGTAGAATGTCTTAATTAGCATGTGAGGAGTTCCTCAAACACTGTTGAAGATAATTGGGGTAATTAAAATGTACACATTTAAAGAGAAACTGCGAGCAGTGAAGACACCTTCTAATATTGAGTGGAAATCATAATACAATAATGGATATCAAATGAGCATCATTAATAACAAATCTGCACACAGTATTATAAGCTGTAGCAAGAGGCAAAAGATTAGTTTTAGATGCATTCTGATAAACGACATCATTTGTTTTCACAAAAAAAGTAATACGTTTTTTTTTTTTTTTTCTCCAAATATTAAATGTAAAACAATTTTTAGATTGATATAATACACTGGTTCCAAATGTAATCTTACAAAGAGTAAATGTGACATTTAAAAGTAAGTTCTGGAGCCATAGACCTTGCTATGCTATATTCGATCTATTCTGTGCAGATATGTGTCATCATTACACTTCTAGATTATTAGATTTTAGTTTAAGCATATTCTTTGTACCACAGACCAGAATAGAATATAGTCAGTTTTTTTAGAACATTAAAATCTGATTGGAGTATTTTGAATTTGAGACAAGTAAGGTCACGAAGCATCAATGACAGTATATCGTCAGCATGAAGATGAACAGAAGAGTGCGAAAGAGTGAAGGGACCTGAGGTACTGTAAACTGAGGACTTATTGAGGTTATTTGTGTAAGAATGATCAGATGTTACATTAGAATGCTTGAGCAGTAGATAGGGAATCATGAAATATTGTATTATTATTTTCTTAATAGTACATTTATCTGAAGTATTTAATACTACTACAAAATTGTTTATGATTTGTTTTAATTATTAGATAAATACTTAGATTTAGCATTGTCTTAGATATATTTCTTACTCCTATAACTTTCCCAATCATCATTTGTCTTCTGTAATTTAGCCCAGGCCTTGTCTCTCTGCCTAAACAGACTTATAAGTTCTGCATTTATCCAAGGTGTTTTCCCTTGACCTTTGATGTTTGCATCCTGGACATTGGGAATTAACCTATCCCAATTATTAGAACTTAAAGCATTCATAAATAAATCTAAATGAATTTTCTTATATGTTTTCTGATTTTCATTACTCTAGGATTTTAATTTTCCATATACAAAAGTGATCAGACAGGATACAAGTTTGAACAAATCTGCAATAGATTTGTAACAACTCTAGTAAGTTCTTTAATTGTGTTAAATTTCAATCTTTAGTGGCAGACTTATCTTAACAAAATAGTAGTCAATAGCAGGAGACGAACAATTGAAAGGTTCGACAGCAACAGAAGGGTACAATTAAGATTCATAAATGTTAACAAATCACACTTTGGCAGTGATTTTAAGTCTGAAAGTACAAGGGTTTTTCAAAAATTTCAGAGAAAATCAAGAAGAGTGGAAAAAAGTTAAAAGAGACTGATATTTGAAAAACTCTCAAGCCTTTTTTTACAGTTCCTGGAAATGCCTCATTTATGAGTTTACATTATACTATATAGAAACTGAATAGGCCTTTACAGTCATAATTTGTTCATTCAATTTTTATATGTTTTATATGAATATACTGTATTTTGAACAATAGTGGAAAACCCGCTAAAAACAACTTAACCGTTTTTATTTTCCTTATTATTTGTGTTCATTGGGTGGGGCAGACACGTCATATCTCCTGAAAATGATGTAGTATTGTGGTCCTGGGCTCTTGCCAGGGTGAGAGTGGGAGCGCAGCGTTGATCTGTTCTGCATAATTTGGCCACAAAGAGGAAGCAGAACTACTTGATTCTCGGTTCAGATGCTGTGTGGTAATACCTAATGATAAAGTGCTGTTGTTGTTTTTCAGATTCGCTGTTGAGTTACAATTTTGTGGAGATCTTACATACAAAACGTAGTGAACTCAAAAGAAAGAGAGATGTGGTTTTTACACAGTTATTTTCATTTATTGCATTTTTCTTTTTAAGAGGTTTCATTTTTGGGACTGACCTAATACAAACCACAATGACACTTCTCTGGTGTTGAGTCAAACCTTGTGACTGCGCTAAACAGCTTCGAGTGGAACTTAGAAGATGAAAACAATGTCATACCTGCCCATATTAAGTCATTCATTAGACCGTAATTTCCTTTTACAGTTCAGTGCACACAGATATTAATGATGTGTCACTTACAATTGTGAAACAGGAAACGCTACATTTCGAAGAAAAAGTAAAATATGCGCAAAAGACTGACATAACAGTTCATTGTGAACACAAGAATAAATTTCCAGCACACCAGGCAGCTTCAAACAAATATAATGCTGGCATCATCCTAAGATTCACTTTTGGCCATGTTTTCTTTGTTTTAGGTAGGAGAGCTCCATTTACAGCACATCAGCCAGTGCAAACAATGCGTCAGAGTAAAACTAGAGAGTAGAGTAAATGTATTCATCTCCAAGGAGAGATGTTGAAGAAGGTTAGTAAGCGAATCCAGCAATAATCTGCACAGAGAAGCAGTTTACTATAGTAAAAATAAAAAACATCATTGCCACTTTTTTACAACTCGCAATTGCACGTTTGCTGCTTATCTCGCAATTCTGATAAAAAAAAAAAAACTCATGTGATAAACTCATAATTGCGAGTTTATCACAAACCTCGGGCCTACTTTATTTCTCACAATTGCGGGTTTATCTCACAAATCGTGACTTAAGTTCTCGCAACTGTGAGTTTTGTGAGAAAAAAAGACAGAATTGCAATTGTGAGGAAAAAAATAAGAATTGAGATAAAAGATGACTCCCTCAAATTGGTTGACTTTCATTGCATCACGCAGGTTTGGAAAAACATGAGGGTGAGCAATTGATGAAAAAATCATTTAATTGTGAGACGAACTAGCCAATAGATGTTTCCTATAAGGTCCATATGGAATCACCCAGTATTCAGTACATCATAAAACCAGCAGACATTCTGCACACAAAAAGATCCAGCCTGTAAGCGATTGATTCACGTTGTACGATTCTTTCTGGTTTTACACTTTATAAGGACTTTTTCAAAAGTGAGTGTGTAATTCTCAGCTAAGGTGTGGGCATGCATGAACACTTACAGCATGTATAATTAACATACATCCACACAAAGCTTGTAACATTGGCAAAAACACACACACACACACACACACACACACATCTAGTTTAAAAAAAGGATCAATAGTGAGTACACCGCTTCATAATATAGTGACACACAAGTGGCCGAACCCGGTGCGCTTTGCCTCAAAATGGAGAATCACAGTGACGGTGGCAATCTGTTTTGCCTTTTGCCAAAGACTTCTCCATCACGTGCCTCTGCTGGCTATGCGCATGCCTGTCCAAAAACATGAAAGAAAATATATACATTTCCGTTCATGTAATGCTATATAGCTATAAATGTAAAAGATCTACAAAGTTTGAAAGATCAAGTGAAGATAAATGGAGATATTGTCACACAAAAGAAAGAACAGACTCTGAACTGCCTGAAATGAGTCGTCAGTCTTACTTGTTACTTTGTAACAAATGTGCATAATGCCCTAATGGTTCCTTGGGTGCTTGTGAACAATGTCTACTTTGACCCTCAAACACTGTAGTTGAGGCTGAGGCCTGGAAGAGTTTGGTTTGTGTTGTTGACATGTTACCAAGACAAGACGCTGTAATGCAAAATCCCCTTTGCATGCACTTCCAAAGGATGAGGATTCACGTTCGAAATTGATACGGTTCAAATCACTGTGTAATAAGAGCTGAGGAAGCCTCCGGAGCTGAAATTCAGTTATGTTTCGTTTCTGACACGTGCTTTAAGCAATCAGAGCAAGGCAGACCAGTCACAATAGACTGGGCCATTTGACCAATCACAACAGATGGTGCTGTCTGACCACTCAGAGCAGAGTAGGCTCACGGTGAGGTGATGCTGCAATGTATATTATGAGAAAATGTATTTATTTATTTATTGACCTTGGGTGCATGTTAAACTATTGGAGCAGACCTCCAAAACAAAAAAGAAACCTTTAAAATAGCATGATAGGGGCACTTTAAGCTGTGTTTTAACCTGGTTAGATCCTCCACATCTACCAGCATGGCGTCCTGCTCCATGTGTAGTTCATCTCTCATGAGCAACAGCTGAACCAGCTCCTCATTCAGACCTTCAAAGCAATTACAAGTCACTTTAATCCCATCACTGGTCACACATCATTTTGTAAATAATATACATGTCTCCTGTCTTTACCTTGTATCTGAGAGTGCAGGTCATTGGTGATGACCTGTAACTGACCAAGACTCATGTCCCTCAGGTCCACAGGCCTCAGATTCCTCTTCATTAAACTCTCACTGATGTGTGGCAGATGTGGTAACTATAGCACAAGGACAAAGTTTTGTCGAGTTGAATGTGTTGTGTTTATTTCTTATTAGCAAGTGTCCTGAGAAGTGAAGTGAAAGCCCTTTTGAAAACTAAGGTGAGGAGAGAATAAGCTTTGGGAAGGAAATATAACATTCTAACATCCTATTCTTGGACACTTGTCTCACTGACCAGGTCTGCCACGGGGGACCTGCGGTGTAGCTGAATCTGTCTCTCCACCTCCACCTGCATGCGGGCCATGGGGCGGGCCAAAGCCAGAGCCACGCGCGCCTCCTCCTGCAGCCGCCGCTGTAGCCGCCAGAATTCCGAATCTTCTGTGTCCAGGTCTTCCTCTCCCGTATCCCGGTCAGACAGAGAGGAACTCTGTTTACTCTATAGGGAGACAGAGAGAAAAAAACAAAACTGCTCAATCAAGCTGCATAAGTTTCAATTTCAAAATGCAGAACAATTTCGTTGAATAGACATTCAAAAATCTAACCATAGGTGACAATGGGGTGTCTAGGCTGGTCTCTGTCCTGCTGTCCTCTGCATCGCTGTCCCTGTCACTGCTGCTGTCATTCACAAAGCACATCTGTAGATTCACCCCATTCTGAAACCTGTAAGAGTGCAGCGAGAAAAGATGAAGAGACATGAAATCTGATCTTGTGAGAAATGTACAGCAGTTTGGACGTTACACAAAACAGACATGAGTCTGTTAAAATAAGTTATTTTATTTTGCCTTTTTATTTCACTGCTATTCAAGAATTGTTTATTCGGACTGTTTTTGCATGAAAAAAAAGAATGAACCTTTGGCAGAAAAGAGACGAGGGAAGAGATAACATCTACAACAATTTATCTTATTGCCATTTTTACTCAATTGTCCTTTGTAATGTTGTTTAGTATGCTAAATTGATTTTTTTTTTTTTGTAGTGGTGTAAATTACATTACCAAAGACTTTTAACTAATGCTCTTTAGAATATATTTCAGTTAGTATAATCTATCAGTCATGTGAAGAAAAGAAAAAAAATGAGAAAAAAGCTTTAAAAACAAAGAAAAGTTGAAAGAAAATTTTTCAACTTCAGATAAGTACAAAAACTTAACAGAGAAAGAATGAAAGTTCTATATTTAGTCTCTGTGAACCACAGTGAAACAGTTCCCACAGAAAGCTGTGTTAGAGACTTTCCTCTTCAGTTGCAAGAAAATTTTGCGGTTAATAGTATTCTAAGAAAACATTGAATATAGGCTTCAAGTAAGCCTATAATTATAGTTGAAGGCAAGGCAAAGAAAGTTAAAGATTGCAGGAAAACCATCTCATTCTGTTAATCTTCCACTCTCTTTGGACTTTCTTTTGCTCAGCTTTCTTGAAACCTAGTTGCAAAATGAGAAAAGACAGAAAAACTCCCATGCCAGAAAACATGGCCAACCTGTGGTTTGTGGTGAAATTATGACAATGGAAATAAATAAATACATAATAAATAAAAATGTCATAATATAAGATCACAAGTGATAAATGATGAGGTTTCTGACTTAGAAAGCACTAAAAATAATAATTGTATAGGATATAACAATGTATATAAATGTTTAGTGCAGATTAAACATAAAGAAACCAAATTGGCACTACCAGACAGATTCATTTATCGTGTGCTTGCTTTTCATTCCCTAAGTCAGCATTTCAGACTCTCCATCTAAATTTCATATTCTACCATTTAATGGGATAGTTCACCCAAAAATGAAAATTATTCCTTGATTTACAAGCCATCCTAGGTGTATATAACTATCTTCTTTCAGATGAACACAATCGAATTAAAAATATCCTTAGTCCTCTATCTCTAGGGGGTTAATAAGTGAAGTGATCAGTTTTTTACAGAAAACTATCCATATTTAAAACGTAAAATATAAATAACTAGCTTCACGTGTACGACCGTACACAGAATGTGCAAGTCAATCTGTGGAAGAGTATCCTTTGACCTGACGCACAATGTAATGACAAGGCATGGAGGCGCAGAGGATAGGGCAAAACAAATCACCGGTCACAGATAATAAGTCTAAAATGATATTTTTTTTTAAAGAGAAATGTCGGAGGATTTTCATATAAGAGAAGAGGAGCTTAAATTTGTTGCACGGCTCTATTTGTTTGAACCTCGAGAGGCATCTAAGCTTACAATACTCCAACATTCTGTGTCATACATACGCGACTCATTTTGCCCGAGTTGACTTGCATATTCTACTTACGTCATCCGTAGGAAGCTATTTGTAAAGTTGTAAATATGGATATTTTTCTTACAAAAGAAAAAACAGCTTTGCTTCGAAGCTTTTTTTTTTTTTTCATGGATGGATGCATTATTTTTAGCTTCAGAACGCGGCTGCCCCATTCACAACAATTACAAACATTTGAGAACTAAAGATATTTTTAAATATATCTCTGATTGTATTTGCCTGAAATAAGTTACATATACATATACACCTAGGATGGACCCCAATTGGGCCACAAATCAGTATTAATAACATTTAAAAGTGCTAACTATAAACACAGATCTCTTAAGGACTACATTGTTGCAGAAAGATTATTTTGCAGATTAATTGCTGATACAGTGCAACCAGAGAGTATTCACAGCGCTTCACTTTTTCCACATTTTGTCATGTTACAGCCTTATTCCGAAAGGGATTAAATTAATTATTTTCCTCAAAATTCTAAAAACAATACCCAATACTGTCATGAAAGAAGTTTGGTTGAAATCTTTGCAAATTTATTACAAGTAAAGAAAATTACAAGTACATAAGTATTCACAGTCTTTGCCATGACGCTCAAAATTGAGCTCAGGTGCATCCTGTTTCCACTGATCATCCTTGAGATGTTTCTACAGCTTGATTGGAGTCCACCTGTGGTAAATTCAGTTGATTGGACATGATTTGGAAAGGCACACACCTGTCTATATAAAGGTCCCGTGTCAGAGCACAAACCAAGCCATTAAGTCCAAGCAGTTGTCTGTAGACCTCAGAGACAGGATTGTATCGAGGCACAGATCTGGGGAAGGGTACAGAAAATTTCTGCAGTATTGAAGGGCCCAATGAGCACAGTGGCCTCCATCATCCATAAATGGAAGATGTTTGGAACCACCAGGACTCTTCCTAGAGCAGGTCGCCCGGCTAAACTGTGCAATCGGGGGAAAATGGCCTTATCAGGGAGGTGATCAAGAACCTGATGGTCACTCTGCCAGAGCTCTAGCATTTCTCTGTAGGGACAGAACCTTCCAGAAGAACAACAACCATCTCTGTATGGTAGAGTGGCCAGACGGAAGCTCTCCTCAGTTAAAGGCACGTGATAGCCCACCTGGAGGACTCTCGGACCATGAGAAACTAAATTCTCTGGTCTGATGAACAAAGATTGAAAAGCAAGAGTCATGTCTGGAGGAAACTAGGCACCGCTCATCACCTGTACCATCCAATACCAATACCATCCCTACAGTGAAGCATGGTGGGGATGTTTTTCAGCGGCAGGAACTGGGAGACTAGTCAGGATTGAGGGAAAGATGAATGCAGCAATGTACAGAGACATCCTTGATGAAAACCTGCTCCAGAGCGCTCTGGACCTCAGACTGGAGTGAAGGTCCATCTTCCAACAGGACAACAACCCTAAGAACACAACCAAGATAACAAAGGAGACAACATTGTGATTGTCCTTGAGTGGCCCAGCCAGAGCCCAGACATGAACCAGATTGAACATCTCTGGAGAGATCTGAAAATGGCTGTGCTCCGACGCTCCCCATCCAACCTGATGGAGCTTGAGAGGTCCTGGAAAGAAGAATGGGAGAAACCGCTCCAAAATAGGTGTGCCAAGCTTGTAGCATCATACTCAAAGACTTGAGGCTGCAATTGGTGCCTCAACAAAGCTATTGAGCAAAGGCTGTGAATACTTATGTACATGTGATTTTTTTTTTCGTTTTTAATTTTTAATAAATTTGATTTCAAACAAACTTCTTTCACATTCATTATGGGGTATTGTTTGAAGAATTTTGAGGAAAATGATGAACTTATTTCCTTTTGGAATAAGGCTGTAACATAACAAAATGTGGAAAAAGCGAAGCTCTGCGAATACTTTTTGGATGCACTGTATTTTTACTCTCTGCAAAATTTTTGCATCTCCACATCAGCAATGTCTGAATTCCTTCTCCATATCATTCCTGAGAAAATGTCAAACGTTAACATGACACACTCTTGGCAGACCAAACTGTTAACACTCCAGACAAAAATAGCAACAAAGTAAAATTGTTCCTTTTTTTCCCTGTCAAACATTTGTTTGAGCAAACATAAAAAGTATAATAATAAAGTTGAGACTGGATGGATTTGACTACCCAAGACAACATGAATAATATGCTGAAAACGAATGATAGATTATGTATGTGTCACGCTTGGAGGACAGGAGACGAAGGGTTCTCTAGTAAAGAGGGTTTTATGACACGAACGACGGGATCATCATGTAACAGGGAGCGTAACACCAACAAAAATAATCGATCGAAGGTTTACAAGGGGGGGGAACTTAAATACATACTTATATGTGGTCGGCAGAGGGTGAGACAATAAACTATTACAAAACAAAAAGGCAGACAATGACAGGTACACCAAGAGACAGACTAAACAAGACACGACTGAACTAAACACAGACTAGACTGCACGTTAAGTATGCAATTATTACAGTTTACATGATCATGAGGCCTCTGCCTTCACTGCCTTTGGATTCATTCCTAGCCACTGTCACCTTTGACTTGCTTATTTGGGGTTTAAACTTAACATTATTACATTAATATAATATCAATTTAACTCAGGGTAACCAAATATCTCAGAGTGGAATACAGGAGTCCTTTTTAATAATTTAAACTCTTATTTTAAAGATTCTCTTTAAATGTACAAACATGCTTCTTTTTGACATCTTCGCGTCTGATTTAAAGGAATAGTTCATAATGAGAAACAAAATTTTCTGGTCTGATGAACAAAGATTGAATAGCAAGTGGCATGTCTGGAGGAAACCAGGCACCACCTGGTTTAATTGGAAAGTTCATACTTTTTTCCATGCTCTCTGACACTGACACCAGATCCCATCTTTACCATCAATAGGGAAATGCGATTGTATGGTCCTTTTGTTCTCCAGATTGGCTATCTTTGATTAGGCTATTCTTGCGTGACAGAAGACTCTCTCTATCATTTTTTGTTTGTTTTTAGGTAAGGTGAAATATGGGACAAAACAGGATTTTTTGCATAGTAAGTCAGGACACTAAAAATAGAGCTGAAATATGGAACTGTCTCAGGAAAAATGGGACGCCTAGTCAACCTAATTTAACTGGAACAAGTTATTGAACTGAACTGAAACAACACTGAACTTAATACATTTTAAATGTTTAACGTTCTTATTTTCCTCTTTAGTAATGTGTAGCTGCTTTGAAACAACCTCTCTTATATTAAGTGCTATATAAATAAACGTGACTCGACTAGGTCCTCATAGTGAAAAAAATGATGCCATTGTTGTCATTATTATTATTTTACCAGTAGCCATATCAGTCAAAGGATTTATACACTAAAATCAATCAACATTACATAAGAACAAGCACCAACCCACTGATCACAAATGCACACTGACCGTGAGGGGAGGCAGTTTTTACTGCTCTTGCTGCAGCCAGTAAAAGTGACCGGTCCGTCGTCATAGAAACTGCCCAGGGCTAGCTTCTGCCTAATGGACTCCCTCTCGTTCCTCTGGGCCTGAGTGAAAACACAGTTGACTTCAATAAACGAAGAGAACGCTCACAGACAGTCACACAACATGTAGAAGGCCACAGAAAAACTCGCAAGCTCAGAATATTTGATGAGGCATTTTAAAATAGATATCACTGCTTCAATACATTGCCTTTTGAGAGCTTGTGTTAAAGTGTAAACAACTTGTTAGATTTCAAGGACATGAAGGTATCAGTGTGGGAGAGTAAACGGGAAGGTTCAATGTAAATTTTGATTTTCTGCCTGCAGGGAATTCACTGCTGCCTCAATGAACGGCAAATTCCAGAGATGGAGAGAAAAAAATGGAGCAAAACCTGAGGCAGTACATGTGAAGGAAGGCACGAGCCTTCAACAAACATACCCACATAAACATATAAATACATAATTGCCCGACTATTCCTGATGACGTTATATTGGTAAGAATAATGTTCTCAGATGTGCATACTACTGTTCATTGCCATGGCAACACGGTTATCTTCTGGTGCTCAGAATGACTAATGTTTAAAAAAAGGTCTCGCACTCATCTCTGGAATAAATCATAAGGCCTACCACTGTTTTCAACAACTTCCCCTTCCTGTATCCATGTACATATTTTCTGCTCATTTTCAGGCTGATTGCAGAGCATTTCCACTGAGATTGACATTTGGACGGAGGAATATACGTGCTAGAAGAGAGGTTGATTCATGATGCGCTTAAAACTGAAACATCATTAGCTCAGCTTGTAATACCAAACTGTAAAGCAGGTTTCCGGTGCCTTCTGAGGAATGATAACAGATCAATTTGATTGCCTTTATTAGATGAGATGTCGCCAATAAACTAGCAGATAACACGAAGCAAAAAACAGGCATCCAGGTACACAAATAAGACCTTGTGTGGGATGGGTTGAATTGGTCCCAATTCAAGCAGATCATATTTTGTTGAACTAAATTTGACAAGAAATTCAACATTACTCAGAACACTGTTCCTTTCTTAATATCAGAAATTCATTTAATCTTTAAGCCACCTCATACACCATGACTTTGCAAATACACAGTCGTATACACACACACACACACCACAAAAGGCAAACGGATGCAACGTATACACTAAGAAAAATATATATACACACATACATAAGCCTGTCTTACCTGGTAAACACATTTTTCTTGGTGCACCATCTTTCAGCGCATTGTATAGTGCAGCAGCCAAGCCCTACCCTCTACTGCAGTGCCTGAGCTACACCCTTGAGACCAGCATCACATACATGAAAGAGGGGGAGGAGAGAGCGCAAGCAAGCGAGGAGAGCACAAGCGGTGTCTCGCAAAGAAACGCAGCCACTTCAAAAAAAAAAAAAAAAAAAAAAAAAAAAAAAAAAGACCCAATTCATAATTCAATCACTTTGAATCGAGGAAGGATTCAAGCAGACAGGGACATTTGATCAGATTTCATTTATTGAAGCATTTGAGAATTGGGACAGAACAAAGCAGAGACCAGTATGTTACGAGTAAAAACCACTTTGCAATCAATCCATATACACAATATATACGTATTAACGTTAAAGCCGGAAAATCTTTCAATAACATGGCTATGTGCTGCACATTACAAACCAAATTCTGAATATGTCCCCACAAACATTCAAATTTCATGGGAAAGTGTCAGCAAACTCAGACAAGCCCACAAATTGAATTGTGAAGGGGTCTTTTTCATAAAGCGTAGAACTGGTGGTATATAATACTGGGCAGGGGCTCATTGGGAGGCTGGTTGGCTGATGGTTTGCATTCAGAAGCAGCAGTTGTAGTACAGTGTTGAGGGTGGTAGTTATGGGTGGCGTAGGAGGAGTTATGGGAGGTTGTGTATTGCGGATAAAGCGGCTGCAAATAATGAGGATAATTGAGGTAAGTGTTATGCGGAGGGAACACATCTCCAGGGTAGAAAGGGGGTTGCAGCTTGTGGGTTGCTGCTGGCGAACTTGATGGGGATGGCTGGAGCTGGTTTCTTTGAGGGCTTCGGCCTGACAGGATGGTATTGAGGGTAGTAGTATGGCCAAAACACCTGGGGGTATCCTGGAAGTTGTGGATTGGAATCCTGGATCGGAGCTTGAGCAACTGGTGTGTCAATGGGGAGAGAGGTTAGATCTGGTTTCTTTAGGGACTTTGGTTTGCTAGGAGAGTTATATGGCCAAAACACCTGGGGGTATCCTGGAAGTTCTTGAAGATCTTGAATTGGAGCTTGAGCAACTGATGCGTCAGGGGGGAGAGAGGTTAGGTCTGGTTTCTCTGGGGGATAAATCTTGCCAGGATAGTGGTAGTGAGGGTAGTAGTAAGGCAAAAGTCTTTGCAGAAACACTTGATGGGACCCTGGAGGTTGAGGTTTGAGCATTTCTTGGGATGTGGGTGTAGACGTCTCACCAGTTTCAGAAGTAGATGGTTCTTGCATTGTGTCTGCTGTTAAACTCGGTGCATCAGGAAGAGACGGAGGCAGTAGAATTTGCAGATATGCAGGAGGATTAGGTCCAAGCAAGGCTTCATTTGCAGTTGTAGATATAGGACAAGAAATGATCGCAGAGTTTCCCTGCCATTGGATCTGCATCACATAACTCCCTCCCTGAAAAAACATCATGAACATTACAGGTCGGTCCTCATTCTATGCTCACAATTAGTGGAATGGAAAAAGAAATACCTGTTGCATGACACCACATCCATCATAGGGCGTAGTATAGACAAGACCTTCATAAGTGGGAATGGTGGATCCACAGTGAGGTGGCAACTTGGTGAGCGGAACAGGTGCACCATTATCTGGGAGTTACATAAAGGTGATTAGGACTTACACTTCCTCTGACTCTTCCTGAATTAATGCAGTTAACATTAAATTAAGTTTGAGTGGGACAATAAACGGCAAGTACAATGAAACAAATTGTTAAGTCAGGTTACCTCGACAAAGCTCAATTTGTGCTACTTCTGGACCACGTAGTTGCAACTTCATGAGATCGTCACCACACCTCAACTTTGGAGACATGGCATTCCAGGCCGCTTCAGAAGAACTGACTAGTTGCCCTTTAATTATCGATTTTCTCTGCTGGCCTGAAATGATTGTATGAAAAAATAAAGTTATTCGTGACAGTACTTCAGTATTTTTTGGGAGAATCTATTTTACTTTTTAGATTTGTTAAATTCGACTCCACTACATGACTCCAGCTTAAAATGTATACTTTCATGCCGATATATTTCCCCAAAGCATTTCTTAATTACTACAAAATAAAGTTAGAATACAGACTGCAACCAAGCAAGCATGTGCAAACATGTCCTTCCAAAACAGCGGTTAATTTAATTTTTCGGTTCCGTCTATAGCTGGAGCAGCTAGGAAGAGTGCGGTACGAGAGCGGCCTCTAGAGGCGAAATAAAAACTATCACTGATGCCTAGTAGTGTTTGTTTTGACACTTGAGGCGAGGCTGCGCAGAACTATGGGACACTGTCTGTTTTAAATCAGTTTTTTTAAATCAGTACAAAGTGGTATGCTATACAGTACGTTCTCATAATCACCAAGTAATTAGTTTGTTGACTAGATGCTGCATTGGTGGAGAACAGCAGAATGTTTGCCGTCGAGGTAGAGAGGATTAGTAGTACCTCAAGCTGTTAAAACGTGACAAAAACACCAACTGTTTTATTTCTGTTTTGCTCTCATGCATTCGTTATCCAGCGAAGTTACAGATTTAAATTGCATCCTAATCATGCAGACAACAGAAACAAATCGGAAATGCATTCGATTTCACTTCTTTTTTTGTCCGCACGTTAACATTTTGATAAGATAAGTGTTCTAAAATAGAAACAAATAGCAAGTGAAAATATTCATACAACATGTCTTTGTGCGTAAAGATGGTCTTTTTAAGATTGACTTTGGATTTATATGAAATGGGAACACTTTAATAAACGCGTTGTTCATTGTTAATTTCAACGTTTACATTTTAAAATTGCCTCTAACATTAGTTATAATGTACTATGAATTAACATGAACAATAAAAGGTATAATTGTATTTTATACTTTTAAAACATACAATAAACACTGCATTTTTTTAGTTTAAAGCAAACAAACAAACAAAAAAATTAAACCTGAACACAATCTTGCTGCTCAAACTGCGTATAGAACAATTTGATAATGTTTTTTCCTTTTGCATTTACTTCTACTTTCAATACTTAGTGTAATATCACAAAAAAAACACTTCAAAACTTCTACTCAAGTAATAGTCTAAACAGTTACCTTTATCAAAGTCACTTTCTGGTAATATATTACATTATATTCTAGATTAAACCATATTTTACCAAGCGCTCGATACACCCTACCTGTGACACTGGCGTCGTCACCAAGGCGCTGAAAATCAGCCAAGGATTCATCAAATCCCTTGCGGTTTGACATAAACGGTTCTGATATAATTTCGCTCCCTCCATCCCTTGATGTTGACACTCCAAAATATTGCAAACCTCGGCACTCTGTTAAAACAATGCATGTGAAAAAACATAGTACACCGAACATTTTCCCACACGCCATTCTGCTACTTGCATGTCCGAGTGACTTGCTGTTTTAAGCAATACTTAAATTAACGCGCAGAAGTAAAATCACCTGTTCCTTTAATGATTACGCGAGATTCATTGCCTGGTCTGTGTTATTCTACGAGCGCATTAAGAAAACCCTGAACAAGCAAGATTATTCTGGTTATCTCACTTTTTCCTCAACTTTTTAGTTTATTGTGTCTTATATAATAAAACAAACTTTCCCGTTGGCCTGACAGAGCCTGGCCTAAGATTTTTAACAGATTGAATTAGACTAGATGCTACTGTGTTTTGACTAGATAGATGAACAATTTCCACCGATTTTCAAATTATATTCTGTGTTTGTTGACATTTTGTGATGGAAATTTAATTTACACATACAGGCCAAAACTACAACTCAAAATATAAACATGGAGTGAGAGAAAACAAATAAAATATATGATGAATTATTTATGAAAATACTATTTGTAACAAGAAACAAATTCAGCACTAATCTGGTGTTTCACCAATCAGGTCTATCTGAACTCTACGGTCTCCCACAGGGTTTGATATTACAGGCTGGACAACTCCTTTAAGGGTTCTCAAATATCCATGGATACCATCAACACTGAACTGTTTGCATGCCTTCAGTGCACTGCTGTAGAACAATCCAAATGGTCTAAACATTCCTTCCATCAGGTTTGATCAATGTGACAAAGTGACAAAGGGGAATACAACTTTTTGACAGTCTTTCGTATCCTTTTTGGCATATATTTTCACATACAAACTGCAGGTAAAAATGAGTTCAGACCATTGGACTAATGCACATATGCACTCAGGACTGTGATGGGAAAATAAAAGACAACTTTTCAGCCCACTGAGCATGTGAACTCGGTCTCTTTTGCAGACTTTGTCTAGAATTTACAATGTTTGTTTAGAATCATCATCTTTAGAGTGTTGTCCAGAAACTGGCTAAATATTAAAGTGACTTTTTAAAATGTTTTAAAACCTTTTCTCATCAAAATGATGTCAATGAGCTAAAGAAAATTTGATGAAACAAAAAGTGGGATATTTGATATTTGTATACAAGAATAAACAAATCAAGCTGCTTCACTTAATCTACAGTGATGGATTCAGAAATTGGATCACTCCTCAATCATATTGATTGTGTAACAAACAAACGTGATATTTCTAAACTTTGAAAGCTTTTTAATTTTTCCTTTTTATATTTTTCACATGGAGACCATTTATAAGTCTCTTTATTGTGTGTATAAGTTCAAGAAAAGGGGTTCTGCTTTCCCTCCTACTTTTAACAGCTTTTTAAAATTTCGTGCTGTTATTCAGTTCACCCTTGTGGTATCGCTACAGCAATTTCTTTACTATCCAGCAGGTGGAGCAGGAGTATTTCCAAACACTTTCCTCACCTGGGGCCTCATTTATGACCGTTGCGTACGCACAAAACATGCCCTGAAAGAGGCGTACGCTACTTCTTACGCAAACGATGGATGACCCATGCGTACGAACACTTTTACTAGAGTGAGAAAAGTAATGAAGTAAACAGAAGGATTTTAAGCTCTGTTTTCGTTTTGATATACACATTTACATTAATATTCCACATTTATTAATGTCGAAGATAAGAAGATAAACAAAAATGATATGGATTTAGATAGTGGATGTGCTACTTTTGATCACTTTTCCTGTGACGCGCTGGTTTAATGACAGTGAGGAGTGATAGGAGCTCAATAATTGCTCTTTAAACTAAGCTGCAGATGTCATGTTATGACAAAATATTTTTAGCGAGAATGATGATCAGTGATGTACACTTACTGCGATATAATGAAAGACACGGCAGGATTCGATGGTCGTTTGAACAGGTTCAAGGATAACATCTTACTGTACAACCGATACACGTACAGTACAGTACTGTACTGTATACAACCGATAATCTTCCGCCAACTGGGATTTATAGAGATTTTTTGCGCAGGTTCTTTTTTTTTTTTTGCGTACAACATTTTCAGATTCATATCTTACGTTATGGCATCAGTTTTTGGCAACATGGGTCCCTTTGATGAAAGTAGTGAGCAGTGGAGCTCATTCACGGAATGATTTAAGTCCTTTGTAGCAGCAAATGCTATTGCTCAAGAGAAAGTCGTACCCACCTTTCTACGTGTGATGGGTCCAAAGATATATATGCTCCTGCGTAACCTCATGCAGTCTTGGAGAGAAAACATGTGTTTTGTTTTAGCACTCCCCTTACAAAAAAATACTGCAGTTTTTTAGAAGTAATACTGCAGTTTTTGTTACATATAGAAAAATGCAGTTTTTTGGACACGAAAAAACTGCAGTATTGCAGTATAACCTCAAATTTCTGTAGTTTTACTGGAGTACAACTACTGCAATACATCTAAAGTACTAGTAAAATAAAACTGCAATACAACTGCAGTTATACTGTTTTTATCCTTCATGCAACTTTCAGTTGTACTTCATTTTACTGCAGCTGTACTGTGACTATACTTCATTATACTGCAAATTTGAATTAAACTGCAGTTAAACTACTTGGTACTGCAGTTTTATTGCAGTTCTACTTCGATATACTGCAGTTCTTTTTTGTAAGGGTCGCAAAGTGCTTTGCGTACTTCGCAGTGTTTCACCTATGAAATCAGCTAGAAGGGGGAAACCATGACAATGTTTGTGTCAGTGCTAAAACATTAGCTGAAAACAACGAATTTGGTGACATACTAAATGACACACTTCGGGACAGATTAATATGTGGACTCCGCTGCGAGGGCATACAGAAAAGACTGTTTATCAAGTGTGACTTGACATTTCAAAGAGCAATTGATCCTTCGCAAAGAGTTTGATTGACGGGCGATCTGACCAATCATAACCCCGAATCCACCATTTTGTCCGATAAAGGACAGTTAGTAGATTAACGTTGGTGAACTTGAACTTGAAAAATTGTGTGTAGGTACTCACGTCTTTCCGCGGTTGAAACAACATTCCTTCTGATGTCCATTCATGTTTATTTGATGTTATAAACGAACTATGAAGAGATGAACGGTTCACTTTGTTTGAATACATTAAGCTGAAATTGAAAGCTTTTGTAACATCATAAAGTTTATACTTTCATTTTGATCAATTTAATGCATCCCTGCTGAACAAGTTAATTTTCCCAAAAAAATAAAATTAAAAAATAACCCCAAACTTTTTAAATGGTAGTGATGTTTAAACAACTTTCCATTTCAGATAAATGAGGTTCTTTTGAACTTTCTATTCATCAAATAATCCTGAAAAAAACCTCTGAGCTATTTTAGAAAACTGGTACATCTAATGCTTTACATTCCCCTTCATTAGTGAAATTCAGAATTCATGTCTGCAACTCAGTGCAAGAAAGAAATACGGTTTGCAGTTTGACAACCAGTTCAACCATTTTGCATTAAGTCCTTAATGCCTATGTTTTGAGGGGTGAGACTATTCATCAGGAAACCACACAACATCGGTAAACATGACAAGCAGTTGATAATGTAGGAAAAAGCAGACAAGTGTACATAATTGCATGACTTTACAAAAGCATCTGCAGTTTGGTTAAAACAATGAGAAATTAAGATGCTTTTAAGATGTCAACTAGTTGAGAATCAGTGGTGAGAAATGCTCTAAAGTGACACAACTGCAACCCCCCCCCCCCCAAAAAAAAAAACAAACTAAAAAAAAACTTTGTATAAAATAAGTAAAACCGCACGCAAAGTAGATTTCACAATTTAATTTGTTTCAGAGACTTCGACCAGAGTGGAGCAGACACCTGGATGTTGATGTTATGAGTAAGGACCACTTCACAGTCATGTCATACACAACCTACATTTGCACTGAAGCAGGAAGAAATCTTTCAAAATCAAGAGAAGCACATTACCAAACAAATTCTGAAAATTCAGGGGAAAGAGTCAGCTGCAATCTCTGACAAGTCCACAAATTGAAGTGCGAAGGGGTCTTTTTCACAAAGCATAAAACTGGGTGGTATAGTACTGGGTTGGTGCATTGGGAGGCATGGCAGGGGTTTTGGGAGGTTGCACTGGGTATTTGAGATAAAGCGGTTGCCAGTGTAGAGGATAATTGGGGTAATCGTCATATTGAGGGAATGCATCAGGGGTTGCTGCTCCTGGGTTGTTGCTGGTGAGCTTGATGGGAAGGCGGTGGGGTGGCTGGATCTGGTTTCTGCCAGGGAAACTGCCATCCTGACAGGATGATAATGAGGGTAGTAAAAGGGCCAAAACTCCTGGGGGTATCCTGGAAGTTGAGGCTTTTGGGTTGGATATTGGGCAACTGATGTGTCAGTGGGGATAGAAGTCAGAACAGGTTTCTCTGGAGGCTTTGGTTCAAGTGGTATCGCTGCAGAGCCAAATGGGAGGAGCTAGAGCTCGCTGGAGCCCTAGCTCCACTTCGCTGATTTAAGTGGGCGGGGCCGCGCAGACGCAGGTATAGTCCGTTCTAACTAAGTGTACAACCTGTGGCACGGTAAGAAAACTGTACTCTAAAGTTAAACTGAACTTTGAGATGTATATAAAAAATAATAATCTTACATTTATCGCTGTCTCGACATGCTGTTATTGTTATTTTCTGACCCCCTGAAATATGAATCGGGAGTAGGTTAACTTGGGATAAACACAAAGTTATATCGATAGCTAATATGTGCTATAGCATTCTCTCATTCTCCACTAGTGGTACGCAGCGTGTTTTTAATCATAGTTTTTATTTATGCTTAACCTGCACAGATGCATCAGACAATACTTTTGCGAGGACAGGATCCACTGCTGTCTATCGAGAGATGCACAGTGTGCTGCAAAAAATACCACTGTGCCTACTGTAAATTGGTGTATAACTATTTACACGAGCTCCAGAATCATGTAAATAATCACATGTGAAATGCAGTTCAGCAAGAGGGTATGTGTGTGTGAATTATTTCAATTATGCTGTGTGAAAAATATCATGTTTGTTGAAACTTTGTTTTTGCATGTCATAATCATTTCTTCCTAGCATCATTTAAAACTAAAAACATATTGTTTGTTTAATATTTTCTTGTGTTCTGAAACCTTGTGTCTGAATTTCAAATACTTCATTTCAGTTATTGTTGTTATAGTTTTTCTGCATTACATTACATAGTTTGAATCATTGTAAAAGATCAAGTCAAATGAAGTCAAGTCACCTTTATTTATATAGCACTTTTAACAATGCAAATTGTGGTAAAGCAGCTTTACATTAACAATTGGCAAATCATTTTGGCAGCACAGCAGCTCCCAAAGAAAATTGTGTCATTGTCCAGCTTATTCTATAGATTATTGATTTGTTCCGTTGCAAAGATCAGTAGTTATTAGTCTAGTTAATTTATGTATATCAGCACTGCAGAAAACAGTGACGTAATCGTCCGGCTCAGCTCAGTTCGCATGCAACGAAGAAATTTGGGCTCCCTTCCTTTTCATTTTTCAGAGAGTAGAGGACATGGAATTATTCATGCAGGAAATACGAGACAAAAGAAATATCTGTGTATCTTGTTTTCACAACCCTCACTTGTGAATCTACCAGTGGAGTACTATAAAACAAATATTGATTGAGTTTTGTTTTGTAAAATACCAGTAAAATTTTCTGTGAAAAGAAGTGTTGTGTACTTCAAATATATTCATTATTTTAGATCTTCTTATTTTAACATTTTAAGTAGATTTAAGATTTATTTTATGTTAGATGAACATTTTGATCATTTAGGTTAATAGAAACAAATAACTTGTAGGACAGTGCAGTATATGACTATTAAATTACATTTATGTTCTCCCAAATGTTGTTGGAGTGGATGCCTCACTCATCTCAGAACACATTTGTTATCTAATTTTCTCCAGTGTGGGAAGTCACATGTCTGGTTTAAGACTACTGGTCTGCTTACTTATTTCCATTTCATTAAAATAGCATAATGCGTGGGCTATCACATGAAGGGTGAGTCTATCCAAACTTACAGTCAATATTACATTTAAATTTACAATATATATATATATATATATATATATATATATATATACTGCTCGTCTTGTCTTCAAAGAGCTAAAGAGAGCCACGTCACGCCCCCCCTCTCATCTCCTCTCTGCACTGGCTACCCCTCGCTGCTCGCATCAAGTCAAAAGCGCTGGCTGCTTGACAGACTCCACCACAGGCTCTGCACCTTCCCTACCTTCACACACATGCTACAATGCTATTGTCCCCACCAAAGCCCTGCGATCACTAAAGGGCGTAGGCTTTGTGTAAACCGTCCACAGGACAGAAAACAACTCCTCTCTCTCCAGAACTCCTTCCACTGCTCCTGCTGATGGGTGGATCTCCCTCCATCAGTGGAACGCAGAACAATAGGCAATAGGCAATATTCAAGAGAAAGCTGAAACTCACGTCCTTGAACACTTCCCTGATAAAAAAAAAAAAAAAAAAAAAAAAAAAAAAAAAAAAAAAAAAAAAAAAAACTTTCCCTTTTCCCTTTTCCCCTTCCTTATCTACTTATGGAGCAATGTGATGTGTGTATTGTGTATTGTGAGCCTGTGTTATTTGCCAATTCAATTCATGAAGAATTTTTGTTTTTTTTGTTTTGTAAGTGTGTAAGCTAAAAGCGTCTATATATATATATATATATATAAATAAATTACAACTAGCCTGTTGGAGAACATGCTTCCACATTTATGTACAAAAAGGGCAGATGGCAACCTAGTCTTATTATTAATATTATTTATTATTGAATTAATCAGATGACTAAGATTAGTTCACAAATAACCCACATGTTAATGCAGTGGACAAAAAATAAAGAGAGGTGCAAAGATAGTAAGCTTTCACATTGCCTACTAAGTCTTGTAATTTACATCATCGTATAGCACATGCTTTTATCCAAAGCGACTTCAAAAGTGACGAAAACAACGAAACTATTCATTCTAATGAGGCAAAAATAATATGACAAGCTGACAAAGATAGAAAGTTTCAACAGTTATTAGAAACGCACATGTTAGCAATGTTCTTAAGTGTTACATAATGTCGTTTGTCACGGAAACGATACTGATCATGCTGAAAATAATTAATCATAATCATGACGAATGAAAATAAGGCAATATTGTCTATGCCAGCATCTTGCGCATCAAAACATTTCCTTTTTAATTATGGTTGAACTCGCACTAACATTAACAGGCTCGATAGCACTTTAAGCCCCGCACATTGGAGCTCTAGCTCCTCCCATCTGGCTCTGCAGCGAACTACGGCCATTAGATCCAGTGAGGGGGACCTCGAGCTCCAGCCACGGGGAGCAAGAGCTCTAGCTCCTCCCATCTGGCTCTGCAGCGAACTACGCCCATTAGATCCAGTGAGGGGGACCTCGAGCTCCAGCCACAGGGAGCAAGAGCTCTAGCTCCTCCCATCTGGCTCTGCAGCGAACTACGCCCATTAGATCCAGTGAGGGGGACCTCGAGCTCCAGCCACAGGGAGCAAGAGCTCTAGCTCCTCCCATTTGGCTCTGCAGCGAACTACGCCCATTAGATCCAGTGAGGGGGTCCTCGAGCTCCAGCCACGGGGAGCAAGAGCTCTAGCTCCTCCCATCTGGCTCTGCAGCGAACTACGCCCATTAGATCCAGTGAGGGGGACCTCGAGCTCCAGCCACGGGGAGCAAGAGCTCTAGCTCCTCCCATTTGGCTCTGCAGCGAGCACCCTCTCCTTTGGTTTGCCATGTTGGTAATAAGGGTAGGAATATGGCCAAAACTCCAGAGGGTATCCTGGAAATTGAGGCTTCTGGGTTGGATCTTGGGCAAATTCGGTGGTAGGAAAATTTGGTGTGGACTTTCGCAGGGGCATCTCAGAATAATCAGAATCAAAGGTGACGCTGTAGGAGTAAACAGAAGAATCAAAAGGCTGTTGGCGATTCTGGTTGACACCTGAGAAACAGTTGGTTTGGTGGAAGAGCCTGTTGGCTTAGCTATGGGATAAACAGTGCCAGGATAGTAGTAATTAGGGTGGTAATAAGGCCAAACACTTGGCAGAAATGCTTGAGGGTACCCAGGAGGTTGAGGTTTGAGTATTTCTTGGGATGTGAGGGTAGATTGTTCACCAGTTTCAGTAGATGGTTCTTGCATTGTGTCTGCTGTTGAACTCAGTACATTGAGAGGAGTGTGATGCAGTAGAATTTGCATATATGCAGGAGAACTAGGTGCAAGCAAGGCTTCATTTGCAGTTGAAGAGATCATAGGACAAGAAATGATTGCAGAGTTTCCCTGCCATTGGATTTGCATCACAGATCTCCCTCCATTAAAAAAAAAAAAAAAAACATGATCACAAAAAACACAATCCTCCTTACCCTATGCCCACAATTTGTGGAATGGAAAATGCAATAGCCTACCTGTTGCATGACACCACATCCATCATAGGCCTTCATAAGTGGGAATGGTCGGTCCACAGTGAGGTGGCAACTTGGTGAGAGGAACAGGATAACTATTATCTGAGTGTTACATTAAAAGAATTAGGATTTAACACGTGGCGTTTTCCTGAATTGATGCAGTTCACATTAAAAATTAAGTCTGAGTGGGGCAGTAAAAATCTAGTATGACAAACTCATATGCTGGCATCAAGTTCTTCAGTAAACAAATAGACAGGACCACTTCTGGACTGAAACTTCTGGACCACTAAGTTGCAACTTCATGAGATCGTCACCACACCTCAACTTTGGAGACATGGCATCCCAGGCTGCTACAGAAGTAGTGACTAGTTGTCCTTTAACAACAACAAAAGACAAACAAAAGGCTTTACCAATTTTACATGTGAAATTCCACCTTCATTGCATTAGACAAAATGTACACATATAGACAGGTTTCTTTTATACAAACAATACTGTAGCACACGCATTCAGAGGGCAAAACCACTAACAGGATGCAAAAGGCAGCTATTCTCTTCCACTGCACTCGCAGACCTAAGACAACAACCTCCCTCTGACCATTCTGTAACCAGCAGCAGGCATATTGTCCTTTATGGCTCTCACAACATTGTCAAACTCCTCATCAGTCAAGCAGCTATACACCAGAGATGGAAAGGCCAAAATCGTTCATCCTTCTAAAGATGGTTCTAGTGGAAACACCCATCATGTTTGCAATGTAGTGGATAGGAAGGTTTGTCTGCAGCATCTCTGCTAACTCTTCTTTTTCAATTACAAACCTTGGACGTCCTCTCAGACCAACAGAGGAATCCACCACTGCATGTGGAGCTGTGGAATATGGAGGTCGTTTAACTAGTTCAAACACTTCCTGCAGAGCCTGAATGATTTCGTGGGGTATTTCCACATGTCTTGACAGTGCTTGAAGGAGGTACAGCTGACGACGACACACAAACTCCATGTAATCCTGGTCCAGGGGAGAGCTCAAAAGTGCTCTCTCAAACTAAGAGAGAAGGTCCTCCAAAAGATGCCTTTTTAGAATTTGCTGCAGAATAGAGGGACAAAATTTGCTTAAACTGAGCAACTGAACTTAGATATTAACAAATTCTAAAGTAATTTTAATCATCTAACTTTTTTGTAATCATCAGTAACAGTTCAGTTGAAAGTAAGTACAGTACACAGTATAAATGAATACACCTGACCACATCTGAACATAAAGAAAACGTCCTAGATATAAAGATGAATTTCTAAATTGGGTTTCAGAGGGGTATGATCGTTCATGCTGTTTACTGTAACTGTAACCTTTCAACGGAGTGAAGCGCTGAAACCCTTTTATACTGTATTTAATGGAAAATATATTAAGCTGACAAAGAATGATAACAAAAAGCTTACACTACAACTCTTTAGAATCATAGTTACAACAATTTAATGGACACTTTTCACATTTCTGAAGTTCTCAGAACTGATATAATTTTGGCTGGTAAATATAGATTCTGTTTAGTGGAAGTATAGTGGTAAAGTAGCGCTGAACTACAGCAAATAACTGTGTTCTCATTTTCCCCCAGCAGCTCCAGCTCCATAAAAGTAATAATAAATCAAGTTAATATAGTATCTGGTAAGGAAATATTATATTAATAATGCAATCAATCAGTCAATAGATAAAGTTTTACTCACTTGCATCTGGTCCGTTGATGAAGCCATGTCTAATCGTTTACAACAGGCGTCCAATCAATGCAGACTTCCGGAAAACTGAATTGAGCAATGACATTTCAGGTTACAATGAAATAAGTAAGTCCCGCCCCACGACTGCCAAAAATAAAAAGTTTTCGCGCGAGCAAAATAGACGATCGAGCGCGAGTGTGGGACCCGATGACGCACGCGCTGTGAGTCGTGTCCGAGCGCGCGAGGGCTGGATTTGTGCGCAGAGGTATGGTTATGCGCGCGCGCGGGTTTAAAATGAGCTCGTGGACTCCCGTTTTCGCTCGTGTAGATCTGTTATTCTCTCGCGGAAGTGATTTACTGCGCGCGCAAGCATCATTTGTGCGCTCGGTGATTAATGGCATGTGAACAAAAGTCATCAATGTAGAAAATATGTGGAAATTTTTCCTATGTTTTTTTAGGCCTACACGTGTTTAAAATTTTTAAATATAAATGTATTTTCTTGCCCCTGAAATACATTTTTAAATATATTTTAAGTATATGAGGGTCATAATAAAATATACTTTCAGTTTCAAAAATATACTTCTCTGAACTTCACGGTTTACACATATATTTACCATATATTTAAAATATATTCTGGCCAGATAATTTTTTTTTTTTTTTTACCGTATGGGAATGTGAAGGTAACTTGCATCTCAAAACTTTATTAATATGAAGCATTTATATTAAAGGTTCAATATGTAAATTTTTTTATATTAAAATATCCAAAAACCACTTGCACAGTGTTATATATTTCGCTCAGCTGTGTACTTACATTATCCTAAATATCCCTTGTCACTTGTCGGCTGTCAATTACGTAATATCTGCACTATTCCTGGTTTCCGCTTGTACTGCACAGTAACAATTGCAAAAGACAAGAACAGCTGCGTAATGGCTAGCGGGATGCTGTTGTTTCGTTCAAACATTATGGACCATGGCAAGCAAACTTTGGGACAAATGGAGAAATAAAACGAGTATCAATATCGGCGTGGCGTTTCTGAGATGGCGAGAGCTTTGCGACAAACTTTGACTTGACAGAGACTGCACTCTTGCACGTTATTAGAAAAGATAAGCAAATTTCGGCTACATAATAATAATCAATGTTCTACAGCTAAACACGACGAAGTGTTAGAATATCATCAGTATGATAATCGAATGTTGATCTAGTTTACTGTTAAGTTTCCTACAGTCAACAAACTAATACTAAACATTACAACTTTTCTACATACTCAAATACAGTTTATATCAAGTTTAATATCAAGTGCAACGTTAGACCAAGTGAAACAACGATGCATTACCTCACAGTTTTAATTCATCAAACAAACTGACCTGTATGAGTAGTATTTCAGCACTTATGAGTTGTTCAGTAGAATGAAATGTCCTTGTTTCTGGACTCACGTGTGTCACTGATATCTTTCTCTCATTCGCAATCGCGCCCGTGATTCTCTGCCACGCCCAGCTTCATTTTAAAAACATGCATTCACTCATTTATAAACATTATTTCCACATAAACATTATTAGGTCCATCGGCATGACGACAAGTTCAATGATTCCATACTCATTCACGGCGTCATCAATCTACGCCTTTGTTATTGTTTTGAAGAGTTTAGCGACCCCTAGCGGTGAAAGAAAAAACATTGTGCATTTAACTGTATCTGGCAACTTTATTAGGGTCAAAAGAAAGTTAAACATTTTATTAACTATAGGCCTAAGTGTAGTGTTGGGAGTTTCTCTGTTAGCTTATACCATTATTGGTATAATGGACTCTGAAACAATTAATTACTTGCATTATTTTACTTTATGTATATCATCTTCATTTTGTTCTGCAAGACTGGCAAAATATGATTTTTTTTTATAATTAATATTTTGAGTTCGTTTTGCGAGTGACGTCATTTGTAATGGACTGGTCTGCCATAGACATAATAAATACATAGATTCCCCATTGGCCTCTGGATCGTACGTCAACGGCGCCGCCATATTATGCAGGGAAACGTTCCCATTACGCTCATAACTGGAATTGAGAAAAATGCCGGTTTCATGTGCTGCTTGGGGCTGTACAAATCGCCACACAATTGACCCTTCGTCAAATCTAAGTTCCAAGAACAACCCGATGCAAAAAACCCTATATTATACCATGAATATATCGACTTTTTTTATTATTTTATTATTATTTAAAGAAGAAACCAAACCAATGTATAGTTGACATTTGAGGGTTAATGCTATAAAAAACAATAATAAAAAATTGCAGTTAGAGTGCTTTAAGCTTGTTTTTTTTAATACAAAATATGGCATGCAATGGCATAAAGTTATCCATTCAAATCATCATTCACTGTAAAACGTGATATAATTATTGCACACTTTACCGCTTCTGAGCGGTATTCGACATAGACATAATAAATATGCATTCAATAGATTCAAAAGGTTAAGCGTATCCCATCATGCATTATGTTCAGGAGCTCAAGTGCCCTGAAATTGCGAAATGTCGAGGGAACATTCCACTGTAAGATCTTAAACTAAATGGAACTAGATTAAATATTTTGACTGTTGCGATTCCAAATCGGTTTAATGACCCGTAACTCTGCCTGAGTATCGGACAAGTGTTCACTGTTGGCCAGAGGAGAACTGGCCCCTCGACTAAGCCTGGTTTCTCCCGAGGTTTTTTTTCCTCCATTTGTTGGAGTTTTGGTTCCTTGCCGCTGTTGCCTTTGGCTTGCTTAAGTTGGGGACACTTGCTTGATATTCAGCAGTGTTTTTGATATGCCTGCATTAGCGCCGTTGTATGTGAACTGAGCTGAGCCGGACGATTACGTCACTGTTTTCTGCAGTGCTGATATACATCAATTAACTAGACTAATAACTACTGATATTTGCAATGGAATGAATCAATAATATATAGAAAAAGCTGCACAATGACACCATTTTCTTATTAATGTAAAGCTGCTTTGCCACAATTTGCATTGTAAAAAGTGCTATATAAATAAAGATGACTTGATTTGACTTGATTTGTAATTTAAATTAATTTGATGTTACATATAATTTGGTAGTAAACCATAAGGTGTTGCACATTTTATTGGCGCAAAAATGGGTAGGGGAATCATGTGCAGGGCTCCGTAGGTTTCTGCAAATGAACAAACAAATAAAAATGTTACTATGGTTATAGCCTATATTTCACTTTATTTCTCGACTTTTTATCTTACAGTGTGATCTAAATGTCACATTTTCTCTGTGAGTTTTTGGTAATAATTCCTTTTAAAAATAATAATAATCAATATTGCTAACTTTTGTGTTGGCCTAATAAAGCCTGGCCTGAAAGAATAAAAAAAAATGTTAAAAGTTTCAATTTGAAGTGGCCTACTGGTTATTTCCATGCTGCAGATGGTTGCTATGAGTTGCTAGTATGTTTGGATTAGATAGAAGCCTAACATTTCCACCGCTTCTCAAATTTTATATTGTGTTTGTGATGGAATTTACACATAGCCCTTCACTAAAAATACAAACATAGTTAGAGAAAACAAATAAAATATATGATGAATTATAAAAATACTAGATCATAAGATCATAACAAAGGTCATAAAAACAAATTCAGCACTGATGTGCTTCTGGTGTTTCACCAATCAGGTCTATCTGAACTCTACGGTCTCCCACAGGGTTTGATATTACAGGCTGGACAACTCCTTTAAGGGTTCTCAAATATCCATGGATACCATCAACACTGTTTGCATGCCTTCAGTGCACTGCTGTAGAACAATCCAAATGGTCTAAACATTCCTTCCATCAGGTTTGATCAATGTGTGACAAAGGGGAATACAACTTTTTGACAGTCTTTCGTATCATTTTGACATACATTTTAACATACAGTGTACATTCAAGAAACTTTAGGTAAAATCTGGTCCAGACCAGACTTGGACTAGTGGATATGAACAGACCCATGTAATATGGAAAAACAAAGGACAACTTTTCAGCCAGGTGAGCATGTGAATTCATCATCTTTTACAGACTTTGTTTAGGATTTAGAGTGTTGTTGGGCAGAAATCCTCTACATTTTGTAGTTGTTTGTAGAGTTACAAAGTGACTTTAAGATTTCTATTTATTTATTTATTTGTTCAATTCATCAAAGTGATATCAAAGAGCTAAAGAAAATCTGAGAATCTGAAAATCTGATGAGACAAAAAGTGGGATATTTTAAACTAGCATGCATGAATAAACAACAAATCCACCTATTTAGTTTTTCTTCCAGTCAACTAAAACCTGAAAATAATACTGCATGATGTGTATCACAGACCCCATTGAAGATACTGCAGGAGCGATTATAAATGTGCATATTCAAGTTGATCTTCATTTTATCAGATGCTGTTTCTGCAGTGATGGATTCAGAAATTGGAGCACTCCTCAAATATATTGATTGTGTAAGAAACATTTGTGATATTTCTAGACTTTACCAGCTTTTTCATTTGTTCTTTTTGTTCTTTTTCCTTATCATAAGAATATGAAAAAGAAAGTAAAACAACAAATAATTGGTTCTTCTTTTCCTCCCTACTTTTAGTAGTGTTTTAAAAATTCAAGCTGATTCTCTTATCCAGTTCACCCTTGTGGTATCACCACAGCATTTTCTGTTCTGTTCAGCAAATGCAGCAGGAGTATTTCCACACACTATCCTCACAAGATCTCTGTCGTGGACTTCCAGGATTTCTAAGATACAAAAGAGAGTCCCAGGAGATGATGTACAGTCATCAGGTAGCCTAGTCATTTGATCTCTGCCATTAAAAAAGTGTAACATCTTAGAAAATTACTTATTTTGAATAAATAACATTTTGTGTGTGTGTTTGTGTGTGTTTTTACCCAGCCCCAACCTCAACGGGATTCTCCAATATGCTGTCAGTTCTGTGGCTCAAGAGCTTGGCCTCCTCTGGATCTGGGATATGCGGAGAAACAAAAGGTTTGTCTACTGAGAAAGGAGATAGCTGACACAAGCACTAATTCAGTGTTGGGGAAATTTTCAGTTTTGTGGAAAGTTTTCAATTTTTGCATTTCAATATTGTATTACTCCCTAAAAAATTTACAAATTGCAGTACTTACTTTTTATGGAAAGTTATCTGTTCTAGGCTTGCTTGTTTGTTTTTAATAGGCTAACAAAAGAGTTATATTTTTGGCAAACGTTTAGGTGCTTTTATGCCAAAAGTGAAATGAATAAGCTTCATGCTGAAGGAAATGCAAATTCACGTCTATACAGTAGAAGGCATAACTCAAACAAACACATTCTGGTGCACAGAAAAAGAAAGTTAAGCACTTTAGCTGGCTCCAAAATCGTATACTCTCTTGAGTAGGTACTTCTTTTGAAGAAGACTGAGTTTAAGTCCAAATTCTATGCCCTTCCATCAGTCTCATTCACTCAAATATACGTCATTTATTACGTGCCCACTACTGGCAGAACCCTTGCCATGTGTTTAAATGGAATACCATAAGCCCCAGATCACTTGGAATCTACTATGTACATGATTTATTATTCATAGTTTTTATCCTTATAAAATTGTTCATGCACCATTCTATAGGCATTCCAAGGAAACCCTGTATAGCCTAGGCAGTTAAGAAGGGCCAAGAGTGCACCAGGCAAGTGAAGGTTAATGCCTTAAAACTAGTGACTCAGATCTTGTTGTAGTGGCAGGGAATTGTATTGAGTCACGTCAGGGATTCAAGTTCAGCTAAGAACTTGTTCTGCATCGGCGCAGGAATGTGGGTTCCTAGTGGGTTGAGCTCAGTGGAGACCAACTCCAGTATGCAGAGAGGACCCATGCCTACAAAGCAGGGACGTCCAGGTTATGAAATCTGCCAAAGGATGACTGCAAAGCCCAGCCAGTTGCCGCACATATTTCTCCAATGGACATACATCTGGATCATGCCCAGGATGAGGCCATACCCCTGGTAGAGTAAGCTCGTACACTGAAGGGGCATGGTCGGCCCAATGAGTAGTAGTCTGAAACAATTGCATCCACTATCCATTGGGATAGCCTTTGCCTCATGACCGGATGCCCTTTAGTGCAGCCTCCGAAGCATACAAAGGGTTGTTCTGAAAGCCTGAACGAGGTGGAATGCTCAATGTAGACTCTTAAATCTCTGACAGGGCAGAGTAAATATAATTCCTGGTCATCCTCCGAGGGAGTAAGCGCAGAGAGTGAGATGACCTGTGCTCTGAACAGAATGGAGAGGACTTTAAGGCATATAACCATGCCTTGGTTTTAGGACGAACTTGGCCCGAATTCAAGGCAGGTAGCGTTCACAGGGAGTGATATTCTCTTGAATGTTGCTAGAGCTAGCAGTGCGGTGCTCTTTAACAACAGCGGCTGAATGCTGGCCGATTGGAGTGCATACGATTCCTCAAAACCGTAGACAGGTCCCATGTAGGGACAGTGAGGGGGCGAGGTGAATTCTGTCTTTTGGATCCCTTCAAAAAACGAACAACCGGGTTGTTCCTGCCTACAGACTGGCCAGCTATAGGAGAGTGGAATGCTGCTATAGCCACTACATAAACTTTGAAAGAGGAGGGAGTGTGTCCCTTATCCAACAACTCTTGAAGGAATGACAATATCAGTAATATGTCGCAGGAGGTTGGGTCTTTGCTAAGAGCTGTGCACCAGGCAGAGAAGACAGACCATTTAAGGGCGTAGAGCTCTAGCCTCAGAAATAGTATTCAATACTCTCTCTTGGAGGTCCACAGGCTCCCCTCAAGAGGACAGAGATCGCCCACAGCTTTTGCTGGGGGTGTCAAATCGCTCTGTTCACCTGAGAGAGGTTCTGGCTCAGAGGAATAGTCCATGGGGCTGCTGTGAGCAGCTGAGATAGCTCAGAGAACAAAGCTTGGTTCCTCCAGAGAGAGGCCACTTGGAGAATTGTGTGTTTGTGCTCCTTAATTCACCTGATGACCTGAGGGATCAAAGCGATCAGGGGAAAGGCATAAAAGAGAAGGTTGGGCCATTTGTGGGCTATTGCATCCTCATTTTTTAAAAATAAGTTGGCCAATGAGAGTTGTCTTCTAGGGCAAAGAGTTTGATCCCTGCCTTGCTGAAGATCTCCCACATTTTGTGAACCATTTGAGGATGGAGCAACCACTCCTCTGAGTGGACATTGCCAGCATTTCCAGGCAGTTGATGTGTAGCTGACTTTCGGTCGGTCTGCCGAAGGTTGGTCTGCCTTCGGACAGAGCTCCCCAACCTGTGTTGGGCACATTTGTCGAGACCACCTTCCTTCTGAAGACCGTTCTCAGGGCCGCACCCTGCTGGAACCAGTGAGGGGTCTTCTAAGGGGCCAGAGCTGCTACGCAGCCTGGTTCACCTTGACATGTAGGCATCCGTGCCGCCAAGCATGGGATGGAACCCAGGGTTTCAGCTAGAACTGTAGTGGCTGCATGTGTAGCAGGCCCAGCTGTAGCACTGGAGATGTGGAGACCATGAGGCTCAGCATTCTCTGGAACAATCTGAGTACAATCTGAGTTCCAATCTGGAACAATTCAACATTGAAGTAGGCTGCAAGCTACTGTATGGCCATAGCGTGCTCTGGTGTCACTGTGGCCCTCATTTGGGTTGAGTCAAAAACTGCTCCCAGGAACGAAATCCGTTGGGTTGGGAGACAGTGAGCTTTTGGCAAAATTTATCCTTAACTCCAGGCACTCTAAGGCAGTGTTTCCCAACCTGGCTCCTGAAGGCACAACAACACTAGACATTTTGCAACTCTTCCTAATCAAACACACCTGAATCAACTCATCAGCTTATCAGCAGAAACTCCAAGATAGAAAATAAAGGGGTCAGATGAGGGAGACATCCATAATGTGGACTGTTGGCGTGCCTCCAGGAACAGGGTTGTGAAAAACTGCTTTAAGACACCCTTGGTTGAGGAGCAAGGATCTATGAGTTACCAGCTTGGCCTCTGACGGGGTTAAAACTAGCCAGCCGTCAAGGTAGTATGCAAATTCCCATCTGTCTCAGAGGGGAAAGGGCCACGTCCGTACACTTTGTGAAAGTGTGAGGAGCCAGGGACAGTCTGAATGGAAGGATATGCTGCTGCCTCAAAGGCAAATCTCAAGAATTGCCTGTAATGAGGGACTAGCTGGATGTGAAGGTGAGCATCTTTCAGGTCCAGAGAGAAGAACCAGTCCCCTGTGCTTACTTACAAGAGGGTCTGTTTCAAAGTAGTCATCCTGATTGTCCATTTCTTAAGGGTGCGATTCTGGTGCCTGTGGTTGGGGATAGGCCTGAGGCCGCCATCCTTTTTGGGGATAAGGAAGGAACAAGCTGTAAATAAAAAACCCTGACTCGCTCTGAGCTGGTGGAACCATTTCTAAGGCTCCTTTTGCCAGTAAATTCATCACCTCGGCGCAGAGGACATGATCTTTACTCCTTACTGAGGTGGAAAGACCCCTGCTGAAGCATGGGGTCTCCAAGCGATTTGAAGTGAGAAACCTCACTTTATTAAAACCCATTAAAACCCCAAAACCCATTTTGGCACTCCAGGGATGGCCTCCCAGGCCTCAGCCTGTGTGGCAAGGGGTTGGATCAGTACGAGCGACAGACTACTGATAGGAGACTTGACGTTCGTGGTAAGTGGAAGAGGAAAAATGTTCTCTTTTTGAGTATGTGTGTTTTATTTTGTCTGCTACAACAGCAGGTATTTGTATGGGTTCTTGTACTTGAACAGGCCCAGTATTTGCAACAAACACATTGTCTCCAGCACCCAGAACTGAACAGGGTGCTAGGAGACATAAGTGAGGCTGGTTGGGGGGTGGTCCAGCCACAGCAAGACTTAGCCCCCTCCTCTTCCTGTCTACTGGATCAGAACGACTTCTGAGGTGTGGGAGTCCATCAGATGGTAGTGGGCGGGCAGAGGTGCACGACCACAGACTCATCTAGAAGAGGCAACTTCTCATAGACTTTTTATTTGGTGCCATCAATTGGCAAGGGCAGAAGAACTAGAAGTACACAGGCGGGCCGAGTAGGGGGCGTACCATGACTTAGTGAGCTCATTATGTACCTCAGAAAAGAATAGAGCAGCTTGCTGGCGAGGAGCATGGCGGCGCCCTGGCAGTAACCATTTGTCCAGGCTGCTTCTTTAATCTCGGAGTGCAGCGAAGAGATGATCGTCGTCACCGGGGTTGGGGAGTGACGAAAGTAACTCAATTATGTATTTAAAATACAAAATTTGTGTAACTGTATTTCACTACAGTTACATTCTAAATGGGTGGTAGTCAAAGTACAGTTACATCTTAAAAAATGTTTTAGATTACCAAAGTGATTACTTTTAATGTCATTTATTTCATTTAAACATTAATGTGATAACTGTAACGGGCAATAAATGTAAACAGAAATTGGTTATTCTTCGAAACTAACAGTCTGCAAAATCATCCTAATTTACATTTCTGCTCGTAAGTTTCATAAGTTGTCAGTGCATTTTAATCATCATTTACGTATGGCATCATTCTATGGCTTTACCGGCATAGAAGTGCTAAAATGCTAACTCATTTCCACGTTTTGGCCTACAATTACTTCACAACCACTATGTTCTATATAGTATAGTATGTGCAGTATGAACGTTATCCGGATGTACTACATCTGCCGTGTTGTCATCATCATGTGACCTACCAGCGTTAGGTACGCTTTACTGCCATTCACAAATCCTGTCCTATGGCGTAATGGGATGGTAAAGTGTCAATCAGAAGCACACGTCAGAATCTCATTGGAAGTAGTTGGTCATCTGGGGACTTTTTACTTTCTCTTTTATAAGTGCAGTGAATTTGGATATACTTTTTTTGGCACATGCTGTTTTTAGTATATAGGGAAATGATTTCAGATGCAGCCTCTTACTTTAGCAATATAAGCAATAACAAATTAACTTGCATTACTTATTTGAAAAAGTAACTCATATTTAGCTGTAAATTTAAAAGTAATGTGTTAATTGTTGTTACTTGAAAATAGAAATCTGATTGCGTAATTCACGTTACTTGTAATGCGTTACCCCAACACTGGTCTTATTGCTTCAACACTTTTCTTGAATCTATGAATGTCCAATTGGATTTAGGACTTCTGCTGTGAGAATTACAGAGAGTTGTTTGAGATTGTGGTCCATGAAAAGCATCTGTCTATGAGACGTTCTGAAGCATGGCCAAGTGGACCTGGTCAACTAAAAGACCCCTTCATCTATGAAGATGAAGAGCAACAAGATAAAGCACAAGAAAGAGGAAAACACAGGTTTGTGATGTACTGTACACTGTTGCTTAAAGGTTTGCAGTCAGTATGAATTTTATTTATGTAGGCTATTAGATTTAATGTGTTGATTTATTAATTACCGTTAAAAAATAAATAAATAAATAATGCGTTACAGTTATTAATGCATTTAATGCACTTGCCACACCCCAGACCTATGTAAGTCATCCAACATTTTAATACAACTGATTGATGAAAAAAATTATGCAGGACAATAACTCACTGCGTATTGAAGCCTAGATGCTTCAATAGGGAATTGTCCCTAAAATTTTATGATTTTTATGAGTTTTTGTCTCATATTTTACATCATATGTTATAGTGAAGCTAAATCACATGAGTAACAAGTGCAATATTACACGAGATCTACCTATTTTTGTCCCGGATTGCAGAAGTGCAAATGCGATATGGTTTTATAGCCTACAAAACTTCGATAAATAATAGGTTAATACAGTGCTATTTTAGACATATTGTTTGCTTTTGCTCAATTTTGTCAATGAAAATATAAAGACAAAGCATAACTGTCTCCGAGCAACACATATTCATTTCTGAATCCATGTTTTGAATGAATCGAGTGAACAAATGATTCAATAGGCCATTCATAAAGAGAACTCTTTTCTTCACTCCGGAATGAATTGGCCATTTGAACGAATTGAATGAATGAATGAATGACTCAATGGCTTAACCAAGACATTTCCCACCTCCTACTGGCAATTTAGTTTCTTATTTAGAGTATAATTTAATTTGAAAAAATAATTAAATATTTCCATATTAACTACAAAAAAATAAAAGTGAATGTATACGTAACACAGTTCTTAAGTACGGGAAGGAGGTGGGAACCGGCGAACGTTAAACATAACTTTAATAAACTCTAATGTTCCTCATGGCAACTGCCGCCCACACAAACAAAATAAAATCCAGGCCTGGTCCTCTCTTGTCCTTCACTGTCGTCGCTCCTCTTTTATGCTTCCGGAGCTCCTCCATGAGAGATACGAGATCGGTTCAGTGCACAGCTAACGCTCATTATCTCTCACGTCACCGGCCTTGCGCCGTTCCCTCACGGCTCTCGCCACGCCCTGCTTGTCACAGTATAGTTCAATAAAAAAAAAAAAAAGAAAATTCAGTCACCATTTACTCAACCACATGCTCCAAAAGTGTGTGTAATAAATTCTGTTTAATTAAATAAAATATTTCCTTCTGAAGCTATGTGTCTATTTGATGCTTTACACAATAATGACTTTAAATTATCTTTTGGGGGTAATTTCACCATACATTTTTGATGTTTGATTAATTTGCAATTAATTAGATTAATTAATTGCCACATCATGCAATTCAGCAAGGATGCATTGAATTGATCAAAAGTGAGATTAAAGACATTTATAATGTTAGGAAAGATTTCTATTCCTAGATTTCTATTTTCCTTGTATTAATCAAATAATCCTGAATAAAATCATGGTTTTCACAAAAATATAAAGCAGCACTACTGCTTTCAACTGATAATGATAAGGGTATTTTAGCATCAAATCATCGTATTAGAACGATAAATAAACTGAAGTCTGAGTAATGATGCTGAAAATCCATCACAAGGAATAAATTACCTTTTAAGAAATATTTAATAACATTATTTTTTTAAAGTATATATATATATATATATATTGCTATTTCACAATATTGCTGTTTTTACTGTATATTTTGATCCAATAATTGCAGCATTGGTGAAAATAAGAAATGTCTTTCAAAAACATTTAACAACGTACTGACCTCAAACTTTTGAACAGCAGTGTACATTTGTACTGTGTAGTGTTGTAACTTGAGCATGTTGTTACAAAAACTGAAATATGTGAATTTGTTTATTTATTACTTTGGCGAAGTTTCAGACAGCAGCAGAGAAAGATGCAGACAGATGACAGAGTTGCTCACTCCAGTTTATTGGTATCAAAGAACAGTGAGTATCCACAATATGTTAGTGAGAGCATGTGTTGTACACCATGGGTAGATAAGTAACAACAATGAAAATTCACATCTAGAAATTAAAAATCTGTCGTTGTTTACTCCTCTGTTACTTCCATGACTGTGAGTTACCTTTCCATGCACTATATCACATAAGTGGTCCATTTAGGACAATACATGCAATTACATGCTATTAAATCATTATTCTTTAACACTCTGACCTGAGAGTCTATTTCTACAACGTATACAGCGCATCTGGAAAGTACTCGCAGAGCTTCACTTTTTCCACATTTTGTTTTATTACAGCCTTATTCCAAAAGGGATTAAATACATTATTTTCCTAAAAATTCTACAAACAATACCCCATAATGAACGTGGAAGTTTGTTAGAAATTCTTTGCAAATTTATTAAAAATAAAAAAAAAACGAAAGAATTAGAAGTACAGAAGTCTTTGCCATGACACTCAAAATTGAGCTCAGGTGCATCCTGTTTCCACTGATCATCCTTGAGATGATTCTACAACCTTGTTCACCTGAGTTCACCTGTCCACCTTAAGGTCCCACTGTTAACAGTGCCATTTGGGGAAGGGTACAGAAATATTTCTGCAGCACTGAAGGTCCTAATGAGCACAGTGGCCTCCATCATCCATAAATGGAAGATGTTTGGAACCACCAGAACTCTTCCTAGAGCGGGACGCTTGGCCAAACTGATCGATTGGGGGAGAAAGGCCTTAGTCATCAAGGTGACCAAGAACCCGATGGTCACTCTAATAGAGCTCCTGCGTTTCTCCGTGGAGAGAAGAGAACCTTCAAGAAGAACAACCATCTCTGCAGCACACCACCAATCAGGCCTGTATGGTAGAGTGGCCAGACGGAAGCCACTCCTCACTCCTCACTGCATGAGAAACAAAATTCTCGGATCTGATGAAACAAAGATTGAATTCTTTTGCGTGAATAGCAAGCGTCATGTCTGGAGGAAACCAGGCACCACTCATCACTTGGCCAATACCATCCCTACAGTGAAGCATGGTGGTGGCAGCTTCATGCTGTGGGGATGTTTTTCAGCGGCAGGAACTGGGAGACTAGTCAGGATCGAGGGAAAGATGAATACAGCAATGTACAGAGACATCCTTGATGAAAACCTGCTCCAGAGCGCTCTGGATCTCAGACTGGGGTGAAGGTCCATCTTCCAACAGGACAACAACCCTAAGAACACAGCCAAGATTACAAATGAGTGGCTATGGGACAACATTGTGATTGTCCTTGAGTGGCCCAGCCAGAGCCCAAACTTGAACCCGATTGAACATCTCTGGAGAGATCTGAAAATGGCTGTGCTCCGACGCTCCCCATCCAACCTGATGGAGCTTGAGAGGTCCTGCAAAAAATAATGGGAGAAAGTGCCCAAAATAATTGTGCAAGCTTTTAGCATTATACACAAAGACTCGAGGCTGTAATTAGTGCCAAAGGTGCTTCAGCAAGGTGTTGATTAAAGGCTGTGAATACTTATGTACATGTGATTTTGTTTTTATTTTTAATAAATCTGCAAAGATTTCAAACAAACCTTTTTCACATTGTCATTATGGGTATTGCTTGTAGAATTTTGAGGAAATAAATAAATTTAATCCCTTTTGGAATAAGGCTGTAACATAACAAATTGTGAAGGCTTGAGCAACTAAAATTAGAAACTAGGACCCTAAATTAAAGTGTTACCGAAGTAATGAGAAAGCATATAAAAGATACCATGTTTCACACAGGTCAAACAATTTCAACCTTAACAGACAATTTTTATTTCTTTGAAAATTTTATTAATTTGAAATTAACTTAAACTTAATAGGTGTTTAACACCCACTACATGTTTGATTGACTGCAAACAGCTATTTCTCAGTGTAAATTTGATCGTTTTGAAGGATGTGTGTGTCTGACATATTTCTGAGATATCATTTAGTGATAGAATGTTGAGGGGGTAAATGAATGCTTTCTCTCATTAGATGTGTCTCGTGATAAAACAGTCATCAGTTTCCGTCTCTCTAACTGTGCACCAAAAGAGGATCTTTGGGAGGTTAAAGAGTACACGCATATGGACAAGATCTCTGGACAATGGACACGTGATGAGTCTTCTGCACTGGGGTTAATTGAGTTTGGCTTAACTCATCACCAGGTAACTGACCATAATTATTTACTCTGTTAGGAAGTTGTATTATCATGATATGGAAGCTTGTTTCCGCCATGGAATAAAAAATTCAAAAAGGTAATTGCTTGTTTTCTCAGAATTGCGAGTTGATCTGATGCAATCTTCAGAAAAATATTCAGAATTGCAAGTTATAAAGTCCGAATTGCGATATATCAACTTTTTTTTCAGAATAATTCAAGTTTCTTGGAGAAATACTACTCCAATGGAGATAAATTTCTCACTGTGTTTCAAGATGGTTCTGCACAAGTTTTGTATCCTTTTGACTATAAACTGAAATACTAAGTTGGTTCTTTTAATTAGCAATAGCTGTGAAAGTGGCTATGCATTCAGCTTTCTGTGTCATATTTGAAATGCTAAATTCAAAGGCTAATTTTGGCGATAATACTGATATTTATATGTGTCATCTGTTGGACTGTTATAAAATGTCATTGATTGTCATTGATATCAGATTGTCATCTTACTTTTTTGGACACATAAATATCAGCTACGGCACCAAATTGCATATTTTTGCTTAAAAAAACGAGGTGCTTTTAATGAAAAGTATTTTAATTTACACAAATGTAATGGCAAGAGTGCAGTACAAACTATATATCATTATAAAAATAAAGTTCTATGACATTAACAGAAAACGTTGCTATTTTGATGATTTTAAATTGATTTGAATATGAGTTGATTTTGTTATCTCTTGCTGTTGTTGGTCCTTATAGTCATGGCAATAGCTATCCTTCAGGAAACTTGGCTATCATCATTCTAAGCTGTAAGAAGGAAAGGACCTGTATCGTGCGGGATGACGCGACCAATCCTCTTTGTCCAATCAGAGCCCACTTCCAGTCTAATGGCAGAGCCACTTGTTACCATGAAAACAGCAGCATTTGGTATGCTTTGATTAGCTATTACACTGACACAGATCTGAACATCTTAAATCCTAAAACAGGGGAAATAAACATCTCATGATGCTGCTCATTGGTCCTCTTGCTTTAATTTTCCTTAGGCAGAAATTGCAGAATTTAAACAGTTTCCTAACCAGACGCCTTTAGTCTGTGCATGTCCGTGGACTCCATCCATTCTTTTAGTGTGGTAGATTTTTGTTTACATTTTGTTTAGATATAATGTTTAGGAATGTCGTTGTTGTCGTTGGCAGATAGAATCATGCCATATGGTAGGTTTTTGTGAAACACCGCCATTGTTCCAAACCTTATTTTAGACTTTTAACCAAAAACCCTTATACATATATATATATACACACTACCGATCAAACATTTTAGAACACCCCAATTCTTCCAGTTTTTATTGAAATTTAAGTAGTTCAAGTCCAGTGAATAACCTGAAATGGTACAAAGGTAAGCGGTAAACTGCCAGAGGTTAAAAAAAAAAAACGTTTAGGTTACCAAAAACTGAAAAATAATGTACATTTCAGAGTTATTCAAAAAGGCCTTTTTCAGGGAACAAGTAATTGATTAACAACTTACAACTGTTCTGCAGCAATGGAAGTAAATTAAGCCTTGAAAGTTGATGCTAACAATTCCTACAGGTGTCCCAACTTTTGTTGATTACTTACAAACCCTCTGTCTGTATAAAAGCAGTGTTGGAACAGACTGTGTTACAACACCCTTTTAAGCATTATTTGGACAGTATTGTACCGCAGGAAGTAGTATATTGCTCTCATAATGGCGAGAAAAAGGCAATTAACGAAGGAAGACAGACAGACCCTTATAACCCTTAAAAGTGTTGGTCTTTCCTTTAGAGAAATTGCAAAGAAAGCCAAGGTGTCAGTGAGTACAGTTTCCTATACCATCAAAAGGCATTTGGAAACTGGAGGAAACTCTGACAGGAAGAGGTCTGGTAGACCCAAAGCCACAACAGAATCAGAAGACAAGTTTCTGAGAGTTAACTTTATTTAATTTATACATAAAATCATTGATCAACACACATACATAAAGTACATCAACTATAGTCAACAGAATCTCAGATGTGCTCAAATGTCTTTTTATACTTTTTAATCTAAGTTTTGGTTTTCATTGACTTTTAATAGATGGGCAAAAACGAAAAATATCTTCCATTGTCATTTATAACTTAACCTTCGAGGTATCAAGTTAAGTGAACTCTGAAAATATGACTGAATCTGATGTGATGTGGCTCTTGTTTCCGGTGGATCAGGTTGAGTATGGATGCTTTGGGTGGGCGGAGTCTTGATGAGAGCGGGAGAAGGATTAGAACGTGGCGCTGGACAGACCAGGCTCGAACACCAACACCCCTGAGACCCCTCTTTCTGTCGCTCAACAGAAATATAGGTGTTCGGGTTCTTGGGCAACAGTTGGTGTTTGTGTCATTCCTTGCTTCAGGGCAACAAGCCAGGTTCAAAGTAGGCAGCTGTGAGTCGGTAAGAAACACACAAGTCTGATCACCAATTTTAGCTATTCATATTATTTTTAAGAGATTTTCTTGATCTCTCATGCTTATTATTCAACTCAGATCGATGCTGTGTCTGCCATGTCTTTGCTTATAGTCCAAAGAACACACAGAACCTCCTCAACCCCTCATGTGCAAAGAGGAATTAATACTTCTGGCATGCAAGGTTGACCTTCATATGGCTTTGATTCGGTTACAGCAGTGCCAAGACTTCCCATCCAGCCCCACACATCTGCTGGTCAGACCTCCACCTTTCCTTCACTCGCTGGTCCGAAGGCTGCAGAGTTTGAGCCACAGTGTACAAATGGAGGAGTCAGACAAGGCCTTTATCCAGCGCTGTCTGCAGGCTTGTCCATGAACTGACACTCGTACAAAAAATACTAGAGATTGCTGTAGTCTCACGTGACTAAAGGTACAGTCACATTAGCAAAATTTCATGGGCAAAGAAAGTTCCATTATCTACTGTCAATAGTGCTGTGATTTATGAAACATAGGTCACATAGAAGTCACTTTCAAACTAAGAAGCTAGCTCTGGCCAATGTAGAATATTTGGGTGAACAACCCATTGCTAAATATGCGTAGGGAAATCTTTTGCCCTCACTGGAAATTTTGGTTGCTTGGACTCCTACTGGAATGACTGCTAAATATGCCAAAAAATGGTAAACGTGTGTAGCAAAATTAGCTCAAAGGAGAAAAAATAAATATATAAATAAATAATAATTCATAACCCATTATGAATATTGAAATCAACTAATCAGATTAAATTGATGTAGCTGCATTAAAATTACAATCAATCAATCAGTTCATCCGGTGAACACTCAGTATTGATTATTAATGAACTCTAAGATAAGGGTATTTTTCATGGCCACAGAAAAAGAAATCTTCCTTAGCATTTACAGCGCTCAAGAGCATATAACCAGATCGATCATTTAAGTGACAACTTATCAGCTGACCGGGAGTCAGAACCAAATATGTACTGTGCACAAGTTTTTTTTTAACTAAATCATGAATACATAACTGAACTGACAATCACATACATACACACAAATCCCAAGTACATAGGTAAAATGAGAATTGAGAGTGAAACAGGAAGTGAGAACAAGAAATTTAACAATGGATTATGAACCTCAGGTGCAGGCCTCTCCTCCTCGGGGTCAGTTGCCAATCATACATGAGTTCCCGAAAGGAAAATTTACAATCTCTGCATTCTAGCAGGATATTAGCATGAGATATCGGATTGGATGTTTGAGAGAAGAACCTTCTTGATTCTTATAATACTAGTGTGTCACAGAGTTAGCAACAAGTAACATAAATTTCCAAATGGGAAACGAAAGATGGTATCAATCAATACCAAACATGCCACCCACGTGATTTTAGTTAACCAGCCAGTAATATGCAACTCTGAAACATGAATACAAAGGAGTTCAAAAGAGAGAATTAATACATAGGCCAAACCCTATAAAAGGAAAATCATGAGAGGGGACAATTGGATACACGTTTATACAGTTCTCACGTGGTTATATATAGAATATATAGGATTAAAAGGGTTAAATTGTCCTTCTCAACAAGAATTAAGTCAGAGTCCCAAGTCTCTGCAAATTCTTTCTGATCGTAAACCTCATCAGATGATGTCCATGCGGGAGGGTTCCACAGACCTCAGAGTGAGTTTTAAAGACTTTAATTTGTTAAATATGACAAATAATTGTCTGATTTGTCAGAGCCAGGATCTTTTCATAGGGGTGGCCAGGCAGGGGCCAACAATCAGTCTAAGGTGGTACAGAAATCTTCATTACTTCAGCATAAAAATTAGCCTATAATGTACTGGACTTTGCATACAACACAACTGGAAACAGTTCATTTGTACTTAATTTTAATTGAGATAATCATTCTCTTAAAAAAAAATCCTCAGCTGCAGGCATATTAACAAAGGGGCTCACACTATAGCTAAATTTCAACTTGTTCAGCCAGCTTGTTCTAGTTCTCAAAACCCCCAATAGCTTGTTCTCCATTGTTGCATCTTCATGGATGAGACTTGACGATAACTACATACTGTAGTTCAATGATATTCATTGAATTTTATGCATGATCAATCAACTCTTCAACAATTCTAAGTTTGTCTGTTTCTAAAACTACTAAAGCAAACACTAAATGTTTAACTTTCTATACTTTCTTTACGGTCACATTGTCATTTGCAAGAATATGTGAATAAGAGCAGAAGTCAGCAGCCAGAATGTAAAATTAATTATTTTTTGCATTTAAATGTGATAGATTTTTGTTTGTTCTTTCATGCAAAATTTATTTATGCATTACAAAATTACATATCAACTTGTGACTTATTATATTTTGACCTCACATAGCAGAATATTTTAGTCCGAAGACATGTGATGCATATATATAACAAATACATACGTGTTTGCAGTTTTAACACAGCTTTAATGGCCTTTTAGGTCATTTCATGACTTAATTGATGACAGAACTACGATGTTGCAAGCTTGTAGTTTATTTTGCGCTTTAGTGAAGTGATATACAGCGCGCAGTATTTGCACGTTATTGAAAAGTGTGCACCACGAGCATAGTATAACGACTAACACGACAAGAAAGTACTTTTTTCTGAGTTTTACTGACAAAGCCGGACAACATAATCTGACCACAGATACTGATTAAGGACAACGCGTTTCTTTCAGCATCTGACAGGAGTGTCACCGGCTTTCACACATCTGTTTCAAAATAAGTGTCATCAGAACTCAGTGTATTACGTTGTATTATGCTATTGTACTATAATGTAATGTAATTGTTTTTTTATTTAATTTATAGAAAAATAATTGAGTTGAAAAGCTTTCAAGGTGAATCTTCTTGTACATTTCAATTGCCAGCTACTAACCAAAATAAAATAAAGCATTTACTAGACACATTAGCTGGCAACACTTCAGTATTGGGAACACATTCACTATTGACTACAACTTTTGCCTCAATTAACTCATAATTTACATCTTATTAAATAGTTAGTAAGGTAGTTTATGTAGTATTTAAATTTAGGTATTGGGTAGGATTAAGGAATGTAGAATAAGGTTTTGCAGAATAAGATATTAATATGTGCTTTATAAGTACTAATAAACAACAAATTTACAAGTAATATGCAAGCTAATAAGAAACTAGTTAAAAGTGAGAAGTGAAGCCTAAAATAAAGTGTTACAAATGATATTAATTATAAATCTGCCAAATTAGAAGAATCCAAAACTAAGTTCACAATAGGATTCTTAAACGGTGATAAGCACATAAGACTTTTCACCTCAAGTGATCTGGGTAAAACCAGACTAAACCCAATTCTGGACTACATTAGACACATGAGTGAACAATGCCATGTAGCAGTTATGTTTAATAAAAAGTGGGTCAGTTTGCTGATGGTAATTATTTATATTTATATATATATATATATATATATATATATATATATATATATATATATATATATATATACACATATATACACACACACACACCTTGTAATATCGTGTGCAGCTTGGCTAAATTTTTTTTGATTAAAATTTTTTTAAACAATTTGCGAGGCCATTCTTCCAATAAAGAATAACAATATTTTTGTTAATTCCATTTTATTTTCCATTTTAAGCTATACAAAGCAATATAAAACCAGGGCTCGGAAATATAATTAATGTTACTTAAATGTTAAATTATCATGATGGGGTTTGGGTACATAAGTTAGAAGATTCTCATGTCTACTAATTAAATAAACAAAGACCAGGTTTTAGCCATACAGTAGGATCAAATTAAAGGAAAATATGCCATCATACATTTTGTTGACTGATCAAACTGAACTCAAATGTATTAATTATTACATTTTCATATTTATTAATCATTTATAAATTATTTATTACATATTGTGAACATATATCCTGAACCAAACGGCTATTGCATAAGAGATGGGCTGCAGTCATATTTATACGGCCACTGTTGTAGCCATGGATCCCACACCAACGTCTGTAGGCGGTGCATCTCCGAGGGGCACGGTGAGGAGAACGCAGAACATCGGGCGTGCGCTAGCAGAGGCTCTACTTTCAGCGCAAACCTTCATAAACGTCACCTCACAACCGTAGGAGAGCTTCACCACAAAACTAAAAGAGAATATGCGAGTAAAGAGAATGAATTCATCTGAAATAGGAAGAAAAGCATTATTGCTATTCATCTGCTTTAACTTACCGTTTCATGAAAACATTGTGTATTAATATATTTGGCTGTGCAAAGGCAAAACTCAGTATTTTTGGCAAAATTACGCTCAGTCGTCAATAAAACTAAACAATTTTCAGTTTCTTGTGTAGTTGCTGCTTGGCTAATACACTACTGTTGAAAAGTTTGATGGCACTAAAGTTTCAAAAAAAGAAAAAATTAAATGCCTTTAAATACCTTTATTCAGCAAGGATTTATTAAATTCATCCAAAATGACATTATACTTTCTATTTAATAAATAAACCTGAAAAAAGGTATTCTTCTGATTATTATTGGCAATAGTCAATGTTTGAACAGCAAATTATCATATTAGAAGGATTTTTGAAGGATCATGTGACATTGATACCGTTACGTCCTCGGACGTATAGAATATTATACTGTGATTTGTGGCCTTCTTTGTGATTACAGGGAGTGCAGAATTATTAGGCAAATGAGTATTTTCACCACATCATCCTCGTTATGCATGTTGTCTTACTCCAAGCTGTATAGGCTGGAAAGCCTACTACCAATTAAGTATATTAGGTGATGTGCATCTCTGTAATGAGAAGGGGTGTGGTCTAATGACATCAACACCCTATATCAGGTGTGCATAATTATTAGGCAACTTCCTTTCCTTTGGCAAAATGGGTCAAAAGAAGGACTTGACAGGCTCAGAAAAGTCAAAAATAGTGAGATATATTGCAGAGGGATGCAGAAGTCTTAAAATAGCCAAGCTTCTGAAGCGTGATCATCGAACAATCAAGCGTTTCATTCAAAATAGTCAACAGGGTCGCAAGAAGCGTGTGGAAAAACCAAGGTGCAAAATAACTGCCCGTGAACTGAGAAAAGTCAAGCGTGCAGCTGCCAAGATGCCACTTGCCACCAGTTTGGCCATATTTCAGAGCTGCAACATCACTGGAGTGCCCAAAAGCACAAGGTGTGCAATACTCAGAGACATGGCCAAGGTAAGAAAGGCAGAAAGTCGACCACCACTGAACAAGACACACAAGCTGAAACGTCAAGACTGGGCCAAGAAATATCTCAAGACTGATTTTTCTAAGGTTTTATGGACTGATGAAATGAGAGTGAGTCTTGATGGGCCAGATGGATGGGCCCGTGGCTGGATTGGTAAAGGGCAGAGAGCTCCAGTCCGACTCAGACGCCAGCAAGGTGGAGGTGGAGTACTGGTTTGGGCTGGTATCAAAGATGAGCTTGTGGGGCCTTTTCGGGTTGAGGATGGAGTCAAGCTCAACTCCCAGTCCTACTGCCAGTTTCTGGAAGACACCTTCTTCAAGCAGTGGTACAGGAAGAAGTCTACATCCTTCAAGAAAAACATGATTTTCATGCAGGACAATGCTCCATCACACGCGTCCAAGTACTCCACAGCGTGGCTGGCAAGAAAGGGTATAAAAGAAGAAAATCTAATGATATGGCCTCCTTGTTCACCTGATCTGAACCCCGTTGAGAACCTGTGGTCCATCATCAAATGTGCGATTTACAAAGAGGGAAAACAGTACACCTCTCTGAACAGTGTCTGGGAGGCTGTGGTTGCTGCTGCACGCAATGTTGATGGTGAACAGATCAAAACACTGACAGAATCCATGGATGGCAGGCTTTTGAGTGTCCTTGCAAAGAAAGGTGGCTATATTGGTCACTGATTTGTTTTTGTTTGGTTTTTGAATGTCAGAAATGTATATTTGTGAATGTTGAGATGTTATATTGGTTTCACTGGTAAAAATAAATAATTGAAATGGGTATAAATTTGTTTTTTGTTAAGGTACCTAATAATTATGCTCTTGGGATCGCATCCTTTAAAAACACGCTTCTGCGCAACGCAAGGGAGGCACGGCTCTGAGTGCGTGTTCAACTGGGAGGACGCGTTGGTGTCAACGTTTCCTCCGGCCTGTTGTAAAGTTGATCACAAGTGAATTGTTGCTAATATTTTTACTTTAAAATTTTGTCGGTATTAAAAGGTAATCTGTAAATAGGAAAACGTCAAAATCCCGTAGGAGTTTGTTTTTCTTCTTACTGTTAATATTGTGTTGGTATTAAAAGGTAGTACTTTTGTAGGAAATGTGTGCCTTTTTGAAAGTATATTTTCTCCTGGTTTTAATTAGATAGGGAGATTGGGAAGTGGGATGTTTTTTGTTATTTTTTTCTTTGTTAGGATAAGGTAGTATTTAAAAGAACAGCTGTTTTGTATGTTATTTTGGCTCATGCCCATTTCTGAATTCGACTGATTACTCCTACAATAAATGAAAAAACCACGCTTTCCTTATGTGACTTTCTTCATTTCTGTTATTCCACGTTGCTCCTAGACTGGGGCATAACAACTGGAAAAATTAACTTCTGACATTACAGGAATAAATTAACTTTTCTAATATATTTTAAAATATATTTGAATATTGAAAAAAAATTAGTATTTTTACTTTAGTTTAAATAAATGCAGCCTAAGTGAGTACGAGGCTTTTAAAATAATTTTACTGACCCCAAACGTTTTAAAGGATAGTTTGTATATTATTGATATTTTTAAAACCACAGACAATATTTTAAATATTAGAAATTCATTTAACATTTAGTAAGGTTATGATGGTCACACATACGTGGAGGGGTTCAAGGCTCCATTCAGTGAATCAGAGGCAAGGTTACGAGCGATGGTGTGGAAGTGTGTCCATGTGGACGTTCATCTTCATCTCATTCTCCAGAATTTGAACTAGTTGCTGCATGGAAGGCAGGTGGCCTGACTCCAGCTTGGACCAAACTGGAACATCTAACCAGACGACCAAAAAAAAAACGTGTTACCATAGTGATAGTGCAACCATACCATTTTTCACTTCTGACAGACTAAACCACTGAATTAGGCTACCACCACACTGCCTCTCTCTCTAAAGTAAGACAGAAAGTGAACACCTCCAATATGTATTTGATAAACAATTTCTCATATAGTACAATTTTATGTACTATTCCATTTGAAAAACAAAACAAACAAAAAAGTGCCCCAATCATGCCATTTTAAAAGGTTCTTAATTTTGATTTGATATTCGTATAACAGGTTTACATGCATCAGGTCAAAAAATGCTTTCATTTTCACATAATGTACATTGCACATCACCACATTTTTCAAATCTGCTCAACTCTGATTGGTCAAGTCAAGTCTGTTATGATTGGTCTACTACTTGTGGAAGCAAATGACCATTACCATTTAGCATTACTGATTTAGCTCCGGAGGCTCAGCGATTGTACTCACTATAAAAGACCACATGTGGGAACTGTATCATTAACTGTATCAATAATAGTGCTAATGTTAACCAAGCACTGAAGTGAATGACTGAATAACAAATCTTGCTCCATCCTTTATCATTACTCTGAAGTAAAACAACAGACAATCTGCATTAATTTGTATAAGACAATCTGCTGATTTGCATAAGTATTTCAGTAAGCCGGTTAGCTGGAGACCTAGCACAATACTACATATTATGAACACCCAGTAGAAAATGTATACATCAATAATTAATCATACTTACAGGCTGTGATTCTGAGGAGCAAGTTGGTCCAAATAAAGTAGCTATTGTCTTATCTTTAATGGCGTTTTGTAAATGCCATTTAGACCTCACAGAGATTTGAGAAGTAATCATGAAGATATTATTTCTGCTGTTATACTGCTATGGTAATTTTAACCACTGACTCTTCACATCCTCATCTTTTGGGAGTGTTCGCAAAGAGAATTTGCTTTTGAAGAAAACCGAAAACTGCGTCTTCTCGTCATGTAAAGAACATGAACACCTACAGCATTTGAGGGCGGGTCAAAGTAGACGCTGTTAACCAGCAGCCAATGAAGACCATAGGCGGGCATTAGGCAAATATGTTACTTTGTGACGTGTGGTCGTCGCAGAAGTGGGATTCGAATTCCTGATTACACGTTTAGGTTGTTCAGAGTCAATTCTTTCTTTTGAGAGACAATAACTTCATTTATCACGCGCTTTCAGGCTCACAACTTGGCAGATCGCTTACATTCACAGACAGCTACATTACACATTGCATTAAAGGTAATATTCCAAAAAGCATAATAGGGGCACTTTAAAAAGGAATAGTTAAATTTAAAATTAAGTCATCATTTACTCTCTCTGGTGTTGTTCTAATGCCTTCTTTCATTTTTGGACTTTCATATATATTTTTTTTAATGTCCTGCATGTGCTCGTCCATATAATGACAGTGAGTAATGACCAGCATCAAGATTTAAAAAAAAAAAAAAAAAAAAAAGAAAGAAATTGAATGATTTATTTAATGAATATTCTGACCTTGACCTTTGGTCTTCTGCTCATGACAAGCAGATCTGTGAGACTCTAATAGGAGACATGAAATACAACGGCGAGAAATCCCCAAAAAGTATCTGAGTACTTTCTTCAGAGTTAAATCTCCAGACACAATACAATAAATTTTCAGTGTGTTTTTCTTCAAATCCTATCGTATACCCGAGAACACTTGGAATATTCAACACGTCATTCAACAGGGTATTCAACATGGGATCATTCTGTGATACTTCGGCGTCCTTTTTAAAGGCTCGATACCGGTCACGATTCACTGCCATTATATGAACAAGTGCGAACGTGCCTTTTTTTTTTTTTTTTTTTTTTAATTCTCCTTTTGTGGTCTAAATAAGAATGGCTTACGGCATGCATTAGAACAACACCAGGCTGAGTAAATTTTGTATTCATTTTCATTTTAGGGTGAATTATACATTTAAGAGTTTGAATGCGATTTGTCAAGTTATGCTGTTCTGAAAGTGGTCATAACAGGGATCTAATCATTCAAACATCGCTTTTACAAACAAAAATGTGGTCACCCTATGTATAGGGTGAGGTAAATTAATACATAAATATAATACAAATAAAACAACAAAATACAAATAACAATACCACTAGTAATTTCAACATACTATATAAAAATATATATAAATTATATTTTATTATATGTTTAAATAATATAATAAACACTTACCATTGAGCGTGATTTCGAAAGCACCGGTAGACATACACTGATTTTCAATCATATTGCTGAAGAAGAACACCATCATACAGGCATATATCTAACAAAAAGAAACAAATCCCAAATAAGCATTGCTGGAGCTAGTTTGGCTGTACAAATGTAATGTTTAAATACTATAATTTGTGGATAGTTTATACATGACTATTTTTTCTAATTAAAATGGGCAAAAAAATGCTTAAGATTAATATTTTCCTTAGGCTCTTTTTGTCTTCATTTCGAGATTTGCACATTAAGAGTCAGATGAGCATTAACATGAGAGCTTGTTCTTTGGTCTCTTGGGTTTTACATTCTCTCCTGTAACTGCAGACAACACTGAGGTGACAGAGTTAAAGGCTAATGAGGTCCATGGAGAAAAACTTGTATTTGAACCCATGTTGGATCTTCCATCTAACCTAGAACTAAAATAGCTTGTTGTTAAGGACCAGTATTTAAACCCCCAAATCACAACAAAAAGATCTTGCCTTATTCTCCTGACTCCAAACCCAGATGCCTGGAGCCTGCATGCCACATAGAGCAAATGGATCTTTGCCTACAATGATCACGCCGATTAAAAACAGCTTAAACACGGACAGAAAGGAAGCAATGTGCCTGGAGGGAAGGGGAAAAAAAAGGACACTGTATGAATAATTACACACACACACACACACACATACATAAATATAATAAATTAATTTAATTAATTAATATATCAGTTAATTATTCAATCAAATAAATAATTTTGTAATACATATATATACATATATGCATACATATATATGTGTATGTATCTATATATATATATATATATATCTCGTAAACGGTACTATGTAAAAATGAGAAGTGTTGTGGATTACCTGTAAACAGGCAGTGGAAGGTAGTTCTCTCCTTCTATGCGGATGTCTGGGTACCGCTGGTTCAAGGCCTGCGTGTACTCCTCAAACACCCGCTTGTATCCTCAGGAGATACTGCAGTCAACAAATAAGATGAAGACACACCTCAGAGAGCCTCTGCTTCACTTCCACAGAGAAACATTAAACACAACCGCAATGCCGTGCTGTAGCTATACAAACAATGATTTCCATTTCAGATTGTGATAAACGACCTGCCATCGGATATTACACAAGCCTCAAATGTGCTTCAAGCATTATTAAACGTGCAGCGGTTCAAACTGCAAGCACACCGACTGGTTCACTAATGGGCTAATCCTCAAATGAGAGCTCTCCACTTAACACCGGATTACTAGACGATTATAAAATCCTGCTGAGGTTCCTTGAGAGACTGCTTGTGCCATATGAGACAAATTAACGCTTGTTTGTGCATACCGTAACGGGACAGTTTCTCTGCCAGGTTCATCACGTCAAGCAGTGCTCTGCCACTCTCAACACACTCAATGTCATTACACACCGATCGGCCTGTTCCGGGGACCGACCGACCGACCGACATAAACGTGTTCAAATCCTCACTCACCAAATCTGGAATTTGAGAAGTGGACCCGCGGCAAACTGCATCTTCATCTTCTTTACGCCATTGCTATCCGCAGAGGCGCTGTAAAGAAAACAGGCCCATAATATTACAACCGAGAGCGGCAACCAACGCATCTTCCCCAGCGACGATCAGTGACTGAACTTGAATGCAGGAAGTGGACTACTGAACTTCATACGGGTAATCCGGAAAGCGACGCTGTGATTGGTTCGTGACGACGGGAAGTCCGTCTCATTTCCACGATTCGGTTGTTTTGAACAGTTCGTTTCAAAGAGTCGGTTAAAAAAAGCTATTTACGTCACCACGCAATTGCGTCACTCACAACGTCGTCCTGACATCTTAGGCGTTGCGAACGTTCTAGTGCAGATGCTGGTTGGCTTGAAAATCTGCCTTCAGCATCTTTTAAAACATTTCAAGCTTAGCATTCAACGTCAGCTTTAAAACTACTTTAAACGTTTTTGACAGGTCAACATCGAAGTCTTGATAAACTTTTTTTTATTATCTAGTTCTATTTATAATCTATCTCATAAATTTGTTTAGGTAACTGCAAACAACACTACCGGTCAAACGTTTAGAACAATTAATTTCAAATTTCCAAATTGTTTTATTTAAAATGCACACCAGGCACTTAATTGATAAAATACTGTAATACAGTAATATTGTGATTATTGCAATTTAATCTTAATTATTCCAGACTTTTGACTGGTAGTTTAAAGTGACTGAAACATATTTCATAAATCATACAGTAAATCAACTTACTCGTGAATTCTCGGCTCATTGCAAGGGTATGTCCGAAAATCTCAGATTCCATCCGAATCGTGAAAGATCAGGCTGCTTTTGCACAGCGGTTCAATCGATTCATTGAAAAGATTCGACTCAAAAAAAAACTATTTGTTCACAAATTACATGTTTTTATCTAAAAAAAAATATCTAACACTGTTTTAAACCTCCATTAATTTAAACCAATTAATTGTCATGTCATGTAATATAAATAAATAAATAAATAAATAAAGAAAGAAACAACCGACAGTGCAAGAATCCAAGATTTACATGCCAATCTCAAGTCTTCATTAAAGTGAACTATTTATATAAGCTGTGTGACAGCACTATGCAAGGTTGGAACCGAATTTTAAAAACTACATTCAGAAAATGTAGCGTTTTTCAAAAGGCGGTGTGAACCCACTGATCACATGGTTCAGTGGGTGGTTCAAGCATCAATCCATTTGCGATCTTCCGGTGTGGGCGGAGCTTATATTCTGAGGACGTAGACAAAAATCGACGTAGTTTTCTCTTCATCCTCACTAGTAGTTTGTGTTCGTCATATTTGGGACTGACCAGCTCACTTTTACAAGACACCAGCATTTGCAACGATGGTCGCCAAACAGAGGATTCGAATGGCCAACGAGAAACACAGCAAAAACATCACCCAGAGAGGCAACGTCAAATCGGCGGTATGGCATCTCTTCACGATGTTCACTAGTATAACCGCAGAAGTGAAATCAAAGCAATGCGATGTGTTAACATGGCTGATTAATTTGAATAAATTGATATGAGTTATGGTTTATCTTTATTTGTAGCGAAATATTGTTCTTTTATCGCTAAAGCCCACTGCACTACTACAGTTAAATAATGCGCGACTGCGACTGATTTGAATGTAAATCCACACAGAGAAACGTGAGTGATGATAAAGTTTCGGTGGGACCGTGGCTCTTGGCACTTTTCATCTTTGTTGTTTGCGGCTCAGGTGAGTGAACATACTATAGATTAACAAGTGATCCATTATATTGTATACCAAATAGTAAACACGTTCATTTGAAAACCATTTTGTTATAATACGAGCTGGAGTTGCACTTTTTATTGAGTCCAAGATATGTAGACAAAGCTGACCTCCACTCACTTTTTTGGCACACTGGGAAACCTTGCACTGCAGCGAAGGCCGAGATGATAATAATAATGCACACTATTTACATGGACAAGGCTGGACTGATAGCATGACTTTATCTGTTAATTTTTCACGGGGTACAACACGTGGATTTGCAGGTGTTGTTATTCTCAAAACGGCATTGAAGAACATTGCCAAGAAAACTGCTTAAAATCACCATGAAATCAAAATTCTTTTTTTTTTTTTTTTTTTTTTATGAAATACTGCAGTATTATAAATGATTTGTCCATGCTCATTATTATTATTATTATTATTATTATTATAATGTGCCCTCATAGTCTTTAATCCAAATAACTTCCCTTCCCTCTTGAAACCTCTCTTCTTTGATGAGGCGTTCACTAAGCGTGAGAGTGAACACCTGTCACTCGCATGAGATCGACCAATAGCAAACCACAACTGTCCGATGAATTCAAAGAAAGGTTTTTTTTTTTTTTTTTTTTTTTTTTTAAAAGCTGTTTCACTCAGATATGCCCCAATAGGCAAGAAAAGAATATGGCAATTTCTGTCTTGTAACGTTACTCGCAGGAATAGTTTCCTTGCCTGCTGGCTCGGATCACCAAATTTTTAAGACGTACGGTTAGTTAAAGGGATAGTTAACTAAAAAAATAAAATAAAAATGTTGAGATCATTTGCTCGCCTTCATGTCGTTCCAAACCCATAAGACACTTGTTCATCTTTAGAACCCAAATGAAGATGTTTTTAATGACATCTTGAGAGCTTTTTGTCCTTCCATTGGCAGTCCACACAACTACCACTTTGATGCTTCAAAAAGTTCGTAAAGAGATCCTAAAACTAATCCATATAATGTTTGGTGTAAATTTTCTGAAGAGACGTGATCGTTTTATATGATGAACAGATTGAATTTAGGCTTTTATTCATATATAAACATTGATCAGTGAACTTGCTTGATGCATGTAAACAAACCTCTTGAATGGTTCTTATTGAAGCTCAATTGTACCGCATAACACGAGAATGAACCTCATTGGTCCTCGCAAATCAAGCCTGTTTGAGCTTCTGTTTATGTGTGAATAAAAGCCTAAATTCAATCTGTTCTGCATATAAAGCGATCGTTTCTCTTTGAAAAATTTGGACTAAACCACGCAATTCAAATGAATGAGTTTTATGATCCATTTATGAACTTCTTGAAACATCATGTTGGTGGTTGTGTAGCTGTCTATGGAGGCACATGAATCTCTCAGATTTTATTAAACGTATCTTTCGTTTGTGTTCCGAAGATAAACAAAAGCCTTACGGTTTTGGAATGAGGGTGAGTAAATGACGGCCAAACTTCCATTTTTGAACGAACTAATCATTAAACTTGATCTTATAATGTGTTTTTGATAATGCCATGAATAGCTCCCTGTGGATTTGATGTGGCTTTTGCTCTGATCTGGGTTTCTTCCAACTTCTAGCAAGGTCTGTACCCGGTTGCCTTAAAGAATCTGTTTGCATTGAACAAATGACATTTTTGTCCAATGTTTTCGGGTCATCTTGTTCTATGTTTGCCTGCCTTAACTTTAGTGCCGTGGATGATTTTGCAATCTTTTAATCTGATTCGGCACGGAAAGCATATGTTTACTCTGTTAGAGATTTAGAGATGACACTCTTTGGGAAAATCCGTTTTATTTTTGTGAGAGAAAAAATGGACGCAACATCAAATGCTCAATGGCCCATTATCAGGTTTTCAATTGACTTCCTCCTCAACTTTTCCAAAAGCTGGAATGTAACTCTAATCGTCACTGTTTTTTTTCCCCCTCTCCTCAGCAATATTCCAGATCATTCAGAGCATTCGAATGGGCATGTAAAGCGGACCGACGATGTCTCAACCATCCACTCCTTGCCACTTCCACATACTGCACCCAACTTTGCCAAGGAGTTTTTCTAAAAGGCTTTTTGTTAATTTTATTGATTCATCTTCTTGTGTGAGGTGCAACAATCCTGTCATTCCTCTCTGGTGCCTTTTTAATGAAGAAAAATCAAGAAGCCATAAAATTGCATTCCTATCAATTGTAATGTTATCTTCTGCCAATCTACCTTGATGTAATGTAGAAATCTTGATATGTCGCTTGTCTTCTCGATCATTCCTGAAATAATTGTGCTAAAACGATTCAATGTGTTATTGTTTGGTTTTTGGACCTCAAAACACTTTTGTTGTTTGCACAGGATGAAATGTTAGGAATGAAAAGCCAGTCAGCTCATCTAAATCCCAAATCGCACCTTGTATTACTTTTCTTTTATTTGTTTATTTTAATTTAATGGCTGCCTCCTTTCTTCCAGAATATGAAACTTCAACCTGAATAATTTAGTTCTCTGGCACATGTTCTTGGCATTGTGGTATTATTTACCATACTAAAATGAGGCTTATCAGGAATTTAGCTTTTCTCAGAACAGATGATGTTATAGTTATATGTCATAAGATTAAAAAAAAAAACATGCATTGTTTTACTAAAATGTATGTAATGTTTTTATCAAAAATGTATGCGGTTTAACTAACAGTTATTTGTTTGTTACCTTACCCATTAAATCGGTTACATTTACGCATAAAAAGACTTATAGAGTGAAGAGATTGAAAGGCATTCATAGTTTGTTTTGAATTAATATGGCAACAAAGTAGTAGTGTAATCTAGCAGTTTAAGTGAAACAAGCTTTCTGAGCCGTTTACACTAGCATAAAACGAGGAACAATGTACTTCCCGGAAATTTGGTGACTAAAGTCTGTGAGGTTGTGGAAAATGTACAATGGAATTCCGTCCAGGCCAGTGATTAATTGCATTTTAATCATCATGATTTCTTCACTGTTTAGATGAACAATTACTTTTAGATGGATAAGCATCACTCAAAGATATTCAGTGCTTAAGATTTGCCAACTTGCCAATTGCAGTGTCACACAATGAGAATCAATACAGAGTTGATCACATAAAAAAGGTGTGAATGTTCTTCATTCGGGCATTAATTCACATGTTTAGTAAGACCAACTTATTTGATTAAAATTGTTACAGACATAGTATCATGCTGTAAAAAAAAAAAAAAAAAAAAAATCCTAAATTTTATTAATGCAAATTAGTCCTCAACCTGTCTGCACAATAAATAATAATCGGACTGAATAAATATGACAATCTTAAGATTTTTTGTTTTTAATTGCTAGTTCATGTTAATTTAAGGAAAGCCTTCAGCAAACATTTACTTGCAGTTAAGATCTGAGTCATTTTAAACCAAATAGTATGAAACGGTTTCATAGACGCTACTTGAGTCTCCGCGAGGTGGCGTTATAGAGCGGTCGGTTCTCTATTACTCTTATTGGCTACGAAGAAGAGCGGAACCGCTGTTGTCAGAGATGTTGCTGTGGAGACCTGAAGTTTACAACACGAAGTCAGGCAAGACAAATAATTCATTTGCTTATAAACTGTTACCAACTCAAGTAATTAGCTTCATATTTCGCGTATGGAAGTCTTTAGTCGAACTTAAGGGAACTAACGCTGATTACAGCAGTCATTGAATGTTCCAGCTTGCATTAGCAGAAAAACACACGAAATGTGATTTTGGCGCTGATGTTTCACGTAGGTTTGCATACCTATTTTGCATGAGGACCAGTTTTTCCAGTTAGTAGGGTGCTTTGGGGGCAAGATTACCAGATATTTACCTCTGTTTCATGGCACAACATCTCATCTCAACACATTTAATAAATTTGTCATTTATCTGAATATCAACATTTGTGAAATGTAGTCGATCAAAAAACAGGTTAGAAGTTCATTTATCTATTTTTGTTGTATTATGGTGAATAGCAGATGTGACAGACGAATGTAGCTTTTGAAGTAAAAACATGTTTTTATTTTGAAGTGAAAAGATAAAATTAGACCTTTGGGGTAAGATGATATTTAATAATTCCATAAATTAGATGAACATTTCAGACACCTTTTACTGTTTTTTCCCAAAAACCTGTGTTTTTGATTGTGTTGCTATGACATGTTAAGCTATTTACAGTTTACTTGTATACAGGTGGTGGTCGTATAATTAGAATATCATCAAAAAGTTGATTTATTTCACTAATTCCATTCAAAAAGTGAAACTTGTATATTATATTCATTCATTACACACAGACTGATATATTTCAAATGTTTATTTCTTTTAATTTTGATGATTATAACTAAGGAAAATCTCAAATTCAGTATCTTGTGAAAAGGTTCAATTGAAGACACCTGGTGACACACTCTAATCAGCTAATGAACTCAAAAAGGCCTTTAAATGGTCTCTCAGTCTAGTTCTGTAGGCTACACAATCATGGGGAAGACTGCTGACTTGATTGTTGTCCAAAAGACGACCATTGACACCTTCCACAAGGAGGGCAAGACACAAATGGTCATTGCAAAAGAGGCCGGCTGTTCACAGAGCTCTGTGTCCAAGCACATTAATAGAGAGGCAAAGGGAAGGAAAAGATGTGGTAGAAAAAAAGTGTTCAAGCAATAGAGAGAACCGCACCCTGGAGAAGATTGTGAAACAAAACCCATTCAAAAATGTGGGGGAGATTCACAAAGAGTGGACTGCAGCTGGAGTCAGTGCTTCAAGAACCACTACACACAGACGTATGCAAGACATGGGTTTCAGCTGTCGCAGTCTTTGTGTCAAGCCACTTTTTAATAACAGACCGCGTCAGAAGACAAAATGGACTGGACTGCTGCTGAGTGGTCCAAAGTTATGTTCTCTGAGGAAAGTAAATTTTGCATTTCCTTTGGAAAACAGGGTCCCAGAGTGTGGAGGAGGAGAGGAGAGGCACACAATCCACATTGCTTGAGGTCCTGGTCTTAAGTAATATTCTAATTTTCTGAGATACTGAATTTGGGATTTTTCTTTGTTGTCAGTTGTAATCATCAAAATTAAAAGAAATAAACATTTGAAATATATCAGTCTGTGTGTGAAGAATGAATATAATATGCAAGTTTCACTTTTTGAATGGAATTAGTGAAATAAATCAAATTTTTGATGATATTCTAATTATATCACCAGCACGTGTGTGTGTGTGTGTGTATATATATATATATATATATATATATATATGAGAGAGAGAGAGAGAGAGCTTTCAAAACGATTCATTGTGATTAATCACCTCTAACATAAAAGTTTGTGTGTGTGTGTATACAGTGGGTACGGGAAGTATTCAGACCGCCTTAAATATTTATTTCTTTGTTATATTGCAGCCGTTTGCTAAAATCATTTAAGTTAATTTTTTCACTCATTAATGTACACACAGCACCCCATATTGACAGAAAAACACAGAATTCTTGACATTTTTGCAGATTTATTAAAAAAGAAAAACTGAAATATCACATGGTCCTAAGTATTCAGACCCTTTGCTGTGACACTCATTTATTAAACTCAGGTGCTGTCCATTTCTTCATCCTTGAGATGGTTCTACACCTTTATTTGAGTCCAGCTGTGTTTGATTATTCTGATTGGACTTGATTAGGAAAGCCACACACCTGTCTATACAAGACCTTACAGCTCACAGTGCATGTCAGAGCAAATGAGAATCATGAGGTCAAAGGAACTGCCTGAAGAGCTCAGAGACAGAATTGTGGCAAGGCACAGATCTGGCCAAGGTTACAAAAAAAAAATCTGCTGCGCTTAAGGTTCCTAAGCGCACAGTGGCCTCCATAATCCTTAAATGGAAGACGTTTTGGATGACCAGAACCCTTCTTAGAGCTGGCCATCCGGCCAAACTGAACTATCGGGGGAGAAGAGCCTTGGTGAGAGAGGTAAAGAAGAACCCAAAGATCACTGTGCCTGAGCTCCAGAGATGCAGTCGGGAGATGGGAGAAAGTTGTAGAAAGTCAACCATCACTGCAGCCCTCCACCAGTCGGGGCTTTATGGCAGAGTGGCGCGACGGAAGCCTCTCCTCAGTGCAAGACACATGAAAGCCCGCCTGGAGTTTGCTAAAAAAAAACACCTGAAGAACTCCAAGATGGTGAGAAATAAGATTCTCTGGTCTGATGAGACCAAGATAGAACTTTTTGGCCTTAATTCTAAGCGTAATGTGTTGAGAAAATCAGGCACTGTTCATCACCCTTCCAATACAGTCCCAACAGTGAAGCATGGTGGTGGCAGCATCATGCTGTGGGGGTGTTTTTCAGCTGCAGGGACAGGACGACTGGTTGCAATCGAGGGAAAGATGAATGCGGCCAAGTACAGGGATGTCCTGAATGAAAACCTTCTACAGACTACTCAGGACCTCAGACTGGGCCGAAGGTTTACCTTCCAACAAGACAATGACCCTAAGCACACAGCTAAAATAACACAACTATGGAGGACCAGGAGTGCCACATAAAAATAAAACGATTAATCAATGAATTCATTTAATAATTCACACATAAAAATGTAAATAAATAAATCACTTTTAAATTGGCAAATAAATAGACGTATTTAAAGTTGTTTATTTAATTCCTGTTTTTAAACGTAGATTAATAGAACAATAAAAAAATACATTTGTAAATCATTTTAAATCTCTTTTTAAATCGCTTTTTAAAACGCCTTTTAAAAAAAGGATTTGCCAATTGCTTTTCTCTCTCGGTTTGCCAAACGCTTTTCTTTATCCATTTGTCAATCGAGTGCTAAAATGCCATTGGACAGTACACACGTGGGAGCAACCAATCAGCTTTCGCCTCAATTTGAAGAGCCGACCCTCTCTACAAGAGTTCGAGCGACGCGATCACGCAAAGTATCAGGCGAATCTGAACGTGTTTGGAGAGGTTTATAATGGTTTTCGTCGGACTGTCCTTAGCGACACAACAATACATCCTGCTGTCTCTTCTGCCGGTACATCAACGACTGGTGTTGTTCGAGAATGCTTGGAAGTTCAACCATAGCATGTGGGCTGAGGAGTCACTGAATGACCTCAAACTGAACCCAAATCCGTCCATTTATTGTACAACCACAATTATCCGTGGCGTTAGCCACGTCTTCCCTCAACTGAAAAACTCTTTTACATATAAAATGATAATCGAGAGGAGAATTTCTTTCGCAAAAATCAGCTAAAGCTAACAAATCATCTACAATACTTCTAAAAACACATTTAGCATTCTCCTGACATCGCGGTGCTCGAACTCTTGTAGAGAGGGTCGGCTCTTCAAATTGAGGTGAAAGCTGATTGGTTGCTCCCACGTGTGTACTGTCCAATGGCATTTTAGCACTCGATTGACAAATGGATAAAGAAAAGCGTTTGGCAAGCAATTGGCAAATCCTTTTTTAAAAAAGCGTTTTAAAAAGCCATTTAAAAAACCATTTAAAAAGCCATTTAAAAAGCCATTTAAAAGGCGATTTAAAAAGAGATTTAAAATGATTTACAAATGTATTTTTTACTGTTCTATTAATCTACGTTTAAAAACAGGAATTAAATAAACAACTTTAAATACGTCTATTTATTTGCCTATTTAAAAGTGATTTATTTATTTACATTTTTATGTGTGAATTATTAAATGAATTAATTGATTCATCGTTTTATTTTTATGTGGCACTCCTGGTCCTCCATACACAACAACTCCGTGACTGTTCTTGAATGGCCCAGCCAGAGCCCTGACTTAAACCCAATTGAGCATCTCCCTGGAGAGACCTAAAAATGGCTGTCCACCAACGTTTACCATTCAACCTGACAGAACTGGAGAGGAATCCCCAAATCCAGGTGTGAAAAACTTGTTGCATCTTTCCCAAAACGACTCATGGCTGTATTAGATCAAAAGGTGCTTCTACTAAATAATGAGCAAAGGGTCTGAATACTTAGGACCATGTGATATTTCAGTTTTTTTTTTTTAATAAATCTGAAAATATGTCAAGAATTCTGTGTTTTTCGTAACACATCTTTATATATTAAGGGATCTAAATACTGTAGAAGCATTTGTTATTTTAGTTTAGTCTGCAAAAGTTTACCCAGGGATTTTATTGGGTAAATAATTAACATTTTGTGCTATGACAACTAAAATAACATATACAGGGAGTGCAGAATTATTAGGCAAATGAGTATTTTGACCACATCATCCTCGTTATGCATGTTGTCTTACTCCAAGCTGTATAGGCTGGAAAGCCTACTACCAATGAAGCATATTAGGTGATGTGCATCTCTGTAATGAGAAGGGGTGTGGTCTAATGACATCAACACCCTATATCAGGTGTGCATAATTATTAGGCAACTTCCTTTCCTTTGGCAAAATGGGTCAAAAGAAGGACTTGACAGGCTCAGAAAAGTCAAAAATAGTGAGATATATTGCAGAGGGATGCAGAAGTCTTAAAATAGCCAAGCTTCTGAAGCGTGATCATCGAACAATCAAGCGTTTCATTCAAAATAGTCAACAGGGTCGCAAGAAGCGTGTGGAAAAACCAAGGCGCAAAATAACTGCCTGTGAACTGAGAAAAGTCAAGCGTGGAGCTGCCAAGATGCCACTTGCCACCAGTTTGGCCATATTTCAGAGCTGCAACATCACTGGAGTGCCCAAAAGCACAAGGTGTGCAATACTCAGAGACATGGCCAAGGTAAGAAAGGCAGAAAGTCGACCACCACTGAACAAGACACACAAGCTGAAACGTCAAGACTGGGCCAAGAAATATCTCAAGACTGATTTTTCTAAGGTTTTATGGACTGATGAAATGAGAGTGAGTGTTGATGGGCCAGATGGATGGGCCCGTGGCTGGATTGGTAAAGGGCAGAGAGCTCCAGTCCGACTCAGACGCCAGCAAGGTGGAGGTGGAGTACTGGTTTGGGCTGGTATCATCAAAGATGAGCTTGTGGGGCCTTTTCGGGTTGAGGATGGAGTCAAGCTCAACTCCCAGTCCTACTGCCAGTTTCTGGAAGACACCTTCTTCAAGCAGTGGTACAGGAAGAAGTCTACATCCTTCAAGAAAAACATGATTTTCATGCAGGACAATGCTCCATCACACGCGTCCAAGTACTCCACAGCGTGGCTGGCAAGAAAGGGTATAAAAGAAGAAAATCTAATGATATGGCCTCCTTGTTCACCTGATCTGAACCCCATTGAGAACCTGTGGTCCATCATCAAATGTGCGATTTACAAGGAGGGAAAACAGTACACCTCTCTGAAAAGTGTCTGGGAGGCTGTGGTTGCTGCTGCACGCAATGTTGATGGTGAACAGATCAAAACACTGACAGAATCCATGGATGGCAGGCTTTTGAGTGTCCTTGCAAAGAAAGGTGGCTATATTGGTCACTGATTTGTTTTTGAATGTCAGAAATGTATATTTGTGAATGTTGTGATGTTATATTGGTTTCACTGGTAAAAATAAATAATTGAAATGGGTATAAATTTGTTTTTTGTTAAGGTGCCTAATAATTATGCACAGTAATAGTCACCTGCACACACAGATATCCCCCTAAAATAGCTAAAAACTAAAACTTCCAAAATTATTCAGCTTTGATATTGAGTTTTTTGTGTTCATTGAGAACATGGTTGTTGTTCAATAATAAAATTAATCCTCAAAAATACAACTTGCCAATTAATTCTGCACTCCCTGTATATATATATATATATATATATATATATATATATATATATATATATATATATCTCAGTATTTAGTTCCCTTAATATCACATTGGCTGATGTGTAATGACCCTGCACATGCTAAACCTATATCAAAATATGTTACAATTTAAAATTAAACGCACATTGTTCTTGCATATTCCCCCATCTTACCCTAGATAGGTGTTCAATACTAGTGTTTGAATGTTTGATACTGAAGTTCTCACATGTTTATTTCTTGTGTCTTTGTGCACCTAAAGGCTTTACACGATGTCTTCATCACTGATTGGTGTTTAGAGACACTCTCCAGCCCAGTCTAAACTCACTATGCTGCAAGCAGAAACCCTCCAGCTGCTGTGCCTTACAGCCTCCAGTGGGGTCCCACTGTTCTCACGAGGCTCCACCAAGCAGCTTCCCTTTTCCATCATCGGCTCCCTAAATGGCGTCCATATGTTTGGTGCCGGCCATGGGGCTCAGTTATCGAGCTGTGAGACAGATCGAGGCAGCCGTGTGGTTTGGGGGGTCTTTCAGGAGAGCTTGATGCTGATTGCGGTGAGTGGGAGTGGGGGCTCCGCTATCAGTGAGCTGCAGTTGCGCCGCCTGCTGGAGAATGTGTGGAACTGCATGGTCATGGTCCTGGGACAGGACGAGCTGGCGAACATGCGCAACGTGGAGCGGTTAAAACGAGAGTTGCGCTCTTGCTACCGCCTGATCGACAGCCTCTTGGAGCGCGTCAATGACAGTCAAGGCTTTATGGGAGATCTCACGCAATGCGCCGACTGCTTGCTTCCCTCCAATTCCGGCTTGCTTCAGGAAGCTCTAAACTCCTTTGCCCAAGCAGCAGAGAGCGAATTTGGCTGCCTGCTTGTGCATGGCCGTGTGGCACAGGCCACGGAGAAATGGTGGTCTCAACTGACTTCCCAAGAAGTTGTTGTGCTCTCAATCCTGGTGCACTCACTTTCTGGTGCATCGTCATGTGACTACCCGGTCTTCCTGCCCCAAGGCAGTCCCACCGTCGCCATTCGCTTGCTTGGTTTCCAACTGCTTCCTGGGGTTCATGTGTGCATCCTTTGTGGTCCCAAACCCTCTTTGTACAAGGCAGAGAATGAGCTCGTTAGTCGTTTTTGGTCTGCTTTGGTGGAGAATCTACGCATCTGTATGGAGCAGGCCGACCGTTCCACTCTTCCTCCGTCTGTGAGTCTTCGCTGGGACGTCCAGGCTCTTTTGCTCATTAACCGCGAATCTCGACGCGCGATCACCGTCTGCCCTAGGGTTCGTGGTGGTGCTCCTGCAGACGCTATGCCTCTTCTTTCATCAGCAAGGCGCTTGGAGCTCCTTCGCCTTTTTTACACATTTGCCGTGACTCGATATTTTACCTCGCAGGAAACATTAGTCTCGCCAGCCTCACCTACCTCGGAGGATTTTTCTCAGGGATTTACCCACTTCCCTGTGCAGTGCTACCTTGTGACAGATGAGTGTAAGTGTTATGGCCTTCAGAGTCCCCAACACCAGCTCTTCCTCCTCATGGATCTCTCTGTGCCAACATTTGCCTTGCGTACTGTGGCTACACAGACTCTATCTGCGATTACTGCTGCAACTGGTTTTTAGGACATCGGTTTGCTCCTATATGGGATACTTAATCAGATACCAGACCTACTGGACTTGTAAACATGAGCAGTTCAGGCATTAAAGGGATAATTCACCAAAAAGGAAACTGAAAAAAGCAACTTTTGTGTTTCACTGAAAAAAGAAAGATATACAGGTTAGGAATAATAACATCATTTTCATTTTTGGTTAAAAAAAAACTTTTAAATGAAGTGAAAGGGATTGTTCACCCAAAATGAAAATTCTGTCATTCTCAAGTTGTGCCAAACCCATAAGACTTTTGTTCATCATCGGAACACAAGATGTTGATTATTTTGAATAGAATCTGAGCAATCCATGTCCCTCCATAGACTGCTTCGCATCTACCACGTTGATGCTTCAAAAGGTTCATAAAGTAAAACTAATCCATATGAATTGAGTGGTTTAGTCCAAATTTTCTGAAGAGACACAATCGCTTTATATGATGAACACCTTTACCTTTAAGCTTTTATTCACATATAAACATTGATCAGTGAACATAAACGGAAGCTCAACAGTAGTTGCTTGCGTTAATGAATGCTTATATGTGAGTAAAAGCCTAAATTTAATCTGTTCAGTGTATAAAGTGATTGTTGTCAATTCACAAGGATTAGTTTTACAATCTCTTTTTGAACATTTTATAGCATCAGAGTGGTAGTTGAGTAACTGTCAATGAAGGTTTTGTGTTTCATTGTAGCTCAGATTTTTTAAAAAGATCTTCATTTGTGTTCCGAAGATGAACAAAAGTCTTACGGGTTTGCAATGACGTGAGGGTGAGTGAATGATGACACAATTTTTTTTTTGAGTGAATTATCCTTTTAAGCTTGTGCCTAGTTGCATAATCAAAAGGAGAATTTTTGGTAACACTTTACAACAGGGGTCAGCTTGTTAGCATTAGATATCATAAACTACTGTGTACTGTGCTTATGAACAGTAGTTGTGCACCATTTATGGTTAACCTTTACCGTAATGATCATTATAATGTTGATTTCTACATCTACCAATAAAAGAGTTTGTTCACAGTAAAGTTCAATAAACGTATGCTAATAATATTCTGAAATATTATTCAAAATATAGAAGTAGATGCTGAAATGAACAATAGCAGATTTATAGTAGATTAATAGTGTTTATACAGTGTAATACAGTGTTTAATATAGTTTGCATTAATGTTAACAAATTGAACCTTATTTTAAGTGTTGCCAGTCCCATTTTGTATTGTTACTGCATACTTCATTAGGAGCTAAAATAACAGTCAAATTGTAGGATTTAAACAAATGAGATTCTGTGAATCAAAATATGGACACAAAAGTACTTACTAACTCTACTGTATGACTGTTTAAGTGTAGCATTCACACTGTGATACCAAATTCTACCTTTGATGTGTTATTGTTACTGAACATGAATGTAAAAGTGTATTAGGTATTGAAGACTAACATAACAGCATTTTTGAAAGCTGTGTATGTTAATATTGAATTAATGACACTAGTGAATAAATTAGTTTATTAGTGGTGTGAATAAATACAAATTCTTTGAAATGCATCTTTCGATTTTTGCCCTATGATTCAACAACAACAACATGGAAATAAAATCATTCTGCTTTCTAGCAATAAATCTAGTGTTACTATTTCTGACCCACAGTCAGATTTGTGAATGTTTTCTTACCCCTATTTTTTTTATCAGTTATTTTTTTATAAGTCAGTAGAATTCTGTGTAACAACTCCCCCTACTGGCCGGTCTTATTATGTTCCAAAAACAGTTCTGCATAAAAGAAGTACTTATTTAAACACCCACCGTTTAAGCAGGCTAAATAAAGATAGCATTTTGGGTGTGAGCATCACTGCATGGACATTTTAGGCAATTTATAGTATGTTTATCTCATTTTAAATATAAATAGCATTGTAGAGCCTGCACATATTAACCAGCATTGCACCCAACTATCGAGAAGCTAAAAAAGTGAGATAATGACAAAATAAAGTTGATGTGTGGATATTTTCATTGGATGCACTAGGAAATAAATCCGTAATCAAATCAATCTCTAACTGAGCATTACTCATAAAAAACTTCAAGTAAAGACATCAAACGATTTTGTGCTCATAGGATATGAAATCATGCGTCATTTTAGTGCTAGTCATTGTTATTTTGCTCATATATGAACACATATGAATTCAACTTTTATCTAGTTGGTAGAGAACAGCCACTTCTGCTGTCAAAGGTCAACACAGTCTGATCTGTGCTGAAATATTGTAGAAGTATTCAATCAATAAGCTCTAGAAATGGCTAAGAACTGAATTCATGTTTTATATCAAGATATTCAGCCACACCCAGTCTCATTATCTTTGCTTAAAAGGAATAACGCCGGTTAAATACCAGTTGAGATCTGTGACATGCCTCAGTTTGCAAAGACAATGTGTTGATAGAAATGCGCTTACAATGGAAGTCTATGGGGCCCCTTAGACTGTACTGTTAACTGCCTATCCCTTGTCTCTCTGAAAAAAAAAAAAAAAACTAGTTTGAGTATTAGATCAGACATTATATCACAGAATAAAAGCAGAAGGCACTGCCTTATGTCCTTAACTTAAAATATATTTAGCTTCAACTGTTCGTATTAGTTTTTTATAGCACCCCGAGTGCCTGCTTAATGATTCTAACTGCATAATAAGGGTAGTTACATGTTATATATTGCATTTAAGTAAAAAATCTTATCTCTAAGCTAGTGGGTAGGATAAGATAATGTCATTGTGGTCTCTGCAAGTACATACGTACACATACAATTAAGACATGGACTCACTTTTATTGAAGGACTGTGCTACTGTTTACCCTTCATTTATCCTGTTCGAAATGTGTCAAGCCACCTTGATTAATACTATGTCAACACATTGTTATGACTTAATTGACATCAAAGAGGAATTTAAAAGTTGCTGATAAAGTACAGTAATATATGTATTGTGTGGCTGCATTTATTACTGAGTCCACATGAATTAATCTTTGGCAACTGTGCATAAAATATGTTCCTCATATGCACAATTTCTATAGATTACCTCATGTGGGGAGTTCGAAATGGAATAACGATGAATTGACAAATATTAGGAATATGCTGAGTCTCATGTTTCTACCCTTAAACCGAGATGCAACTTCATTTCATTTGTCATCATTTAGCAGACGCTTTTATCCAAAGCGACTTACAAGGGGAGCAATTAGGGGTTAGGTGTCTTGCTCAAGGGCACTTGAGTCATGGTATCGAAGGTGGAGAGAGTGTTGTTTATTCACAATCCCCACTTTCAATTCCTGCCGGCGTGGGAATCGAACCGGCAACCTTCAGATAGGCCACGACTACCTACCTAACTTCATGACATAATTTGTCACTGTCATGCTATTATGACTGCAGTATGAGTTGTGTGTGTTCCTTTGATTAATCATTGAACTCTGGGAATGATAGTTGACCCTTGTCTGAATGAATCCGGTTCCATTCTTTAGCTATATACATACACATATATATATAGGCTAAGTCATGACAACATATATTGTATGTTTATCATTAACTCATCAAAATGTTTTTACCAGTTTCAACTTTTTCATATTTTTAATCAAGATACTACTAGACAAGATTTAAAAAAAAAAAAAAATGTTGAAATGCTTCAGTGAATTAGATTATACACGTAATGTAACTGGACTTTTAAACCTCCTTTTACAGAGATATTGTCCATAATGTTCCCCTCTATAACAAACACACTCCTCCCCCATGTTCTAATAAAGTGATTGAATAATGAAGAACATGCTGCATGGAAGAGTATGGTCTCTGATCACATGACACCCAACTAGACTCTTCTGTTTCCTTAAGTTTGCCAGTACTTTTGCGGAACTATTCTGAAAAGAACACACAACCCTGTAATGTGATCACACTGCTTGTTAATCTCTCCTGCAAGACACACACAGAGTCTAGTCAACATGGGAGGAGCTGGCGTGTTTTATTCTCAGTTATTGGATCAATGGGAGGAGGTTCACTCGCTGTATAGGGAAGTTTTACACCGGTCAAAGTTTGTAGCCGCTTCAGACACTTCCACACTGGTTCATCGTTGCTGTCTGTCGTCTCGGTAACCGAAGAGGCTTCCCTTCCTACACTTCTGGTGCGTAATACAGTCTGGAGGAGGTACTCGATAAAAACACCCCATTTAAAAAAGGGGGTGGCAGTCATGGAAAAGTTACTGGGAACACTAAATGTACTGTTTGTTGAGCCCGTAGATAAAAAAAAGAGGCGTGGGGATTTAGTGAGGGTCAGCAGTGCTTGTGCTTCTTATGAAATCTTGAACTATCTGATGCACGGTCTAAAGGTCTTCGAGAGTTGATCTTTGAAGGTTTTACTACGCGCATAACAGCGAATCCTGCGAAGAAAACCAAAGTTTAAGAACAACAAATTTAAGTTATACCTCTTAATACTTTAAGTAAAATTGTGCTTTAATTGTTTGTAAAAAAAAAAAAAAAAAAAAAAAATGTTTTCTAATAGAAGCGTGAGGGTTTTGAAATTGGGAAGATGTGAGGCTTACGCGACGGTGTACCCCAAGGTTCCAAACTGGGTCCTGAACTTTCCCCCGCTGCCTTCCCTTTCTTCTCCCCATAGGGGTCTTTCTGCTTTCCCGGCGGCCAAAAGTGAACATCCACAGCAGAAGATGTCCGAAAACGGAGCGTTACCCCATCGGGGGAAAGTGCTCACCGTTGACACCATGAACGCCAACGTGAAGAAGGTTGACTACGCTGTCCGCGGTCCAATAGTTCAGCGAGCCGTGCAGATCGAGAAGGAGCTGAGAGAGGTATGAGCAGTCTTAACTTTAGTTCGCATGAACTATGAACGAACTGCAAAATGTATAACATTTCCTTATACGTTATGGAAATCCGATGTTGTAGTTTTTAACATTAGTCAATGCGTGAACTAACACACTAACATGAACAGCTGGATTTTTATTTTAATACCGTAACAAATGTATTGCTCGTTGTTGTTCATGTTAGTTAATACATTTACTAATGTTAACAAATGAGACCATATTGTAAAATGTTACCAGTTTATGATGGCAGGCTTTCAAGTCTAACATCCTGTCATTTTCTTGAGCATAGTTTGGAAGCAGTACATCCACGTAGAATAACTGGATAATTATGTGCTTATGCAACTGTCACCCCCACCTTCACTCTGAAGTGAAAACAACCTAAACAAAAAAAAAAAGGGAAAAGCTTTGTTAGTTTATCCAGTGACAAACCGCAGAAAAAAGTCGAATCTATCTCTTAGTCACTCTCTATCCTCCAGTTTTTGGAAAATTTTCTAGGTCAGTGTTTGTGAAGCAGACTGTCGTCACTGATTAGTGATAAAGTCCACTCTTCTCATTTAGCTAGTTTGGCTACAGACATCTAGCAATCCTCATGTCTTTTGGCCAAATGAGTGGTGCTCGGAGTAATAGTAAACGCTGAGGTCATGCCCTTGATAAGACCACAGTCTAGAGTCAGCATTGATTGTCATGGGAACAGAGAGCATCTCTGTTTGTCAAGTCTTTACCTCACTCTTTAAATTGGTGGCTGTATCTAAGCAAACTACAGCATGGGCAAGAGACCTTCCAAGAACTAACACAAATGGAAATTATATTAGATGGGAAACATCTGTTGTTATACTGTTGCAAAACAACAGCTGAAGTTGGATTTAGACATATTTCTTTAGACATGTGCATTGTCTACTCTTTTGTTTTACCCTTTACTCAGAGCAAGTGACTTTCAGTTGTAAACTATAAAAATGCATTGTAAAAGCAATAATTGCATAGGTTACACTTTATTTTAAGTTCTCTGTTACAGTGTAATTATACATTCAAGCACTGAGTAACACTATTTAACTATGTACTTACTGTAGTTTTAGGGTAGGACTAGGGTTTGGTTAAGGTTAGTTGCATGTAATTGGGTCAGTTTTTTTTTTTTTTTTGGTTGTCCAAAGGCCTTGATAATGATAAAAAAAAAAAACGAAGAAATGACAAATATGTAAGGTAGTACAACTAGATCTCTTTTATTGAATCCGAAAGGTTTTAATTATATTTTGCTACATATAAAGGTATTTTTAAAGGTCATTTGGTTTAACTGTCCAACGGCCAATACAGCCAGTTCATTTGTGATCAAAATATCTTAAAATGTAAATGTACATATATATATATATATATATATATATATATATATATTTATTCTGGCATGGTTTTATAACATTATATATAAACATAGTGCAAAATGGTATTAGAATGTTTTTTGGTAGTAGAATTTTAAACATTACCAATATTCTGGATCAAGTCATGTTGTCAATATCATGTGACAGGATGTGACATCATTCAGACACCTGCAAAGGACCACATGGTCGTGAAGCAAAGTAACTAACTCTCTCTTAACTATTTAAAAAAAATCATGTTTTCACTTGCTCATACGCATGTCCCGAAACATCAGGTCATTCAGTACAACTGCTATAAAACAATGAACGTGTTGTAATATTTTAAAAACTTGTACTAAATATAAAATGTTTTGATTGTCCCTTTGCTGGCTAGCTCAGCCTGTTAGTATTGTTTGAAAGTCTAGTCATTCGGTATAACCAAAAGTGTCATTCTGTAAAACCGAAATTTTGATTGAACCAAATTACTTTTTTGGTGACAAATTTTGTCCATCTTGTAAAAAAATGGCAAAAGCAATGTTAATTGATTCTAAAAACCTCATAATATCATTAACACTTCAAAGATAATTATATCTGCATTATTTATTTTTTTACACTTTTAAAAACCTTATTCATCAATGATCTAATTATGCATAATTTATGGCTATTACTATAGTAAATATTAAGCAATGTGCAACAAGGACACTGTAAAATAAAGTGTTACCGTCACATATTTTCTTATAATGAAGTGTGAACTAAAACAGTTTATGTCCAATTTTCACACAAATTACAACTGTCATTTCCCTAATTACTTTAAATTTTCCCCTAAGCCTTAAATGCAAGGTACCTGCAGTTACAGGAACAACAAGTAAGCACACTCTATTAAAGATGTCCATGGCAGCTAAATTGTGAATGAATTCAATCATAACATCCTACTCTCTTCTCTGTGCAAGTTTCCCATACATATTGTAACAATGCAACCAAGATGTTTTTTCAGCGCAATCTTCTGGGGGATTTCTTGATTTAGGAAAGAATACGCGCTCTGTTTTAGTCTTGGCATCCGGTTTTGGGTCCTGTGGTTTTAGGTTTCTGGGAAAGACATGCATGACAAAGGTGGCCTTCACCTGACACTGTACAAATCTCTCTTTCTCTTCTTCTACCTTCTTTTCTTTTATTTACTTGTGTTACACAATTTTACTTTGCATCTCTTTTGACTCTCTTCGTCTTTCAGGAAAGTGTTATTGGTATGTGAAATATTACAATAACACAAAATCAAGTATGGTTACAAAGTACAAATGAACTTACACCATTGGTGGCCCTTTGAAGTCCACTGTCCTGCAGAGTTCAGCTCCAACCCAAATAAAACACATCTGAAACATCTAACCAAAGTCAGGATCCAATTTGCAGGATTACTTGAAAATCACAGACAGGCCTGTTAAATCGGTTGGAGATAAAATCTGCCGGACAGTGGACCTTGAGAGCCAGAGTTGGCACCCCCGGCATAAATATAAAGTTTATAAATTGTTATTTGATGAAATAAGTACAGAAAGTCCAAAGATGAGGTCACATAAATGTGTCAGGACCCAGAAGCAAAAGAGCGAGTGTATAATTAGTACTGAGATGCATGTGACATGGTATGCATCATTTAGTAAAAAAAAACTCATTAACAACCAGGTAAATCATTTGCATTTGTTCTTAAAACGATTAATTTAGGTTAAACTAAAAAATTTTTTTTAGAATAGATGTGCTAGTTTTGAGTCCACCTGTATTCTACTCCGAAAAGTTGATGTAAAATCTATTCTGAGAATATCGACCAAAAACATTGGTGATTCATCATGTTAAACAGGTTTTTATCCAATCAGATGCTTGCTAGAATACATATTCATTGATAGCATGTTAGTGTGATTTATGAACATTTGCTCAGGATATGTCACAGAAATAAATCATATTCTGTGGTGTTTTAAAATTAGATTTTTAAGTTGTTTTTTTTTAATCTTATCCACAGATTCTCCTTTTTGGGGTCCTGTAGCACATGTTATATCTATTATATGACAGGTTTTTTTTAGCAACAGACACCAGTGCCTACATCTACAGTGGGGTAGACGATGGCCAAGATAATTCAAATCTATCCATCTGTCCGTCTATCCATCCTCCTGTCCGTCCATCTAACAAAAATTAGGTCCACATGCAACCAAAGAAAATAAATGATAGGAATAATGTTAAAACATGTTTACACCAATGCTATATACCTTGTAGTTTTTTTCATGATTTTTTTATCCTGCAGAATATTTAACGGATATGCTGCTATAAATCTGTAATGCAGATCATCAGTCATATTTTGACTAAATGAAAGGCAGTTTTTTTTTTTTTGATAATGCAGGAAAAGGCCAGCTGTAATAACTACAAGAAGGCTTAGTGAAATCTGACCCACTGCTCCGATCTACGAAAGTATGCGTGACTCAGTTTTACAGTTCTGAAAAACACAAACCATCCACTTACTGCTCAAACAGGATTAAAGGTTGTCATTCTTTCTAGGGGTGGTAGTCACACCGCTATCTCTGATTGGCTGCCAGTTAGAATCATCTCCCCTTCCCAACCAATAGATGAAGGGTTGGGAAATTAAACTTTTGGTCTTTTTTGAGGGGAGTGGGAGTTTCTGGTAGATGCATCGGGTTCTATTGGACAGAGACTCCGTCTCACATTAGTGAGAAACAGATGTGCAGCTTGCAATCTAGTCCCATCCGTACCAACTACTGGGAGTGTCGCTGTTGTTTGTTAATTTCCAGACAGCTGGAGCCTGAGAGACAGGATGACATGTGAGAGAATGAAAGAGCCATAATCTAGTGCAAGTACACTGAGCCTGTATTTTTTTTTTTTTACACACACACACATAGTGTGAAGAACACTTTTGCAAGAAAGGCTTTTATGAAACAACAACATATTTGGTGTGTACTTCTCGCCTATTGTTAAGAAGAAGGCTGTGTGGCATACATTAGAATAGAAATGTTGTTGCTTTATTCACTCAGCTTGTGTGTGCAGCGAGCCTATTATATGAAGCGTTGATATAAGAGTTCATTTAAAAAAGAACCTTACTGAAAACAGGAAATTATGTGTAGAACTGCGCGAAGAACAAACTAAACTGTCACAACAACATTGTTGGGGATTGTGTGGGGATAAGGCATTACAAGTAATGTGAGTCACATAATCAGATTACTTTTTCAAGTAACAAGTACAGCAATGCATTAAATTTACAGAAAAAATATTTGAGTTACTTTTTCAAATAAGTATCAAGTTATTTTGTTTTCCCATTTATTGACTAGCACCTCTTGTGTCCCGATGTTGAGAGTGAGTAGGTTCTGAGGTGTTGTATGCACAGTGTGAACATGATGGTGGAGTTCTAGACCAAATGTGAGCATTTACTCATCTCATTTACACAAAAACAGATTCAGAATCGGATGAAACCGGTTGAACACAAACTCAAAATATTGCACAATCCTGCAGTAAAATATGTTAAATAACACAAATATACTTTATGTACTGTATTTAATCTCACTTTATTAACCAATGTATGCTGACCTTTAATGATCCAATTCAACCATACCAATTAGCAAAAATGACTTTAGAATCCCATGTTTGTTCTCCTTAGTCCTGTTCTTCTGGAATCTGGAATGAGTTGTTTGCGCTGCACCATCTAATGTACAGCCGTGAATTTGTATTTCTTTCAGCCTAGGGCTTTCATTTAACATTTGTTGTGAAAGGGAAAGTTTTTTTTTTTTTTTACTATATTTTTATTAAAAAGCAAGCAAGCCCAGCCCAGGTAAGACATAGTAATGTAAAAGTAAAAGCTAACGCAATTTATATAATTAACTGGATGCGACAGGGAGGTGGTACTTAATGAAATCATGTTCACCAAACAGGTCCTCACCCTCATGCCATTCCAAATCTTATGTGATATTCTTCTCCATCTCGTAAATAACTACATTTTCAGTTCATGGGATCATGTTGGCGTCCCTTCATTACTCTGATAGCAGTAGTGGCTCCTGACCATGTGTTACATGATCACCCCGTGGACTTTCAGTTTGTTTTGTTTTTCATCAGTCACATGTTTCCTTTGTTCGCATTTCCCTCCACAATCTATCACCATGGACATGTCCCTATAATCACCACAGCTGTTTGTAATCATTTGTCTCATTAGTTGTTTTGTCATTTGTCTGGTCTCGTTCACGTTTGGTTGTTGTGCTTCATCTCTGTTGGATTGTGCCTGTTTGGATTATTTAAGTTTACCCTGTATCTTCTTTCGTGACTACAACCAGCGCGTACCACCATGAATTTAGGTTGGGCAGAATTCTTTGTCTTAGTTCTCGCTTATGATGAACAGCATAGCTTTATATTCCAATCACATGCAGACACACCTTTGGCGGAGGTATTTGCGTTATTCAGCTTGAGAGTGATGCTCTAATGTTGATCGACAGGTTTTAAGTGCACACCATACACACATGGATTGCTCTTTTAGTATTGCCTTAATGTAGTATTTATTGTCTCCGAATGATGTTTTAGAATGTTACAAGGAAAATAAAGTAATTTCTATTCTCAGAACAAACATGAAAAGAACACAACAGAACTATAAAGGTAATTCACATTTGCATGTTTGAACTTTAATTATTTTGATAAGAAGAACAGACGTGCCAACTACTTACTGATCAGACACTTCTTACCCACCTTAGCTCTTGTCAAGTCAAGTCAAGTCATCTTTATTTATATAGCGCTTTTTACAATGCAGATTGTGGCAAAGCAGCTTTACATTAATAAGAAAATGGTGTCATTGTGCAGCTTATTCTATATATTATTGATTCATTCCATTGCAAATATCAGTAGTTATTAGTCTAGTTAATTTATGTATATCAGCACTGCAGAAAACAGTGACGTAATCGTCCGGCTCAGCTCAGTTCGCATACAACGGCACCAATGCAGGCATATCAAAAACACTGCTGAATATCAAGCAAGTGTCCCCAACGTAAGCAAGCCAAAGGCAACAGCGGCAAGGAACCAAAACTCCAACAAATGGAGAAAAAAAACCTCGGGAGAAACCAGGCTTAGTCGGGGGGCCAGTTCTCCTCTGGCCAACAGTGAACACTTGTCCGATACTCAGGCAGAGTTACGGGTCATTAAACCGATTTGGAATCGCAACAGTCAAAATATTTCATCTAGTTCCAGCTAGTTTAAGATCTTTTTGATCACGCCGGTATGGGACGGTTTGTTGGGATATGTGCCACTGGCTGATGAGTCGGTAAGGTCTTAACAAAGGATGAGCTAGTTGACACAGTCTCTGCCGACACCACAGGTTCTTGTATATTGTCCTTGTTTTTCCATGGTTTATGGTCAGGTATTTTTTGTTTTGTAGTTGCTTGCACTTTTGTTATTATATTTTAAAGTACCTCATTTGCATCCAAATCTCACTCATTTATGGCTTGATGTCTATAGAAAGCTGACTCATAACATGTAAAGAGATTGGATTCATGACATTCCTGGTGTATTACACATCCCTACTGATCATGTAAGGACCTGCTCTGGCTGCATTAATTCATTTTAATACCACTTTTTTTGTGAGAAGGTCTTAAAATGTTGTAACACTGACATAATAACAATAATATAGTGACTTTTATAACTCATACATTACTCTTGCTCGTAGAACAGCCTATTATCATCATCTCTAAGGTGTGTGATATTATGTCCCTAATTGGAAATTCATGAATTCACACATTTTTTACTTAAAGACTGGACAACTGCAGTAGGGTCATTCCATGTCAAATCAACCAAATTTTAGAAACTTTTTTGGCTCATTTTCAATTGTGTTCGTTTAAAAAAAAATATGAAGAAAGACAAACACAAATAGTAATGAAAGCCAAAATATTAAATGTAACGCATGCATATTGCATGCAATAGAGGAGTAATCCACTATTTTGTGGAGGTGGGTCAAAATGACAATTTTCACATGAGATTAGGAGCCAAATTACAGGAGGGTAAACATAACTTTGAAAAGATGGCAGCATCATTATTTTATTTTTGCACATTGGTAGGTGTACTAGTTAAATCTATTTACTTGAGTAATCTTTGTTGCATATGCCTGCCACCAGTGATAGTTCAAAAATGGAAAAAAAGCACTTGTGATTTTTGCCCCAAGTTTGCATGCCTGTTGATCAAGACGTATTAAAGATATCTTAAGATCCTTTTTTTAAATTATTTAACTAACTCTTTTATTTAATGTGTGTGTGTGTATATATATATATATATATATATATATATATATATATATATATATATATATATATATATATATATATATATTAGGGCTGGGCAAGTTAACGCGTTTTTATCGCGTTAACGCATTAATTAATTAACGCCGACAATTAATTTATCGCGCGTTAACGCACTTTTTATTTTGAAAGTCCGTTGCTCACTGCGTTTGAATACAGACCGAATACAACACAAAGCACGGGTCGCAGGAGGGCTGGTAGCTACTGGCTGCTTGCGATGAGCGTCATCACGCGTCTCAACCAATGAAAGCATTTGTTGTTTGCCTAAGAGAGCTGCAGCGCGAAACAGAAAATATCTGATGCGGACAGAAAAATGGAAAAAGGTACCGAAATCTTAAATAGACATTTTTATTTTAAACCTCTTCCACATGGTGGAGTTGATAGAACTAAAGCTATTTGTACCACTGCAAAGCTGAATTGTCCTATCATCGGAGTACTTCGAGTCTGAAATATCACTTAAATGCAATGCATACCGTTGATGCCAGGAAACAGAAGTACTTGGCCAGTTATAATGTTATTATCGAGGTTCATATATATATATATATATATATATATATATATTAGGGGTGTGACGAGATTTCTCGTCGAGGTGAAAAGTTGTCTCGTCGTGCTATCAGTGTGAGGGTGAAATTATTATTCAAGATGCCCCCGCCACTTTCAAATCGTTTGTGTGGAAACATTTTGGTTTTTGGCGCAAGAATAACACACAAGACACAAACAATGTGTAAACATTGTAAGAAAACTATGCCGTACACCTCGGCCAAGGTTGTACAGACTCTTAGGGGCCGTTCACATATCGCGCGCATTTTCATTCGCAAAATGGAAGCGACGCGGTCGCGACGCGCATTCAGTGCGGCGCGCTCGTTTTTTTCCTGGCGCGCCTGTGCCGCGGCGAGATGAAAACATCTCAACATTTCAGAATGTCTTGTCATGTGACAAGAACCAAGCGATGGTCGTGGAGAGCACAGTTCATGGTTGCATAGCAACGACAGACGCTACAGAAGCGCGAGCTCCCGAACGCTTGCAAAAGAAGGAGGAAGCGACGCGGCCGGCGCTTTACACGCTTTATTAGACGCGATATGTGAACGACCCCTAAAGAGGCAGAAAGCGTCGCTGTCACTGCTGACGGCTGGACTTCTCGGTGTACGCAGAGCTTTATCACAGTTACAGCCACACAATCAATGGTGACTGGGAAATGGTCAACTTTGTACTGCAGTTAAAGTGACACTTAAAGTGTTATTTGAATTTTTTATGGTTATTTTATTTATACTGTTTAATTTATGTTGAATCTGTAGAAAGAAGTTCAGAGAGATTTATCGTGTGAAATTATACAGGGCAGAAAACAATTGGTTGATTTTGTGGCAAAACATTTAGCAGTGTTTGCATGTTGTTTTACTGCAAATAATTCATTAAAATAGAAGTAAAATGACATGCATAACAAGTTGATTTCAAAATGCACCAACATTTTTGCATTTTATGATTTTCAGTTGAATAAAAGACTATTTTCCCTTCATACGTTTCATTATTGAGGATTTCTTAAAAATACTATAAAAATCTCGTCTCGTGAACCCAATCTCGTGTCTCGTCTCGTCTCGTGGGATAGTGGTCTCGTCACACCCCTAATATATATATATATATATATATATATATATATATATATATATTTACAATCTAAAAACGTTAATGTTTTATTTAATAAAACATTAATGTTTTAATGTTTTATTTATACGTTAGTTATATTTAATTTGATTACATTAATGTTTAAGTTAAGATTTTCAAGAAATGTTAACTGCTACTAACTTTTAACTGCTGTAAAAAAAAGCACTTTTTTTGTTTAAAATTTTGACAAACCAAATTTTATTGCACTTCTGTTCATACAGCAGTACTTTGAAAGAATAAAATTACACAATACACTACTTTTGATTTCATTATTGAATTTTGTGCATGCTGCGATTAATCGCGATTAATCGCAGAAAATCATGCGATTAATCGCGATTAAAATATTTAATCGTTGCCCAGCACTAATATATATATATATATATATTTATACGCCAACATTTTTAGCCAGGGACCTCTGGTTGAGTTGACCCTGAATGACCTTGTAATGTTTTAGCTGATTTGTCAGAGTTCTATCAAACACTTACAGAGAGTTGAGAATGCAGCTGTAGAAATGCTGACTCATAGCCCTTCACTTCCTTTGCTGGCTACCTGTATCTTACACAACTGATTGCCAGATCATGTTATTCATTTTTAAATTGACCTCAATTCTACTTATATAAGTGCTATGTATGTTTTACTTGCAACAAATAATTTGTGAAATTCCGATTGCATGGTTAAATTAAAGTTAATGGATTATCCAAAAATCATCAGTTTGCTCATTGCTCAGGAGGCTTAATGGAGTTCCATGTAAGCATCAACTGTATCGCAGATGTTTCTTCTGAAGAAATAATAATAATAAAAAGATATACAAAAGAGACAATTAAACAAAGTGCATAACAAAGCTCAGATAATTTGGTTTTGTAAGGATACCATATTGAGATCTCTGACTTTTATCATATTGATATCTTGACAAATATGATCAGAGTTTAAAATAGGGATTTCGCCTCAAACTCTGCAGGAGGCACATATAGGGTTAAGTCTTTGCTCTCCATTTAAACTCTTTGCTGTTTAGCAGTAGCAATTGAGCTATTAAAGAGATCTCATTTCTGTCTGTCTCCCACACATTCACATTCGATGTCTTTCACTCTATCTTTGAACATTGATTTTCCTTAAACAGACAATAATTTTATATTGACAAAAAAAATTTTTCTTGTTATCTAACTCTGTCCTGAACCATGTGTTCCACACCGGAGAGGACACCATATTTGGAAAAACAAACTGTTTGTGTGTTGCAATCAGCATGCAGTGAGAGTGACAGGGTGCTTGTTTGTGAAGCTTCAGCTGCACACTCTGTTAAAGTGCTTTTGAAATGAGCAAACAGAAAGAATGGGACACGGAAGGGGACTGGGTGAACCCCTGCCATCAGCAGTACTACTGACCCTTGCTGCTTGTTTGTTCACCAGATAAGGCATTTCAAGCACTGTGGCATTTTAACCCTCTGCTGTTCAGACCAAGTTGAGTTTAATTAAAGGTTTTGATAGAAATGTAGTATTACTTTTCTTAGCAATCAGATTGAAATATATTGCTGGTCAATTATAAAACCTGTGAAAAAACTTCAGTAGACTTACAGTGAGGAAGACACCGAGTTGAAAATGTCTGAAATGTAGGATGGTAGGGGAAGGCTGCTACCTGATTGGTCCCTTTAAAGCCCCACCCCACATAGTGAGCCTGCTGGTCAGCTTGCTGTTTCACTGACCACTCTGGTAGAGCTTTCATCATGAATATTAATGTTCCTCCATTCAACCATTCAACTCACACCTTGGCCATATCATAACTTGTGAATGAGCACTTTTGACTTGGCTATCCAGAACACCCTACCAACCACTTAGCAACGACTCTGGCAACCAATCAGAACACCGTAACAATGCCTTAGCAATCCCCAAACCTAGCATTATACGTGCTACTAATGTTCAAATTAAACGGTTGGTTCACCCTAAAGTGAAATTTCTGTCATTAAGTACTCACCCTCCTGCTGTTCCAAATCCGTAAGACCTTTGTTCATCTTCGGAACAGAAATTAAGATATTATTGATGAAATCCAAGAGGGTTTTTTTTGTATCCCCTTTAGAAAGCAATGTAATTACCATCATTCAAGGTCCAGAAAAGTAGAAAAGACATTGTTAAAATTGTCAACATGAGTACAGTGATTCAATTTTCATTTCTCAAAGAGTCTGAAAACGGTTTCTTAGAAGATTCAGTCTCTCTAAACTTCTGTGAGCCGATTCTCAGCTGAATTTCTGCTCTTGAATTCAGTTCAGAATTGGTTCTTTCTTTTTGGAGACAATAGAAGACATTTGTTGTGCAATTTTATCTTTGAAACTCTGCAGACCTTTTCGCATTCTCAAACAGCTATATGAAAAGGTAATATCTGAAAAAGCATAATAGCGGAAACATTGTAGTTGTGACTGATTTTCTGTGGTCTTTTTATTTAACTCGCATAGAGAAAGGTCTGGAGTATCATACAGGGAGTGCAGAATTATTAGGCAAATGAGTATTTTGACCACATCATCCTCGTTATGCATGTTGTCTTACTCCAAGCTGTATAGGCTGGAAAGCCTACTACCAATTAAGCATATTAGGTGATGTGCATCTCTGTAATGAGAAGGGGTGTGGTCTAATGACATCAACACCCTATATCAGGTGTGCATAATTATTAGGCAACTTCCTTTCCTTTGGCAAAATGGGTCAAAAGAAGGACTTGACAGGCTCAGAAAAGTCAAAAATAGTGAGATATATTGCAGAGGGATGCAGAAGTCTTAAAATAGCCAAGCTTCTGAAGCGTGATCATCGAACAATCAAGCGTTTCATTCAAAATAGTCAACAGGGTCGCAAGAAGCGTGTGGAAAAACCAAGGCGCAAAATAACTGCCCGTGAACTGAGAAAAGTCAAGCGTGCAGCTGCCAAGATGCCACTTGCCACCAGTTTGGCCATAAATCAGAGCTGCAACATCACTGGAGTGCCCAAAAGCACAAGGTGTGCAATACTCAGAGACATGGCCAAGGTAAGAAAGGCAGAAAGTCGACCACCACTGAACAAGACACACAAGCTGAAACGTCAAGACTGGGCCAAGAAATATCTCAAGACTGATTTTTCTAAGGTTTTATGGACTGATGAAATGAGAGTGAGTCTTGATGGGCCAGATGGATGGGCCCGTGGCTGGATTGGTAAAGGGCAGAGAGCTCCAGTCCGACTCAGACGCCAGCAAGGTGGAGGTGGAGTACTGGTTTGGGCTGGTATCATCAAAGATGAGCTTGTGGGGCCTTTTCGGGTTGAGGATGGAGTCAAGCTCAACTCCCAGTCCTACTGCCAGTTTCTGGAAGACACCTTCTTCAAGCAGTGGTACAGGAAGAAGTCTACATCCTTCAAGAAAAACATGATTTTCATGCAGGACAATGCTCCATCACACGCGTCCAAGTACTCCACAGCGTGGCTGGCAAGAAAGGGTATAAAAGAAGAAAATCTAATGATATGGCCTCCTTGTTCACCTGATCTGAACCCCATTGAGAACCTGTGGTCCATCATCAAATGTGCGATTTACAAGGAGGGAAAACAGTACACCTCTCTGAACAGTGTCTGGGAGGCTGTGGTTGCTGCTGCACGCAATGTTGATGGTGAACAGATCAAAACACTGACAGAATCCATGGATGGCAGGCTTTTGAGTGTCCTTGCAAAGAAAGGTGGCTATATTGGTCACTGATTAGTTTTTGTTTGGTTTTTGAATGTCAGAAATGTATATTTGTGAATGTTGAGATGTTATATTGGTTTCACTGGTAAAAATAAATAATTGAAATGGGTATAAATTTGTTTTTTGTTAAGGTGCCTAATAATTATGCACAGTAATAGTCACCTGCACACACAGATATCCCCCTAAAATAGCTAAAACTAAAAACTAAAACTTCCAAAAATATTCAGCTTTGATATTAATGAGTTTTTTGTGTTCATTGAGAACATGGTTGTTGTTCAATAATAAAATTAATCCTCAAAAATACAACTTGCCTAATAATTCTGCACTCCCTGTATAGTCATGGTGTTTGCACAGATTTTTGCAGTCTGTATGAGTCGACCGTTGTTGGAGTCAGCCTGCAGATTTTGGGCTGTCGGAGTGGACAGATTTCGAAAATCATGTAGTATATTACAGACACCCCGATTTTTTTACCTTCAGACTATGAATTTCAAACAGTTGTGTACTGTATTCCAACTTCAGCTCTACGCATGATTGATAACATCTGCTAAAAATAATTGTTTGCTTTCTTACATTTTGTGTTATATATTTGACTGCATTACAGGGGGTCAAGAAGCCTTTTAAAGAAGTCATTAAAGCCAATATCGGGGATGCTCACGCTATGGGGCAACGACCAATCACCTTCTTTCGACAGGTAGCTGACTCCTTTCCTTTTGCTGACTACGATTCTCAATGAATGATCTACTCTAGTAATTTCCAGTCATTTTCAGGTCCACTGCACTTTCAGCTGTTCCATTTTTAACCAAAGTCAACAGTTTAGATGGACCAATTTGCACATAGCCAATTTAATTTGATTCATTTTGCTTAGTTTGTTTCTAGATGTTTTATGGCCTCTTAACTGAATTGTTTTTCAAGGTGATGGCACTGTGTACTTATCCACAACTACTTGACGACAACAAGTTTCCAGAGGATACCAAAAACCGAGCAAGGCGTATTTTGCAAGCATGTGGAGGGAATAGCATTGGTATGTGTATAATAGGATTTGATATGAAATATCAGATGATGTCCAATGTTTTTTTGTTTGTTTGTTTGTTTGTTTTTTTCTTCTACACAGGGATGCTACTGATTAAAGTGCTGATGGTAGTCACTGTCCAAAAGGCAGCAGAGGTTTTAAGGCTCTGTTACATGAAATTCTTTCCACATTTACACCTCCACCTCCTCTTGTTTGTCAGGTGCATACACAACCAGTCAGGGCATTGACTGTGTCAGGCATGATGTCGCAAACTACATACAGCGCCGTGACGGCGGTATTCCGTCTGATCCTGATAACATCTACCTCACGACAGGAGCCAGTGACGGCATTGTGGTACGTCAGGCAAACGCAAACACAGTTCTTTGTACACTTAACTTGTGTACTCAGAGTCAGCCTGCTGCAGTATGTCAATTAAAGAGACAGTGTATGCTTATTATTCCATATGTGCACTCACAAGTAGCAAGAAAAAAAAAAAAACAGCACCAGGAATGAAAAGGTTTTTGGTCTTTCAAAATCTGTTCTTGTAAATCATATAAATCATATATATATATATATAACTATATTTTTTAAGTATAGTGACTTTTTCCCCCTCAGAATTACGAGATGTAAACTCACAATTGAGAGAAAAAAAGCCAGAGTTGTGAGATAAAAAGTCACAATTACCCTTTTTTTTTTAATCTACTATTATATAGTGGAAACAAGCTTCTATAGCAATCAGACTAAAGATTTTAATTTTTAAAAATCCCATAGCCTTACATTACATTGAGCCATATTTAGAGACCAGAATATCATAGAGACTTTGGGGTACGTCTTTTCACTTGGACTGGTAAACAGCCCTTCAGAAACCATCCTCCGTCTCCAAGCATCATGCACACCTTTCACTTTTTTATTGTGGAAATGTGAAAATCTAGTTTTCCCTCATATCTTATTCTTTCTTCTTGCCTTCAGACCATACTGAAGTTGTTGACAGCTGGAGAGGGTCGCACACGGACAGGGGTCATGATCTCTATTCCTCAGTATCCTCTGTACTCTGCATCTATAGCAGAGCTGGGTGCCATTCAGGTGAATTACTACTTAAATGAGGAGAAGTGTTGGAGTCTAGACATTAGTGAGCTACAGCGCTCTCTACAGGCAGCCAGAGAGCATTGCAACCCCCGTGTACTGTGCATCATCAACCCCGGCAACCCCACTGGTAAACCATTAAGATCATTTCCTTAAGAATCATTATTTTATATAATGATTATATATAGTACATTTATACAGCTTTATAAAATATCATAAATATATTCAAAAGATTGGGGTCATTAAGCTTTTTATCTTTAAAGAATTTAATACTTTTATTCATAATGGATGCATTAAATGTATCAAAAGTAATAGTATTGCATAGTAAAAAAATCTCCCAAATAAATACTGTTCTTTTGAACTTTTCTATACATCAAAGAATCCTGAAAAAGTGTATCACAGGTTTCATAAGAATGTCAAGTAGCACAACTGTTTTCAACATTATTAATAATAATAAAAGTTTTTGAAGGATCGTGTGACACTGAAGAAGTAATGATGTAATGATGCTGAAAAGTCAGCTTTGACATCACAGGAATAAATTCAATTTTAAAATATATTCAATTAGATTTTAATGAACAACATGGCATAAACTACATTTTTCAAGATTGTGCTTTTTTAATAATTTAATTAAACACTTTTTTTCTGTAACTGATTTTTTTTTGTTTGTTTTTGTAATAGGTCAGGTACAAAGCAGACAATGTATTGAAGATGTAATTCGATTTGCAGCCAAAGAAAACCTATTCCTAATGGCTGATGAAGTGAGTTAATACTATTTACATACACAATACATCATACAATAAATCTGAATTCACACCACAAAAGCATCTACAGGCATAGAAGTGCACACTCTCTCACAAGGGTTTAAGGTATGCATTTCTCACCCTACTTGCTTATCTGTTTCTTAGGTGTACCAGGACAATGTATACGCAGAGGGCTGTGAGTTTCACTCCTTCAAGAAAGTGCTGTTTGAGATGGGTCCAGAGTATTCAAGACAAGTAGAGCTGGCATCATTCCACTCCACCTCTAAGTGCTACATGGGAGAGTGAGTACACATCCATCAGGCTTGTCATTTCACAGAGAAACACACTACATTGGTATGGACCTGGCCCTGTTGTGTACAGATCTAATTCACTCATGAAACTCTAGATGGTGCAGGCTGATAGGTCATGCAGTCTGCAAGAAATCACACCATAACCACTCGGCACAAGCTGGCCTCTGCACATCCTGCTGTAGGCTAGTCCTGCAGTGTGATATCAGAGTTCCTCTGAAATCCTCCACCCATCCGTAGATCTTCTACGGGATTTATGCATGTCTATTCATGCAGCAGCACCAGCTCTTGCTCTCAGAGGTGGGGGACTCGAGTCAGACTTAAGTCGCAAATTTTTTGGACTTGAGACTTGCTTAACAAAAATTAATGAAAGACTTGACTTGACTTTGACTTGATATTCGTGACTTGAGACTTGACTTGGACTTGAGTGAAATGACTCGAATAAAGTCTTTTGTTTAATATCTATTTTTGAACACGCCACAACCTAAGCACGTGATGCAGCAGGCAAGCAGAGCGATCTAACGTAAGAGCATGGACAGTCGGAACTGAACAGGCGCTACGCCAATAATAAGTAAGTTCGGGTAAGGTTACCAGGATTATGTACAAGACGGTTCTAAGAAGAGAAGAACAGCAGTAAGCGAGGCCTCCAACACGAAGATATGTGATGCAACCACCACCACTTCAAATTTCATTTGACAATTCAAATCCCACAAATTTTGTAAGTGACGAAGTCAGACCCGCTGTTTTCAGCTAACCCTGTCTTGGCTATTCAAAGGATATAGTAGTTGTGATAGACTTAACGTTTTGGACATGTTAAGAGTTGACTTTGAGTTGGTTTTCCGTTCATTAAACTGAAAATTGGGTTAAAATCAGTGCTGTCAACGTTAATGCATTAACGCATGTGATTTAAATTTTTTTTTTTTTTCCAGTTTTACACATTAAAAATATTAAACGCAATTAACAAAAAAAAATCTGTTATTTCTGTCATCCTTTTTCTAGCATTACAGTATATAATCTCGCTCTTATTCACGCAAAACCATTTAAGTGAGCCAAACGAGAAAAAGAACGCACCAGTATTGAGTTCTCTGTCATGCTTGAACGAACAATTATCACACACATTAATGCCAAAAATGTCAGTTTTGTCAGGTATCCTCTTTAGAGCAGCCGTGAATGAGAAATAAAGTCTTATCCGAAAGTAAAGAGTTGTGAGACAGTGAGATCCACGTCATGTGCGGCAGCTCTTAAAGTGACAGTAACCATCTGTCAGTGAAGATAATCAAACTACAAAAGGTAACAGAAAATGATCACATTTAATTTTTTTGCAAGTGCAATGCATTGTAAATGGTTATTCACTGTTTGTAAGGAAATGTCAGCTTTTTGTTGCAATAGCACTTCTTCACTAGTCTTCAGTGTTAGACATTGAGTGAAACGTCTATGGATAGTTTATGGGGATGCACAATATATTGTTTACACACACACACACACACACACACACACAAAGAAAAAAAATCATACAGACTGGTGAACCCAACCATGCATACACAAACAAAACAAAAAACTCAAACTTGCAAGCACAACCATGCACATGTAAACAAACAATACACTTCTCACCTGTACACGCACACACACATTCACTCACAAATATTAATGAATCACTCAATCAAATCCTCTCTCACACTCTTTCACTCACTCACACACACAGATTAATAATGTACAATGATCAATCCACTTGATAAACTGGTGCAAGGTTTTTGCCATTCAATTATTAATGTTTTTCTTGTTGTTATTCTTCTGTTTAAAAGGAAGGATCTTACTAAGCCCCTAAAGTACAGTGGCCGAGAGAGCTCAAAGCGCTGAAAATAATAAAACGCATGCAAATTAAAAAAAGCACATGCAAATAAAAAAACGTGATCATCAGTTTGACGACACATGTGCTGCAAATCCTCACAACACATGCAAACTCAAAAACACGCTACATTTACAAAAAGCGCTGCAAATAGCACAAACCACAACAGAAAAGTGACGGATCCTACTTGACAAAAGCACAAACTAAAAAATATTAAAATATATTATGTAGGCATGAACTCAATGTAATGTGTTTCACTAACAGAAAAGTGTTTTAATATGTGGCATTGTTGTTAACTCATTAAACTTCAAGAGATGATCATTTAGTGGATGATTTAAAAATATTCGTTAATCATCTGTATTATATTAATGTGACGGAATCGTAACGGCCGCCTGAGGCGCTCGACGACCACGTCATCTGTGAAAAACACTGTATTAAAAAAAATAAATACATGAAATAATGTACAGTTGTTTATTTTTGTTTGCAGTTTTTATAGTATTTCATGATTGTGAACACATTGTGCACTCAAATGCCGTACACTAGATAGGGATCAGTGAATAAGTGAAGGGTGAGTTGAACTGGTTTTGGACGCCCGTCCTAGTAGGATCCGTCACTTTTTGGGGTCCCCCTTGAAACATTTCCGTTGTGGTTTGTGCTCTTTGCAGCGCTTTTTGTAAATGTAGCGCGTTTTTGTATATGCATGTGTTGTGAGGATTTGCAGCACATGTGTTGTCAAACTGATGATCACGTTTTTTTTTTTTTTTATTTGCATGTGCTTTTATTCATATGCATGTGTTTTATTATTTGCAGCGCTTTGAGCTCTCTCGGCCACCGTACTAAAGGGATGTGGTGGTGTAAAAAATTGGGATGGGAGGAACTTTTAAAAAATATATATTCTGCATTCCCTCGCAAAACTTTATGTTCTCACGCAAAGATATTATCGTTCCCTTGCAAAACCTGTTGTGAGCTCGGACAAAACCTTCCTGTTTAATGTCCCTCTGTCTGACTGTAGTGTTTCAGTCAGCTCCTGCATTAATTCATACAAATGATGCACGGCTCATTTAGAGTTTGAACTTGGACTCAAATATAAGGAAATGCGGTCAGTGCTTAAGGAGTTCAGTAAAGTTGGCAATATATTCACAGATTCGAACTTCCCGGATCAATAACTCGTGAATTAAACGTTGTTATAACTGCTATTTCCACCTTTACTGAACTCCTTAAGCACTGACCACATTTCCTTAAATTTGAGTCCAAGTTCAAACTCTAAATGAGCCGTGCATTATTTATATGTATTAATGCAGGAGCTGACTGAAACACTACTGTCAGACAGAAGGACATTAAACAGGAAGGATCTCACGATGTCCAAGCTCACAACAGGTTTTGCAAGGGAACGATAATATCTTTGCATGGGAATGCAAAAGATTATTTTTTTTTTTTATTTCCTCCTATCCCCTTTTTTTTTTTTTTTTCACCACCTCATCCCGTTAGGGGCTCTGTAGGATCTAACTATGGATGTGTTCATGTCCCATAAAGTTGATGCCTGTTTGAAAAATGCCATTTGGTGGCATAGAAACCATTATACTTGAATTGTTTAATACTTTTTCATGCTCTTCTGCAATGTTTGAGGCATATCGAAACATTCACGCTTTCATTTTGGCCTAATTTCAGTTACATTTACATTTTAGGCTATGTAGTTTTATTTTTAGATTTTTATTGTATTAACAACTCAGCAGTATGTGGACACCTTTTGAGTAGAAATGCATATCGCTATTTTTTTTTTTTTGATGATAATAAAACTCCCATAGTCCATAAATACTGTAAATACTGTTTTTTTAAACTTATTTTAATATTTAAATTCATTTAAATAATCAAATATTTGTATGACTTGCCAGTGAATAGCTTGACTTAAGCTACGACTTGACTCGATTCTCACAATAATTGACTTGGACTTGCTTGAGACTTGAAGGTTAAGACTTGAGACTTAATCCCACCTCTGCTTGCTCTGCAGCAGCAGCAGCGTAGCATATCTAGTCTGCCGAGACCAAATACATAAACATTGTTCTAGAACATGCTTACTATTTCGAGAGTTGTCATGATTTAAATGTATTTACACAAGAATCAGTGTATGAAACAATATGCTCAAGTTTATTTTTGTGCACAAGAAACAATTCAATAACAATGTCGAATTTTTACGTGCACAGAGTTCTGTTACGTGTGTCGCTGTCCTGGACTTCATCAGCCGTGTTTTGTTAATTTGCCTCGTTATTATCTTGTGTTCCTGTTATTTAAGCCCCGAGTTTCATTCAGTCCCTGTCGATTGTTGTTAATGTTCAGTGTCTTGTGGATTGTTTCTCCTGCTCATCATTAAACTTTGTTCCAGTGATTCCTCGTTATTGTACTCATTTGTTACCTACTAAACTGCTACAAGTTCATCCAATCCATACAATGTACTTTCTTTTCTAACATTCAAAAACACACTTTCAGATGTGGTTTTCGAGGGGGATACATGGAGGTCATCAATATGGACCCAGAGGTTAAAGCTCAGCTCACCAAGCTGGTGTCAGTACGCTTGTGCCCACCTGCGCCTGGACAAGCCCTCATGGACCTGGTGGTCAACTCCCCTCAGCCTGGAGAACCGTCCTACCAGACGTTCATGAAGGTGCCTTCCTCTTTCCAACTTGTAGCAAGTTAGACAATCTAACTGGTGGTGTACAACTTTAGTTATGGGAAAAGTTACACTGTATATATAGTTATATAAGTTAAATTTTTTCAATAAATAAAAAACCTTTTTTATAAATTTTAGTTAATTGATGAATCATGATTTGTTTGTTCATATCTGCGCAGTTAGTGAATGAGACGCATTGTCTTTTTTCTCTTCTTGAGAACACAAAACAAGAGATTTTAAAGAATGTTTAAAGTGTTTTTGTTAATATAATATAATTTGTTAAAAACAACACAAAAAAAACATTGAAATTATTTTATAGACAAAGACATTTTTTGTTATGTAGAAGAAATTAAATTATTCAGGTTTGGAACAAGATGAGGTAGACAATGACAGAATTGAAAAAAATTTAGTGAAACATCTTCTTAAATACAAAAGAAAAGATGGCCAGATGCAGTATTCAGTTGAGAACATGGATAGAGTTTTCATATGCAGTACAATGTTTCTTCTGTTTCTACAAAAAAGGCTGGGTATTTTGCTCACAATTAGCTGTATATAATCCAGTTAACCGTACTGGCTAGTATCCCAGTCTTTCTTTTTTCACTCCTCTTCCTGTCTTGTGTAGGAGCGAACAGCCGTTCTGAGTGCCTTGGCTGAAAAAGCCAAACTGACCGAGGAGATTCTGAATACAGTGCCAGGCATCAGCTGTAACCCTGTGCAGGGAGCTATGTACTCCTTCCCACGTATCACCATACCTGAACGTGCCATTAATGAAGCCAAGGTCGGTTTTTGTCACATGTTCTTTATGTATTCTGCTTGCTCTAATTGACTTGGTTCATGGCTTGTTGTGTGTGTGAATACAGGCGAAGGGTCAGGCTCCAGACATGTTCTACTGCATGAAACTTCTGGAGGACACTGGGATCTGCCTCGTTCCTGGCAGTGGTTTTGGTCAAAGAGATGGCACTTACCACTTCAGGTGTGTGTGTGTCTTCACAAGAGGAGGTTGGATCTTTCTTTCTCATGGTTATTCTCTGGGAATTGTTGATACACAATATACTATATATAATTTTGGACTGGAAGATTTTTTTCATGTTTTTAAAAGAAGCCTCTTCTGCCCACCAAGGCTTCATTTGTTTGATCCAAAATACAGCAAAAACAGTATTATCCTGAAATATTTTTACAATTTAAAATAACTGTTTTCTATTTGAATATTTTTTCAAATGCATTTTATTTCTGTGTTGGCATAGCTGAATTTTCAGCATTACTTCAGTCTTCAGTGTTGCATGATCCATCAGAAATCATTCTAATATGCCGACATCGGTAGGCAAACATGAGTGCCTTGAATTTGATGCGAGTGGCAATTGGCAACGAGTGCAAATTGATGAAGCATTCGGAACATTAAGAACATTCTTGCTGCAAGATTCTGGATCAGTTTCAGAGGTTTGACAGTACATGCTGGAAGGCTTGCATATAGAGCATTACAGTAATCCAGCCTGGATAGAACAAGAGCTTGGACAAAGAGTTATGTTGGGCTCTGAAGGGCCTGATCTTCCCAATGTTGTGCAAGGCAAAACTGGAGGACAGGGAAGCTCTAACAATGTAAAGTTGTCTGTAAAGTTAAACTGATCATCAGTCACAACTCCATGGTTCCTGGCTGTCCTAGCTTATTATTATTATTGCTAATAGTCCATGTAGCTCCTCAATCAATAACCAAAATTACTGTTAAGAAACTACATGGAATATTTGCTAAAATATAATTTGTAACCTCACAACTTGTATGAGAAATGCAATTTTGTGACCTTCCTTCCCTTCCTCTTCATTCGTCTTCGATGTTCTTTGCTTTACCAGGATGACCATCCTTCCTCCGACAGACAAACTCAAGATTATGCTCAACAAACTGAAGGAATTCCACCAGACATTCACCCATCAATACGCTTGACCCAGTTCAATCACAGCTCTACTACCACAACCTGACTGATGAAAAGTGCTACGATACATTTCTCGCTTTGCACCTTCTTAATGTTTGTTCAGGAGGTGGCCAAATAATCACTTGAGCCTTGATGGACACTAATTTGCAACTTTTCCACTGGATAATATTATGCCTCGTAGCTAAAAATTGACGAGTACATTATAAAACTCTCACTATGGACTTTTAACACGCAATGGGTAGAAATAGCAAGACTTGATTTATCATTTCACAAGATTTTAACCAAATGATGACACCATTTCTGAACATCCAGATCTTTATGATGTAGCATAATGCTTGGTATAATGTATGCGTGGCAACATGTATATTAGTGTGGTCCGTGAATAGTAAAACGAAAATAATGGGCATTCAAGAGATGATTTCTATTCAGTGCTTTGTGACAGTCTTAGTTATAAATGCAGTTATAGGCGTAAATGTATGCTACAACATTCCTGTATGTGTAAATAATGATTGATTTTATGGCAGATATAATACAGTGTAGATTAATATTTTTGTGTTGTGTGCTGTTTTTGTTGTGCAAGCTCCTCACCACTAGAGGACACACCACTACAAATCACACTTGATGATGTTTTTGAATTGAAACCTTGTTTTGTAACACCTCTGTCTCTCTCGCTCCCACACACAGAGACACTACTGAGAAGCCCAACTGCTCCATTCTTTGATGGTGTCATTTTGTTAATGAGCTAAGAGACATAATGGGATAAGATGTACTTTGAGAACTTCGCTTCTCAGATGTTTTAAAAGCTAATTGTCTCTCTTCAGAGCGTTGTTAGAAGTGCTTTGATTTCAACTGCTGCACTTTGACATTCTGCGGATGATTCTGCGTTCTGATTCTTTTTAAAACCTAATTTAAATATTTTATACTTCCGGTCAAATTTTTGAAATAATTGCTTTTTTTTTTTTTTTTACACTTTTGAAAGAAGTCTCTTTGGCTCTTGAAATTTTTCAGCATCATTACTCCAGTCTTCAGTGTCACATGATCCTTCAGAAATCATATACTGATTTGATGCTCAAGAAACATTTATTATGTGTCAAAAATATTTTTTGCTGCTTAATGTTTTTGTGGAAAACATGAGTTTTACCAAACCTTGGTGTAAGAAACAGCAAAAAACAAAAAAACAAACAAAACTATTATTCAGCAAGGATGCATTAAATTGATCAAAATTGACAGTAAAGACATTTATTAAATGCAGGCCTTGACGTGATTGTGGGCAGCAGCGCAAAGTTGCTTCTGAAGTAGTTTTATCTACTGTTTGATGTTTTTTTAGTTTAGTTAATGTTTTTGTTGATTTAAGTAGCAAATGAGAATCGATTAATTTAATGTTTGTATTTTCAGTCAAAGGTTTTCTTAATGATTTGTTTTTTTTTCTTGTGTATTAAAATCTTGGGCTGAAAATGGGTCCCACTCTGGCCCTGTCCTCTATTGAGTTTATCCATACTTTAAACAGTCTCTCATACTGTCCGTGACCTCTGTCAGCCCACATCAGAGATGGGAAGCAGAGTCGGCTTTTTTAATTAAGTAGCATCTTGTTCGTACCGCCCGCTGTCTTTGTCTTTGCACCTGGTGATCGCTTCTAAATGCTGCCTCTTCTTGCTGCTGAATGACTGATCTTGATGTGCTTGTCTTAACAGGGAGTGACAGCGACAGCAGATGCGAATATCTAATCTGCCAGCCGCTCAAAGATGAGTGGGGCAGAAGACAATCACGCATCCAGAATGTTCCGCACATCACACTATCATGTTTACATTTGTGTTCTCAACAAACATTTCTTAGCAATAAAAACCCACACTCCCCCAACTATTTAATATATAGTACAGTGGTGTCTGACTTGATTTTATTTGAATTTTCAGTCAAGCCATGAAATGAAAGAGCTTTCTTAGAAATAGATTTTTTTTTAAAAAAACACACTGTTATAAAACACTTAGTTCCAGTCATTGAATTTGCTACGTGGCTTTCTGCAGGTTAAATTGTTATGCCAGTTGATGATGATAAATGACACTCACTCACTGAAATGTTCAAGAACACCACCGTGACCGGAGAGCATTTGTTGATGGCAATGAAGTGACTCAACCTGACATATGTACATATGAGTATGTACAGAAAACATTCATATTATTTAAAAAAAATGCATGTTTTTTAAGCAGTAGCAAAGAAATTTGACACTTTCGTGTAATTAGATATACAAAACGTATGCATATTTGCGATGTTGTTCCAGGGGAGGGCTCCATGGAATTTGGCCCGATCCCAGAGTACTCCCCCATTCCTGATTGGGAAAGGAAATATTTAAGAGTGAGAGGAGGGTTGGGGAGGTGGAGGGATGCTGTTGTGTGTGTGTGTGTGTGTGTAAATAAATATGTATATATATATGTATATATATATATATATATATATATATATATATATATATATATTATAATATATATATATATATATGTATTATATATGTATTATATATTTAGCTGTGTACTGTAGTGCATTACTCGTGGGATATTCATGACTCTTTCTGCAGGTTAAATTGTAGCTGGGGTAACAAACATTGAATCATTCACTTAAAGGATCATTTCAAAATCACTATTGCTACGTCTGAAGTCACATACTTCTATTTGATGAAGTGTGAACTGTGCGACCATTAAAAAAGTATGTTCTATATAGCATGCATGTGTGGAGCATGAATACAGACATACCAGACAGCCATTTTAGGATAGACATGTGAACTATGAGGTCCCTTACCCATCATTGACGAGTGGATTCCCGTGGCCTCACGAAATGTTTCAACAAAAAAGCACCTTAGAATTTCAGCAAATGCAGTAGGTCATTTGGGTATTTCTTGCCAACTGTTTTATGAATACAGTGTGAATTTGGAGACACTGTACACATGCCAAATTCACACAGCTGCACAATACATATGGCAAAAACCAAATGTGAGCCAAATAGTATGCCTGACTTCATGGTATTAAAAAAAAAAGTAGGTAGAAATTATCCAGATGACCTACTACTTCCAGCGAGATTTTGAAGTGTGCATTTGATGAACACTTTACAGTGAAGCAACGAAACTAGTCTACAACCTACAGTGTAGGTCACATGACAATAACAACATGGAAGATGCAGTACGTACAAGTTTTTTTTCATTCTACATTTACATTTAATCATTTAGCAGACACTTTTATCCAAAGTGACTTACAAATGAGGAGAGCCCATAGAGGCAATCAAACCAAGAACAGGACAACAATATGTAAGTGCTGTGACTAGTCCCAGTTCGTCTAGCACAGTACATGTAGCAAGGTTTTTTTTAATAATAATAATAATAATAAAAAAAATACAGAATAGAATAGTGAGCGTTTGTATTAATGAGTCAGTGTTGACAGAAAAGATGCGTCTTTAGCTATTTTTTGAAAATGGCTAAAGACTCGGCAGCTCAGGTTGAGTTCCATCAGCATTAAGCAGTCAAGGTAAAGCTTCATGAAAGTGAACCACAAGGCACATAAGTTTGAAATAGTGGGTTTAGGTATAGGGGATGCAGAGCCAGTGGTTGTTCGGTAGGCAAACATGAGAGCCTTGAATTTGATGCGAGTGGCAATTGGCAACCAGTGCAAATTGATGAAGCATTCGGAACATTAAGAACATTCTTGCTGCAAGATTCTGGATCAGTTTCAGAGGTTTGACAGTACATGCTGGAAGGCTTGCATATAGAGCATTACAGTAATCCAGCCTGGATAGAACAAGAGCTTGGACAAAGAGTTATGTTGGGCTCTGAAGGGCCTGATCTTCCCAATGTTGTGCAAGGCAAAACTGGAGGACAGGGAAGCTCTAACAATGTAAAGTTGTCTGTAAAGTTAAACTGATCATCAATCATGGAACTCCATGGTTCCTGGCTGTCCTAGAGGGATTTATGGTTGACAAATTATAGCTGAATGGAGAAGTTGTTATGAGGTTTTTGATTGGCTCTGGCTGAGAGCACTGCATAGCAGTGACAGGAAAAATGTTTCTGAATGACAGATCCTTGGCCCTGTTAACACCTTGTATTAAGATGCGTATTGGCTGATCGTAAGTAGACGAGGGAGACACATACCCATTTACACCTGGTATTTTAATCCATCTCTTTTGTCCACTTTCACCCACTTCTGTCCTGATTTCTTCTATGGGTGGGTAAATGTTTTTTTTGTTTTGTTTTGTTTTGTTTTGTTTTTTTTCCTCAGATCTTTCGATCTAATGTACAAAATAAGCTTGCACAATTTACATATGAATGTGCCCAGAGACACAGGGAAAACATAGAGAAGCAACTCACATCTTGCATCTCTGCTCTGGCAGCCGCAAGACCATGTTGAACGTGAATTTTAGAAGTCAGGAATGGTGAGAGTACGCTTGGTATGTTTTTTGTCTTCAAATCAAACTTGGGTCTTCATCTGACAAAGTTTAAACCCTGTTTGGCTAATGTGCTTCCCATAATGTTTACGTATTAAGTTAGTAAGCGTAGAGTATAAGGTCTTTTGTGGCTGTTTGAACACATTCGACCACACGAGCGTATACACTACGAAAGAAATCAGGTCAAATACATATTTGACTACTTCTGGAAGTGGTTGAAAGTGGACAAGCTCAAAAAGTTTTTGACCCCTTTTACAACTGCATTTAGCGTTGTCCACTTGTGATCCAAAGGACCAAAACATATCTTAATACTAAGTGTAAACAGGGTCCTAGTGATCGCATGTAGATGGAGAAAAGGAGTGGTTCAAGCTCTGGGCCACCCCAGTAGCTAGAAGTTGTGAATTAGATCCCTCCACGATACCCTGAAAGACCTACCTGAGAGGCAAGTCTTGAACCATTTGAGTGCGGTTGATGCACTTTGTCATGAGGGTTGACAGGAGGATCTAGTGTCTAAAAAAGCATATAGATCCAGCAAGATTAGAGTAGAGTACTGATGATACGGAAGCTCAGTCTCAGAGCTTCAATAATTGAGAGCAGGGCAACCTCAGTTAAATGTCGCTTTTGAAACCAGACTGGTTGTTTAGAAAGGTAGAAATTTGGTAGAAACATGACTCGCACAAGTGTTTTAGCAACACAACGAACGGAAAAAGGGATACTGGTCTGTAGTTTTATAAAACTGCTGGATTTAGAATGGGTTTCTTAAGCAGTGGGGTTATTCGAGTCTGCTTAAATGCTGTGGGAAAGGTACTGGTGTTGATGTTGTGAGTGAATACAGATACAACTGAAATTTAAAAGATAGGATATGATCAAACGGACAGGGTGATTGGAAAGGATGAGTTTACAGACTTCAGCCTCAGAAAGTGGAGAGAAGTAGGGGAGAATGTGTGTGTTTATTGTTAATATTTCTGTAAGTTTCCAGTGGAAAATTGGCCATTAATGGTTGTGGTTTTAAATGTTGTTGTTCTATTTGTAAGCTGCTGTGTGAACAGAACATTTTGAGACTCACACCTGAAAATAAATGCAGTTGTAAATCTCAAACATGAATGTAGCCATAGTAATGCAGCAGGCAAATTAATGGGGAGTTCATCCAACACCGAGATATTCTGACAATATTAGTTTTTAACATAACTTTTAAACTCAAATTACAGTGCAAAATGTATTAAATAAGAATTGCACCATCATATTCAATAGAGGTCTAACTTTTGGACCCCACTGTATAGAGATATGTAAAGCTGATATAGATATTTTTATGTCAGGGAATGTTTCTGGTTATTCATTCATTGATAATACTGCACTCCAAAAGCAGAAACTATTCTGTCTTTTCATCTATTTTTGAACTGGTTCGTTAAAACACATAGTTTTAATCCTAACACAAGGCTATTTCACATAATAAAATATATAATATAATATAATAAAAGTGTATACAGATTCACAAGAAATTTGTCTTTACCGGCACAATTAATAGTAATTCCATTGTATCCGATATTTTTCCATCTGTTTGAAATTCACCAGAAATGCATGGCTATAGCATGCACAATTGTGTCTAATCACTATCGTTTTAAACAAGTGCAACAATGTAAAAATACTGTGTATAGTTTGTGTTTTATATTCCAGACGCTGCTTCAACCTCCATCGTTCATGCTTTCTCACCTTTTAGTCACTCTCTTTGCTTTCATTCCCATTCTCAGCGTGGTTCCTTTAAACATTACAATTAAGACATGCATTTAGTCAGGCTCTTGCCATTATGCGAACAAACCCTCCAATATGCAGTCACAAAAAGCAAAATGGCAATCAGTAGCTCTATTGTTCTGTGGGTTTCAAAACTGGCACCTCAGCCTCACACTTGAGACTTTTTTTTCCCCTTTCAAATTCACATTGCAATCTGAGGCAAGCTTCTCCTAAGTTTCCCATTGATTTTCAGTACCTAAATATGAGGATGGCTGCGCTCCGAATGACGCACCATGTGAATTTTGGAATCTCATGAATATCCTGGATTGGTTTCCAGAATTTATTTTAGGTCCTGGACTCAAACAAATTGGTCCTGCATTGCGATTTAGTGAAAGCTTAGGCTTAGACTTTGTCATGGAAATGTTTCTCGATAGTACGGAGAAGACTCATTGTCAGTTCAGAACAAAAGCGGTTTTACATGCTCATTTATATGCTATTTTGTTTTCTCTCACATCCTCTCGTTCTTTCTCCATACATGTTTTTCTGTGTCTCCTCTGGCCCATCATCTCTGAGTGCCTCTGTTGCTCTGTTTGTGGCAGATTAGTAATGCTTCCCCTCTGTCACGGACAGCAGAAGGAGAGAGACATGGTGCGAACGTGTGCCAGTCCTGAGCAGCTATCACCCAGTAGGGTCTCTGAGCATGTTCACCCATTACATAAGCACAAACAACTCCAGTGGCTATAGATACAAAGCTGACAACATCTTGGAACAAGACTTTTACTGTTTTTTTTTTCATTTGCTTCAAATGAAATGCATCTTAGAAAAAGAGGTTCCCCAGTAAAGATTAGTTTTATTGTTTTAAAAAAGTGGTTTATTGTAACAAATGATCATAATTTTAATGCTAAAAATGCTATGGTGTCTTCTTCCATATTCAAGACCTTCTTCCGTATTCAACTTATGATTTTTTTTTTCGTAAGTTGAATACGGAAGGCGTAGGCTTTCTTTGAATATAGAAGGAGGTATAGAACCGCATAACGTGTTAAATATGGATATTTTTCATACACAGATGTATCGTTTCGCTTCACAAGGCCTTTATTAACTGCCTGAAGCCGCGTGGAGAACATTTATGATGAATGGATGCACTTTTTTGAGCTTCAAACAGGTGGTTTTCATGCACTGCCATTATAATACAGGTTATTTACACCTAGGGGCGAGTAATTCATGGGGTAATTTTCATTTTTAAGTGAACTAATCCTTTAACCTAAAAAGTTAGATAATATTTCAATTCTTTGATAAATTATTAACTGTAAATAGTTATCACTTTAGAAAACCATTACACTTATGTTCCCGTAAACAACATATGCCCAAATGTTTGTGAGCGTGTGTTTGCTTAATGTATTTGTAAACATACACTGAATAAAAATGCAATTCATCTCTAATAAATGTTGGGTTGAAGCACTTATTTAATGACATATTTTCTGTTCCCATTTTCTGTGACAATGTAAAGTGAGAACTATCTACTTCTAATAACCAGTTAACAATTCCTTTACTATGAGCAAGCTAAACAATACTTGTGCTGATTACAGGGACAATGAATGAAGAACTCAGTATTTAAATATAGCCTGTTAATACATTAACAATGTAGAGAATAAAATATATTAACTATGTATGAATTAACTATAAACTATTAGTTTGTTAATGATTTGTAAGTACTGTATTATTGTATACTTATTATAATGTGTTACCTAAGATAATATTAAATGTACAGTCATCTTATAATTTGCAGTGAAAAAACGTAACATTCCCAGATTTCCTTCACATTTGGAGTTTTTTTTCTTTGAGGTGAATTTGTTATTGATTAATTTGTTTTCTTATCATTTGTGTACATCATGGTTTTATTTGTAAAATTAATGTTTATTGCATTATTTTAGGTCCATGTGTGTTTTTAGGATGCTGTCAGTGAATTATAAATGTAAAAAACATTGATTTTGTGCTTTGGTGTGTTGGTGTTTTAACATTGTATCGGTTTTAAGTTAAGTTAACTTATATTTAAGTTAAAACCATAAAACCTAAAATGTTGAAGGTCATTTACGGTGTATGAATGTCATTTCATTATTTAAGAATTATACCATAATGGTTTCCAAACATTGCAAAAAAGGCCACAGTATTTTAAAGTTCATCAAGTTGTATCGGGTAAAAGTTTGGTCTTCAATAACACGCCCACTTGTGAAAGAATTTGAATTGGCGAATATGTAGACGCACTAAAAATACTAATGAAATATACTAAGACAGTGATCAGGGTTGCCATGGTGATGGTGACAAATGTCTTTCTTATCAAGGTTATCCAGTACTTTGCCTCCCTGCTGTCTGAGGAGAGTACAGAGTAATTGATCAATACTAGACTAGATCTATTGACCAGAATGGGTGAACTCAAAGATTTGTCAATTGTGCCAAAACACTCTTTCCAGCCCATACATCAACGAACTCCAAGATGTTTGCTTCAGTTTCAGGAGTAATTAAAAGGTGGAGAGAATAATCATTAAGCTCTTTTGAATGCTTTGCAAAGCATTAGAGGCCAAATCTTTGTATCAGAACAACAAAACTTCTAAGTCCTTTTCTTGTGGAATACGGAATTAGTTATTTAAACCAAGTCTAGTTGAGTCCTTCTGCCAGTCCTTCAATTTAAAAAGTGGAAACTCAAAGAGCTTTCGCCTCTAGAACAGTGATTCTGAAACTAAACTCTGAAAAATAAAGGTTCTTTATTGGCATTGATGGTTCCACAAAGAAGCTTTAACATTCATGGAAGCTTTCCATTGCAAAAAAATAATAAATAAATAAAATAAAAAAGGTCCTTTATAGTGGAAAAAAGTAATTTAAATTGTTTTCTTCATGTCACTTTCACGTTTTCAGATTGTTATTTTGTTTAAGACTGTGAATAGGTTAAGAGAAGGTTAAAGGTATTTATAGTTGTTGACTCGAAAAACTGTGATGATACACTAAAGGATTAGTTCTCTTCTGAATTTAAATTTTCTGATAATTTACTCACCTCCATGTCATCCAGGATCATGCCTTTCTTTCCTCAGTCGAAAAGAAATAAAGGTTTTTGAAGAAACATTCCAGGATTTTTCTCCATATAGTGGACTTCAGTGAGGTACAATGGGTGGAAGGTCCAAATTGCAGTTTCAGCGCAGCTTCAAAGAGCTCTACATAATCCCAGACGAGGAATAAGGGTCTTATCTAGTAAAACGTCATTAAAAAAAATAATATAAAAAATATATATATATAATTTTTAACCACAAGTGCTCATCTTGCACTGCTCTGCGATCTGCCACGCATTACTTAATCACTTTGGAAAGGTCACCCAATGCAGTACTTCTAACGTGGTTACGTCATGCGTTGCGGATCGCGGAGTAGTATAAGACGAGCATTTGAGCATTTAAATGGGATGATTAATTTACCAAGAAATTTTAATTCAGAACTATTCCTTTAATGGATTTTAAAAAGTACTCAATCTTTTTGCACAATTTTATATTTATATATACATATTCCCCACAACAATAGCAGTTTTTTTAAAATAATGTGAAACTAGTACATTTGCATAGCATTCTTCTTAAAATGTTAACATTTTGTCCTCTGTGATGTCTGTTTTTATATTGTGTTTATAACTGTAAAGACACACATGCTTATTTTTATCCTCCATTTTATATACTATATGGTATATTTAGTCATTTTTACTTTTTCATTTACACACTTGAATTATCAGTAATAGTTATGTTTTCTTACATGCAGATATACAAATATCTGCATAATCTTCCTTGACTAGTGCTGGATACTTGACAATTCACAATAATTTCATTATCTTTAACCAAGCTCTATCTGTACCTTCCCCTTTGTGGCATGTGTAAACAAATGATGCTGAACCTTTTCTAAGAACTTTTCTGAGCCATTTTTGAACAAAAGACTTTCAACCAACTTTTGTGTCAGTTTTTAGTTAATGTTTGTGTAGTTCTCAGCAGAGAAATCAGTAGTTCATCACATTAACTTCCAATATAACATGTATATCCATTTATATTCATTGTCAAAACAAGTAGTTTTTATAAAGAACCAACTACCAGTATTCACATACTGATTAAGATGTACACCTGTGCAGTTGCTACAAACACCAGCAGCAGAACTATCATTTGAAGAATACATAATCATGCATGCATAGGGTGTGAATGTAAGTAAGTAAAGAACTGGCTGGTTACATAAGTGTAGTTAATCATCCCTCGGCAGGAGTGAGTGGCAGCGCGGTAAGAGGCCATGCTTTGAGGGGGTGATGGTGTGGTCGCACCTACTCTTCCTTTCTGTTCATCTGCTCTCTCCATTCTGGCTTAGGCCTGGTGCCACAGACCTGCCGAGTGACAAACTTAACAAAGACCACAATAGAAGCAATTAGTCACAGAGCAAAGAGAGACAGAGATCTACAGAAAAAGAACCTTCTGAAGAGGTCATGGCTCGTGAAGCACATTGTTTGAGGTAGTTGGAAAGATGATGTAGAAGGAAAGCATTTGCATACTCTAGATGCAGTAAAGCAAACGACTTACAAGGATAAACTCATGTGATTTTTTTTTATGACACACAAAAGTTCTTTTGAGCTGAATGTCTAGGACATTTTTTCCATGCACCTGTAATGATATTGAATAGAAACTGGGGTTGTTATTGTTAAGCTCCAAACATGATAAAACACAGCCATGTCACCCTGTTGCCCAAGACATGGTTGCCCACTGAAGCTAAGCAGGGCTGAGCCTGGTTAGTACCTGGATGGGAGACCTCCTGGGAAAACTAGGTTGCTGCTGGAGGAGATGTTTGTGAGGCCAGCAGGGGGTGCTCACCCTGTGGTCTGTGTGGGTCCTAACACCCCAGTATAGCGATGGGGACACTATGCTGTCAAAAAAAGCACCGTCCTTCGGATGAGATGTTAAACCGAGGTCCTGACTCTCTGTGGTCGTTAAAAATCCTAGTATGTCCTTCGAAAAGAGTAGGGTATAACCCCGACATCCTGGGCAAATTTGCCCACTGGCCTCTGATCATCATGGCCTCCTAATCATCCCCATACACTGACTGGCTTCATCACTCTGTCTCCTCTCCTCCAATAAGCTGGCGTGTGGTGGGCGTTCTAGCGCAACATGACTGCCGTCGCATCATCCAGGTGGATGCTGCGTATCGGTGGTGGATGAGGAGATTCCCCCTTCCATATGTAAAGCGCTTTGAGTACCCAGAAATGCACTATATAAATGTAACGAATTATTATTATTATTATTCCATAGGACTACTGCAATATATTACAAGTCTTTCAAATGCCCGATAATGTAGTTGATTTTTTAAACGTAATTTTGATTTCATGCCATCAGCTGGATTTCACTGGTCTGTTATTGCCTTGAAATTTGATGCAACCTATTATCATTAGGAAAATTATGTACCACGGTTTTGTAACATATGCTGATTAAATAAGCAGTTAAAAGATATGCAAAAGTTTTGTTTGAGGCACTTAATTGAACATAAAAAATGATATTGTTTGAATTTGAATGTTTGCAACTTTTGTAATAGTTGTGTATGCTCTATGCTCCCCAAGATTACAAACTATCAATATTAGGCCTGGTTTATCTGTCAGTACTTAGATTAAGATAGGATTAAGCCTTAGATTAGACATTACTGGTGTGCATCTTGAGACAAAACAATGGCACTAACATATTTTAAGATATAATATAGTGAAATATTATTACAATTTCAAACTTTTCTACTTGAATATTTTTTTAAATATAATTTATTCCTGTGATGGCAAAACTGAATTTTCAGCAGTGATTACTCCAGTCCCTCAGAAATCATTACGATATGCTGATTTCCTGCTCAAGAAACATTTATTAATATCAACAAAATTTACTGCTTTATGTATATATATATATATATATATATATTCTCAATGTTAAAAAGAAAATTCACTTTAAATAGTATATTGCAAAAGTAAATTGCAAATTGTATAAAGCATATTTTTCGCAGATTTTTTATCAGTATGAAAATTATGTGCCATTGTTTATAATAGGAGACAGTTAAAAGATATTCAGTTTTGTTTCAGGCACTCATTTGAATGTAAAATAGATTACTATAAAACAGAATGTAAAATAGATATTCTGATGCCACCCACGCTACATTTAGATAAATATGTTAAAATGTGTTGCACACTTTCCCCTCAATAACAAAACAAACACACAACAAAAATGACAGCAGTGAGAAAACAGTAGTTGATAAATGAACTGAAAAAGAGTTCCACGACAAAGAAGGCGGAGCCTGTTACGTAATCGCCATCTATCAGCGGTAGTTCAAAGGTGTTCGAAACTGTTTCGAACTCCCGAGACCAACACAAAAATAAACTTCATTTTGGCCTGATTTTGGAGATGGTCCTCACTACAGAACGCGAGATCCAACTCCTCCCACTTTACATATCCATAAACCTACCCATCTCCACCCCCTGGATCTCGTGTGTTCTGCAGTGAGGGGCTACTGTGATTTTGTTCGAAATGACGTCAGGCCATTTCTTTCTTCAGTTTCACTTGGAGTATACCTTAAAAAGTGCTCGAAACAGATGTGTACCAGGAATGTCTTATTGTAGGATGATTACAAAGTGCACACCATTTAAATAATTAGTGCTTATTTGTTGTAAATGGATTACAATTGTGAGAATAAACTTTAAAAAAAATATATAAATAAATACATAAATAAAACATACATAAAGACCATGAAATCCAAATGGGAAAAATAGGCTATACGAACAATGCTGAAAAAGTGGGAGGACATTTTATCACAGTCTTCAGTGTCACGATCCTTCAGAAATAATTCTAATATGTAGATTCAGTGCTCAAGAAATATGTCTCATTCTCAGTGTTGTACACTGTTTAATATATTTTTTATTTGATAAAAAACATGGTATACATTTTTCAAGATAAATACAAAGTTCATCCAATAAAACTGTTTCGAAGTGGGCTGTTCTTGGCCAAGAGAAGCAGCCATAGAGCTCGACCTTATGCCATCTGACAGAGATCTGACAGAGTTCCCCTTAAAACCTCCACCTGTCTAGATCTGCTACTGGATTTATATATGCCCATTCATGCAGCAGCAGCAGCAGCAGACCTTACATGCTCACAGCAGTGTATCTATGTATCTATTAGCAGTAGGAAGTCCATAATTGCTCTGCAGCAGTAGCAAACCAGATTTAGTCCACCAAAACCAAATATATTAACGTTGTCGAATCCATTAAGGGTTTTCATGTGTTCATGAGTTCATTTTGATTTCAGTTGTGCTCCAAGAGGTCTCATCAAGATGTGAGAGCATTGTTTATTGAACATCTGCTTACTTTTGTCCTATGCACATACAAATAAATACATATTTTGCTGAAAAAGTTTTTGCTGTTTTTTGTCTTGTTGGAGCACTGCTGTGCACACGAAGATGGCATGTGACTCATGATTAGCAGTGATCGTCCAATCACGCTGAGTAAGCCATGAGAATGCCAGCTGGAGAGGACAAGACAGGACACAAGTGCTCATTGACTCAGAGAGGGTGTGTTCGCAGTGGTGCATCTGTGTCTGTCTGTGTACATACAGTACAAGAGGTGTGAGTGAAGCAGTGAGCTTCTTATGCAAATCTATCATGCTTCCTTACATGTGATATGGCACATGTAAAAACATGTTCTGTGAATATGATTATGGTTTATTGTCATGGCTTATGCTCTTTATAACAGAATGAATATCCTTTATGCTTTGCAGGAATTTCACAGGCCAGAGCTTCCTCATCAGCAGGGAGGAGTGTTTTATGCAGTGTAATACTCTTCATTAGGCAGCAGACCTCCTTCTCATTCACAAATACCCGATGTCACAAATGCCAGTTTGATAATAGTGTCCAAGATGACAATATGTGGAACTTTTTATGGTGCTCCATCAGCCTGAATGAGTGAAATTGATTACATTTCCCTAACTGATTTATGGGTAAAGAGAGACTTAGGGAGACACTATTATTGTAGGATGTGTAGAATAACAATTTACACTGATCACAGTTTGCTTCTTGGGGACCAATGAATGTTTGCACCTTTTGTAATAGCTGTGTATGCCCTTATGCTCACCAAGTCTATCTTTATGAGATCAAAATTAGAGTAAAACTCTGATATTGTTAAATATTATTACTTAATTATTGTTATTATTAATTAATATTTTTGTAAAATGTAATTTTTTCATGTGATTTTATTCAAACATGTGTCAAACAATAGTCAGTTTGCAGCACAAGTCGAAGCTCTCCAAAAATCTCCAGAAGCTCTTCGAGTTGTATGAGGATGTGAACGCTTTAGACTTGGACAATAGACTTAAAATGTATTCTTTCTGTGTATAATTAACAACTTTAAATTAATAGTGTTATTGCATTTCTTCATTGTTTGTTATTTGACATTTGCATTGCTTCATGGGATTGTAGTTCTTTCCCTCACTAAAACCATGAAGTATTTTTTTTTTGTCTGATAAATATTTCTAAATAGTAAATGTGATTCACCTCATATATGTTTGGTTTGGTTCATGGTTTATTACTCTTGAATGCTTGAATGATGACCATAAAATCCACATAGGAAAAATTAATGGAAAATATATATGTACACATCCGAAATGAACAACATTTTATTACAGTCTTCAGTGTCACACGATTCTCGTGACACTGAAGACTGTAATAAAATTCTAATATGCAGATTTTGTGCTAAGAAAAATTTCTTATTCTCAATATTCTCTCTCTCGCTCTCTATGAAACTGCAAACATGTAAGAAATGTCCAATTATTATTTTGGTCAACACATTTTTTAATTTAAAAATGTATAAATCCCATTTATTTATCTAAAACACATTTAACGACACTTACTCCAACTTGACATTTAAGAAAAATATCTTGAGTACACAAGTCAACATTATTCTCTTATATATGGCTATAAATGAAGAGAATAAAAATGGGTTTAAAGTTTGACGTTGGGTTTTTTCATTGCAACAACGAATCTGTATCAATCTGTGTCTTTCAGTGTGTGCGCGCAGTTCACGTTCGCGCACACACTCTCTCTCTTTCTCACGACATTCCCACCCACCCTCAGGTGAGGGATAGCAGGGCTGCAATGCATCTCTCTCATACACATTTCTCTTTCCAGAGTTTAACTTTCATTCGTTTTCACTAAAAACAAACAAAAACTTCTTCAGAGCTTTGTTCAGGTGACGTTTACATCAGTTCAGGAATTATATAACGTCTTCATTGCAAAGATAACGGACTTTCTCTGGAGCAGCAGGGAAGTTTAATTCTTGATTTTGGCATCGCTTCTCAGCCGAGCAAGATTGCGCGTAAATCGCAGCGCGAGGCGCACCCGGTGCTGTCGAGACTGGGCGTCAGAGCGCGGGTGATCGCCACGGGTGTGCTGGGTGTTGTCATGGTGCTGGTTCTAGTGATTCTCATCCCGGTGATGGTCAGCGCGGCAGGATCCGACGCCCGCTACGAGATGCTCGGCGCGTGCCGCATGGTGTGCGATCCGTACGGAACCAAGTCTCCATCATCAGAACCGGCGGACAACCGCTTAGTTCAGTCCCCACCAACTTTCATCCGCGGTACAAAAGGAGAGCCAGGGCGCTCGGGAAGGATCGGTCCGAGGGGTCAGCCGGGTCCGCCCGGACCTCCAGGCCCCCCGGGGGTCATAGGTGAACCAGGGCCACCTGGATTGCCCGGTCCGCCCGGAGTCACCGGTGTCATTAGCGCAGCGACGTACAGCACCATTCCCAAAATCGCCTTCTACGCAGGACTCAAAAAGCAACACGAAGGCTACGAGGTGCTTAAGTTTGATGATGTGGTCACTAACTTGGGCAACCACTATGACCCCTCGAATGGTAAATTCACCTGCTCCATCCCGGGGATCTACTTTTTCGTGTATCACGTATTAATGAGAGGTGGAGACGGGACCAGCATGTGGGCAGATCTGTGCAAGAATAATCAGGTGTGTCATTAATATATTATATCTATCTATCTATCTATCTATCTATCTATCTATCTATCTATCTATCTATCTATCTATCTATCTATCTATCTATCTATCTATCTATCTATATATATGCAGTTATCATTTGGGGAAAACAACGTTTCTTTAATTCTTTTCTGATAACCATTGAGTATATAAAATGTTTAATGGGAAAAAAAAAAAAAAAACGCACCAAAACTAGTGATTATTTTTAATAAAAATGTATATTTTTCAATATTTAATTTACTTTTTGTCTTAATAATACCATAATTGCATTATTATTAATTATACAAGTTTTATATCATATATCATAATATTGATCTCAGCCACATCTGATATTGCAGTAAAATCTAGCATTTGCACTTTAATGTAAATAGCATTTAAGCAGAAATATTTTATTTGAATAAATATGCCTGTTTCAGTGGACAAACTAAAATGTTGTCTTAAGAGAATAATGTTAAACTTCCATGGGTAGAATTTAGTTTCAAGTCTTTGAAAGTACTGAGTCTTAGTGTGCACTTCTCTCGTGGGATTAATAACATTTATCTAACACGAGTCATCATCGTTTTCTTCCAGGTGCGTGCAAGCGCAATAGCGCAGGATGCAGATCAGAACTACGACTATGCCAGCAACAGTGTGATATTACACCTGGAGCCTGGAGATGAGATCTATATTAAACTAGATGGAGGCAAAGCGCATGGGGGAAACAACAACAAATACAGCACGTTTTCAGGCTTCATGGTCTACGCCGATTAACGCCTGTGACCTAGACAATTTCAGAAGTACCTCATTTTGATGTCACAGCGTAATCAGACTGAGGTCACAAAACGTTTAACCCTCAAGCTTCTGACATCTCATCCACGTCAGAGTGAAGGATAAGCAACAGGCCGTCCAGTTGAGAGCTGGAACTACATCTCGAAGCATGTGAACACACCCTCTACACGCAAATTAGTAGTTAGAGAAACCACTGTGATTTAGAAAAAATAAATAAATTACAGTGTAACACTGATGATTGTAGTATATTTATTGAAAGATTAAGCATCAGTGAAAGCAGAAAATTGTTGACATCATTCCATTCCATACGTGCCTATTGAAACCGACACATGGCTGATCTGAAGAGGCTGTTACAGAGCACCCACCAATAGCCCCGAAACATTTCTTTAATAGTTTCTCATTCGTCACGCACACAATGTCACATTTACACCACAATTCTGCACTTTTTTTAATCAATGTTTCCAATTAAAAATATTAATCACTGTCTGTATATGTGCAGTGTCTTCAAACAAATTGTGAATAAAATATATTGTATGATTTGCATGTGTATAAATGATATATAATACTAAAAGACCTACATACATAGTGCAATTACAGCAATCACCAAATGCAATTCTAAATTTAAAAAGGGAATTGGTTTTGTAAGAAAAATACACATTCTAGAAAGTCAACCAGCAATCAAAAAAAAAAAAATGCACATTTTTAAGTGGCCCTATTATGCTTATTTTAATATTACCTTTCATGCTTTGTGTAAAATAGCTGTCTGTGAATGTAAAAGGTCTGGAAAGTTTTAAAGTACAAAGTGCACAACAAATAAAGTTATTGTCTCCTAAAAGCAAGTATTCCTTCTGCACTGCCAAAATGAGTCGTCAGCAATTTCTGATACATACCAACGTAACAAATTCGCATAATTCATTTATAGACAATACCAGCAACACTTCTGACATTAAGGGGTCAAAATAAACATTTTTAATTTGACCCCTTAAGCCGCAAGTGTTGCTGGTATTGTCCATAAATAGCTTTGTTTTTATACCATGCACCTTGTTGATCGTGTGAAGTTGCACCAGATTAACTACACAACACAAGCATAATGCCAGCCTACGGTCTTCATTGGCTGCCTGCGAATAACGTCTACTTTGACCTGCCCTCAAACAATGTAGTTGCACTGTAGGCCTGGAAAAGTTTGGTTCGTGCCGTTAACATGTCAAGAAGACGCTGTTTTCAGAAATTTGCATGCACTTCAAAAGGACGAGGGCTTGTGTGGGAATCGATAAGGAAAATACGACAGCATGGTTACTATTTATATCACTGTGTATCAAGCCGCGAGGAAGCATCTGGAGCTGCAATGGGCATTTTGTTTCCAACACACGCTGTAAGTAGTGGATCAATCACAGCAGACTGGGCTATCTGACCAATCAGAGAAGAGGAAGTTCTCAGAAGAGGGTGTTTTTGAACAAACTGTTATCAGACTCTTATCTGACTCTTTGAGAAATTAGATGATTATTGCAATTATATGCAATTTATATTATGAAAACATTAAAGTTCTCTGATGTTTGACTCATGTAAATCTATCATGCGAGACCTCCAAAACAAAATCAGAAACATGTAAAAAGCATAAAAGGTGCACTTTAATTTGAAATGGAAGGATGTTTTAATAAGCCATCTTTTTTTTTTTTTTTTACACCTTGCTGTTTCACAAGAACAGAGCAACTGACTATCATTATTTTACTAGAGGAGCCACTGTGAGCAGCCACCTGCTCCAGAGAAATTCATCCGTCTGTCCTACACAATGACCTGTCGGAAGGCACACCTTCCAATTATTAGATGCGCTGTGAAAAATCAGGCTCGCCAAAGTGAACGTGTACGGCAAGCAGTCTTACTTTAGACATACGGTCACATTCAATCATCTCAGAACTAATAGTCAGTTGTTCTAAAGGGGCAGCTGTACATTCACGATTATATTGCCATTAATTGGTTGAGACATTTGCAGCTACACAATATAAGAAAGCACATTTTGCACACTATTACAATGTGTGATTGATTAATTTTGCATAGGCTAATTTAATTAGACCTTTGGTTGCACTAGTACAGTTCCTTCTGTTCTCATACTACTTTTTTTTTGGATTAATTGTGATTTCCTGAGTTTAATTATTAGTCTAATTACTTAAATGCATCTTTTTTTGGTAAACTAATAAAGAAAATGTGATTAAGTAAAAAGCATCCATTTTCCATGACTCAGAGTCTGGTTTTATTTTAACCACTTTTTTGTGGTGAGACAACTTTAATCATTGAAGCCTGGTGAATATTTAAATTGAATATTTGAACCTATTAAGTCTAGTTAGTGTTAAACCCATGTGTGATCTATGGGTCCCAACTCTGCCATCTTACATGGATTAATGTTCACTAAAGTATGGAATTTAGCACCAAAATCAACTGGACAACAATATTCTTCACAATAACTGGTAGAAATCAATTTTTGGTATATCAACTTTTAAGGCAGTTCATTTATTTAAATGTAAGCCAATGTTTAGGATTCTCAATCAGTATTTTGTCCACCTGGTTCTGAGTAATTCCTCGAGACAGCATTTTGGGAACAATATTATTCAGGATGTGGGAGAAGCCGTGACCGCCATACTTGGCCAGTCGGTGCTTGGTGTGGATATCATGGGCGATGAGGATTCGGTCTTCGTAACCTTCCTTGATCAGGAAAGCCAAGCTGGTGGAACAAGACAAAAAGACTCTCAATGATCTGTTGACAGTTCATTAAATGTGCATCAATCAAATTCTCATCTTTATAAAACACAACCATGTACTGATTACCTTAAAGAAAAGGCAGATTTTTATGACTCATATAATGTAATGCCTGTCGTGTTTGTTTGAGGCAGATACTTACTTCTGAACTCTCTGACTGTCGTTGGGCATGTCAATATCAAGGTTGAATGGATAATTCAGCACCTCTGTGCCAAAGAGGTCATATTCAAGGTAGCTTCCCATTTTTGCAAACTCCAGCAGCTCGAGACGATCAAATATGCTTCTATAAATGGGACACACAACAGAGTGCTGCAGGAGTGATGTATTTTTGTAGGCCAAAATCCAGATACAAAGTTAGCATTTTAGCACTTCCGGGTTCCATTGTCCTGAAGTCAATGGGTTTTTTGTTAAATGCCTGAAATACAGTTAACAAGCTCAAGATATTGTCAAACCAATCTACTCACTAGTATGCTTTCACGGTCTCGTTGTGTTTATAATCACACTTTTGCCAACTATCATAAGTCAAACTTTCAGGGATTTCTTTTAAGGATAAAGAAAGAATAAGGTAGCTTAAAGGCCTGTTTATACCAAGGTGAGAACTATAAATAAAATGTTTATCGGACCCTAGATTGTATATAGCCTACCAACATTTGCTTTTTACTTCTGCCAGTTGTATTTAGGCTTAAAAATTTATAAAACTTTTATTCATTTTTTAAGATTATAATGACAATCAAATTGTGTAAAAACAGGAAACTTTGTTGATCGATTGTTTGGGGAAACCAGAGTGATGCCAACTTCAAGGCTGGTCAACAAAAATCATTCTATATGATGTGCTTGATTTTCTAAAATGAATCCATCTAAAATAAATGAGATGACTGAAAAAGTCATCAAAAAACAAGGTTTTGTGAATTGTAAATATGTTGTAAAATAAGTGTTTAATTAGCCTGTTATTAAATTGTATAGTGTACAGTATATGAGAGGTTCTTCAACAATGGGCACTTGTCCTTTTCCACTTTTCACTCTCTGACTAGTTTAATTTGTCTTGAGTGGAAATACATCCATCACAAGAAATTCTGTCCTTTTATTCTAACTCATGAACATACAATCCAGCAAAAAATTCCTTTCCATCACCTCTCATATGATGTATAGTGCTTATTAGCATTTTCACACTTTTTTGCAAAACTGGACATATTTGCAAACTGACAATAAAAAATATTTAATATTTTTCAAGTAATATCTACCATGATTCTTAATTTTCTTCACACATCTCTTATATAGTATCTCAAGATCTTCAATGACACAGTTATACTAATTAGTAGAGCAACGTTTTTATGTGACCTTCATATAACAACAAAAAAAGAAAATTATTCATTATTCATTATTATTATTATGTTTTTTTATTGTACTTTTTGTCAAAATAAATGAAGCCTTGGTGAGCACAAGACTTCTTTCAAAACAATTTATATTTTTGGGTGGTATATCTGCATAATATCGACCACACTCGTCACTAGATCAGGGGTCCTCAACTCTGATCCTTGAGTTCCACTTTCCTGCAGAGTTTAACACCAACTCACCTGTCTGGAACCTTCTAGAAGAGATGGTCTATTTATTAGGAGATAAGAGGGTGAGTGGCTCTACCACTGGAGAAAACTTAACGGACAACTTGGATCACGTGTGCCTTAATAGCCAATCACATTACAGCCTAGATGCTTTTTTTTCGGCTAAGGTTGCGGTCTTGCCTTGGAGTGGCTTTGTTTCTAATATTCCTCAAGACCTTAATTAGCTTGTTCAGGGGTGTTTGATTAAAGTTTGAGCAAAACTCTGCAGGAAAGTGTACCTCAAGAGCCAAAGTTGAGAACTCCTACTCTAGATATTGTTATGGGAAAGCTGTTAATATTGCTCATATTTTGTGGCTCTCTTCCTAATGGCAATCATTTATGAAACATTTTTCCAATAAGCAGATGTTTCCCTACCCCTTCTTACCTATCGAGATGAGACATGACTGTTTTGGAGATATCTCCACCTGCTTCTTGCAGAATCCGGATGGCCTCTCCAGGAGCGGCTTTGTTCCGCCCGGGGTGGATGATAACCGGGCACCCGAGCTGAGTTTGAGCGTGGGCAGTAGCTCGCAGGACCTTTTTCTCACTCTCTGTGATTGGCCAGCTAGTACCGATCTCTCCAATCACACCGCAGCGGATATCTGTGCCATCTGCTCCATGGAGCACTTCACTGACTATAATGTCAGTAAGCTTGTGGGGGGGGGGGGGGCATTTGAGAAATGGGAACAAATCATTTCCATCTGTGCGATATGTATTGTTTACGATAATACTGTAATTGTTGTTTTATAGTTTGTCTTATATTTCTAAAGTTAAAATTGTTATTCCAAATAAAGCTACAACAGAACTGTGGTGTTCAGTTCCTGAAAGAATCAGAATTTTTTTTCAACAAATCAATGATTCAACGATGTATTCATAAAGGCAGAAACTTGCTTTGTTCCTGAATGAATCAGTGTCTTTGAATGAATCAATTATTCAATGATCCACTCATAAAGACAAAGGTTGCATCCATAATCGCATACTTCCTTACTATATAGCATGCGAAAAGCAGTATGTAGTAAAAGCAAAGTAGCCACATGACCTACTATTTCCAGCGAGATTCTGAAGTGTGCATACATTCGACACTTTACTATCCTATGAGGCCATGAGAGAGGATTTGTAAATGGCAGTGAAGTGACGCAACTGATGCTGGTGGGTGACAACATTGCGGATGTAGTTCATTTAGATTATATTCATACTACACACAAAACTACAAAGAACATACTTTTTTAGCAGTCGCAAAGTAAATACTTATTCAAAATTACTTAGTCGGAAAGACGCGGGTACGCGCAATTTTTCCAAGTTCACCAACGTTAATCTACTAACTCCCCTGACTGCTTTATCGGTCAAAATGGTGGATTCAGGGTTATGATTGGTTAGATCACTTGTCAATCAAACTGCCGGGGAAGGGTCAATTGTCCCTGCAGTGTAAATACAATGCTAAAATACAATTATATAAATGCTATACCTTTATGTGCAGCTTCTGGTACTTCAACAATGGAAAACAGATTTTGTTTATAATGATTTTAAATTTAATTGGCAACAGCCTAGTGCCTTTTTCTTCTAATTTAATTTATTGTTTAAATGTAAGCATTTACTTCAAAAATGATGTACACATTTAATAAGATAAAAATGCTTCTGAAAAATCAATTTAATGTGGAAAATACTGCCCTTTACAGAAAAAGTTAAGTTTTGCCATTGCTTTGAATTAATCACTACACAGAATGTGAAGAATATGAAAAGTTTTGGGAGTCAGCTGACTACGACAGGCCTAAACCAGTAAAGGTGCCAGGCCAGCACTAAATCATACTCAGCAAAATATCATCCAATCGTCAGTATCAAAAACACACACACAAAAAAACGAGATATCATTTTGTCAACATCGCACATCCCTATTTCAATCATTCTGAAAATAAAAAAGGCACCTGTATTGTTATGCAACGCAGTCACAAGACGGCACACACCAACCTTCTCAACAGTCATCTTTCGTGTCTCATCAGAGTGGGTCACATCCACATAGTACCCCGCTCCAGCTATGACATGCACACCCGTTTCCTTCGCCAACTGACGCAGAACAGGCAGATTTCGGCTGATGCCCGTGGTGGTGTTCTCCACTATGGATCCTCCTCCTGCTTTACGGTAACACAACAACTCTTCCTTCACCGCCTCGATCTCCTGATTCAACAGCAGGTTCTCTTGGTGGCTGTATGGATTCTGCTGCAACCAGTGAAGATGCTTCATCTCAATGGGAGCCGTGGCAAGACCCTCATCTCCAGGTGCTGGGGGAACATGGCTGCACTCAAATGTCATTGTAAGGTGCTCATGCGTCATGGTGCGTCCCAGCTGATCTGGCTCTATCAGACCCAGCACTGTCTGGACCTTACCGCTCTGCTCAGACATGATTCGATGATCCTGTCCAACAAATATTTCATTAATACATTCATTAACACAATACTATTGGTACAGAGCAAAATTTGATTTAAAGTATAAAAATTTCTTAAACATCTTGCCAACTTTTTTTTGAACCAAGAAAGAAAGAATTGTTTGTTTGAAGAAGTGAATGTTTGACTGGTGATAAATGGTAGGCGACTGTACAAATGACTCATCTTGGCGGTCTCATGTAATGGGTTAGAAACGCCTTGGTAGTTTGGACTTTGCGCTGATTGCAGACTGCATTTAATGCTGTTCATGGATTGTATAAAACAAATATATAAGGGCATTTGCAATACGTGTAACGTTAAACAAATGCGTGCATGAAGATGTATGCACGTGCCGTCTAGATTATTAATAGTTCCGATACCTGGTTTAATAAACATTTATAATGTGCAAAATAAGACGCAAGCGTGTTCACAACAAACAAGCGCACTAATTTACTGCACGGACTGCGAGACTTCCTGGCTAATAACAATAGTTTAAAAAGTCACACAACAGACGATTAGCATGAAATGTAACTAGCTGTTATTTTTAAAATCACATAGCGTATGATTCATACTAACCAATGCAAAATAGTACCAAGTGAATAACAAGACCAGCAGGATAAGTACAACTTCCAGTCTGCAAACTGACAACGGGAGCAACAAGTTCTCGCGATTTTATGCATATATCGCGAGACACAGCTTTCATGTTCATATTTAAATACAATAAACTGAAGCGCCCAAAACGAAATAATTGAAACGATAAACAGTTAAATAAGTAAGACTGAATGCAGTACCTCTCGTTTGAAGATGCAGTTCCGTTCACACAGATCGCCTGTTTTTTAAACTTTGAAGCACTTATATGCCACGCCCTTTCTGTTCACTGGGCGTTTGTGCGAAGTGCTTATATAAGGGCTCTTTGTGGAAACCAGGATTCGGAAAATGTATCGTCACTCAGATGAGTGCCATATGGAAATAAAGTATGTTATTATGAAACAGAACATTTGGAAATATCATTATGAAACCGAAATCCAGTTTGTGAATGGTTAAATGGAATGTTTGACCAATAATTGTTGTGTTTCCATGATTCCATGGTGGGAAATAGCTTAAACCAGCTAGACCAGCAAATCATGTTTAACTTGTATGCTGAGACATGAAAAAAAAAAAAAAAAAAAAAAAAAAAAAAAATCTAATTATCATGTTTAACTATTAATTATTTCATTCATTTAGCCTATGTATTGAATTTGTTATTTATTTTATTTCCCTGCTGCTATTTAACAGCCTAATGAAAACAATTTGCTAGATATGTTTGAACATGAGGGATATCAGAAATATTGGAAAGTTTTATTCTTTGCTCTATATTACAATCAAATCAAGCAACTAACCCAAATAGGCATATACCTCCCATTAGGAAAACCAATTTGTATGCAACAAAGTGCATATGCAAAATTCAATTTAACCATTGATCCGTGATTTTAAAGTGGCATGTTGAGCCATAATACATTTTCTCTGTGCAAGTCTGATCTAACTAACAGTGACAGGTCCTGGTGAGTTATCTGACCAGGGATTCGTGTAGAAAATTACTCCTGAGAGAGCACGAGAGTGACTATTAAGTATCAACCAAACGCAAATTGCCAAACAGCTGTTGGTGTCTCTTAATTGTCACTTCTAATTCATCCTGCATGTGGAATAGCTTATAAAAAGCCTGTGCTAACTGTTAGTAAGATATTTATTATAAGTGATCAGTAATTTAATTTTTGCTAATCTTGATTTGACTTATTAGTCTTATTCAGCTTTTCCTCTATACCTTTAATAATCCATTAGCAAGAATGCAATACAGGTTCAGCTCAGTGTGGATGATGCATTGACACCAGACATTCTTCTCAATACTGTACGTCTCTGTGTACAGCCACATCAAATAATAAAAAAGCCCATCAAAGACTAAAATATACATTTATATATGGAACAAAAGTATATCTGAGGTCTCATTATAATCAGACATTATTTTCTAAGATGTGGTTCATCTGATCAATGGCCCATATGAGTCACTGGCCCTTAGCATGTCAATCAAATCACAGAATAATCCAGATATATTTGACATGTCTGGTCCATTGTAAAGACCTTATCAAAAGTAAGGGTAAAAAGTGTTTAAAGGGATAGATCCTCCAAAAATGTTTCAGTGTTCTGACTTCATCATAGGTACTCTTCATACTCTTCATACTCTTCTCTATCATATCACTTATCATAGGTACTCTTCAACTGTGAGTGACAGAATCTAAAACAAAAATCCAGAAAATCACATTGTATGATTTTTAAATAATTAATTTGCATTTTGGATGACATAAGTATTTGATCACCTACCAGCCAGTAAGAATTCTGGCTCTCACAAACCTGTTAGTTTTTCTTTAAGAAGCCCTTATGTTCTCCACTCATTACCTGTATTAACTGCACCAGTTTGAACTTGTTACCTGTATAAAAGACACCTGTCCACACACACACACACACAAACACACACACACACACACACACACACACACACACACACACACACACACACACACACACACACACACACACACACACAAACTTCCAAACCCATTTAAGGGTAAAAATTTAATTGATGTTCAACAAGTAAAAAACAGAGATAATAAAGATAAACAAATGATAAAGCTTGGGTTGCTGAATATTCGATCTCTTTCTTCAAAAGCACTTATTGTAAATCATATTATCACAGAAAATAATCTAGATATGCTGTGTTTGACAGAGACCTGACTAAAACCAGACGATTAAATTACTTTAAATGAGTCTAGCCCTCAAGGTTACTATTATCGACACGAACCTCGTCGGAAAGGAAAAGGGGGAGGTGTTGCTGTAATCTATAGTAATATCTTCAGTATTACTCAAAAGTCTTTCAAATATATCTCTTTTGAAGTGATGGTGCTCTATGTAACGTTATATAATGTAAGTGACAAATCCTATTTGATGTTTGTGCTGGCTACTGTATACAGGCCACCAGGGCACCATACAGACTTCATCAAAGAATTTGCTGATTTTCTATCAGAGTTAGTACTCACTGTGGATAAATTCCTTATTGTTGGTGATATTAATATCCATATACATAATGAAAAAGACGCATTGGGATTGGCATTAACAGATATTCTAAATTGGAGTTAGACAACATGTGTCAGAACTCACTCATTGTCGTAATCATACTCTAGATCTAATATGGTCACATGGAATTGATATTGAAGCGATGACGTCTCAGATCATTATCTAGTCTCATGCATGCTACATTTAATCAAGGCTGCAAAACAGTCTCTCTGCCACAAATATGGTAGAACCATAACTTCTACCACTAAAAATTGCTTTATAAATAATCTTCCTGATCAGTTTCATCGTCTTAGCAAACCAGACAACTTAGAAGAACTCGATGTTGCAACAGAAACTACTGATGGTCTCTTTTCCAGCACTCTAGACTCTGTCGCTCCTTTGCACTTAAAAAAGATTAAGGATATTAGTCCAACGCAATGGTATAACAAGCATACTCGGACCCTTAAGACCGCAGCTGGAAGAAATCAAAACTAGAAGTTTTTCGTATTTCATGGTGCGAGAAAATGATAGAGTACAGAAAACCTTAAAAACCCCTAGATTTGCTTATTTTTCAAATCTTTTAGAAGAAAATAAACACACCCCTAAGTATTTATTTGATACAGTGGCTAAAATAACGAGAAATACAGCTTCAACTTCTGATGTTTCCAAACAGCAAGCAGTAATGACTTTATGAACTTCTTTACTTGCAAGATTGACAATATTAGAGAGAAAATTATAGCCATGCAACTGTCTACTACAGTATCACATCAGACAGTGCATTGTAGCATCCCTGAGGAAAAATTCCATTCATTCGCTGCTATAGGAAAGGAAGAATTGTCTAAACTTGTTAAATCATCGAAATCAACAACATGTATGTTAGACCCTATACCGACTAAGCTATTGAAAGAGATGCTTCCGGAGGTCATAGATCCTCTTCTTAAGATCATTAATTCATCTTTATCACTAGGTTACGTACCAAATTTTTTTAAGATGGCTATTATCAAACCTCCTATTAAAAAAAACACTTCTTGACACAAAACTTGATCCTAGAAAATTAGTCAATTACAGGCCGAGCTCCAATCTACCTTTTCTGTCAAAAATACTAGACAAGGCAATATCTTCGCAACTGTGTTCCAACTTGGAAAGAAATGGTATCTGTGAGGATTTCCAGTCAGGATTTAGACCGTACCATAATACTGAGACTGCTCTCATTAGAGTTACAAATGATTTCCTCTTTTCATCAGATCGTTTTATCTCTCTATTAGTCTTACTAGACCTCAGTGCTGCTTTTGACTACAACATTCTTTTGAATAGACTAGAAAATTATGTTGTAATTAGTGGAATTACATTAGCAAGGTTCAAATCATACTTATCTGACCCTTATCAGTTTGTAGTAGTAAACGAAGAGATGTCATTTCGATCACAAGTTCAATATGAAGCACCGCAAGGCTCAGTACTACTCCTACCAATTCTCAAAATTAACAGAATGCGTAGCTGATATAAAAAATTGGATGTCTGGTAATTTCTTACTACTAAATTCAGAAAAAAACGATTCTAATTATTGGACCAAAAACTTCAGCACATAATACATTTACATTTACATTTAGTCATTTAGCAGACGCTTTTATCCAAAGCGACTTACAAGTGAGGAAAACAAACAAGCGATTCTTCATGAATTGGCAAATACAATACAAGTTTCATACATTCCTCAGTACCATAAGCTAGAATAGGAAGGGAAAAGGGAAGGAAAGGGTTTTTTTTTTTATTTTATTATTTTTTTTTATGAGGGGATCAAGTGTTCACGGAAGAGGTGAGTTTTCAGCTGTCTCTTGAATATTGCCAGGGATTCTGCTTTCCTGATGAAAGTAGGGAGATCATTCCACCAGCAGGGAGCAGTGAAGGAGAGTGTTCTGGAGAGTGATTTTGTGCCTCTCTGTGACGGTACCACAAGCCTACGCTCCTTTAGTGATCGCAGGCTTCTGGTGGGGACATAGCGTTGTAGCAGTGTGTGGAGGTAGGAAGGTGCAGAGCCTGTGGTGGATCTGTAAGCAAGCATCAGCGCTTTGAACTTGATGCGAGCAGCGAGGGGTAGCCAGTGCAGAGAGATGAAGAGGGGCGTGACGTGGGCTCTCTTAGGCTCGTTGAAGACAAGATGAGCAGCAGCGTTCTGGATCATTTGAAGAGGTTTGATTGCACTTGACGGCAGACCAGCCAGAAGAGCATTGCAGTAATCAAGCCTTGAAATGACCAGGGCCTGGACAAGCAGTTGTGTTGCATGCTCAGTCAGGAAGGGACGGATTTTCCTGATGTTGCGAAGTGCAAATCTGCATGACCGCACCGTCTTTGAGATGTGGTCTCTGAAGGTCAGTTGGTCATCGAAGATAACTACAAGATTTCCGGCCGACTTAGATGGGGTGATGGTGGTTGTACCAAGCTGTATGTTGATGTCGTGTTGTAGGGTAGGAGTGGCAGGGAAGACTAAAAGCTCAGTCTTTGCCAGGTTGAGCTGCAGGTGGTGTTCTTCCATCCAGGTGGAGATATCCGCCAGGCAGCTTGAGATCCCTGCAGCTAATGTGGAATCATCTGGCTGGAAGGACAGGTAGAGTTGTGTGTCATCAGCATAGCAGTGGTAGGAGAAACCATGTGCCTGTATGATGGGACCCAGTGATGTAGTATAAATGGAGAATAGGAGGGGACCAAGAACTGAACCCTGAGGGACCCCAGTGATCAGTTCATGAGGTTTGGATACCTCCCCTCCCCAGGCAACTCTGAAAGACCTACCTGTGAGATAGGACTCAAACCACTGAAGTGCAGAACCTGAGATACCCAGTGACGAGAGGGTGGACAGAAGAATTTGATGGTTTACGGTGTCGAAGGCAGCAGATAGATCCAGCAGAATGAGAACAGATGATTTGGAACCAGCCTTTGCAATTCGCAGGGATTCCGTGACGGACAGTAGCGCAGTCTCTGTGGAATGCCCGCTCTTGAAACCAGATTGGTTGACGTCCAGATGGTTGTTCTGTGTGAGGAAGGATGACACCTGGTTGAAAACAACTCGTTCAAGTGTTTTTGATATGAATGGTAGGAGAGAGACAGGTCTGTAGTTGTCCATGAGTGATGTGTGTAGCGTGGGTTTTTTAAGCAGTGGGGTTACTCGATCCTGCTTGAATGTGGTAGGAAAAGTACCTGTGTTGAGAGACGAGTTAATAATGTGTGTAAGTGCTGGTAAGAGAGTGGGAGAGATGGCTTGTAGAAGGTGTGAGGGGATGGGGTCTAGAGGGCAGGTGGTGGGATGAGTGGAGAGGAGAAGTTTTGATACTTCCGCCTCCGTGAGAAGGGAGAAGGAAGAGAGAAGAATAGTGGATGAGGAGGGGATGAGTTCCTGTGTGGGTGGTGCAGAGAACTGGCTCCTGATGGCAGATGTCTTGTCGGTGAAGAAATTGGCGAATTGATCAGCAGTTAAAGACATGGTGGGTGGTGGTTGAGGGGGACAGAGGAGTGCGTTGAATGTCTTGAAGAGTGAGCGTGTGTTTGTAGCGCCGTTGATCTCATCGTGGAAGTATGGTGATAACCTTGAATACTGCCTAACACTTGATGGCTGCTCTGTTAAGTCGTCTTCGTCGGTTAGGAACCTGGGTGAGATATTTGATACCAATCTTTCATTTGAAAGCCACATTTCTAGCATATGTAAAACCGCATTCTTCCATCTTAAAAATATATCTAAACTACGACATATGCTCTCAATGACAAATGTGGAACAGACTAGATTACTGTAATGCTCGACTTGGTGGTTGCCCTGCTCGCTTGATAAACAAACTACAGCTGGTCCAAAACGCAGCTGCTAGAGTACTTACTAGAACCAGGAAATATGACCATATTAGCCCGGTTCTGTCAAAACTGAACTGGCTCCCTATTAAACATTGTATAGATTTTGAGAAATCTTGCTAATTACTTACAAAGCACTAAATGGCTTAGCTCCCCAGTACCTGAGTGAGCTATTAATGTATTATAGTCATTCGCTTCTATTGCAATCTCAGAATTCTGGTCAGTTGTTTATACCTAGAATATCAAAATCATCTGATGGTGGTAGATCCTTTTCCTATTTGGCACCTAAACTCTGGAACGATCTTCCCAGCATTGTTCAGGAAGCAGACACACTCTGTCAGTTTAAATCTAGACTAAAAACGCATCTATTTAACCTGGCATACACATGACGCATTATCAATTTTTGTCTTCATATCCGTTAAAGGATTGTTAGGCTGCATAGATCAGGTCAGCCGGAACCGGGAACACTTCCTATAACACCAAATGTACTCGTTACATCAGAAGAAGTGCAACGGAATGAATCAATAATATATAGAATAAGCTGGACAATGACACCATTTTCTTTGGGAGCTGCTGTGCAGCCATAAGGGCTTATATAGACAGGTGTGTGGCTTTCCTAATCAAGTCCAATCAGTATAATAAACACACAGCTGGACTCAAATGAAGGTGTAGAACCATCTCAACGATGATCAGAAGAAATGGACAGCACCTGAGTTAAATATATGAGTGTCACAGCAAAGGGTCTGAATACTTGGAACCCTGTGATATTTCAGTTATTCTTTTTTAATAAATCTGCAAAATATTCAAGAATTCATTTAGTAAATGTCAATGACTGGGAGACTTGGAAATTTTATTGACAATCTAGGCTAGGCCAGACCAGGGGCCTCATTTATAAAACTTTGCGTATAAACCTTACTAAAAATGAACGTACGACATAAATCGGAAAATGGTGTACGCAAGAAAAGATTCATAAAACCATGCGTATACAGAGCCTGCGCAAAAATCTCTTAATAAATCCCAGTCGGCAGAAGATTGTTCGTACATGTATCTCCACCATATATGCAGCTTTCAACGCCTAGTTTTACTATGCATAACCTCATCTGCATTGATGCAAATGATTTTCCATGCATATTCCTATCCACATGACACCATGTAAACACCGTCAAAAGTACAAGACAAAATATTACATACGGACTATAAATCCCATTTGTGCCACGCATATTACTAAAAATCATCTAATATCCTTATTTTATATATCAAAATATACATAAAAACAAAACTGTAGCTATAAAAGGACTTACTTCTCAGTTAAAGTTTTTAGAATAGAGTTGAATCATTAATTTCCACTGTCCAAATAGTATTTAAATTGTTTTAAACAATTCAAATGAAATCGAATTTATGCAGTTTTCCTGATAAGATGAACATGTCTTTTAGGTTGTTTAGGCTATTTTAGTGGATACAGATTTAGTTATTTATTGCAATGTAAATACAAATGTCTGATGCGGCGCTTCACTGACAAAGTATTTTAAAAAGGAAATGTATAAATCTTACTGTTTTCAAGTTGTATCTTTCAAATACAGTGGTATTATTCATAATTGTTTGAAGATGCCAGTACACAACATCAACACCTCCTGCAGCTGCTGTTGTACAGTAAGATGTTATCATTGAACCTATTCAAACCAGACAATAGATCGTTTGACCATCAAATCCAGCTGTGTCTTTTTGGTGGAATGATCTCCCTACCTTCATCAGGAATGCAGAATCCCTTGCAATATTCAAGAGACAGCTGAAAACTCATCTCTTTTCGTGAACACTTAACCCCTTCATAAACAAACAAACAAACAAGATCTATCCTTTCCCTTTTCCCTTCCTACTCTAGTTACTGAGCAATGTATGAAACTTGTATTGTGAGCACATCCTGAGTCTATTTGCCTATTCATGAACAATCGCTTGTTTGTATTCCTCACTTGTAAGTCACTTTGGATAAAAGCGTCTGCTAAATGACTAAATGTAAATGTAAATGTAATGCTGCAACACTGCAATGCTTTGGCAATACAAATTTTTGTCATGCCAACAAAGCAACTAAAACGGAAAATGATTTCCATTCACTGATTATTTTATATACATATAATTGACATATATAATGTATGGCTGTGTTAGGCTCACCATCTGTCCAGGGTTTCTCCCAGACACTGGGATAGACTCCAGGATATTGGTATATACTTTCCAAATAACTTATATGAAGGAAAATATTACAGTTTCCCTCATAAATGGGTACATAAATTTTACACTTTACCTGAACTCACCTTAATTATACAGTGGGGAGAACAAGTATTTGATACAGTGCTGATTTTGCAGGTTTGCCCACTTACAAAGCATGTAGAAGTCTGTAATTTTTATCATAGGAACTCTTTAACGGTGAGTGACATAATCTAAAACAAAAATCCAGAAAATCACATTGTATGATTTATTTATTTGATACATCAAAAGAGCAGAACTTAATATTTGGTACAGAAACCTTTGTTTGCAATTACAGAGATCATACGTTTCCTGTAGTTCTTGACCAGGTTTGCAAACACTGCCACTCCTCCATACACGACCCATCTTTAATGCTCTTATTGAGGGAAGGAGGTTGCTTGTTAGGGTTAGATAGATAAATAGATAGATAGGGTTAGGGTTAGGGTTAGGGTTAGGTTAGGTTAGGTTAGGTTAGGTTAGGGTTAGGATTAGGGTTAGAGTTAGAGCTAGGGTTAAGGGCAGGGTTAGGGTAAGGGTTAGATAGATAAATAGATAGATAGAGGGTTAGCGTTGGGTTAGGGTCAGGGTTAGCATTAGGGTCAGGGTAGGGTTAGGGTCAGGTTAGGATAGGGTTAGGGTTAGGGTTAGATAGATAAATAGATAAAGTTAGGGTTAGGGTTGGGTTGGGTTAGGTTGGGTTAGGGTTAGGGTTAGGGTTAGATAGATAAATAGATAGATAAAGTTAGGGTTAGGGTTGGGTTGGGTTGGGTTAGGTTGGGTTTGGGTTAGGGTTGGGTTAGCGTAGGGTTAGGATTAGGGTTAGGATAGGGTTAGGGTTAGATAGATAGTTAGATAAATAGAGTTAGGGTTAAGGTTACCGTCAGGTTAGTGTTAGGCTTAGGGTTGGGTCAGGTTTAGATTGATAAATAGATAGAGCTATGGTTAGGGTTAGGGTTATGGTTAGGGTTAGATAGATAAATAGGGGTAGGGGTAGGGTTAGGGTTAGGTTTAGATAGAAAGGGTTAGGGTTAGGGTAGGGTAGGGTTAAGGTTAGGTTTAGGGTTAGGGTTAGGGTTTGGGTTTGGAAATGGGTTAGGGTTAGGGTTAGAGAGATAAATAGATATGTAGAGTTAGAGTTAAGGTTAAGGTAGGGTTAGGGTTAGGATAGGGTTAGGGTTAGGATAGTGTTAGGGTTAGATAGATAAATAGATAGAGTTAGGGTTAGGGTTAGCGTCGGGTTAGGGTTAGATAGGTAAATAAATAGATACGGTTAGGGTTAGTGTTAGAATAGGGTTAGAGTTAGATAGATAAATAGATAGATAGTTTTAGGGTTAGGGTTAGGGTAGGGTTAGATAGGGTTAGGGTTAGGATTAGGGTTAGGTTAGGTTAGGGTAGGGTAGGGGTAGGGTTAGGGTTAGGTTAGGGTTAGGGTTAGAAAGATGAATAGATAAATAGGGTTAGGGTAGAGTTAGGTTTAGATAGATAAATACATATATAGAGCTATGGTTAGGGTTAGGGTTAGTTAGAGAAATAGATAGATAGAGCTAGGGTTAGTGTTAGGGTTAGGGTTAGGGTAGGGTAGGGTAGGGTTAGGGTTAGAGTTAGGGTTTGGGTTAGGGTTAGCGTAGGGTTAGGATTAGGATTAGGGTTAGGATAGGGATAGGGTTAGATATATAGTTAGATAGAGTTAGGGTTAGCGTCAGGTTAGGGTTAGGCTTAGGGTTAGGTTAGGGTTAGATAGATAAATAGATAGAGCTAGGGTTAGGGTTAGGGTTAGGCTAGGGTTAGGGTTATGGTTAGGGTTAGATAGATAAATAAGGGAAGGGGTAGGGTTAGGGTTAGTGTTACGTTCCACGTGTATTTGTGTGTGTGTGTTTCTGCTCTGTCTCTTCATTCATTGTTTTCAGGTGGAGATTGCTCATTGCTCATTGCCGTCATCAGCTGTTCCACCAATCCACCACTGCGCTGCTGGGTTTAAAAACTCCATTCACCAGAAGAGAGGGAGATCCCCGCCAGATCTCATTTGACTAGCCTTCCCAGAGATGCCTTGTGTTAAATGTAACCGCTGATTGGAGCGTTGTTGAGCTTGATGCCCTTAGAGACATGAGTAACACTGTTTTGAGTTTTGTTGTTAGATTCATAGCACATGCCTAGTAAGCGATTTATGAATGCGCATGCCCAGCTACATCGGGAGGTAGGCTTTGTTATTGTTAATTAGGCGTGGAGTGTTTGCCATCATTGTATTTCTGTTTTTCAGTTAGTGTCGTGTATTTAAGGCGGCGATTTCGGTTTTGTTTCTGCATTTTCTTTTCCTGGTCAGTTAGTTTAGTGGTACGACTAAAATTAGATATTAGTTCTGTTATGATTATTTCGTTGATTTGGCAAAACTCCTGTTTATTTCTTTTTATTTTTGTAGCTATATCTTTTGATCTTGATGTGAACGTACTCTTTCATTCTGTATGAATAAACGTTTTGAAATGTTTGTAAAGCTTCTTTCTGGTTTTTTCTGGCTTCACACCCAGCAACTGTGCCTCACATAAATGTTACGTCATCATCCCCTTTTCTAACTTTAAAATACGTAACAGTTAGGTTTAGATTGATAGGGTTAAGGTTAGGGTTAGGGTTAGATAGATAAATAGATAGATACATTTAGGGTTAGGGTTAGGGTTAGAGTTAGATAGATAAATAGATAGATAGAGTTAGGGTTAGGATTAGCGTTAGGGTTAGGGTTTGGGTTAGGGTTAGTTTTAGGATAGGGTTAGGGATAGATAGATAAATTGATAGATAGATTTAGGGTTAGGGTTAGTGCTAGGATAGGGATAAGGTTAGGGTTAGATTGATAAATAGATAGATAGAGGTATGTTTAGGGTTAGGGTTAGGGTTAGGGTAAGGATAGGGTTAGGGTTAGGATAGTGTTAGGGTTAGATAGATAAATAGACAGAGTTAGGGTTAGGGTTAGCGTCGGGTTAGGGTTAGATACGTAAATAAATAGATAGGGTTAGGGTTAGTGTTAGAATATGGTTATGTTTTGATAGATAAATAGATAGAGTTAGGGTTAGGTTAGCGTCGGGTTATGGTTAGGGTTAGGGTTAGAGTTAGATAGGGTTAGGGTTTGGGTAAGGGTCAGGGTTAGTGTTAGGTTTAGATGGAAAGGGTTAGCGTTAAGGTTAGGGTTAAATACATAAATAGATATTTACATTTAGGGTTAGGGTTAGGGTAGGGCTATGGTTTGGTTTAGGGTTAGGGTTAGGGTTTGGGTTTTGGTTTGGGATTGCGTTAGGGTTAGGGTTAGAGAGATAAATAGATAGATAGAGATAGCGTTAGGGTTAGGGTTAGTGTCGGGTTAAGGTTAGATAGGTAAATAAATAGATAGGGTTAGGGTTAGTGTTAGAAGAGGGTTAGGGTTAGATAGATGAATAGATAGAGTTAGGGTTAGGTTAGCGTGGGGTTATGGTTAGGGTTAGGGTTAGAGTTAGATAGATAAATAGATAGATAGAGTTACGGTTAGGGTTAGTGTTAGGGTTAGGGTTAGGGTTAGGGTTAGTGTTAGGATAGGGTTAGGGTTAGGGTTAGATAAATATATAGATAGATTTAGGGTTAGGGTTAGGATTAGTGCTAGGTTAGAGTTAAGGTTAGGGTTAGAAAGAAAAATAGAAAGATAGATGTAGGTTTAGGGTTAGGGTTAGGGATAGAATAGGGTAGGGTTAAGGTTAGGGTTAGGGTTTCGGTTAGGGTTAGGGTTAGGGTTAGGGTCAGGGTAGGGTTAGGGTTAGGGCTAGGGATAGGGTTAGGGTTAAGTTTAAGGTTAAATAGGGTTAGGGTTAGATGGATAAATAGATAGATAGAGCAAGGGTTAGGGTTAGGGTTAGATAGATAAACACATAGAGTTACGGCTAGGGTTAGCGTCAGGTTAGGGTTAGGGTTAGAGTTAGATAAATAGATAGATAGAGTTAAGGTTAGGGTTAGGGTTAGCGTTAGGGTGAGAGTTAGGGTTAGTGTTAGGATAGGGTTAGGGATAGATATATAAATAGAAAGATAGATTTAGGGTTAGGGTTAGGGTTAGAGTTAGGGTTAGCATTAGGGTTAGGGTTAGTATTAGGATAGGTTTAGGGATAGATAGATAAATATGTAGATAGATTTAGGGTTGGGGTTAGGGTTAGTGCTAGGATGGGGTTAAGGTTAGGGTTAGATAAATAGATAGATAGAGGTAGGTTTAGTGATAGGGTTAGGGATAGGATAAGATAGGTAGGGTTAGGGTTAGGCTTTTGGGTTAGGGTTAGGGTTAGGTTTAGTGTTCGGATAGGGTTGGGGTTAGGGTTAGGGTTAGAAAGATAAATAGATAGATAGTTTTAGGGTTAGGGTTAGTGTTAGGGTTAGGGTTAGAGTCAGGGTAGGGTTAGGGTTAGGGTTAGGGTTAGGGTTAGGGATAGGGTTAGTGTTAGGGTTTGTGTTATGATTAGGGTTAGGGTAAGGTTAGGGTTAGGGTTTGCGTTAGGGTTAGGGTTAGGGTTAGGTTTAGAGAGATAAATAGATAGATAAAGTTAGCGTTAGGGTTAGGATAGGGTTAGGGTTGGGGTTAGGGTTAGATAGATAAATAGATAGGGTTAGGGTTAATATTAAGGTTACGGCTAGGGTTAGGGTTAGGGTTAGGGGTAGGGTTAGGGTTAGATAGATGACTAGATAGATAGAGCTAAGGTTATTGTTAGGGTTAGGGTTATGGTTGGAAAAATTAATAGGGTTAGGGTTAGGGTAAGGGTTAGGGCTAGAGAGATAAATAGATAGATAGAGTTAGCGTTAGGGTTAGGATAGGGTTAGGGTTAGATAGATAAATAGGCTTAAGTTTAGTGTTAGGGTTAGGGTAGGGTAGGGTAGGGTTAGGGTTAGGGATAGGATTAAGGTTAGTGTTAGGGTTTGGTTAGGGTTAGGATAGGGTTAGGGTTAGATAGATAAACACATAGAGTTAGCGTCGGCTTAGGCTTAGGGTTAGATAGGAACATAAATAGATAGATAGGGTTAGGGTTAGGATAGGGTTAGGGTTATGATTGAGTTAGGGTTAGGGTTAGATAGATAAATTGATAGATATAGTTAGGGTTATGGTTAGCGTTAGGGTTAGGGTTAGTGTTAGGATAGGGTTAGGGATAGATAGATAAATGGATAGATAGATTTAGGGTTAGGGTTAGGGTTAGTACTAGGATAGGGTTAAGGTTATGGTTAGATTGATAAATAGATAGAGAGAGATAGGTTTAGGGTTACAGTTGGAGATAGGATAGGATAAGTAGGGTTATGGTTTGGTTAGGGTTAGGATAGCTTTAGGGTTAGATAGATAAACACATAGAGTTACGGCTAGGGTTAGGGTTGGGGTTAGGGTTAGAAAGATAAATAGATAGATAGTTTTAGGGTTAGGGTTATGGTTAGAGTTAGTGTAAGGATAGGGTTAGGGTTAGGGTTAGGGTCTGGTTAGGGTTAGGAAAAGGTTAGGGTTAGATAGATAAACACACAGAGTTACGGCTAGGGTTAGCGTCGGGTTAGGGTTAGGGTTAGGTTTAGGGTTAGGGTTAGTGTTAAGATAGGGTTAGGGTTAGGGTTAAGGTTTGGTTTTGGTTAGGATAGGGTTAGGGTTAGATAGATAAACGAATAGAGTTACGGCTAGGGTTAGTGTCGGGTTAGGGTTAGGGTTAGAAATATAAATAGATAGTTTTAGGGTTAGGGTTAGGGTTAGGGTCAGGGTAGGGTTAGGGTTAGTGTTACGGTTAGGGAAAGGTTAGATTTAGGGGTAGGGGTAGGGGTAGGGTTAGGGTTTGGGTTTGGGTTTGCGTTAGGGTTATGGTTAGGGTTAGGGTTAGAAAGATAAATAGATAGATAGAGTTAGCGTTAGGGTTAGGATAGGGTTAGGGTTGGGGTTATGTTTAGATAGATAAATAGATAGATAGGGTTAGGGTTATGATTAAGGTTAGGGTAGGGTTAGGGTTAGGATAGGGTTAGGGTTAGATAGATAAACACATAGAGTTACGTCTAGGGTTAAGGTTAGGGTTAGGGTTAGGGTTTAGTTTGGGTTAGGGTTAGGGGTAGGGTTAGTGTTAGACAGATAAATAGATAGATAGAGCTAAGGTTAGTGTTAAGGTTAGGGTTAGGGTTAGAAAAATTAATAGGGTTAGGGTTAGGGTTAAAGAGATAAATAGGCTTAAGGTTAGTGTTAGGGTCAGGGTAGGGTTAGAGGTAGGGTTAGGGTTAGGATAGGGTTAGGTTTAGGGTTAGGGTTGATAGATAAATAGGCTTAAGGTTAGTGTTAGCGTCAGGGTAGGGTTAGAGGTAGGGTTAGGTTTAGGATTAGGTTAGGGTTAGGGTTAGGGTTAGGGTTAAGGTTTGGTTAGGGTTAGGATAGGGTAAGGGTTAGATAGATAAACGAATAGAGTTACGGCTAGGGTTAGTGTCGGGTTAGGGTTAGGGTTAGAAATATAAATAGATAGTTTTAGGGTTAGGGTCAGGGTAGGTTTAGAGTTAGTGTTACGGTTAGGGTAAGGTTAGATTTAGGGTTAGGGGTAGGGGTAGGGGTAGGGTTAGGGTTTGGGTTTGCGTTAGGGTTAGGGTTAGAAAGATAAATAGATAGATAGAGTTGGCGTTAGGGTTAGGATAGGGTTAGGGTTGGGGTTATGGTTAGATAGATAAATAGATAGATAGGGTTAGGGTTATGATTAAGGTTAGGGTAGGGTTAGGGTTAGGATAGGGTTAGGGTTAGATAGATAAACACATAGAGTTACGTCTAGGGTTAAGGTTAGGGTTAGGGTTTAGTTTGGGTTAGGGTTAGGGGTAGGGTTAGTGTTAGACAGATAAATAGATAGATAGAGCTAAGGTTAGTGTTAAGGTTAGGGTTAGGGTTAGAAAAATTAATAGGGTTAGGGTTAGGGTTAGAGAGATAAATAGGCTTATGGTTAGTGTTAAGGTCAGGGTAGGGTTAGAGGTAGGGTTAGGGTTAGGATAGGGTTAGGTTTAGGGTTAGGGTTGATAGATAAATAGGCTTAAGGTTAGTGTTAGGGTCAGGGTAGGGTTAGAGGTAGGGTTAGGTTTAGGATTAGGGTAGGGTTAGGGTTTGGGTTAGGGTTAAGGTTTGGTTAGGGTTAGGATAGGGTTAGGGTTAGATAGATAAACGAATAGAGTTACGGCTAGGGTTAGTGTCGGGTTAGGGTTAGCGTTAGAAATATAAATAGATAGTTTTAGGGTTAGGGTTAGGGTTAGGGTCAGGGTAGTTTTAGGGTTAGTGTTACGGTTAGGGTAAGGCTAGATTTAGGGTTAGGGGTAGGGTAGGGTTAGGGTTTGGGTTTGCGTTAGGGTTAGGGTTAGAAAGATAAATAGATAGATAGAGTTAGCGTTAGGGTTAGGATAGGGTTAGGGTCGGGGTTATGGTTAGATAGATAAATAGATAGATAGGGTTAGGGTTATGATTAAGGTTAGGGTAGGGTTAGGGTTAGGATAGGGTTAGGGTTAGATAGATAAACACATAGAGTTACGTCTAGGGTTAAGGTTAAGGTTTAGTTTGGGTTAGGGTTAGGGGTAGGGTTAGTGTTAGACAGATAAATAGATAGATAGAGCTAAGGTTAGTGTTAAGGTTAGCATTAGGGTTAGAAAAATTAATAGGGTTAGGGTTAGGGTTAGAGAGATAAATAGGCTTAAGGTTAGTGTTAGGGTCAGGGTAGGGTTAGAGGTAGGGTTAGGGTTAGGATAGGGTTAGGTTTAGGGTTAGGGTTGATAGATAAATAGGCTTAAGGTTAGTGTTAGGGTCAGGGTAGGGTTAGAGGTAGGGTTAGGTTTAGGATTTGGGTAGGGTTAAGGTTAGGGTTAGATAGATAAATAGATATATAGGGTAAGGGTTAGGATTAAGGTTCGGGTAGGGTTAGGGTTAGGATTTGGTCAGGGTAAGGATAGGGTTAGGGTTAGATAGATAAACACATAGAGTTACGGCTAGGGTTAGCGTCGGCTTAGGGTTAGATAGGGTTAGTGTTAGGGTGAGGGTTAGGTTAGTGTTAGGATATGGTTAGGGTTAGTATTTGGATAGTTTTAGGGATAGATAGATAAATAGATAGATAGATTTAGGGTTAGGGTTAGTGCTAGGATAGGGTTAAGGTTAGGGTTAGATAAATAGATAGATAGAGGTAGGTTTAGGGATAGGGTTATGGATAGGATAGGATAGGTTGGGTTAGGGTTAGGCTTTTGGGTTAGGGTTAGTGTTAGGATAGGGTTAGGGTTAGGGTTAGAAAGATAAATAGATAGATAGTTTTAGGTTTAGGGTTAGGGTTAGGGTTAGGGTTTGGGTTTGGGTTTGTGTTAGGGTTAGGGTAAGGTTAGGGTTAGGGTTTGGGTTTGCTTTAGAGTTAGCGTTAGGGTTAGGGTTAGAGAGATAAATAAATAGATAGAGTTAGCGTTATGGTTTGAATAGGGTTAGGGTTCGATAGATAAATAGATAAGGGTTAGGTTAGGGTTAGGGTTAGGGTTAGGGTTAGGGTAGGGTTAGGGTTAGGGTTAGGGTTTGGTTAGGGTTAGGATAGGGTTAGGGTTAGATAGATAAACACATAGAGGTACGGCTAGGGTTAGGGTTAGGGTTAGGGTTTGGTTAGGGTTAGGGTTAGGTTTAGGGTTAGGGATAGAGTAGGGTAGGGTTAGAGTTATGGTTAGAGTTAGTGTTAGGATAGGGTTAGGGTTAGGGTTAGTGTTTGGTTAAGGTTAGGAAAGGGTTAGGGTTAGACAGATAAACAAACAGAGTTACGGCTAGGGTTAGCGTCGGGTTAGGGTTAGTGTTAGGATAGGGATAGGGTTAGGGTTAGGGTTAGGGTTAGGATAGGGTTAGGGTTAGATAGATAAACACATGGAGTTATGGCTAGGGTTAGGTTAGGGTAGGGTTAGGGTTAGGGTTAGGGTTAGGGATAGGGTTAGGGTTAGGGTTAGGGTTTGCGTTTGTGTTATGGTTAGGGTTAGGGTATGGTTAGGGTTAGGGTTTGGGTTTGCGTCAGGGTTAGGGTTAGGGTTAGGTTTAGAGAGATAAATAGATAGGGTTAGGGTTAATATTAAGGTTACGGCTAGAGTTAGGGTTAGGGTTAGGGTTAGGCTTAGGGCTAGGGTTTGGTTAGGGTTAGGGTTAGAGGTAGGGTTAGGGTTAGATAGATGAATAGATAGATAGAGCTAAGGTTATTGTTAGGGTTACGGTTAGGGTTAGAAAAATTGATAGGGTTAGGGTTAGGGTTAGTGATAGGGTTAGGGCTAGAGAGATAAATAGATAGATAGAGTTAACGTTAGGGTTAGGATAGGGTTAGGGTTAGATAGATAAATAGGCTTAAGTTTAGTGTTAGGGTTAGATATATAGAGCTAAGGTTAGTGTTAGGGCTAGGGTTAGGGTTAGAAAAATTAATAGGGTTAGGGTTAGAGAGATAAATAGATAGATAGAGTTAGCGTTAGATTTAGGATAGGGTTAAGGTTAGGGTTAGGGTTAGGGTTAGATAGATAAATAGGCTTAAGGTTAGTGTTAGGGTAGGGTTAGAGTTAGAGTTAGGGTTAGGGTTAGGGTTTGGGTTTGCATTAGGGTTAGGGTTAGGTTTAGAGAGATAAATAGATAGATAAAGGTAGCGTTAGGGTTAGGGTTGGGGTTAGGGTTAGATAGATACATAGATAGGGTTAGGGTTAATATTAAGGTTACGGTGAGTTAGGGTTAGGTTTAGGGTTAGGGTTTGGTTAGGGTTAGGATAGGGTTAGGGTTAGATACATAAACACATAGAGTTACGGCTAGGGTTAGGGTTAGGGTTATGGTTATGGTTAGGGTTAGGCTTAGGGTTAGGGTTTGGTTAGGGTTAGGGTTAGGGGTAGGGTTAGGGTTAGGGCTAGAGAGATAAATAGATAGATAGAGTTAGCATTAGGGTTAGGATAGGGTTAGGGTTAGGGTTAGATAGATAAATTGGCTTAAGTTTAGTGTTAAGGTTAGGGTAGGGTTAGGGTTAGAGTTAGGGTTAGGGTTAGGGTAGGGTTAGGGTTTTGGTTAGATAGATAAATAGATAGATAGGGTTAGGGATAGGATTAAGGTCAGGGTAGGGTTAGGGTTAGGGTTTGGTTAGGGTTAGGATAGTGTTAGGGTTAGATAGATAAACACATAGAGTTACGGCTAGGGTTAGCGTCGGCTTAGGGTTAGGGTTAGATAGGAACATAGATAGATAGATAGGGTTAGGGTTAGGGTTATGATTGGGTTAGGGTTAGGGTTAGATAGATAAATTGATAGATATAGTTAGGGTTATGGTTAGCGTTAGATTTAGGGTTAGGGTTAGTGCTAGAATAGGGTTAGGGTTATGGTTAGATTTATAAACAGATAGAGAGAGATAGGTTTAGGGTTACAGTTAGAGATAGGATAGGATAAGTAGGGTTAGGGTGTGGTTAGGGTTAGGATAGGGTTAGGGTTAGATAGATAAACACATAGAGTTACGGCTAGGGTTAGGGTTAGGGTTAGGGTTAGAAAGATAAATAGATAGATAGTTTTAGGGTTAGGGTTATGGTTAGAGTTAGTGATAGGATAGGGTTAGGGTTAGGGTTAGGGTCTGGTCAGGGTTAGGAAAAGGTTAGGGTTAGATAGATAAACACACAGAGTTACGGCTAGGGTTAGCGTCAGGTTAGGGTTAGGGTTAGGGTTAGTGTTAGGATAGGGTTAGGGTTAGGGTTAGGGTTAAGGTGTGGTTAGGGTTAGGATAGGGTTAGGGCTAGATAGATAAACGAATAGAGTTACGGCTAGGGTTAGTGTCGGGTTAGGGTTAGAAATATAAATAGAAAGATAGTTTTAGGGTTCAGGTTAGGGTTAGGGTCAGGGTAGGGTTATGGTTAGTGTTACGGTTAGGGTAAGGTTAGATTTAGGGTTGGGGTAGGGGTAGGGTTAGGGTTTGGGTTTGCGTTAGGGTTAGGGTTAGGGTTAGGGTTAGAAAGATAAATAGATAGATAGAGTTAGCGTTAGGGTTAGAATAGGGTTAGGGTTGGGGTTAGGGTTAGATAGATAAATAGATAGATAGGGTTAGGGTTAGGATTAAGGTTAGGGTAGGGTTAGGGTTAGGATAGGGTAAGGGTTAGATAGATAAACACATAGAGTTACGTCTAGGGTCAGGGTTAGGGTTAGGGTTTGGGTTTAGTTTGGGTTAGGGTTAGGGGTAGGGTTAGTGTTAGACAGATATATAGATAGATAGAGCTAAGGTTAGTGTTAAGGTTAGGGTTAGGGTTAGAAAAATTAATAGGGTTAGGGTTAGGGTTAGAGAGATAAATAGGCTTAAGGTTAGTGTTAGGGTCAGGGTAGGGTTAGAGGTAGGGTTAGGGTTAGGATAGGGTTAGGTTTAGGGTTAGGGTTGATAGATAAATAGGCTTAAGGTTAGTGTTAGGGTCAGGGTAGGGCTAGAGGTAGGGTTAGGTTTAGGATTAGGGTAGGGTTAGGATTAGGGTTAGGGTTAGATAGATAAATAGATATATAGGGTAAGGGTTAGGATTAAGGTTCGGGTAGGGTTAGGGTTAGGGTTTGGTTAGGGTAAGGATAGGGTTAGGGTTAGATAGATAAACACATAGAGTTACGGCTAGGGTTAGCATCGGCTTAGGGTTAGATAGGGTTAGCGTTAGGGTGAGGGTTAGGTTAGTGTTAGGATATGGTTAGGGTTAGTATTTGGATAGGTTTAGGGATAGATTGATAAATAGATAGATAGATTTAGGGTTAGGGTTAGGGTTAGTGCTAGGATAGGGTTAAGGTTAGGGTTAGATAAATAGATAGATAGAAGTAGGTTTAGGGACAGGGTTATGGATAGGATAGGATAGGTTGGGTTAGGGTTAGGCTTTCGGGTTAGTGTTAGGGTTAGGATAGGGTTAGGGTTAGGGTTAGAAAGATAAATAGATAGATAGTTTTAGGGTTAGGGTTAGGGTTAGGGTTAGGGTTAGGGTTAGGGTCAGGGTAGGGTTAGGGTTAGGGTTAGGGTTAGGGTTAGGGTTTGGGTTTGTGTTAGGGTTTGGGTTTGGGTTAGGGTTAGGGTAAGGTTAGGGTTAGGGTTTGGGTTTGCTTTAGAGGTAGGTTAGAGAGATAAATAAATAGATAGAGTTAACGTTATGGTTTGAATAGGGTTAGGGTTCGATAGATAAATAGATAAGGGTTAGGTGAGGGTTAGGGTTAGGTTTAGGGTAGGGTTAGGGTTAGGGTTAGGGTTAGGGTTTGGTTAGGGTTAGGATAGGGTTAGGGTTAGATAGATAAACACATAGAGGTACGGCTAGGGTTAGGGTTAGGGTTAGGGTTAGGGTCAGGGTAGGGTTAGGGTTAGGGTTAGGGTTAGGGTTTGGGTTTGTGTTAGGGTTAGGGTTAGGGTAAGGTTAGGGTTAGGGTTTGGGTTTGCTTTAGAGTTAGGGTTAGAGAGATAAATAAATAGATAGAGTTAACGTTATGGTTTGAATAGGGTTAGGGTTCGATAGATAAATAGATAAGGGTTAGGTGAGGGTTAGGGTTAGGGTTAGGGTAGGGTTAGGGTTAGGGTTAGGGTTAGGGTTTGGTTAGGGTTAGGATAGGGTTAGGGTTAGATAGATAAACACATAGAGGTACGGCTAGGGTTAGGGTTAGGGTTAGGGTTCGGTTAGGGTTAAGGTTACGTTTAGGGTTAGGGATAGAGTAGGGTAGGGTTAGGGTTACGGTTAGAGTTAGTGTTAGGATGGTGTTAGGGTTAGGGTTAGTGTTTGGTTAAGGTTAGGAAAGGGTTAGGGTTAGAAAGATAAACACACAGAGTTACGGCTAGGGTTAGCGTAGGGTTAGGGTTAGGGTTAGTGTTAGGATAGGGATAGGGATAGGGTTAGGGTTAGGGTTAGGGTTAGGATAGGGTTAGGGTTGGATAGATAAACACATGGAGTTACGGCTAGGGTTAGGATCAGGGTAGGGTTAGGGTTGGGGTTAGGGTTAGGGTTAGGGTTAGGGATAGGGTTAGGGTTAGGGTTTGGGTTTGTGTTATGGTTAGGGTTAGGGTATGGTTAGGGTTAGGGTTTGGGTTTGCGTCAGGGTTAGGGTTAGGGTTAGGTTTAGAGAGATAAATAGATAGAGTTAGGGTTAATATTAAGGTTAGGGTTAGGGTTAAGGTTAGGGTTAGGGTAGGGTTAGAGTTAGGGTTAGATAGATAAATAGACAGAGTTAGGTTTAGGTTAGCGTCGGGTTAGGATTAGGGTTAGAGTTAGATAGATACATAGATAGATAGAGCTAAGGTTAGGATTAGGGTTAGCGTTAGGGTTAGGGTTAGGGTTAGTGTTAGGATAGGGTTAGGGATAGATAGATAAATAGATAGATAGAGTTAGGTTTGGGTAAGAGTTAGGGTTAGGGTTAGCGGTATGGTTAGGGTTAGGGTTAGTATTAGGACAGGTTTAGGGTTAGATAGATAAATAAGTTTAAGGTTAATGTTAGGGTTGGGGTAGGGTTAGATTTAGGGTTAGGGTTAGGGTTAGATCGATAAATAGATAGATAGGGTTAGGGTTAGGGTTAGGTAGATAAACACATAGAGTTACGGCTAGGGTTAGCGTCGGGTTAGAGTTAGAATTAGAGTTAGAAAGATAAATAGATAGATAGAGTTAAGGTTATGGTTAGGGTTAGAGTTAGGGTGAGGGTTAGTGTTGGTGTTAGGATAGGGTTAGGGATAGATATATAAATAGATAGATAGATTTAGGGTTAGGGTTAGAGTTAGGGTTAGCGTTAGGGTTAGGGTTAGGGTTAGTATTAGGATAGGTGTAAGGATAGATAGATAAATAGTTAGATAGATTTAGGGTTAGGGTTAGGGTTAGGGTTAGGGTTAGTGTTAGGATAGGTTAGGGTTAGGGTTAGGGTTTGGGTTTGCATTAGGGTTAGGGTTAGGTTTAGAGAGATAAATAGATAGATAAAGGTAGCGTTAGGGTTAGGGTTGGGGTTAGGGTTAGATAGATACATAGATAGGGTTAGGGTTAATATTAAGGTTACGGTGAGTTAGGGTTAGGTTTAGGGTTAGGGTTTGGTTAGGGTTAGGATAGGGTTAGGGTTAGATACATAAACACATAGAGTTACGGCTAGGGTTAGGGTTAGGGTTATGGTTATGGTTAGGGTTAGGCTTAGGGTTAGGGTTTGGTTAGGGTTAGGGTTAGGGGTAGGGTTAGGGTTAGGGCTAGAGAGATAAATAGATAGATAGAGTTAGCATTAGGGTTAGGATAGGGTTAGGGTTAGGGTTAGATAGATAAATTGGCTTAAGTTTAGTGTTAAGGTTAGGGTAGGGTTAGGGTTAGAGTTAGGGTTAGGGTTAGGGTAGGGTTAGGGTTTTGGTTAGATAGATAAATAGATAGATAGGGTTAGGGATAGGATTAAGGTCAGGGTAGGGTTAGGGTTAGGGTTTGGTTAGGGTTAGGATAGTGTTAGGGTTAGATAGATAAACACATAGAGTTACGGCTAGGGTTAGCGTCGGCTTAGGGTTAGGGTTAGATAGGAACATAGATAGATAGATAGGGTTAGGGTTAGGGTTATGATTGGGTTAGGGTTAGGGTTAGATAGATAAATTGATAGATATAGTTAGGGTTATGGTTAGCGTTAGATTTAGGGTTAGGGTTAGTGCTAGAATAGGGTTAGGGTTATGGTTAGATTTATAAACAGATAGAGAGAGATAGGTTTAGGGTTACAGTTAGAGATAGGATAGGATAAGTAGGGTTAGGGTGTGGTTAGGGTTAGGATAGGGTTAGGGTTAGATAGATAAACACATAGAGTTACGGCTAGGGTTAGGGTTAGGGTTAGGGTTAGAAAGATAAATAGATAGATAGTTTTAGGGTTAGGGTTATGGTTAGAGTTAGTGATAGGATAGGGTTAGGGTTAGGGTTAGGGTCTGGTCAGGGTTAGGAAAAGGTTAGGGTTAGATAGATAAACACACAGAGTTACGGCTAGGGTTAGCGTCAGGTTAGGGTTAGGGTTAGGGTTAGTGTTAGGATAGGGTTAGGGTTAGGGTTAGGGTTAAGGTGTGGTTAGGGTTAGGATAGGGTTAGGGCTAGATAGATAAACGAATAGAGTTACGGCTAGGGTTAGTGTCGGGTTAGGGTTAGAAATATAAATAGAAAGATAGTTTTAGGGTTCAGGTTAGGGTTAGGGTCAGGGTAGGGTTATGGTTAGTGTTACGGTTAGGGTAAGGTTAGATTTAGGGTTGGGGTAGGGGTAGGGTTAGGGTTTGGGTTTGCGTTAGGGTTAGGGTTAGGGTTAGGGTTAGGGTTAGAAAGATAAATAGATAGATAGAGTTAGCGTTAGGGTTAGAATAGGGTTAGGGTTGGGGTTAGGGTTAGATAGATAAATAGATAGATAGGGTTAGGGTTAGGATTAAGGTTAGGGTAGGGTTAGGGTTAGGATAGGGTAAGGGTTAGATAGATAAACACATAGAGTTACGTCTAGGGTCAGGGTTAGGGTTAGGGTTTGGGTTTAGTTTGGGTTAGGGTTAGGGGTAGGGTTAGTGTTAGACAGATATATAGATAGATAGAGCTAAGGTTAGTGTTAAGGTTAGGGTTAGGGTTAGAAAAATTAATAGGGTTAGGGTTAGGGGGTTTAGAGAGATAAATAGGCTTAAGGTTAGTGTTAGGGTCAGGGTAGGGTTAGAGGTAGGGTTAGGGTTAGGATAGGGTTAGGTTTAGGGTTAGGGTTGATAGATAAATAGGCTTAAGGTTAGTGTTAGGGTCAGGGTAGGGCTAGAGGTAGGGTTAGGTTTAGGATTAGGGTAGGGTTAGGGTTAGGGTTAGGGTTAGATAGATAAATAGATATATAGGGTAAGGGTTAGGATTAAGGTTCGGGTAGGGTTAGGGTTAGGGTTTGGTTAGGGTAAGGATAGGGTTAGGGTTAGATAGATAAACACATAGAGTTACGGCTAGGGTTAGCATCGGCTTAGGGTTAGATAGGGTTAGCGTTAGGGTGAGGGTTAGGTTAGTGTTAGGATATGGTTAGGGTTAGTATTTGGATAGGTTTAGGGATAGATTGATAAATAGATAGATAGATTTAGGGTTAGGGTTAGGGTTAGTGCTAGGATAGGGTTAAGGTTAGGGTTAGATAAATAGATAGATAGAAGTAGGTTTGGGGACAGGGTTATGGATAGGATAGGATAGGTTGGGTTAGGGTTAGGCTTTCGGGTTAGGGTTAGGGTTAGGATAGGGTTAGGGTTAGGGTTAGAAAGATAAATAGATAGATAGTTTTAGGGTTAGGGTTAGGGTTAGGGTTAGGGTTAGGGTTAGGGTCAGGGTAGGGTTAGGGTTAGGGTTAGGGTTAGGGTTTGGGTTTGTGTTAGGGTTTGGGTTTGGTTAGGGTTAGGGTAAGGTTAGGGTTAGGGTTTGGGTTTGCTTTAGAGGTAGGTTAGAGAGATAAATAAATAGATAGAGTTAACGTTATGGTTTGAATAGGGTTAGGGTTCGATAGATAAATAGATAAGGGATAGGTGAGGGTTAGGGTTAGGTTTAGGGTAGGGTTAGGGTTAGGGTTAGGGTTTGGTTAGGGTTAGGATAGGGTTAGGGTTAGATAGATAAACACATAGAGGTACGGCTAGGGTTAGGGTTAGGGTTAGGGTTAGGGTCAGGGTAGGGTTAGGGTTAGGGTTAGGGTTAGGGTTTGGGTTTGTGTTAGGGTTAGGGTTAGGGTAAGGTTAGGGTTAGGGTTTGGGTTTGCTTTAGAGTTAGGGTTAGAGAGATAAATAAATAGATAGAGTTAACGTTATGGTTTGAATAGGGTTAGGGTTCGATAGATAAATAGATAAGGGTTAGGTGAGGGTTAGGGTTAGGGTTAGGGTAGGGTTAGGGTTAGGGTTAGGGTTAGGGTTTGGTTAGGGTTAGGATAGGGTTAGGGTTAGATAGATAAACACATAGAGGTACGGCTAGGGTTAGGGTTAGGGTTAGGGTTCGGTTAGGGTTAAGGTTACGTTTAGGGTTAGGGATAGAGTAGGGTAGGGTTAGGGTTACGGTTAGAGTTAGTGTTAGGATGGTGTTAGGGTTAGGGTTAGTGTTTGGTTAAGGTTAGGAAAGGGTTAGGGTTAGAAAGATAAACACACAGAGTTGCGGCTAGGGTTAGCGTAGGGTTAGGGTTAGGGTTAGTGTTAGGATAGGGATAGGGATAGGGTTAGGGTTAGGGTTAGGGTTAGGATAGGGTTAGGGTTGATAGATAAACACATGGAGTTACGGCTAGGGTTAGGATCAGGGTAGGGTTAGGGTTGGGGTTAGGGTTAGGGTTAGGGTTAGGGATAGGGTTAGGGTTAGGGTTTGGGTTTGTGTTATGGTTAGGGTTAGGGTATGGTTAGGGTTAGGGTTTGGGTTTGCGTCAGGGTTAGGGTTAGGGTTAGGTTTAGAGAGATAAATAGATAGAGTTAGGGTTAATATTAAGGTTAGGGTTAGGGTTAAGGTTAGGGTTAGGGTAGGGTTAGAGTTAGGGTTAGATAGATAAATAGACAGAGTTAGGTTTAGGTTAGCGTCGGGTTAGGATTAGGGTTAGAGTTAGATAGATACATAGATAGATAGAGCTAAGGTTAGGATTAGGGTTAGCATTAGGGTTAGGGTTAGGGTTAGTGTTAGGATAGGGTTAGGGATAGATAGATAAATAGATAGATAGAGTTAGGGTTTGGGTAAGAGTTAGGGTTAGGGTTAGCGGTATGGTTAGGGTTAGGGTTAGTATTAGGACAGGTTTAGGGTTAGATAGATAAATAAGTTTAAGGTTAATGTTAGGGTTGGGGTAGGGTTAGATTTAGGGTTAGGGTTAGGGTTAGATAGATAAATAGATAGATAGGGTTAGGGTTAGGGTTAGGTAGATAAACACATAGAGTTACGGCTAGGGTTAGCGTCGGGTTAGAGTTAGAATTAGAGTTAGAAAGATAAATAGATAGATAGAGTTAAGGTTATGGTTAGGGTTAGAGTTAGGGTGAGGGTTAGTGTTGGTGTTAGGATAGGGTTAGGGATAGATATATAAATAGATAGATAGATTTAGGGTTAGGGTTAGAGTTAGGGTTAGCGTTAGGGTTAGGGTTAGGGTTAGTATTAGGATAGGTGTAAGGATAGATAGATAAATAGTTAGATAGATTTAGGGTTAGGGTTAGGGTTAGGGTTAGGGTTAGTGTTAGGATAGGGTTAGGGTTAGGGTTAGGGTTAGAAAGATAAATAGATAGATAGTTTTAGTGTTAGGGTTAGGGTTCGGCTTAGGGTCAGGGTAGGGTTAGGGTTAGGGTTAGGGTTAGGGTTTGGGTTTGTGTTAGGGTTCGGGTTAGGGTTAGGGTAAGGTTAGGGTTTGGGTTTGCTTTAGAGTTAGGGTTAGGGTTAGGGTTAGAGAGATAAATAAATAGATAGAGTTAGCGTTATGGTTTTAATAGGGTTAGGGTTTGATAGATAAATAGATAAGGGTTAGGTTAGGGTAAGGGTTAGGGTTAGGGTAGGGTTAGGGTTAGGGTTAGGGTTTGGTTAGGGTTAGGGTTAGGATAGGGTTAGGGTTAGATAGATAAACACACAGAGGTACGGCTAGGGTTAGGGTTAGGGTTAGGGTTTGGTTAGGGTTAGGATTAGGTTTAGGGTTAGGGATAGAGTAGGGTAGGGTTAGGGTTATGGTTAGAGTTAGTGTTAGGATAGGGTTAGGGTTAGGGTTAGTGTTTGGTTAAGGTTAGGAAAGGGTTAGGTTTAGACAGATAAACACACAGAGTTACGGCTATGGTTAGCGTCGGGTTAGGGTTAGTGTTAGGATAGGGATAGGGTTAGGGTTAGGGTTAGGGTTAGGATAGGGTTAGGGTTAGATAGATAAACACATGGAGTTACGGCTAGGGTTAGGATCAGGGTAGAGTTAGGGTTAGGGTTAGGGTTTGGGTTAGTATTAGGACAGGTTTAGGGTTAGATAGATAAATAGATAAATAGAGTTAGGGTTTGGGTTAGAGTTAGGGTTAGGGTTAGCATTATGGTTAGGGTTAGGGTTAGTATTAGGACAGGTTTAGGGTTAGATAGATAAATAAGTTTAAGGTTAGTGTTAGCGTTGGGGTAGGGTTAGATTTAGGGTTAGGGTTAGGGTTAGATAGATAAATAGATAGATAGGGTTAGGGTTAGGTAGATAAACACATAGAGTTACGGCTAGGGTTAGCGTCGGGTTAGGGTTAGGGTTAGAGTTAGAAAGATAAATAGATAGATGGAGTTAAGGTTAGGGTTAGGGTTAGAGTTAGGGTGAGGGTTAGTGTTGGTGTTAGGATAGGGTTAGGGATAGATATATAAATAGATAGATAGATTTAGGGTTAGGGTTAGAGTTAGGGTTAGCGTTAGGGTTAGGGTTAGGGTTAGTATTAGGATAGGTGTAAGGATAGATAGATAAATAGATAGATAGATTTAGGGTTAGGGTTAGCGTTAGGGTTAGGGTTAGGGTTAGGGTTAGTGTTAGGATAGGGTTAGGGTTAGGGTTAGGGTTAGAAAGATAAATAGATAGATAGTTTTAGGGTTAGGGTTAGGGTTAGGCTTAGGGTCAGGATAGGGTTAGGGTTAGGGTCAGGGTCTGGTGAGGGTTAGGAAAAGGTTAGGGTTAGATGGATAAACACACAGAGTTACGGCTAGGGTTAGCGTCGGGTTAGGGTTAGGGTTAGGGTTAGGGTTAGTGTTAGGATAGGGTTAGGGTTAGGGTTAGGGTTAAGGTTTGTTTAGGGTTAGGATAGGGTTAGGGCTAGATAGATAAACGAATAGAGTTACGGCTAGGGTTAGTGTCGGGTTCGGGTTAGAAATATAAATAGATAGATAGATTTAGGGTTAGGGGTAGGGGTAGGGTTAGGGTCTGGGTTTGCGTTAGGGTTAGGGTTAGGGTTAGGGTTAGAGAGATAAAAAGATAGATAGAGATAGCGTTGGGTTAGGGTAAGGATAGGGTTAGGGTTAGGATAGTGTTAGGGTTATATAGATAAATAGAAAGAGTTAGGGTTAGGGTTAGCGTCGGGTTAGGGTTAGATAGGTAAATAAATAGATAGGGTTAGGGTTAATGTTAGAATAGGGTTAGGTTTAGATAGATAAATAGACAGAGTTAGGGTTAGGTTAGCGTCGGGTTTATGGGTATTGTTAGGGTTAGAGTTATATAGATAAATAGATAGATGGAGTTAGGGTTAGGGTTAGGGTTAGATAAATATATAGATAGATTTAGGGTTAGGGTTAGTGCTAGGATAGGGTTAAGGTTAGGGTTAGATAGATAAAAAGATAGATAGATGTAGGTTTAGGGTTAGGGTTAGAGATAGAGAGATAAATAGATAGATCGAGTTAGTGTTTTCGGGTTAGGATAGGGTTATGGTTAGGGTTAGATAGATAAATAGGCTTAAGGTTAATGTTAGGGTTAGGGTAGGGTTAGATTTAGGGTTAGGGTTAGGGTTAGGGATAGCGTTAGGGTTAGGATAGGGTTAGGGTTATGATTGGGTTGGGGTTAGGGTTAGGGTTAGAGTTAGATAGATAAATAGATAGATATATTTAGGGTTAGGGTTAGCATTATGGTTAGGGCTAGGGTTAGTGTAAGTATAGGGTTAGGGTTATGATTGTTTAGGGTTAGGGTTGGGTTAGAGTTAGATAGATAAATGGATAGATAGAGTTAGGGTTAGGGTTAATGTTAGGGTTAGGGTTTGGGTTAGGGTCAGGGTTAGTGTTAGGATAGGGTTAGTGTTAGGTTCAGATGGAAAGGGTTAGGGTTAGGGTTAGGATTAGATAGATAAATAGATAGATATATTTAGGGTTAGGGTTAGGGTAGGGCCAAAATTTGGTTTAGGGTTAGGGTTAGGGTTAGGGTTAGGGTTAGAGTTAGTGTTAGGGTTAGCGTTAGGGTTAGGGTTAGTATTTGGATAGGTTTAGGGATAGATAGATAAATAGATAGATAGATTTAGGGTTAGGGTTAGGGTTAGTTCTAGGATAGGGTTAGGGTTAGGGTTAGGGTTAGTATTTGGATAGGTTTAAGGATAGATAGATAAATAGATAGATAGATTTAGGGTTAAGGTTAGGGTTAGATAAATAGATAGATAGATGTAGGTTTAGGGATAGGGTTAGGGATAGGATAGGATAGGTAGGGGTTAGGGTTAAGGTTAGTGTTAGGATAGGGTTAGGGTTAGGGTTAGAAAGATAAATAGATAGATAGTTTTAGGGTTAAGGTTAGAGTTAGGGTCAGGGTAGGGTTAAGGTTAGGGTTAGGGTTAGGGTTAGGGTAAGGTTAGGGTTAGGGTTAGGGTTAGGGTTTGGGTTTGCGTTAGGGTTAGGGTTAGAGAGATAAATAGATAGATAGAGTTAGCATTAGGGTTAGGATAGGGTTAGGGTTGGGGTCAGGGTTAGATAGATACATAGATATATAGGGTTAGGGTTAGGATTAAGGTTAGGGTAGGGTTAGGGTTAGGGTTTGGTTAGGGTTAGGATGAGGTTAGGGTTAGATTCATAAACACATAGAGTTACGGCTAGGGTTAGGGTTAGGGTTAGGGTTTGGTAAGGGTTAGGGTTAGGGGTAGGGGTAGGGTTAGGGTTAGATAGATAAATAGATAGATAGAGCTAAGGTCAGTGCTAGGGGTAGTTTTGGGGTTAGAAAAATTAATAGGGTTAGGGTTAGGGTTAGGGTTAGAGAGATAAATAGATAGATAGAGTTACCGTTAGGGTTAGGATAGGTTTAGGGTTAGGGTTAGGGTTAGATAGATAAATAGGCTTAAGGTTAGTGTTAGGGTTAAGGTAGGGTTAGAGTTAGGGTTAGGGTGAGGGTTAGGATTAGGGTAGGGTTAGGGTTAGGGTTAGGGTTAGATAGATAAATAGATAGATAGGGTTAGGGTTAGGATTAAGGTTAGGGTAGGGTTAGGGCTAGGGTTTGGTTGGGGTTAGGATAGGGTTAGGGTTAGATAGATAAACACATAGAGTTACGGCTAGGGTTAGCATCGGCTTATGGTTAGGGTTAGATAGGGTTAGCGTTAGGGTGAAGGTTAGGTTATTGTTAGGATAGTGTTAGGGATAGAAAGATAAATAGATAGATAGAGTTAGGGTTAAGGTTAGTGTTAGGGCTAGGGTTAAGGTTAGTATTTGGATAGGTTTAGGGATAGATAGATAAATAGATATATAGATTTAGGGTTAGGGTTAGGGTTAATGCTAGGATAGGGTTAAGGTTAGGGTTAGATAAATAGATAGATAGAGGTAGGTTTAGGGATAGGGTTAGGGGTAGGATAGGATAGGTAGGGTTAGGGTAAGGCTTTTGGGTTATGGTTAGGGTCATGGTAGGGTTAGGGTTACGGTTAGGGTTAGGGTTAGGGTTAGGGTTAGGGTTACGGTTAGGGTTAGGGTTAGGGATAGTGGTGGGGTTAAGGTTAGGGTTAAGGTTAGGTTTAGGGTTTTGCTTTGGGTTTGGGTTTGGGTTTGGGTTTGTGTTAGGGTTAGGGTTAGGGTAAGGTTAGGGTTAGAGTTTGGGTTTTCATTAGGGTTAGGGTTAGGGTTAGAGAGATAAATAGATAGATAGAGTTAGCGTTGGGGTTAGGATAGGGTTAGTGTTGGGGTTAGGGTTAGATAGATAAATAGATAGATAGGGTTAGGGTTAGGATTAAGGTTAGGGTAGGGTTAGGGTTAGGGTTAGGATAGGTTAGGATTGGGGTTAGGGTTAGATAGATAAATAGATAGATAGGGTTAGGGATAGGATTAAGGTTAGGGTAGGGTTAAGCTAAGGATAGGGTTTGGGTTTGCGTTAGGGTCAGCGCTAGGGTTAGGGATGGGTTAGGGTTAGGGTTAGATAGATAAACACATAGAGTTACGGCTAGGGTTAGGGTTAGGATTTGGTTAGGGTTAGGGTTAGATGGATAAATAGGCTTAAGGTTAGTGTTAGGGTTAGGGTTAGGGTAGGGTTAGGATTAGATAGATAAATAGATAGAGAGGGTTAGGGTTAGGATTAAGGTTAGAGTAGGGTTAGGGTTAGGGTTAGGGTTTGGTTAGGGTTAGGGTTAGTGTAAGGGTTAGGGTTAGAGAGATAAATATATAGATAGAGTTATCGTCAGGGTTAGGGTTAGGGTTAGGGTTTGGTTAGGGTTATGATTAGGGTTAGGGTTAGTATTTGGATAGGTTTAGGGATAGATCGATAAATAGATAGATAGATTTAGGGTTTGGGTTAGGGTTAGTGCTAGGATAGGGTTAAGGTTAGGGTCAGATAAATTGATAGATAGAGGTAGGTTTAGGGATAGGGTTAGGGATAGGATAGGATAGGTAGTGTTAGGGTTAGGGTTAGGGTTAGGGTCAGTGTAGGATTAGGGTTAGGGTTAGGGTTAGGGTAATTTTAGGGTTAGGGTTTGGGTTAGGGTTAGGGTTTGGGTTTTGGTTTGCGTTAGGGTTAGGGTTAGGGTTAGTTTTAGGATAGGGTTAGGGTTAGGGTTTGGTTAGGGTTAGGGTTAGGGTTAGGACAGGATTAGGGTTAGATAGATAAACACTTAGAGTTACGGCTAGGTTTAGCGTCGGGTTAGGATTAGGGTTAAGGTTAAGGTTAGGGTAGGGTTAGGGTTAGGGTTTGGTTAGGGTTAGATAGATAAACACAGAGTTACATCTTGGGTTAGGGTTAGGGTTAGGGTTTGGATAGGGTTAAGGTTAGGGTTAGAGAGATAAATTGATAGATAGAGTTAGCGTTAGGGTTAGGATAGGGTTAGGGTTGGGGTTAGGGTTAGATAGATAAAGGGATAGATAGGGTTAGGGTTAGGATTAATGTTAGGTTAGGTTAGAGTTAGGGTTAGGGTTAGGGTTTGGTTAGGGTTAGGATAGGGTTAGGTTTAGGGTTAGATAGATAAATAGATAGATACAGCTAAGGTTAGTGTTAGGGTTAGGGTTAGAAAAATTAATAGGGATAGGGTTAGGGTTATAGAGATTATTAGATAGAGTTAGCGTTAGGGTTAGGATAGGGTTAGGGTTAGCATTAGATAGATAAATAGGCTCAAGGTTTGTGTTGGGGTTAGGGTAGGGTTAGAGTTAGGGTTAGGGTTAGGGTTAGCTTTAGGGTTAGGGATAGTATTTGGATAGGTTAAGGGATAGATAGATAAAAAGATAGATAGATTTAGGGTTAGGGTAAGGGTTAGTGCTAGGATAGGGTTAAGGTTAGGGTTAGATAAATAGATAGATAGAGGTAGGTTTAGGGATAGGGTTAGGGATAGGATAGGATAGGTAGTGTTAGGGTTAGATTTTTGGGTTAGGGTTAGGTTAGGGTTAGGGTTAGTGTTAGTGTTAGGATAGGGTTAGGGTTAGGGTTAGGGTTAGAAAGATAAATAGATAGATAGTTTTAGGGTTAGGGTTAGGGTTTGGGTTTGCGTTAGGGTTAGGGTTAGAGAGATAAATAGATAGATAGGGTTAGCGTTAGGATAGGGTTAGGTTTGGGGTTAAGGTTAGATAGATAAATAGATAGATAGAGTTAGGGTTAGGATTAAGGTTTGGGTAGGGTTAGGGTTAGGGTTAGGGTTTGGTTAGGGTTAGGATAGGGTTAGGGTTAGATAGATAAACACATAGAGTTATGGCTAGGGTTAGGGTTAGGGTTACGGTTTGGTTAGGTGTTAGGGTTAGGGTTAGGCTAGGGTAGGGTTAGGGTTAGGGTTAGATAGATAAATGGATAGATATGGTTAGGGTTAGGATTAAGGTTAGGGTAGGGTTAGGTTTAGGGTTTGGTTAGGGTTAGGATAGGGTTAGGGTTAGATAGATAAACCCATAGAGTTACGGCTAGGGTTAGCGTCTGGTTAGGGTTAGGATTAGATAGGTACATAGATAGTTAGATATGGTTAGGGTTAGGATAGGGTTAGGGTTATGATTGGATAGATAAATAGATAGAATTAGGGTTAGGTTAGCGTCGGGTTAGGGTTAGGGTTAGCTTTAGAAAGATAAATAGATAGATAGTTTTAGGGTTAGGGTTAGGGTTAAGGTCAGGGTCAAGGTAGGGTTAGGGTTAGGGTTAGGGTTAGGGTTAGGGACAGGGTTAGGGCTAGGGTTAGGGTTAGGGATAAGGTTTGGGTTTTGCGTTAGGGTCAGCGTTAGGGTTAGGGTTGGGTTAGGGTTACAGTTGGATAGATAAATAGACAGATAGGGTTAAGGTTAGGATTAAGGTTAGGTTAGGGTAGGGTTAGGGGTAGGGTTTGGTTAGGGTTAGGGTTAGATAGATAAACACATAGAGTTACGGCTAGGGTTAGGGTTAGGATTTGGTTAGGGTTAGGGTTAGGATTAGATAGATAAACAGGCTTAAGGTTAGTGTTAGGGTTAGGGTTGGGTTAGGATTAGATAGATAAATAGATAGATAGGGTTAAGGTTAGGATTAAGGTTAGGGTAGGGTTAGGGTTAGGGTTAGATAGATAAACACATGGAGTTACGGCTAGGGTTAGGGTTAGGATTTGGTTAGGGTTAGGGTTAGGGTTAGATAGATAAATAGGCTTAAGGTTAGTGTTAGGGTTAGGGTTAGGGTAGGGTTGGGATTAGATAGATAAATAGATAGATAGGGTTAGGGTTAGGATTAAGGTTAGGGTAGGGTTAGGGTTAGGGTTAGGGTTAGGCTTTGGTTAGGGTTAGGGTTAGTGTAAGGGTTAGGGTTAGAGAGATAAATATATAGATAGAGTTATCGTCAGGGTTAGGATAGGGTTAGGGTTAGGGTTAGTTTAGATATATAAATAGGCTCAAGGTTAGTGTTGGGGTTAGGGTAGGGTTAGTATTTGGATAGGTTTAGGGATAGATAGATAAATAGATAGACAGATTTAGGGTTAGGGTTAGGGTTAGTGCTAGGATAGGGTTAACCCTCTGGGGTCTGAGGCTGATTTGGGGTCCTGGAGTAGTTTTACATGCTCTGACATTTGTGCTTATTTCAGCTACTAATAATATACTATTGGCCAACATGTAATTTTGCTGTATTCAGCACAAACTCTGCTACAATAATATGTGAGCAAAATAGATGTACATGTTTGCATTATTTTAAAAATAAAGATTATGCGTGGTTAGTAAGTTTTGGCAAAAAAATGCCCTTGCAATTAGGCCATAAAACACATACTGAATAGTTGTTCACAAGACTTTTGAGTTATCAAGCTTGTAGGCTAGAATTTTTACTACACAATGATGTGGAAATCATTCTGAATGCTTCAACACAAACAGCAATATAAGGATTTAAATTTTGTAAATCAGTTTTTGTGTCACCACTGCTGTATGCGTGGGAGTGGTGATGGCCATGAATACATTAACAATTCACACCAGGGAAGACAAAAGACACTCCCCCAGTGGCTAACGGCCCATCCAAAGGCCAAAGCTGTGAAGCATCTTGAACTACGAATGTTAGGAGATTCACAGAATTTAATCTGTTTTATTGTATTTACTTTATGTCACATGACATTTCAGAAATTGTTCTAATGTGCTGCTTTATTATCAATGTTGGAAACAGTTGTGGTACTTTTTGCAAGATTTATTGATCAATAATAAGTTAAAAAGAACAGCATTTATTCAGAATAAAAATCTTTCCTAACAAGTCTTTACTATTGTTGTTTTATCAATTTAACAGACAGTGAGTATCTGTTGATGGGCAATATAGATCGTATTATTTATTTATTATTTATTATCAATTAAGGCCGTATTATTGCATGATATATAAAAATATATAAACGAATATATAAGAATATACAAGAATATACAAGAATATAAAATATATTCGCTCTGAATCACATCATAGATCACCAAAACTGAGCGAAAAATATCACAAAAGTCCAAACTAGGACTAGGACTTTCTATATTATCAGAAAAAGAATTATATAACACTAAACAACTTACCCGAACTTATATCCTCTTCAGAGTCAATTCGCTGTTCGAAATGCACCCGTTCGTCATCTGAGTTGCAATCGTCCTCAAAACGCGATGAACGTTCAGTGAATCTTATGAAGAAACTTCATGTTTTTTATGGAATTGACCGGGGGGCGTGTGAGATGCATATGTGGGCGTTAACTCTCTGTTACAGTAATCGCCTCAGAATTTGTGTTTGAATAGCGCGCGCTCTCCGTGGGCGTGGTCACATTACAGATAATGAGCTGGCTCGCGAACGACTGATTTCTCTCTCCGTTTTCAAACAGATTACATAAACAGAGAATATTTGTTTTAGATTTGACTTACATGATTTAAAACATGACATTTCAACGTTTATTTAGACATGCGTTTCATATTTGTGTGAATAGTATTCACTAAGTTACCGTTCATTTTCTTATGACTATCAGAATGGATTTCATTCGGAGAGAGATCGCAGCTCACGCATCATGTTAGTTTTGCTTATTTTGCAAAAAGCACAACATTTTGTTTTTACTATGAGTGTGCACAAGTCAAAGTAGACATTTCACAGATTGCAATGGTATATATCTCTTGATTGTATGTTCAAAATTGACGGAGCATTTTGAGTCTCTTTCACACTGACAAGAAAAAAGTGAGTAAATCACGCCGGCGTGACGGCCGACCTCAGAGGGTTAAGGTTAGGGTTAGATAAATAGATAGATAGAGGTAGGTTTAGGGATAGGGTTAGGGATAGGATAGGATAGGTAATGTTAGGGTTAGGCTTTTGGGTTAGGGTTAGGGTTAGGGTTAGTGTTAGGATAGGGTTAGGGTTAGGGTTAGGGTTAGAAAGATCAATAGATAGATAGTTTTAGGGATAGCGTTAGGGTTAGGGTTAGGGTTAGGGTCAGGATAGGGATAGGGTTAGGGTTAGGGTAAGGTTAGGGTTAGGGTTAGGGTTTGGGTTTGCGTTAGGGTTAGGGTTAGTTTTAGGATAGGGTTAGGGTTAGGGTTAGGGTTAGGGTTTGGTTAGGGTTAGGGTTAGTTTTAGGATATGGTTAGGGTTAGGGTTAATGTTTGGTTAGGGTTAGGGATAGATCGATAAATAGATAGATAGATTTAGGGTTTGGGTTAGGGTTAGTGCTAGGATAGGGTTAAGGTTAGGGTTAGATAAATTGATAGATAGAGGTAGGTTTAGGGATAGGGTTAGGGATAGGATAGGATAGGTAGTGTTAGGGTTAGGCTTTTTGGGTTAGGGTTAGGGTCAGTGTAGGATTAGGGTTAGGGTTAGGGTTAGGGTAAGGTTAGGGTTAGGGTTTGGGTTAGGGTTAGGGTTTGGGTTTGGGTTTGGGTTTGCGTTAGGGTTAGGGTTAGTTTTTGGATAGGGTTAGGGTTAGGGTTTGGTTAGGGTTAGGGTTAGGGTTAGGACAGGATTAGGGTTAGATAGATAAACACTTAGAGTTACGGCTAGGTTTAGCATCGGGTTAGGGTTAGGGTTAAGGTTAGGGTAGGGTTAGGGTTAGGGTTAGGGTTTGGTTAGGGTTAGGATAGGGTTAGGGTTAGATAGATAAACACAGAGTTATGTCTAGGGTTAGGGTTAGGGTTGGGGTTAGGGTTAGATAGATAATTAGATAGATAGGGTTAGGGTTAGGATTAATGTTAGGTTAGGTTAGAGTTAGGGTTAGGGTTTGGTTAGGGTTAGGATAGGGTTAGAGTTAGATAGATAAACACATAGAGTTACGGCTAGGGTTAGGGATAGGGTTTGGTTAGGGTTAAGGTTAGGGGTAGGTTTAGGGTTAGAAAGATAAATAGATAGATACAGCTAAGGTTAGTGTTAGGGTTAGGGTTAGAAAAATTAATAGGGATAGGGTTAGGGTTAGAGAGATTAATAGATAGATAGAGTTAGCGTTGGGGTTAGGATAGGGTTAGGGTTAGCGTTAGATAGATAAATAGGCTCAAGGTTAGTGTTGGGGTTAGGGTAGGGTTAGAGTTAAGGTTAGGGTTAGGGTTAGCTTTAGGGTTAGGATTTGTATTTGGATAGGTTAAGGGATAGAGAGATAAAAAGATAGATAGATTTAGGGTTAGGGTAAGGGTTAGTGCTAGGATAGGGTTAAGGTTAGGGTTAGATAAATAGATAGATAGAGGTAGGTTTAGGGATAGGGTTAGGGATAGGATAGGATAGGTAGTGTTAAGGTTAGTTTTTTGGGTTAGGGTTAGGTTAGGGTTAGGGTTAGTGTCAGTGTTAGGATAGGGTTAGGGTTAGAAAGATGAATAGATAGATAGTTTTAGGATTAGGGTTAGGGTTAGGAAAAGGTTAGGGTTAGGGTTAGGGTTAGGGTTAGGGCTAGGGTTTGGGTTTGCGTTAGGGTTAGGGTTAGAGAGATAAATAGATAGATAGAGTTAGCGTTAGGATAGTGTTAGGGTAAGGGTTAAGGTTAGATAGATAAATAGATTGATAGGGTTAGGGTTAGGATTAAGGTTTGGGTAGGGTTAGGGTTAGGGTTAGGGTTAGGGTTAGGGTTTGGTTAGGGTTAGGATAGGGTTAGGGTTAGATAGATAAACACATAGAGTTACGGCTAGGGTTAGGGTTAGGGTTACGGTTTGGTTAGGTGTTAGGGTTAGGGTTAGGGTAGGGTAGGGTTAGGGTTAGGGTTAGATAGATAAATAGATAGATATGGTTAGGGTTAGCATTAAGGTTAGGGTAGGGTTAGGGTTAGGGTTTGGTTAGGGTTAGGATAGGGTTAGGGTTAGAGAGATAAACCCATAGAGTTACGGCTAGGGTTAGCGTCTGGTTAGGGTTAGGATTAGATAGGTACATAGATAGTTAGATATGGTTAGGATAGGGTTAGGGTTATGATTGGATAGATAAATAGATAGAGTTAGGGTTAGGTTAGCGTCGGGTTAGGGTTAGGGTTAGCTTTAGAAAGATAAATAGATAGATAGTTTTAGGGTTAGGGTTAGGGTTAAGGTCAGGGTCAGGGTAGGGTTAGGGTTAGGGTTAGGGTTAGGGTTAGGGACAGGGTTAGGGCTAGGGTTAGGGTTAGGGATAGGGTTTGGGTTTGCGTTAGGGTAAGCGTTAGGGTTAGGGTTGGGTTAGGGTTACAGTTGGATAGATAAATAGATAGATAGGGTTAGGGTTAGGATTAAGGTTAGGTTAGGGTAGGGTTAGGGGTAGGGTTTGGTTAGGGTTAGGGTTAGATAGATAAACACATAGAGTTACGGCTAGGGTTAGGGTTAGGATTTGGTTAGGGTTAGGGTTAGGATTAGATAGAAAAACAGGCTTAAGGTTAGTGTTAGGGTTAGGGTTAGGGTAGGGTTAGGATTAGATATATAAATAAATAGATAGGGTTAGGGTTAGGATTAAGGTTAGGGTAGGGTTAGGGTTAGGGTTGGGGTTAAGGTTAGGGTTTGGTTAGGGTTAGGGTTAGGGTTAGGGTTAGGGTTAGCTTTAGGGTTAGGATTTGTATTTGGATAGGTTAAGGGATAGAGAGATAAAAAGATAGATAGATTTAGGGTTAGGGTAAGGGTTAGTGCTAGGATAGGGTTAAGGTTAGGGTTAGATAAATAGATAGATAGAGGTAGGTTTAGGGATAGGGTTAGGGATAGGATAGGATAGGTAGTGTTAAGGTTAGTTTTTTGGGTTAGGGTTAGGTTAGGGTTAGAGTTAGTGTCAGTGTTAGGATAGGGTTAGGGTTGGGGTTAGAAAGATAAATAGATAGATAGTTTTAGGATTAGGGTTAGGGTCAGGAAAAGGTTAGGGTTAGGGTTAGGGTTAGGGCTAGGGTTTGGGTTTGCGTTAGGGTTAGTGTTAGAGAGATAAATAGATAGATAGAGTTAGCGTTAGGATAGTGTTAGGGTTGGGGTTAGGGTTAGATAGATAAATAGATAGATAGGGTTAGGGTTAGGATTAAGGTTTGGGTAGGGTTAGGTTTAGGGTTTTAGTTTTAGGGTTAGGGTTTGGTTAGGGTTAGGATAGGGTTAGAGTTAGATAGATAAACACATAGAGTTACGGCTAGGGTTAGGGTTAGGGTTACGGTTTGGTTAGGTGTTAGGGTTAGGGTTAGGGTAGGGTAGGGTTAGGGTTAGGGTTAGATAGATAAATAGATAGATATGGTTAGGGTTAGGATTAAGGTTAGGGTAGGGTTAGGGTTAGGGTTTGGTTAGGGTTAGGATAGGGTTAGGGTTAGATAGATAAACCCATAGAGTTACGGCTAGGGTTAGCGTCTGGTTAGGGTTAGGATTAGATAGGTACATAGATAGTTAGATATGGTTAGGGTTAGGATAGGGTTAGGGTTATGATTGGATAGATAAATAGATAGAGTTAGGGTTAGGTTAGCGTCGGGTTAGGGTTAGGGTTAGGGTTAGCTTTAGAAAGATAAATAGATAGATAGTTTTAGGGTTAGGGTTAGGGTTAGGGACAGGGTTAGGGCTAAGGTTAGGGTTAGGGATAGGGTTTGGGTTTGCGTTAGGGTAAGCGTTATGGTTAGGGTTGGGTTAGGGTTACAGTTGGATAGATAAATAGATCGATAGGGTTAGGGTTAGGATTAAGGTTAGGTTAGGGTAGGGTTAGGGGTAGGGTTTGGTTAGGGTTAGGGTTAGGATTAGATAGATAAACAGGCTTAAGGTTAGTGTTAGGGTTAGGGTTAGGGTAGGGTTAGGATTAGATAGATAAATAAATAGATAGGGTTAAGGTTAGGATTAAGGTTAGGGTAGGGTTAGGGTTAGGGTTAGGGTTAGGGTTAGGGTTTGGTTAGGGTTAGGGTTAGGGTTAGGGTTAGCTTTAGGGTTAGAGATAGTGTTTGGATAGGTTAGAAAGATAAATAGATAGATAGTTTTAGGGTTAGGGTTAGGGTTAGGGTAAGGTTAGGGTTAGGGTTTGGGTTTGCGTTAGGGTTAGGGTTAGGGTTAGAGAGATAAATAGATAGATAGAGTTAGCGTTCGGGTTAGGATAGGGATAGGGTTGGGGTTAGGGTTAGATAGATAAAGAGATAGATAGGGTTAGGGTTAGGATTAGGGTTAGCTGTAGGGTTAGAGTTAGTATTTGGATAGGTTAAGGGATAGATAGATAAATAGATAGATAGATTTAGGTTTAGGGTTAGGGTTAGTGCTAGGATAGGGTTAAGGTTAGGGTTAGATAAATAGATAGATAGAGGTAGGTTTAGGGATAGGGTTAGGGATAGGATAGTATAGGTAGTGTTAGGGTTAGGCTTTTGGGTTAGGGTTAGGGTTAGTGTTAGGATAGGGTTAGGGTTAGGGTTAGGGTTAGGGTTAGAAAGATAAATAGATAGATAGTTTTAGGGTTAGGGTTAGGGTTAGGTTAAGGTTAGGGTTAGGGTTAGGGTTAAGGTTTGGGTTTGCGTTAGGCTTAGGGTTAGGGTTAGGGTTAGAGAGATAAATAGATAGATAGAGTTAGCGTTAGGGTTAGGATAGGGTTAGGGTTGGGGTTAGGGTTAGATAGATAAAGAGATAGATAGGGTTAGGGTTAGGATTAAGGTTAGGATAGGGTTAGGGTTAGATAGATAAACACATAGAGTTACGGCTAGGGTTAGGGTTAAGGTTAGGGTTAGGATTAGATAGATAAATAGGCTTAAGGTTAGGGTAGGGTTAGGGTTAGGGTTAGGGTTAGGGTTTGGTTAGGGTTAGGGTTAGGGTTAGCTTTAGGGTTAGGGTTAGTATTTGGATAGGTTAAGGGATAGATAGATAAATAGATAGATAGATTTAGGGTTAGGGTAAGGGTTAGTGCTAGGATATGGTTCAGGTTAGGGTTGGATAAATAGATAGATAGAGGCAGGTTTAGGGATAGGGTTAGGGATAGGATAGGATGGGTAGTGTTAGGGTTAGGCTTTTGGGTTAGGGTTAGGGTTAGGGTTAGGGTTAGTGTTAGGATAAGGTTAGGGTTAGGGTTAGAAATATAAATAGATAGATAGTTTTAGGGTTAGGGTTAGGGTTAGGGTAAGTTTAGGGTTAGGGTTAGGTTTACGGTTTGGTTAGGTGTTAGGGTTAGGGTTAGGGTAGGGTAGAGTTAGGGTTAGGGTTAGATAGATAAACACATAGAGTTACGGCTAGGGTTAGGGTTAGGGTTAGGGTTACGGTTTGGTTAGGTGTTAGGGTTAGGGTTAGGGTAGGGTAGAGTTAGGGTTAGGGTTAGATAGATAAATAGATAGATATGGTTAGGGTTAGGATTAAGGTTAGGGTAGGGTTAGGGTTAGGGTTTGGTTAGAGTTGGGATAGGGTTAGGGTTAGATAGATAAACCCATAGAGTTACGGCTAGGGTTAGCGTCTGGTTAGGGTTAAGGTTAGATAGATAAATAGGCTTAAGGTTAGGGTTAGGGTTAGGGTTAGGGTAGGGTTAGGATTAGATAGATAAATAGATAGATAGGTTTAGGGTTAGGATTAAGGTTAGGGTAGGGTTAGGGTTAGGGTTAGGGTTAGATAGATAAATAGGCTTAAGGTTAGTTTTAGGGTTAGGTTAGGGTTAGGGTTAGGTTTAGTGCTAGGGTTAGGGTTAGGAAAGGATTAGGGTTATGATTGGATAGATAAATAGATAGAGTTAGGGTTAGGTTAGCGTCGGGTTAGGGTTAGGGTTAGGGTTAGCTTTTGAAAGATAAATAGATATATAGTTTTAGGGTTAGGGTTAGGGTTAAGGTCAGGGTCAGGGTAGAGTTAGGGTTAGGGTTAGGGTTAGGGACAGGGTTAGGGCTAGGGTTAGGGTTAGGGATAGGGTTTGGGTTTGCGTTAGGGTCAGCGTTAGGGTCAGGGTTGGGTTAGGGTTACAGTTAGATAGATAAATAGATAGATGGGGTTAGGATTAGGATTAAGGTTAGGTTAGGTTAGGGTTAGGGGTAGGGTTTGGTTAGGGTTAGGGTTAGATAGATAAACACATAGAGTTACGGCTAGGGTTAGGGTTAGGATTTGGTTAGGGTTAGGGTTAGGGTTATAGATAGATAAATAGGCTTAAGGTTAGTTTTAGGGTTAGGGTTAGGGTTAGGGTAGGGTTAGGATTAGATAGATAAATAGATAGATAGGGTTAGGGTTAGGATTAAGGTTAGGGTAGGGTTAGGGTTAGGGTTAGGGTAGGGTTAGGGTTAGGGTTTGGTTAGGGTTAGGGTTAGTGTTAGGGTTAGGGTTAGAGAGATAAATATATAGATAGTGTTATCGTCAGGGTTAGGATAGGGTTAGGGTTAGGGTTAGGGTTAGGTTTAGATAGAAAAATAGGCTCAAAGTTAGTTTTGGGGTTAGGGTAGGGTTAGAGTTAGAGTTAGGGTTAGGGTTAGGGTTAGCTTTAGGGTTAGGGTTAGGGTTAGGGTTAGTATTTGGATAGGTTTAGGGTTTAGGGATAGATAGATAAATAGATAAATAGATAGATAGATTTAGGGTTAGGGTTAGGGTTAGTGCTAGGATAGGGTTAAGGTTAGGGTTAGATAAATAGATAGAGGTAGGTTTAGGGATAGGGTTAGGGATAGGATAGGATAGGATAGGTAGTGTCAGGGTTAGGCTTTTGGGTTAGGGTTATGGTTAGGGTAAGGGTTAGTTTTAGGATAGGGTTAGGGTCAGGGTTAGGGTTAGGGTTTGGTTAGGGTTAGTTTTAGGGTTAGGGTTAGGGTTTGTATTTGGATAGGTTTAGGGATAGATAGATAAATAGATAGATAGATTTAGGGTTTGGATTAGGGTTAGTGCTAGGATAGGGTTAAGGTTAGGGTTAGATAAATTGATAGATAGAGGTAGGTTTAGGGATAGGGTTAGGGATAGGATAGGATAGGTAGTGTTAGGGTTAGGCTTTTGGGTTAGGGTTATGGTTAGGGATAGGGTTAGTGTTAGGATAGGGTTAGGGTTAGGGTTAGAAAGATCAATAGATAGATAGTTTTAGGGTTAGGGTTAGGGTTAGGGTCAGGGTAGGGTTAGGGTTAGGGTTAGGGTTAAGGTAAGGTAAGGCAAGGTTAGGGTTAGGGTTTGGGTTACGCTTAGGGTTTGGGTTTGCGTTGGGGTTAGGGTTAGGGTAAGGGTTAGGGTTAGCTTTAGGGTTAGGGTTAGTATTTGGATAGGTTAAGGGATAGATAGATAAATAGATAGATAGATTTAGGGTTAGGGTAAGGGTTAGTGCTAGGATAGGGTTAAGGTTAGGGTTAGATAAATAGATAGATAGAGGTAGGTTTAGGGATAGGGTTAGGGATAGGATAGGATAGGTAGTGTTAGGGTTAGGCTTTTGGGTTAGGGTTAGGGTTAGGGTTAGGATAGGGTTAGGGTTAGGGTTAGGGTTAGAAAGATAAATAGATAGATAGTTTTAGGGTTATGGTTAGGGTAAGGTTAGGGTTAGGGTTAGGGTTAGGGTAAGGGTTTGCGTTAGGGTTAGGGTTAGGGTTAGAGAGATAAATAGATAGATAGAGTTAGCGTTAGGGTTAGGATAGGGTTAGGGTTGGGGTTAGGGTTAGATAGATAAAGAGATAGATAGGATTAGGGTTAGGATTAAGGTTAGGGTAGGGTTAGGGTTAGGGTTAGGGTTTGGTTAGGGTTAGGATAGGGTTAGGGTTAGATAGATAAACACATAGAGTTACGGCTAGGGTTAGGGTTAGGGTTAGGGTTAGGGTTAGGGTTACGGTTTGGTTAGGTGTTAGGGTTAGGGTTAGGGTAGGGTAGGGTTAGGGTTAGGGTTAGATAGATAAATAGATAGATATGGTTAGGGTTAGGATTAAGGTTAGGGTAGGGTTAGGGTTAGGGTTTGGTTAGAGTTAGGATAGGGTTAGGGTTAGATAGATAAACCCATAGAGTTACGGCTAGGGTTAGTGTCTGGTTAGGGTTAAGGTTAGATAGATAAATAGGCTTAAGTTTAGTGTTAGGTCTAGGGTAGGGTTAGGATTACATAGATAAATAGATAGATAGGTTTAGGGTTAGGATTAAGGTTAGGTTAGGGTTTGGGTTAGATAGATAAATAGGCTTAAGGTTAGTGTTAGGGTTAGGGTTAGGGTTAGGGTTAGGGTAGGGTAGGGTTAGGGTTAGGGTTTGGTTAGGGTTAGGGTTAGGTTAAGGTTAGGTAGGGTTAGGGTTAGGGTTAGGGTTTGGTTAGGGTTAGGGTTAGGGTTAGGGTTAGGGTTAGCTTTAGGGTTAGGGTTAGTATTTGGATAGGGTAAGGGATAGATAGATAAATAGATAGATAGATTTAGGGTTAGGGTAAGGGTTAGTGCTAGGATAGGGTTAAGGTTAGGGTTAGATAAATAGATAGATAGAGGTAGGTTTAGGGATAGGGTTAGGGATAGGATAGGATAGGAAGTGTTAGGGTTAGGCTTTTGGGTTAGGGTTAGGGTTAGTGTTTGGATAGGGTTAGGGTTAGGGTTAGGGTTAGAAAGATAAATAGATAGATAGTTTTAGGGTTAGGTTTAGGGTAAGGTTAGGGTTAGGGTTAGGGTTTGGGTTTGCGTTAGGGTTAGGGTTAGGGTTAGAGAGATAAAAAGATAGATAGTTTTAGGGTTAGAGTTAGGGTAAGGTTAGGGTTAGGGTTAGGGATAGGGTTAGGCATAGGATAGGATAGGTAGTGTTAGGGTTAGGCTTTTGGGTTAGGGTTAGGGTTAGGGTTAGAAAGATAAACAGATAGATAGTTTTAGGGTTAGGGTTAGGGTTAGGGTTAGGTTGGGGTTTGGGTTTGCGTTAGGGTTAGGGTTAGAGAGATAAATAGATAGATAGAGTTAGCGTTAGGGTTAGGATAGGGTTAGGGTTGGGGTTAGGGTTAGATAGATAAAGAGATGGATAGGGTTAGGGTTAGGATTAAGGTTAGGGTAGGGTTAGGGTTAGGGTTTGGTTTGGGTTAGGATAGGGTTAGGGTTAGATAGATAAACATATAGAGTTACGGCTAGGGTTAGGGTTAGGGTTAGGGTAGGGTAGAGTTAGGGTTAAGGTTAGATAGATAAATAGATAGATATGGTTAGGGTTAGGATTAAGGTTAGGGTAGGGTTAGGGTTAGGGTTTGGTTAGAGTTAGGATAAGGTTAGGGTTAGATAGATAAACCCATAGAGTTACGGCTAGGGTTAGCGTCTGGTTAGTGTTAAGGTTAGATAGATAAATAGGCTTAAGGTTAGTGTTGGGGTTAGGGTTAGGATAGGGTTAGGGTTATGATTGGATAGATAAATAGATAGAGTTAGGGTTAGGTTAGCGTCGGGTTAGGGTTAGGTTAGGGTTAGGGTTAGCTTTTGAAAGATAAATAGACAGATAGTTTTAGGGTTGGGGTTAGGGTTAAGGTCAGGGTCAGGGTAGGGTTAGGTTAGGGTTAGGGTTAGGATTAAGAACAGGGTTAGGGCTAGGGTTAGGGTTAGGGATAGGGTTTGGGTTTGCGTTAGGGTCAGCGTTAGGGTTAGGGTTGGGTTAAGGTTACAGTTAGATAGGGTTAGGGTTAGATAGATAAACACATAGAGTTACAGCTAGGGTTAGGGTTAGGATTTGGTCAGGGTTAGGGTTAGGGTTAGACAGATAAATAGGCTTAAGGTTAGTGTTAGGGTTAGGGTTAGGGTAGGGTTAGGATTAGATAGATAAATAGAGAGATAGGGTTAGGGTTAGGATTAAGGTTAGAGTAGGGTTAGGGTTAGGGTTAGGGTTTGGATAGGGTTAGCTTTAGGGTTAGGGTTAGTATTTGGATAGGTTAAGGGATAGATAGATAAATAGATAGATAGATTTAGGGTTAGGGTAAGGTTAGTGCTAGGATAGGGTTAAGGGTAGGGTTAGATAAATAGATAGATAGAGGTAGGTTTAGGGATAGGGTTAGGGATAGGATAGGATAGGTAGTGTTAGGGTTAGGCTTTTCGGTTAGGGTTAGGGTTAGTGTTAGGATAGGGTTAGGGTTAGGGTTAGAAAGATAAATAGATAGATAGTTTTAGGGTTAGGGTTAGGGTTAGGGTAAGGTTAGGGTTAGGGTTAGGGTTAGGGTTAGGGTTTGGGTTTGTGTTAGGGTTAGGGTTAGGGTTAGAGATATAAATAGATAGATAGAGTTAGCGTTAGGGTTAGGATAGGGTTAGGGTTGGGGTTAGGGTTAGATAGATAAATAGATAGATATGATTAGGGTTAGGATTAAGGTTAGGGTAGGGTTAGGGTTAGGGTTTGGTTAGAGTTAGGATAGGGTTAGGGTTAGATTGATAATCCCATAGAATTACGGCTAGGGTTAGCGTCTGGTTAGGGTTAAGGTTAGATAGATAAATAGGCTTAAGGTTAGGGTAAGGGTTAGGGTTAGGGTAGGGTTAGGATTAGATAGATAAATAGATAGATAGGTTTAGGGTTAGGATTAAGGATAGGGTAGGGTTAGGGTTAGGGTTAGGGTTAGATAGATAAATAGGCTTAAGGTTAGTTTTAGGGTTAGGTTAGGGTTAGGGTTAGGGTTAGTGTTAGGGTTAGGGTTAGGAAAAGTTTAGGGTTATGATTGGATAGATAAATAGATAGAGTTAGGGTTAGGTTAGCGTCGGGTTAGGATTAGGGTTAGGGTTAGCTTTTGAAAGATAAATAGATAGATAGGGTTAGGGTTAGGATTAAGGTTAGGTTAGGGTAGGGTTAGGGGTAGGGTTTGGTTAGGGTTAGGGTTAGATAGATAAATAGATAGATAGAGTTAGCGTTAGGGTTAGGATATGGTTAGGGTTGGGGTTAGGGTTAGATAGATAAAGAGATAGATAGGGTTAGGGTTAGGATTAAGGTTAGGGTAGGGTTAGGGTTAGGGTTAGGTTTGGTTAGGGTTAGGATAGGGTAAGGGTTAGATAGATAAACACATAGAGTTACGGCTAGGGTTAGGGTTAGGGTTAGGTTTACGGTTTGGTTAGGTGTTAGGGTTAGGGTTAGGGTAGGGTAGGGTTAGGGTTAGGGTTAGATAGATAAACACATAGAGTTACGGCTAGGGTTAGGGTTAGGGTGAGGGTTACGGTTTGGTTAGGTGTTAGGGTTAGGGTTAGGGTAGGGTAGAGTTAGGGTTAGGGTTAGATAGATAAATAGATAGATATGATTAGGGTTAGGATTAAGGTTAGGGTAGGGTTAGGGTTAGGGTTTGGTTAGAGTTAGGATAGGGTTAGGGTTAGATTGATAAACCCATAGAGTTACGGCTAGGGTTAGCGTCTGGTTAGGCTTAAGGTTAGATAGATAAATAGGCTTAAGGTTAGGGTAAGGGTTAGGGTTAGGGTAGGGTTAGGATTAGATAGATAAATAGATAGATAGGTTTAGGGTTAGGATTAAGGTTAGGGTAGGGTTAGGGTTAGGGTTAGGGTTAGATAGATAAATAGGCTTAAGGTTAGTTTTAGGGTTAGGTTAGGGTTAGGGTTAGGGTTAGTGTTAGGGTTAGGGTTAGGAAAAGGTTAGGGTTATGATTGGATAGATAAATAGATAGAGTTAGGGTTAGGTTAGCGTCGGGTTAGGGTTAGGGTTAGGGTTAGCTTTTGAAAGATAAATAGATAGATAGTTTTAGGGTTAGGGTTAGGGTTAAGGTCAGGGTCAGGGTAGGGTTAGGGTTAGGGTTAGGGACAGGGTTAGGGCTAGGGTTAGGGTTAGGGATAGGGTTTGGGTTTGCGTTAGGGTCAGCGTTAGGGTTAGGATTGGGTTAGGGTTACAGTTAGATAGATAAATAGATAGATAGGGTTAGGGTTAGGATTAAGGTTAGGTTAGGGTAGGGTTAGGGGTAGGGTTTGGTTAGGGTTAGGGTTAGATAGATAAACATATAGAGTTACGGCTAGGGTTAGGGTTAGGATTTGGTTAGGGTTAGGGTTAGATAGATAAATAGGCTTAAGGTTAGTGTTAGGGTTAGGGTTAGGGTTAGGGTTAGGGTAGGGTTAGGATTTGATAGATAAATAGATAGATAGGGTTTAGGTTAGGATTAAGGTTAGGGTAGAGTTAGGGTTAGGGTTAGGGTTAGGGTTAGCTTTAGGGTTAGGTTTAGTATTTGGATAGGTTAAGGGATAGATAGATAAATAGATAGATAGATTTAGGGTTAGGGTAAGGGTTAGTGCTAGGATAGGGTTAAGGTTAGGGTTAGATAAATAGATAGATAGAGGTAGGTTTAGGGATAGGGTTAGGGATAGGATAGGATAGGTAGTGTTACGGTTAGGCTTTTGGGTTAGGGTTAGGGTTAGGGTTAGGATAGGGTTAGGGTTAGGGTTAGAAAGATAAATAGATAGATAGTTTTAGGGTTAGGGTTAGGGTTAGGGTAAGGTTAGGATTAGGGTTAGGGTTAGGGTTAGGGTTAGGGTTTGGGTTTGCGTTAGGGTTAGGGTTAGAGAGATAAATAGATAGATAGAGTTAGCGTTAGGGTTAGGATAGGGTTAGGGTTGGGGTTAGGGTTAGATAGATAAAGAGATAGATAGGGTTAGGGTTAGGATTAAGGTTAGGGTAGGGTTAGGTTAGGGTTAGGGTTTGGTTAGGGTTAGGATAGGGTTAGGGTTAGATAGATAAACACATAGAGTTACGGCTAGGGTTAGGGTTAGGGTTAGGTTTACGGTTTGGTTAGGTGTTAGGGTTAGGGTTAGGGTAGGGTAGGGTTAGGGTTAGGGTTAGATAGATAAACCCATAGAGTTACGGCTAGGGTTAGCGTCTGGTTAGGGTTAAGGTTAGATAGATAAATAGGCTTAAATTTAGTGTTAGGTTAGGGTAGGGTTAGGATTAGATAGATAAATAGATAGATAGATTTAGGGTTAGGATTAAGGTTAGGGTTAGGGTTAGGGTTAGATAGATAAATAGGCTTAAGGTTAGTTTTAGGGTTAGGGTTAGGGTTAGGGTAGGGTTAGGATTAGATAGATAAATAGATAGATAGGGTTAGGGTTAGGATTAAGGTTAGGGTAGGGTTAGGGTTAGATTTAGGGTTAGGGTTTGGTTAGGGTTAAGGTTAGGGTTAGTGTTAGGGTTAGGGTTAGAGAGATAAATATATAGATAGCATTATCGTCAGGGTTAGGATAAGGTTAGGGTTAGGGTTAGGTTTAGATAGATAAATAGGCTCAAGGTTAGTGTTGGGGTTAGGGTAGGGTTAGAGTTAGGGTTAGGGTTAGGGTTAGCTTTAGGGTTAGGGTTAGGGTTAAAGTTAGTTTTAGGATAGGGTTAGGGTTAAGGTTAGGGTTAGGGTTTGGTTAGGGTTAGGATAGGGTTAGGGTTAGGGTTAGGGTTAGAAATATAAATAGATAGATAGTTTTTGGGTTAGGGTTAGGGTTAGGGTTAGGGTAAGGTTAGGGTTAGGGTTAGAGAGATAAATAGATAGATAGAGTTAGCGTTAGGGTTAGGATAGGGTTAGGGTTGGGGTTAGGGTTAGATAGATAAAGAGATAGATAGGGTTAGGGTTAGGATTAAGGTTAGGGTAGGGTTAGGGTTAGGGTTAGGCTTAGGGTTTGGTTAGGGTTAGGATAGGGTTAGGGTTAGATAGATAAACACATAGAGTCACAGCTAGGTTAGGGTTAGGGTTAGGGTTAGATAGATAAACACATAGAGTTACAGCTAGGGTTAGGGTTAGGGTTAGGTTACGGTTTGGTTAGTGTTAGGTTAGGGTTAGGGTTAGGGTTAGGGTATGGTTAGGGTTAGGGTTAGATAGATAAATAGATAGATATGGTTAGGGTTAGGATTAAGGTTAGGTAGGGTTAGGGTTAGGGTTTGGTTAGAGTTAGGATAGGGTTAAGGTTAGATAGATTAACCCATAGAGTTACGGCTAGGGTTAGCGTCTGGTTAGGGTTAAGGTTAGATAGATAAATAGGCTTAAGGTTAGTGTTAGGGTTAGGGTTAGGGTTAGGATTACATAGATAAATAGATAGATAGGTTTAGGGTTAGGATTAAGGTTAGGGTAGGGTTAGGGTTAGGGTTTGGTTAGAGTTAGGATAGGTTAGGGTTAGATAGATTAACCCATAGAGTTACGGCTAGGGTTAGCGTCTGGTTAGGGTTAAGGTTAGATAGATAAATAGGCTTAAGGTTAGTGTTAGGTTTAGGGTAGGGTTAGGATTAGATAGATAAATAGATAGATAGGTTTAGGGTTAGGATTAAGGTTAGGTAGGTTAGGGTTAGGGTTAGAGTTAGATAGATAAATAGGCTTAAGGTTAGTTTTAGGTTAGGTTAGGGTTAGGGGGTAGGGTTAGGATTAGATAGATAAATAGATAGATAGGGTTAGGGTTAGGATTAAGGTTAGGGTAGGGTTAGGGTTAGGGTTAGGGTTTGTTAGGGTTAGGGTTAGTGTTAGGGTTAGGGTTAGAGAGATAAATATATAGATAGTGTTATCGTCAGGGTTAGGATAGGGTTAGGGTTAGGGTTAGGTTTAGATAGATAAATAGGCTCAAAGTTAGTTTTGGGGTTAGGGTAGGGTTAGAGTTAGAGTTAGGGTTAGGGTTAGGGTTAGCTTTAGGGTTAGGGTTAGGGTTAGGGTTAGTATTTGGATAGGTTAGGGTTTAGGGATAGATAGATAAATAGTTAGATAGATAGATAGATTTAGGGTTAGGGTTAGGGTTAGTGCTAGGATAGGGTTAAGGTTAGGGTTAGATAAATAGATAGAGGTAGGTTTAGGGATAGGGTTAGGGATAGGATAGGATAGGTAGTGTCAGGGTTAGGCTTTTGGGTTAGGTGATGGTTAGGGTTAGGGTTAGTTTTAGGATAGGGTTAAGGCTACGG